>JANAVB010006389.1:14375754-14975754 GCA_029216955.1 Iris pallida | reverse complement strand
GGCCTGTGATTGTCACTCCGTATAACCTATCGCCTTGGATGTGCATGAAGACTCAATACATGTTTCTAACCGTTATAATTCCTGGTCCGAATAATCCCAAGAGGAATATTGACGTGTACTTACAGCCTTTGATAGATGAGTTGAATCAGTTATGGGAAGTAGGCGCTAACACGTACGATGTTTCCAGGAAGCAGAATTTTCAGATGAAGGCAACCCTTATGTGGACCATCAACGACTTTTCGGTCTATGGAATGTTATCTGGATGGAGCACTCATGGCCGTCTCTCATGTTCATATTGCATGGACCGTAGTAAGGCTTTCCACTTGAAACACGGAGGAAAACCGTGCTTCTTTGATTGTCATCGGCAATTTCTGCCAAAAGATCATCCGTTCAGAAGGAACAGGAATGCATTCCGTGCCGGCGTTATAGAGAAGGGTGATCCACCGCCAAGGTGGTGCCGAGCCACGATATGGGAGAAGGTTAAAGATTTTCCAAGTGCTATCGAAGATCCTACAACTGGGTACAAGTGCGATGGATTTGGTAGAGATCATAACTGGACAAAGAGGAGCATATTCTGGGATCTGCCATACTGGAGTACCAATCTGATCAGACATAATCTTGATGTCATGCATATTAAGAAGAATGTGTTTGATAACATAATTAATACTGTGATGGACGTAAAGGGAAAAACGAAAGACAATCCCAAGGCCAGGTTGGACTTAGAAGAAATATGCAAACGTCCTGCGTTGTATTTGATACAGCAGAATGGAAAACAGTTCCTGCCGAAGTCAATTTTCTCGCTGGACAAGGAGGATAAAGTAAGACTTTGTCAGTGGATCCAGGGCCTAAAATTTCCAGACGGATATGTGTCAAATCTGAGAAGATGTGTCGATCCGAAGGAAAATAAATTGACGGGTATGAAGAGCCACGATTGTCACGTATTCATGGAGAGGTTAATTCTGATTGTATTTTGGGAATTCTTACCGCAGGCAGTTTGGGATCCATTGACGGAGCTTAGCATATTCTTCAGGGATCTTTGTTCTAAGAAATTGCTCGTTGATCGTCTAGAAAAGCAAGAGAAGGACATTATGGTAACACTATGCAAGCTAGAGAGGGTGTTTCCTCCTGGATTCTTCGATTCTATAGAGCATTTGCCGATTCATCTATCCTATGAGGCACGTATTGGTGGACCCGTCGAATATCGATGGATGTACCCGTTCGAGCGACATTTGAATCACCTAAAAAGAAAGGTGAAAAATAAGGCACGGGTCGAGAGTTCTATTTGTGAAGCCTATGTTCTCGAGGAGATTACAAACTTTTGTTCGATGTATTTCAAGCCTCATATTGCAACTAATAGAACGCGAGCTTCTAGAAACGACGAGGGAGATCATGAAAGTAATGATACAATACTGAAGGTATTCAATGCTCCAGGAAAGCCATCGGGTAAGATGAAGAAGAGATATCTGAACGATGATGAGCTAAGGGCTGCTCAGGTGTATGTATTACTCAACTGTGACGAGGAGGAAGTAGATAAACTGGAGGGGTAAGTAAATAATACGTCTACATTATTTTAATAGTGTTGAGAATGATACTATTACATTAATTGCACGATGTTGTTTTCAGCATATTTAATGATGATGTGAGGTCAGGTAGGCCACACATAACAGAAGAAGAACTAGAACAAGAAATGAGGCATTATTTTCCATCATGGTTGAGTGCATATGTAAGACTTGAGAACTCTGTAATTACCTTTCTGTATATGCACTTGATTGAGAATGAGCTTAATTGCTTCTTTCGTGGTATTTAGGTCGATCGTCCATACGCAAGACTTGAGAATGAGTCTATTAGAACGCTAGCCAAGGGACCAATTTATGCTGCAAAAATATGGCCAAGCTACTGTGTTAATGGATTTAGGTTCAAGTCAACAACTTGCCCGATCAGAGACAACTTTGTGGATCTCGACTCCACCAAAAATAGCTGTTTGTGTATCAGATCTTTGAACTACAAAGATGTTGATGCGGGCAACGATTTCTATGGCGTGCTATGGGAGATCGTGGAGCTGACATATAGTTATGGAATAGAGCCTGCTAAGATTGTGTTATTCAGGTGTGATTGGTTCGATCCGACTGAAGGTCAAGGTTGGAAAGTAGACAAGCACGGTCTTGTTGATATAAACTATCAGCGTCGATATCAAGCCTATGAACCATTTGTCCTATCAAGTCAGGCTCAGCTCGTGTACTTCACAAGTTATCCTAAACGGGAAACAACAAGGTCGGTCTGGTGGGCAGTATGCAAGACCAAAGCTAGAAATACCTTTGAGGTTGACGATATAGCTTATCAACAGGATGAACTACCTCTTGTAACAAATATTATAGAAGTGGACACGACGAAAGTTTCTCATTACACATCTAATTGTGTAGAAGAAGTAGAATTATCTGAAGAGGAAGATGCAGATGAAAGTGAAGATGTAGATGAGGAAGAAGAAGAAGAAGAAGAAGAAGAAGATGAGCTAAACGAACTAGATGAATTTTTAGAAAAGGATTAAAATTTGTGATGTCTATCATATAAATATGTATTTTTGTAATAATAAATCTGTGACACTTTAGTGACACTTTAGTGACACTTTTATCTGTGACCATGATATTTTTCAAAAATCTGTGATGTCTATCATATAAATATGTATTTTTGTTTTATTGTCATATGTTATTATCAGGTATGACTAGACCATCTGGACGACGCGGAGGATTTTACATTAGCCAGTCCCGTCAGCCTCGGCGTGGGGATGGAGAGGGCAGTTCCATACCCTCATCCTCATCTCCGAGTACGCCATTGTACCGTTCTGTTCCCGGTCCATTACCGGGACATGGCAGTTCCAGCAGGTTGCCGACTCCTCCCTCGTCGTCCAGCCTTCCTGATCCCGCGTCCGACAGGTTGCCGACTCCTCCCTCGTCGTCCAGCCTTCCTGATCCCGCATCCAGCATCCCTGATCCCCCGTCCAGCATTCCTCCTGTCGACGGCTCTATGGGGGGAGCCGACGTCGAGCATATGGGGGACGGCGATCAGACTGATCTTGCCCAGGCAGGAGGTGAGAGCGACCCTCCATGCGCTCCCCCGGACGAGACGCGTATGGAGATTTGGACGGACGGGCCTATGAAGTAAGTTAATTAATTAATATATATTTCTCAAATGATTATATGTATATATATATTCATGAAAAATTATTATTGTATAGATATCGGCCTTCTGTAGTACAGAGACAGCTGGGGACATTTCTGAAGCAGAACTATGGTGGGACTTGGATTAACTACTTAGATGCTCCCGCAGATAGGAAGGGCTTTTGGTTCGCCCACTTCAAGGTAAAAAATTTGTTTATTTTTAAATTTTAATAATCATTTGTGTATATTATACAACTTTTGTATTTTACTTCTTGTAGAGGACCTATTTCTATCCACCACACCGGACGGCGAGGATCGAGGGCCAATTTTCTGCCGTCGCAGCCAAGCTCATCCGTGATGCGATCGACGACCAGAAGCGTCATAATCGCTCCGGAGGGCCGATCCAGGGTTGGATTACGCCAGAGCAGTGGACTGCGATGAAGGCTAGATTCAGCGAGCGCAGTTACCAGGAGCGGTCTGAGAAGGCCAATGTGGCGCGGTCGAGCGCCGGTAAGTGGTGTGGTGGCTCCATTCCGATGACGGAGCATTTTCGTCGTCTGGTACATTTCCTATGACGGACATTAATTTATATATAGTTCGATAGAATGTTTAATACTAATAATAGATAATATATTTTAACATGTAAAAAAGGATGAGGACCCGAACATGGTGACCGTCTTCCTGGTCACCCATCGGAGGGCTGGGGAGTTCATTGACGAGAGGGCGACGCAGGCATATGTACGTTCTATTCTTTATATTAATTTACTATAATTTAGAAAACAGGAAACTAGATATCAATATAGACTTTAGCAAACACTTACACATTAGCAAACATGTTCTAGGCCGAGTTTGTTCGGCTATAGAAGGAGGCGGCTGCTGCTGCTGCTGCTGCTAGTGCGCAAGCAGAGGGAGGGGCTGGTACTTCCTCCCAGCCGCCTACAGATCCATCGCCGGACGAGCTCTGGATGACCGCCGTTGGCGGTCTTCAGAAGGGTACGTACTACGGTACGGGATCCTACGGCGCGTATTTGGCTTCGGAGTCATCCCGGGCCCCCTCTGTCAGTGCGCAGTCTCCGGCTACGCAGGCGTCGTCATGAGCTGAAGATGTTCGTCGTCAGATCGAGGAGCTGCGTCGTGAGTTGCAGCAGTAGATTTCTGATGAGGTCGAGCGACGATCCGACCCTCCGATCGTCACCGGACGATTTGATGCGGTCGAACGCAGTATACAAGAGCTGATGAGTCTGCATCAGGCTACAGCTGCCAGCTTGCAGACGCTCACCGAGTCTACGCAGCGCACAGAGCGTAGACAGGTCGAGCTGGAGGGATCGCAGAGGAGCATGTCTGCCTCACTCGCTCAGTATACTGAGAGGGTGGTGAGTACCCTTGCTGCGCATGGTGAGCGACTGCGAGAGCTGGAGCAGATACGTCCTCCCGGTCCATCGACGGCACCGACTCCAGACATTCCACTGCCTCCTACTGCCCCTACGGTGCAGCTCACCCAGGAGCAGTATGACTACATTCTATCCCAGTTGTCCTAGTTGTACGACAGGGGTCCGCAGTGATTTTATTGGTTTTTTTATGACTTGTATGTATTGGCCCTATGGACAAATTGTTTATTGGTACACTGTTGTTTATACACTTGGTGGGAGACTTTTTATCATCTTCTATTTTTATTTGACTCTATTGGATGTTTGTGAGGATGTGTGTCTGTGATATTTACTTTGCACTGCCTCCTATTTTTATTATGATATTTACTTTGTGATATCTGCGACGGGGATGACAAATATACCTATGCTGGGTTATAAGCGATGATCTGATATACAAAAGAGGTGCTGCCAAAATTTTAAAAAAATATATTGTGTATTTTTGTTATGATGTGTGTCTGTGTTTACAGTGAATGTGAAATGCAGTGTTCGGAACCATCGACAGTTTCGATTACTGTTGTATGTGTTATCTTGGATAGAAATAGCAACAGTTCAGGGTGCACTTCTGAGAGCTTCATTTTCACGTCCTTCACTTTCTCGGGACGTCGTAAAGGTTCCCGAGAAGGTGAAGGACGTGAAGAGGAAGCTCTGAGAAGTGCACCCTGAACTGTTGCTCTTTCTATCCAAGATAAAACATAGAACAGTAAGCGAAACTGTCGATGGTTCGAACACTGCACTTCACACACACTGTAAACACAGACACACAGCATAACAAAAATATCAATTATATTTTTTTAAAATTTTTTTTGTAATATCTGCGACGTATAGCGACGTTCTGCGACAGACTGCGACGGATCGTTGACGTCGCTATACGTCGCTAAATAGCGACGTAACGTCGCTAGACGTCACTAATGTACGTCGCTAAATCTGTCGGTAGGCGTCGCTAAGTTGTCCACGTGGCTGCCATGCCATGTCATCATATATAAAGTTTACAGCGTCGCAAGTGGTCGCTTTACGTCGCAATTTTGGCGACGTAGTTATACGTCGCTATCTGTCGCTAATTTTGCGACGTCTAGCGACAATGAACTCCGCGTTGCGAATAGCGACGTTCGGCGACGAAAGTGTCATCTGCGACTTGCCTATAAGCGACGTCCGATTTTCGTCGCTAAATACGTCGCAAATTGGTTTTAGCGACGTATTTTCCTTATTTAGCGACGTCTCCTGACGTCGCTAAAATGGGTTATTTTAGTAGTGATATTTTTCATCTTATGAATCGACATGGTACAATAAAGTTCTAACAAGTGGTATCAGAGCCTCCATGTTTGATTTATGAGATCAAAATTTTAGAATAAATTTTTTTTTTTAGTATTTTTCAGGAACCCTAGATCGTTTCATCTAATTTGATTTAGGGTTATGATTGTTCAAACAATTTTTTTATGATGATCCATTCAATTTAGAACATATACATCTAATGTTGCTTTAGAAATCGTGCATTCATTATGGAGATTCATACTTATGTTGAATAAGTACGAATATGGGTGACTTCAACTTTGGAGATTTATTTAATGTGTCAATTTAGTTCAAATAAATTTATTTATTACTTTTTAAATAATGGTGAATATGAGATGTCAATATGATATGTGCATCCTTATTGACATTAATTTTTAATACTGTAGATGTAAATTCATCCGTATTTATTATTAAAATAATGGTGAATATGAGATGTCAATATGAGATGGCTTGGGTTTAATATTTGGTTTTAATATTATTTATTTATGGATTTATTAGTCTAAATTTATATCGTATTGGGGTCTGATCTAGAATATTGTAATATCGGGACCATCAATTTTTAGTACATATACATGTGATGATATGGAAGTAATATTTTTAAATTATGCAAAAAGATTCACATGTTTATGAGATAGTAGGTAAATTTTGGTACAATCTTTATGGATTATTTGAAGTAATATTTTGATTGATGGATTCGGTTATTAAATAATTAGTCTCCAAATTGGTCTAAAAGTTTGCTTGTTCTTCTTTTAAAAAGATTTTCTTTAGATATTTGGATACTTAAAGAGGAAAGAGGTGCTGATGATGCTCTGTTTAGACCAAATATGTTCAGTTTTGGATATATATTTTTGAATTATTATTTTCAGTTAATGTCTATGAATTTTTCTTTGGATGCATATCCTCCGTAGATTATTTCATGAATTTTGTTATAGTGATAATATCCAATTTTGTCAAATTGAAATTCATGATTATGCTTTTGATTACTTTATTTGAGTAATAATCTTATGAATATGCATGTATATAAAGTTTTGGACATGATTCAGTTTTGTAAAATTCAGTCAACATTTAATTTTTTGGTGCCTTTTAAGACTAGCAATAGTTGTCCAATATTCTAAGTAGACTCATTGAAACAAGATGTTGCCAAAGTGACCTCTCTTGCGTAGATTGTCTATGAGGGATGTCGGATGTTTGTGTGTTTATATTCATACGGGTATTAGCCGGCCTAAAGGAAGGTTAATACTTGGCCGAATTGCACACATACTTGTGGTGATAAATGTGTGACAATTATACGGTTTACATGTGAATAATAATCCGATCCAAAGATAGGCTTATTATTTGACATGACTTATTGTCAATATTTGATCACTACACCAAGAGTACCACTTGCAGTTAATATCACTGTCCAAAGACTTGATATTAATGATGCACTAGGTATCTTGAGATGGGGTTCACCGTTGTTTGGATTTGTTTGACTATATTTTACTCTTTGGTTATTAATTAGAGCATGTCATTTTTGTTGTTTTGTTCTCTTTAAAATCAATGTTGCTATAATATCTGCCAATAAGAATTTAGTTTCCAAGTTTAATGTGATAAACTTTAAGGGCAAAAGAAAATGAATACAGTAGCTGCTAAGGGTCCAGCTCAAAAGAAACAACAATATAAAACTAAGGGTTGTTCTTTTGTGATAAGGCAGGACATATAAGGAAGAAATGTACAAAGTACCACGCATGACATATAAAGAAAAGTACATTTCTAAATTTTGTCTGTTCTGAGATTAATTTAGTTTTAGTACCAAGAAACTCATGGTGGTTAGATTCTGGTGTGACTACCCACATTAGTGTTTTAGACAAGGTTACCTGAGCTACCGAAAGCCAATTGATGGTGAAAGATACATCTTTGTGGGTGACGGCAAATCGGTAGAAATGGAAGCAATAGTACATTTTTTGTTATTATTAGAAACTGATTATTATTTGGATTTGATAGACACTTTTATTGTACCGTCTTTTAGACGAAATTCAGTTTCCGTTTTCTTAATGGACAAATCTGGTTATTATTGTTCATTTAGAAATAATAAGTTTAGTCTATCTTTAAATCCAAATATTATTGGTAACGGTTCCTTTAAGGTTTATGATCACCTATATTCAGTTGAAACTATTGCAGCTTAAATGAAACCTTGCAAGTGGAGTCATGTGATACTAAACACAAAATTAACAATAAATGTTTTTAGTCTCATTATGACATAAGCGATTAGGTCACATCTCTAGAAATAGAGTTGAACGACTTGTGTCTGATGAGATTTGGATTTTATTGACTCTATAGACTTTAATGTCTATATTAATGTGTAAAGAAAATACAGACCAAAGTTCAATTGTAAGCAGCTACTTTATTGGCTATGCTGAAAAATCAATGGGGTAATGATTATACGATCCCACACAAAAGAAAATTTTGAGACGAGAAATATAATATTTTTTGAGGATGTTGAGTTTGGGGGAGAAATAAAGTCAGGATCATTGTCTTTGAGAAGGAATCAATTACGATTTCTACTATCACTTTTGACGATGTACATGATTCTATACCTGTCATGATCAAGAAGTGAATTCGTAGCCTCAATAAGACAATGTCGAATTACCTCTATAAGTTGTTGTTGAGATACCTTAACAACGACAATGTAGCGGCACCCCATTCAAGATAAGGTAATTATTCCTAAGGAACAAACTCAACAACCTCAAGAACCGGTAATATTAAGATGGTCCACCAGAGAAAGGAGAAATATAATTTTGAACAATATTGTCATATTTCTCTAGGAACGTAAGAAAAACTATGGAATATTGGAAGGTGATTCAATCATCTTCCGTCGGGCCATGGAAAGTTCCAACTCTTAAAAGTGGATTGAGGAAATAAACAAGGAGTATAAGTCTATGCAAGACAATAAAGTTTAGGAACTTGTCACATTACCAAAAGATACGAACTTCATTGGTTGAAAATGGACATTTAAAACCAAGAAAGATTCGAAAGGATAATATGGAGAGGTATAAAGTACGTCTTGCAGCTAGTGACTTTACTCAAAAGTCAACGATTGATTTTAAAGAGATTTTCTCTTCGGTATCTTTGAAAGACTCTTTTAAAAACAATCACGGCACTTATTGCACATTTTGATCTTGAGTTACATTAAATGGATGTCAAAATTATGTTTTTCAATGGTAACATCGACGAAACAATTTATGGTGCATGCAGAAAACTTTGTGTCGAAAGACCCAAATAATATGGTTTGCATATTGACAAAATCTATTCATGGACTCAAGCAGGATTCTCGTCGAAGGTACCTAAAGTTTTACCAAGTGATTATCTCGTTTGGTTTTGAGATAAACATTGTTGAAGATTGTGTGTATCATAAGTTCAGTGGGAGAAGGAATAATTTTCTGGTTTTGTATATTGATTAAAGTATTCAATACAAACCAGGTTACACCTCTCGTCAAAGGAGACAAATTCGGTCTCAATCAAGTGCCCTAAGGTTAGCCTTAAAATTAAGAAAATACAATAGATTTTTCTTCATGATCAGTTGTAGGGAGTCTAATGTATGCTCAAGTATCTACGCGTCAGGATATTACGTACATATTAGGATGTTAGGTAGATATTTAAGCAAATATGGATGGATTATTGGGTAGCAGCTAAACTACTTAAGTAATTAATAGAGAACAAAGAATTATATGCTCTTTGTAGGAGATCGGATAATTCTGGAGATCATAAAGTATTTCGACTCTGATTTTGTTGGATGCCAACACAGCAGGAGATCCACATCAGGTTATGCTGACTAATGGAGATATATTTTGGATGAGTGTCAAACATATATGCACTCATAATTTCTTCCACCATGACAGCAAGGTTTATAACATGCTGTGGGACATCTATTCAGGGAATATGGTTGTAAAATTTTGTCACAAGGCTGCTCCTACAGTACGGTGTTGAAAGACCACATAAATTATGGTGTGACAATAAATCAGCAGTACTGTATTCCAATAACAACAGAAACTTGTATAAGTCAAGGATATTGACATAAAGTTTCTAGTTGTGAAGGAAAGAATCCAGAATGGTTAAAATGTCCATATAGCACATTAGGACAAACTCCATGTTAGCGGATCCGCTCACAAAAGTATTACCACCCAACGTCTTTCATGAGCATACTGCTCATATGGGTGTTAATTAAGAATATGGCAATATAGTGGGAGTTTGTATTTTATGTATTTGGGTGCTATTTGGTTTTGGACATATTTATGTATTAAAGTATTTTGGATATTTATCTGATCAGATATATGGAAATTCGGTTCATTCTGTTTTCATTATGTTAAAGTATTTGATCTCACTAAAGTTAAAGAGGACCAGTTGGAAATAGACATGTATTGATCACATTGTGTGTAATTTCCATGCTACGCATCCATGATTGATCTATGTCATTTAGCTATATTGGTATATGTGACCATTGATGGTTTAGTTACGCTATATGTGACGAATGCCGCTTTGATCCTATGTTGATATGGTTAATGGACAAGATTGTCCGGATATACCCTAAGAATTAAGATAGCAATTTATGAGCTCACTAAGGTTAACACAATTATAAGGATACATATGTAGCCCAGTAGGAGATTATTGAAATTATTCAATAATTAAGGGGCCACACATGTAAAATTAATTGTGTTTGGGCTATCTAAATAATTAAGCCAAATTAAAGTGGTCTATTTGGAAATTGGCTTAAGGGTATAATTGTCATGGAATTAATGTGTAGATACCGGAGATAATTCTAATTTGATGAGGGGCCAAATTAGAAATATCAACACATATATAAATATGTGTATTCATTAGGGTTATGGTCCCCAACTCATACGACCACCAAGAGAGGGTTTTCTCTATTCTCTTCTGTATCCCCATCAACAAAGAGAGGAACAAAGATTTCATCTTTGTTATTAAGAGCCGTAGCGGGTTGGAAGATCGAACCCAATAAAGAGACGATCGCTTCAAGATCCATCAAGCCTAGCAATGAATTCAGGTACGCTTCCGCAATTTAATTTATGTTTTTCATCTCATGAATCGATAGGGTACAATAAATTTCTAACAATCAAGATTCCTATCCATGTGAGAACCAAACATGAAAATAAAATAATTAAATTTTTTGGACTACATATTTCCAACATAACCAAACATGGGTATGAGAATGCTGAATTCATTTGCCATGGAAAAGGAAAAGGAAATGGATTCCTAGGAATACATAAACTCCACCCAAACGAGCCATAATATCATAGACCTATGGACTACTAGACCTCACGTAGAAACAAACTAGTATAAACGGAAAAGATCAGACACACTCAACGAATGGTGTAAAATGTAATATCGGAAAAAAAATTGTGGTCCTCTGAATATAAAAGGAACCACAATCTGTTTAACAAATATTAATGAAGCAAGCAAACGTGTTGAAGATATTCTAGCACAAGACAACTGACAGTATTATGTTGAAATCATTGGCACATGCGCAGTTATCAAGAAATTGTCAAAAAAAAAAAATTCCATACCCAACATAACGAATCAGGGCTTATGCCGTCTCATCTTGAAGATGGATAACAAAGCCCATCCTTACACAAACCTCAGAATAAATAAAAACCGGATGAACGCAGCAAAACAGTAACACTTCTATCCTCACCTTTGCAGACACATTTACAGATTCTTCAGCTGAATTAGAAAAAAACTAGTGTTTTATAAATACAATTCCATACTTTAGAACTCAGAATACAACAGACATTCCTTGGTTCGAGTTCCAGTTTCAGATCCCAATTAGCCAGAGTTACCATAATTTCAGAGAACTAGACCAGCCTTTTTGCAACAGCAAGCTTACAGAATTCCCTATATCTTTTCTCTGTCAGTATATCCATGTCCCATTCCAAACTCAGCGGACAGAGACTCAAGATCTGGTGCAATTTCCCAGCTTCCTTTCCGGCTGCCCCAACTAGAGCGTGGTAGCTGGGTGCTACAGCGCTCTCCCCCACCGACGCTCTCTATCTGGCTCTGTATATCTTCAAATTCCTCAGCAAGTACAGCTTGCCGCTTGGCTCCCATCTCCAAGTCAAAACTTGCTTTACTCGTATTTAGGCTGAAAGCTCGCCCGCGAGAGAGGGAAAAGGAGAAAGGAGGCAAGTCTTCTTTCACCTTGGCTCGGAAGTCATTCTTGGACTTGGGAATCTTTGAAAAGAAAATCTCCCAAACATTTCGGAAGCATCCCCGGTTGTAAGGATTCATCTTGCCATCATGACGATATTTGAAGTTCTCATATGTTGTCTACAAACACTAAGAAGTTTCTAGTAAAGATCAGGCAGAAAGGAGGAAGTTATCTTAATCGATTATAGGTAGAATACTAACCTGATTGGTGCATATCAAATAAAAATGAAATGCTGTCAATCCTCCAACAAACCATGTTCCTATAAATGTAAATACAATAAGAACGGCTGAAATGGGTGATCGCACAACAGCTCTCCACAGATTACAGTGATATGAATCCATAATCTTCTTCATATGAACCCAGCAGAAGACAAAGACATACAGACAAAGAACAGCCGTGGAGGACACAAACATAAAAAAGAAACGGTAATTCCTCTGCACAACACATATAAAAACAGTTACAGCATAATTAGGAAAAACTCTAAAAGTTCTATTGGATATAAACTATTAATAAATTATTTTAAAGCAATACACATGGGTAAATACAGTAGTACAATGGAACCTATAGCCCAAAATTTGAAGTCAACTTCATGAATCCTTTCTTCCATTCTGCTCCAATAAGGCCATGCAAATGACATTTCCTTTAATAGCCTCAATCTAAATTCATTTAGCTCTATCATATTCTAGAAGCTCCTTCAACTGAAAGATACTATCATTACTAACCGCTGTATCTAATGGCCTACTTTTCACATGTCAAACCATCTTGGACGACTTTTTATCATCTTATCCAACATTACTACTACCTACAATTTTGTATCTCATCTTTTAAGGCATGTTATCACTCTTTCTATCTCAGTAGTCCTGTTTCTAGATTTCAACAAACTCCATCAGTAAAGAATACTGTCATACAGAATTCTCCTTTCAACTTCAAAGGTATGTTAAGATCACAAAGCAGTCCCAAGGCACTTCTCTGCTTACCATCTTAAGTTCATTATATGAACAAGATCCTTCTCAAGTCTCCATCATGATGAGTGCTCGATCCTAGATATCAGAAACAATCACTCAGATATTTGTTTGTTATCAATATGAACTTCTCCATCATTTCTTGTTCAACTTTTGCTAAATCTTGTCACCTAAAATGTATTTTGTCCTAAATTTAAATCCTCAAGATTTCAAAAAATCTCTTCCACATCTCCATTTAGAAGTTAACTTCTACCTAGTATCATCATCTAACATAATATCATCATCAAACTACACCATGAACCTCAATCTTGAATCTGCCTAGTAAGTTCATCTATAAGACTAACTGGTACAAAGCAATAAAATTAATGCGATCCCTAACATGAACCAACGGCCATTGGAAATGAGTTGCACGGGAAGAATACGCCAGAATACAGACACGATGACACAGGCATGCCTCTTATTTTGGTGTGTCCTTTGGAATGTATGTATTCTTTCAATATGTGTACGACAAGATGCAACGTGGACAGCACACCAATTTTCAAAGTGTGTGTGATCTCTAGGATATGCAACTCCTGTGAGTTTCTTTGCGATACTCGCAATTCCATCATACATACCCTAATAATCGCAATATAAATATTGAAGACTTGTAATTGTCCAAAGCACAACACAAGCTCTGCACAGACCTATCATAGAGATTTTCTCCACTGGATAAAACCATTTGCTGGGAATCAGGGATCATTCTTTATGGCATAAAACCAAATTAGTTTTTGAAAATACTTGTTCTTTTGTTATCGTTTGCTTGATTTCTCTACCGTAGTTTCTTATAACTCATAAACTTGACTGCTCAATTGTACAGCTTTATATATGTTCCTTGATTTTATAAATAGGTACCAAAATACTAGTCCATTCATCAGGCACTTTTCTATTCTCAATTATTTGGTTGAATAAGTTAGTCACACCAACCCTTCGTTTATCCAAAATTTCCTACCTGCGATAGAATTTCATTTATGCCCTACAACTTTTCCAATTTTCAATCTTTTGAAGAATCTTTTAACTTTAGAAATTATAACTTTACCACTATAATAATAGTGCCCAACATAAGCTAAGCCATTTCTTTCTAATATCAAAATCTTAGAAATTGTTGTCATTAAATAATTGGTAAAATAACTCCAACAACTCTCTTTGATATGCTTCTCTTGCTAGTACCTACTGGTCTAGGTCTCTATTTTTCCTTTTTGTACTCTTAACAAAGCATCAAGTATCTTTTTCTCCCTCCTCTATGAAAAAAATCATCATATACCTAGATTTAACTTCAGTGTCTTCTTAGCTTCCTTATATCAATATTATCCCTTGAAGCTTCCAGGATTATACCTCTCAAACTTTTTAGTATCCTTATATTTCTTTTTCCAATCTTTATATGATGCCTACTTCATCTCAAATACCTTTCAGACTATCGTGTTCCACTGCCAACTTTCCTTAGATCGTCTCCCTTTATTATCCTAGAATATTTGTCTAAGCATTAGGATATGATAATAATAAAGAGGGATGGAACAAAGAAGATGGTGTCACTTGCCATGATGGATACGGGTTCCGAATCGCGATAACTAACAATATACTGGGGTATTGGGGGATACGATTCTGTACATCTTAGTCTCCCAAGCCCATACATTAGCTGTCATGGCACAAGGATGCCTTTTTTAGATGGAACAAGGAACACCCTAAACAAATAGAATTAATTCAAGAAGGATGGCTTATTTCAACAAAATCATAAAAAACATAACGTTATAATAAACATGGAACCAAATTTTAAGTCCTTCCCCAGTAGATGACCTTGGTTGTCTAAACTCAGCATTGAGACGGGACTGATACTATAACTGCTCATATAACAACTATCCCCCCTCCACGAGCTGTTAGCAGATTTGTGGTTAAACTACAATGGTCAAGAGCTGCAATCCTACTTTTAACATGGAGAACCTATGGAGGAAGGAGTGTTTCACACTCATTTAACAAGTTATCAACACCTAAACCAAAATGATCCTCTGACAATTATGGGGGAAGGAGAGTTTCACACTCATTTGTCCAACTTTATTGATTTCCAATTTGAGTTTTGCGAACGTAGCTTTTTCTTTCCGTTTCCAAAGAAACTATTGGGTTTGGTTTAGCCAAAACCAGACTAAAACCAAATCCCAAACAATATTCTCACATAATAAAACCGAGTTTTGACCAAAACTCGGTTTTCAGGCATGAAAACTGGGTCCTGAATACGTTGGCTAGATAACTTATCTGAATTCACCAAATAGGCAGTGGCCCCCGATCGGGGACCAGAAGTTCTAGAATGAAGAATGCCGACAAATTTACATGGAAATTCATGTTCCAGCAAGCAAATGCATCATATTTTTTTTCAACAAGCTTGTAAGAAGATTAACTTCTTTTAGTTATTTTTCCTTAAAAGTTCAAGAGAAAGACTTGGTACATTTTTAGAAGACATTATTGCTAGAATTTTTTGGAAACCTATGAGTATTTATAGTTTTATTTTTGATGATGCTATATTATGGTACTTGATTAATTCTAAATCTTGAATATACATTATATATTATTTACTTGTTCAAAAAAACGTTCCACATTCAGATAAGTAATTCCAAAGAAGCCTACTCTAAACTTACTGCATATTGGGTCCCCACATGGCCAACGTTCCCCTTTTTGTTCAGCATTTTGAAGCGTACCATGTTCCACGTAACCATGGACCATGGACTATCCATGCACCTACACCCTATGCTTGATATTACTCATTTGATGAAAAAGGTGTCCCGATATAATGTGTTGTCCTAACAAGTCGGTAAGAAAGGAATGAATGATGATTATAACAAATATTGTGCACCATCAAGTATGGGATTTGCGACGAACCCAAAAGACGACTTGGAAGGTGGGCCGACATACCTTAATTCGGCATTTGAGCTCATGCAACCAGAAATAAGAAATGCTCCACATTCCATTGTTCACAATATCAGCTGATATGGATATGATACATCTCATACGTATTGGTTTTGACATATCAAGATCCAATATTGACCGCTACCGATATTGATTGATATCGTCATTGGGATTCCCTTCCCCGATCAATTTAGCAGAGAAAAACCAAAAATAAAAGATAAAAGACCGAAAAATAGTGTCAACAAAATGATTCATTTGTGCCAAATTGACAATGTTACAAAGTGTCGATAAGATTCCATGTCGATAAACTATAACCATTATCACTCGTCAAAGTTGTATACCTATAAACTCACACCATATTAATATTATTCAATTAAAAACTATTTGATGTGGTTGCATTATGTTTAAAGGCAAGTAAACAAAATATAATATATATTGCAGGTGAAATACTATTCCATTTAAGCTAATGAAAAATATAATATAATATATAAAATTATGTCTAAATGTATCAAATATTTTTCTAGCTTTTCAAAATACTTATTATTTTTTGTTTTCCGAAACAAAAATCCACTCCGATCCGAAACAACTGAAACTGCCAATACCAATACTCATAGAAAGGGTCCAAAGCTGATTATGATATTTCAAATCTTGCCACATTTAAGGATATCGCCAAAGACTGTTTGGGTGCTAAGAAAATAAGGGAAAGAAAAAGAAAATGATACTTAATCATGAAGAAATGAGATCTCATTTCTACATCAAGGGATGGACAGTGGCTGCAGACCGAAGCTCGCCCTCCTAGACGCGATCGGAAGGAAGCTACGGCTTCTCTTCTCCATGGGAGCACGCGGGTTCGAGCAGGTAAGATGCAGCGGGTGACATCCTCTGGTCAACATTCGAATATGGGACCATCAACTACAAGTGGAGGGAATGATTAGTCTCGTCAGTCGGGAACAAAGTCCCAAAGGTCAAGTCCAGAATCTTGAGGGCGGTGGGATAAGGCCAATAGAGTTGGCAAGAAGTATTATTAATGGAGAGTTGCATACGTATGTTTCCAAGTAGCCTATAACATGGGCATCTCTATGTGTTCCTACTCCAACATTTGCTGCTTCTCCTATGTCAAAATAAGGAATAATGTATTGGCCTAAAAAACTAGCACCAATGGACGGTGAGCGAACTACGATCATTACCGCAATAGACATTGTTCTCTCTGTAGCCGAGTGGGAGCACACATTGATGATGTATGTAGTTGGAGAACATCCTTCCTATCTCATTGTCTCGACTTAGTGCGACGGATTTGGCAACCGACCGAAGGGGTTAGATATTTTTTTCATGCAAAAATGGGTATTTTTTGTGAAGTTCCAAGATGAGGTGACGCTTGTATCTATCCTCCGAAATGTTTGTGGATGTTCGATGTGGCATTTGATCATTCTCAAGAGATGGGCGCCTTCGACTACATTGGAGTGTGATCTCCTTGCGTCGATGCCAGTATGGATTCAAATGCCACGACTATCCCTCCATCATTGGAATGCATCGGCACTAAGTAAAATTGCAAGCATAGTGGAAATGTCTATTCAAATGGATGAGGCTATGGCTGGTCGATGGCATTTGGCATTTGCTAGGATTATGGTGGAGATTACAGCATGTAAGAAACTCCTTGCAACTGTTCCTATCCTCCTTCCGGATGGAAGTAAGTTTTCACAGCCTATCTCCTAATAGTGGATCTCATCAATATGTATTACTACAAATGCATAGGGCACACAGAGTCAGACTGTACGTACAGGTCAAGTGACATAATTCGGGAGGAAGTGATGAAGGTGTTATACGAATCTTCAAATAGAAGAGCCTCAAGTAGAAGTCACGGGTACAACGAGGAAAATCCAACCAGTTCAACCTAGTGCTTGTCCTTCTAGCTCCGTCATCCAAACGCCTAATCTAGGCATGGAGTCGAAATGTCGCAGTGTGTTGATCCAGTAATGGTTTCCCATGAAGGTCCCGCGGCTGCTATGGGAGGAGAGCAGACTTTGCACGAGGATGAGATCAGTCTAGTGACCTCGTCCGGTCATGGAGAAGGGCAGATGTCTCGGGATGAGGGGAAGGAGCTCATGGCGAGGGTTGGAGATTAACATGTTTCCAATTATTGGTGTCATGCTGAAAGTGAGACAGAGGAGACTGAGGAGGAAGGTCCGCCAGAACATGGAGCATAATCAGTTAGAAATGGGGAGCTAACAAAAGAGAAATGGCTCCGCCTAATGCAGCAATCGCAAAACTCCTCCCCGAGAGTTAGCACGCGTCGAAAGCTTCAGGTGAACCAAGTTGGTATCCGGATTAGTGCTAGGAGCACAAAAGGACAATATAGTAGGCTGATATAATCATCATGGTGTATTGAGAGGGGTGGAGTTGTAATCAGAGATGAGAGATGCATTGTAGGGTGTTTGGCTTATAAGTCCGAACATCCATTTTGCTGAGGGGCGGCCGGTCTCAGGATCGAGCCACGGCCCCGGTGATGTAACATATATATATATATAGACACACACACACACAAAAAAAAGAAGGGGGGAATGTTAGTGTACCGAAATATTTTACCAATAAACGCACATATAGGCCCATTAAGATTAGGATAATTTAGTAAATACGCTTGACTATTTAAAAATCATGTGCATTAACTTTTGGTAGGAAAACCAAGCACATTAATGAGTCACTTATGTGTTTCCAACCAAAAAATTAATGTATATGGATTTTAAATTTCGAAAAACTTTTAAGTGTATTTACTAAATAGGTGTTGTGTCCTTCATGTGTCGTGGCATATCTGTGCAACATAGCTAATAGCCTGCACATAGCTAGTAGCAGAAGGATCAAAAAAGTACGAAGCAGATATACACGACGGCCTGAATGCATAAGTGCTCTCACAGTAATTTGTTGGAGATTTTAGCAACAAGAGAACCAAATACTTCATTCAAAAATCATATACAAAAATATATACCATATTAAGAAATCTATGTGCAGTTCAGATTTCCTCATATCTCACCAGTAGCTCCTCAGTTTCCCCTATGCTAGGAAAGCCTTTGTTAGCAGTAATAGCACAATATACAAAGCATACCTTTCCAATGCACTGCCCTACCCACGGACAATGATGATCAAACCGCTCCACACAGTTATTGCAGATAGAGCAATGAGAGCACCGAGGAGGTCGATATAGCATGCATGTAGGGCAATACTTCACCTTAACCACAACACCGTTGACAATGACATCCTTGGTAAGTGGCAAAGTTGGGGCACCATGAGATCCAGACCAATCTGCAGATAAAGTGGAGGCCTCCCCATCATCATCAGGTTCAGGAGGGTGTGCATTGCGAGGAATGATGCCTGGATCTCTGCCAGATGTGAGAAAGAGAAGAATAATATCCTGCATGGTTAAAGAATTGAAGAACACCAACCTATAAATATTTTACCGAATGAAGATTATCTGACCAACAAGTATTCCAGTGCATGAAATGCCAGAAGAAAGACATCAACAAGAGTTATTTCTGGCACAAACTTATTTTAGTGTATTAATTTATGGCATGTAACTATAAAGTATCTGTAAAACAAGAGGGAGGGAACTATTTGCAATGGCAGGAAAATTCTCTGTGGAGTCATTGTTATCAGACTATATCATGCAAAACTTCTGAAAGTCATTAGAGGTTTAACTAATACATGAAACAGATGTAATCATTCAATGTCCACAAATTTTACAAGCCGGACAAGGTTCACAGTATGGGTATCTGTTTTAGACCCTTCTTATGAGTATCGGTATCTGCAGTTTCGGGAGTTTCGGCAGTTACAGATTGGAGTTTAGGAGTTCTTGGTTTCAGAAGCCAAAAGATAAAAACAAGCTAATCTAGAAGCTATACAAATATTTTATACATTTAGGCATGATCTTATGTATTATTTGATGTTTCCTTTACTTTTGAATGAAATAAAATTTAAGATTGTTGAATTATTTACCCATAATAGACATTATTATGAACGTTGAGAATTAGCATGATCTTATGTATAACAAAGTAATAGTTATAGTTATACTATGTCGACGTCGAAATTTTATCAGCATACTCTAGCATGTTGATTACAACATGTGCAAATCATTGTGTCAACATTGTTTTTAGCCATAATTCTCTCTTTTAATTTTTCTTTACTAAATTGATTGTAAAAGAGAAACAATTTGGGTATCGACTGACATCGGTATCGACGAGTAACGATATCAGAAATTCCAAAACCGATACGATACGGCCGATACGTATTGGTATCCGCCGATACTGCGAACCTTGTATATAATGTTCTTAAAGTCCGTATTTGCATGAGACGTTATCTTGGCTGATGAGTGGCACTTAGGGGTGCAACTCGGGCGGGCTAAACCTGAGCCCGATCGGGTAAACCCGTTAATGGGTTGGATTATGGTTGAAGATACTCGGGTTCGGGCTCGGATTTGGGTTAAAATATTTGAACCCGATCAAAATTCGGGTTGGGCTCGGGTTCATGTGTCGGGTTATCCGAAGAACCCGAAACCCGACTTATATATATATATATATATATATATATATATATATATATATATATATATAATTTCATACTTCTTAATAAAAAGTTTAAATTCTAAATTTTTTCACCCAAACTCTTCAACTCCTTATCCTAAATCATATTTCAGCTTGTATTTTGTAATGATCAAGACTTAAATTGCTATTTGATTATGTATTTAAGATTACTTTTGTTTAAAATTATTTTAAATATTATATTAGAGCCCGATAAATCCGATGGACCCGATCATCTGGGCTTGGTCTTGGACTTCATACGTTGAACCCGAGGTTGGGTCGGGCTTGGGCTTGGGTTAGACTTATGATTCATCGGATTTGGCTTGGGTTGACCTCAAGCCTGACCCAACCCGCCCGAGTTGCACCCCTAGTGGCACTGACTCCTAGTCTCCTAGATGGAAGTCCAATCTTACAAGAAGGCACTGCCTCCTACAGAAGGGCTTCCACTTTTCTGTAGAGTGCCAAGAAATGCGTCCATGCCTTTCTTGGAGTAGAGGTATTCGTAAGTAGAGATATTCATTAACACTCAAAATATTAGGTATACTTATATTTATATCTTTATAAATCTCCTAGAGGGGACTTCATAGTCATCAAATCCTGATAGGAGCAGCTTAAGTTAAAGCTAAAACCCTTTGGGAAAAAAAAAACAGAGCTTCAAGATAACTAAGGTGCAGAGAAAATGAAATGCAGAAATGCATAAACGGCATCTCAAAATCTCAATAAAAAAAAGAGGATTTGGGGGTGGGGGTTGGTGACGAGAGGTTGGTGAAGCAAAGCACAAAGCAGTAAGGAGGATCTTCAGTTGTCAATTGAGTACAAAGAACACTAAAATTCACATGGAAAATAAGATGCAACATCAAACAACTCCCAAAAAAAAGAGCCATAGGCTTATCATATCAAACTCAAAAGATGAGATTATAAACAAAGGGACAAAACTAGAATCTACTAAGTAGTATAAATAACTAGGGTAATTTCACCAAGACCCTCTTAAAAGTTTAAGCTAGGAATACCTAACCCTCCGTCAATTAAAAAAAAAGGGATGCCCTCAAATTATTTAGTTGTTTGCTGGAAGCTACAAAAAGCAGTAAAATTGTTACCAATCCATATGTGAGATAATAATGCACCTCATTGACTGGATTCTTGGCAGCTAGATCGCAGAAAGTGTTTTGGAAATGATAGTAACTGGGTCCCAATAATGTTTCTTTAGAAATTATCCAAAATGAAATTTTACTTTATCATATCTCAGGTTTGTTTGTTTGCTCCATGTATCACCAACACGGTAAAATGATGTTTGTATCCGTATCATGTCCGTATCCGCTACATTTACCTTTGTACTTATTTGAAAATGTCCATATCCCTTATCCCTATTCATGTCTACATCAGTATTTGTATCCGTGCAACATAACTTTGCTCACAACCAAGACAAATCACTTCCAATGATGTTTTGGATTCCTTTGTATCCTAGGCATGGGTGGGTGATATTCGACATGCAATGTCCAGGAAGTATCTTGGCGGATACATGATAGATACGGATACAGTACGGTCTTCCGGAGGACTATGCCTACAACCTAGAATCTACTAAGTAGTATAAATGAATAGGGTAATTTCACCAAAACCCTCTTAAAGTTTAAGCTAGGAACACTTAACCCCGTCAATTAAAAAAATGGGATGCCCTGAAATTTAATTGTTTGTTGGAAGCTACAAAAAGCAGTAAAATTGATACCAAGCCAGATGCGAGATAATAATGCACCTCATTGACTGGGTTATTGGCAGCTAGGTTGCAGAAAGAGTTTTGGAAATGATAGTAACTGGGTCCCAAAAATGTTTCTTTAGAAATTATCCGAAATGAAGAAATTTTACTTTATCATATCTCAGGTTTGTTGGTTTGCTCCTATGTAGCACCAGCACGGTAAAATGATTTTTGTATCCGTATCATGTCTGTACCCGCTATATTTGCACTCATGTAACATAGGTAACTACCTTTGTACTTATTTGAAAATGTCCATATCCCTTATGCCTATTCATGTCTGCATCAACATACCTTTGCTCACAACCAAGACAAATCACTTCCAACGATGTTTTGGGTTCCTTTCTATCCTAGGCATGGAGGAGGTGATGATGGTAGGTGGTAGTGAGTTGTGATGTAGGTGGTAGGTGGAAGTGGGTTGTGGTGTAGGTGATGGTGGGTGATAACTATGATGTTGTAAGTGGTGGTGGAGCTGATGGTAGTGATACTGGATGGCGGTGGCAGAGGCGACAATTGTGTGTAGTGATGGGTGGCAGCGGAGGTGGTGGTGGTAAAACGGAGGATGAAATCATTTAGCTAACTATTAAATACTTAGGTTTTAGTTTTATACTAATTAGATTTTACTTAGATACCAACAAAAATTGCCTACAGCCAGGAGATTCAACTAAGGATGTTCATGCCTAGAGGTCAGTGTTAGACATTTAACCAATGTGCCAGATTCTCAACCATCTTTTAACAAAAAGAAAAGAGACTTAATTCGAAGAGGAGGCTTCATGAAATCAAGTCCACAAACTCTCAACATATAGAGGTATTGCAAAACATATTGATAGATACTAATTACCAGGTAGCAATTGAAATCCATCCTAATGGCTGTCAAAACTCAAAAAGATATCTTAATTTTTGCTCCCTCATATGTACAATATGGTTCACAAAGAAACAGTTGTCACGCTGAAAACAAATTTACATAAACAACAATAAAGAAAATGACATTCAACAGCGAATTATAGGCTATAACACTTCTAATATGGAGGACAAATTGAAGTTACAGGATTATATACATCTACCCACCATAGCTGATACAAAGAGAATCTCTCGAATATCAAAAATAAGTATCCATGTATCAAACAAGATATTCACGAACATCTCTGCCATGGGAGGCATAAATTAACAAAGTAGGTCATCCATCAGCTGTTAGATGCATGATTATGAACTGAAAATGTATGTGATACTATTGCACTGCAGATGCATTATCAATGCCCCCTAATTGAACATATGAAATCTTTGTCCCATTTGAAACTACAAAATGCGAGGTGCAGTACAAAAAGGGTACAAGGTCACTAAATGTATCAATTTGGGAGGGGATCGTTGTGTATGTCCTGTGTTCAACTACATAGTGTTACAGGCGTTGACCAGAAAAAAAGGTAGGAAGCATCATTATGGGGCTTGAAAGAGCCAAGGCTATCAGAACCGTATACCACCAATATGCCGATAGAGATGTTTCCGTTCTAGCAAGTTTGTGCATATTTTTTGTGCTCATCAAGCATACCAGAGGCATGCCAGCAACATGTCGTTGGCTCAGGTTCACATTGAAAATGAGAATAGTTTAGATCTAAAGATGCTTCTTCAACGGTCCAAATTGCTCCCGACTTGGGATGGATTAGAAATCCTATTTAAGGGCTCTTTGATGCCCTAGTTTTGGTTGGCTTGGAAGAAAAAGGGGGCTTTGCAAGAGAAAGTTCTTGAAGCCCATTAAGAGAATCTAGAGAGAGCTCGTTGGAGATCTCGTAAGGAGAGAATTTTGCATTAGGGTTTGTCTATGTAATCCCTGTAAAGGTTTTCTCTCTTGTTGATTCAATAATTTATTAATCCCCTTGCCTCGTGGAGTAAGTCAAACTTGATCGAACCACATTAAATATTGCATGTTTGCTCATTTGTTCTTGTTGCCATTGTTCGGATTATTGTGTCTTGTTATTCTCGCCGTCTTAAGGTTATTATTTATCGCTTCCGTGTATGAGACAACAATTGGTATCAGAGCTAAGGAAACCATCAGGATTTCAAATTCTTGGATCTAGGTCAACAATAGGTAACGACATTGGTCTGCTCTCTATTTTCCTATAACGGAATTCTTGGAAACGGTGGTTCATTAAGGTCCAAAGTGGATTTTCTCTATTTCGGAATGAAGAGTAGCAAAGTTTATAACACCAAGTTCAAGGTGGAGAACTTCAACGCTAAAGGAATCTTCTCTTTGTGATAGATAAATTTCAAGGCTATTCTCGTGAAAGAGGTATTTAAGGACGTTGCTAGTAAGGACAAAAAAGCATGTCCATATGACGAGTGATAAATGGGATGACATAGATCATAGAACACAAAACACAATAGAACTGTGACTGGTGGACTTCTGTGACAGGATTATGGTTGAAGCTAGAGATCTTGTATATGACAAAGTATTCGTCTAACAAGTTGTATTTCAAAAAACAACTCTACAGTGTATGTATGAAAGACCCAAATTCTTAACCATATGAACAATTTCAACAAGATTGTTAGTGACCCTCTCTATTACGAAATAAAGCTAAAGGAGGAGAAGACACTTTTACTCGCTTCCAAAATATATGACCATTTGGTGACAGCGATCCTTTATTGAAAGAAGACTCTCGAAATTGAAGAGGTAACTGTTTTCTTAATAGTGAGATTATGAAGAGGCCGAATCCAGTTGAGTCATCAGGGTTGATCTCAAATGAAAACATAATGTTGAAGAATATGGATCGAGACAAGAGTAGCCGAGGGACATCCAAATCATCTGGACATGAGAGCGATGCATGCTTCTTCTACATACAGTTACGGCACATAAAGAAGCAATGTCCAAAGTATTTGGTTAGAGGAGAAGGATAAAAATGTCATTTCAAGCAGTTAAGTTCAAGCCAGTGTTGCGCATAAAGCCAAGGAGTTATCGTGTGATGTACTTATAGTACACAGCGGGAATGGATTCTTGACTCTGGATGTTTATACCATACGTGTTCGAACAGGCAGTGGTTCAACATCTATAATGAGTTCAGTGGTAGTGATGTTCTTATTGGGAACAATGCATCGTGCAAGACCATTGACAGATAGAACATCAAAATTAAAATGTTTGATGGAGTGGTGCAGACATTCGTGAACGTTCTACATGTTACAAATCTAAAGAAGAACCCCATTTCTATGGACGTATTAGACACAGCAGGAATAGGATGTAAATTTAGTGACCAAGCTGATTTGCTAAAGATAGTGAAGGACAACTTTGGTTGTCATGAAGGAGCATAGATTGTCACCGGACTTGTATCAATTGGACGGAAGCACGATTACTAGTAGTGTGGTCATTGTTATAGAAAAAGAGGTGGACGTTACAATAAGGCTATTGCATATGCGTCTAGGCCACATGAGTGGAAAAGAACTTCGTGAGTTGCTCAAGAAAGAATTGCTAAAGGACCAAAAGAAGTACAAGCTAGATTTCTTCAAGTATTGCACGATGGACAAGCAACATAATGTTAGTTTCAACCATAGGGTGCTAAAGATCGGAGGAATACTTGATTACATTCACATGGATGTGTAGGGCCATCACCGGTTCAATCAAAGGGATGCGCTGAGTACTACGTCACCTTCATAGATGACTTCTCACGGAATATATGGATTTATTTTCTCAAACACAAGTCAGAAGTGTTTGTTAGATTATAAGAGTAGAAAACGGCCATCGAGAAGAAAAAAGACGAACTGTGAAGTATTTACGGATAGATAGTGGAGGCAAATACACCTCGATAGAGTTTCAAGACTACTATGGACAACAAGGTATATAAAGACAATGGACAATTCTAGAATGTCCCGAGCAGAACAGGTAGCGGAGCACATGAACATGACACTACTATAACGGTCCAGAAGTATGTCGTTGCAGGTCGGTCCTTTGGAGGATTTATGGGCAGAAACAATGAGTCATGAGTGCTATTTGAGTGAGGAGGTATGGAGAGGAGAGTCGATCAGTTATGATTCTATGCGTATGTTCGAGTGTCATGCCTATATAGTCAAATTCGAAATATTATATTTTCTTGTGATTTAAACATGAAATCAAGGCTACAAGTTGTGAGATCTAGAAAACAAAGAGTGTTCACGGGGACGATATGTGATCTTCGATAAGGCTTTTATGTTTAAAGGTGTGGAAGAAAAGTCTACGGGGACGAGTGAGTAATGACACGATGGAGGTGGAAGTAAAGGTTCCTGGCACTCATAGAAATATGGACTTCGAAGCATTATTACATGCTTACATCCAATTAGTGGTGAGGACAGACAGTTTACAGAGATTTGAGGATGATAATCAATCGCAGCAACAACCAGAAACAATAGTATTAAGGAGATCATAGCATACACACAAGGCATGTATGGAATGCCTTCGAATATATGGTTGTATTTACTTTAGCTACAGAAACAGAAGATCCAAGTGATTATAAGGAGGCCATTGGGCAAGATGGCAAGAAGACAAAAATCACTGGATAGTTTTCATGACAGAGGAGATGGAGTCACTTTGAAAGAATGGCATTTAGAACTTGGTTGAGCTACCAAAAACAAAAGAGCTACTGGTTGCAAATAGATTCAGGAAGGACAATGAGCAATACAATACATGTTTGGTTATGAAAGGGTATGCTCAAAAGGAGGGAATTGACTACAACGAAATATTCTTGCTTGTGGTCAAGCATTCTTCTATTCGGGTGTTATTAGCATTGGTAGCGAGTCAGGATATGGAGTTGGAGCAAATGGATATCAAATAGCATTTTCCATGGTAAATTAGAAGAGATCTTCATGAGTCAACCTGAAGGTTTTATGGAGCCCGGTAAGACGGATCATGTATGAGCAATATCTATATGGGTTGAAACAATCTCCTCGCCAGTAGTACAACCGCTTCGACTCGTTCATGTTAAAGACCAATTTTCCCGATGTGAATATGATAGCTACGTCTACTCAAAGGAGGCTCAAGGATAGGCTATCGATGTGTCTCCTTCTATACGTTGATTGAAGAACAGGTAGGCAACTCTAGAGGGGGGTGAATAGAGTTTATCACGAAAATGATCAATTAAAAAACTTAAACTCTTTTCACCAACAAAAATAATCAGAGTAAAATAAATGCGGAAATAAAGTAGTCAAAGAGCAAGCACAAACACAGCAAGATTTTTAACCTGGTTTCCCTCGTGGAGGACTAGTCCAGGCCTGAGAACTCTAGCTCAGAATTGAAATCCACTATTTGTGAAATAGGGTTACAACCACGTGCCTTTTCACAGAAGAGCACGTCTTACTTCTTTCAATGATCGCTGTGGCGAAACTTGGACTTTTCCAAGTGACTTACAACTTCTTGCACTTCAAACTTCTAGCTGAATCGTACCGAGCAACTTGGACGGTTGGAAAGTTTGAAAGCTAAGTTGGATGGGAAGGTAAAGCTCTTTAATATGTAGGCTATGTAAGAGAAGAGGAAGAGAAGATTGGATGAATTGAAATGAGAAAATTCAAGGCCTATTTATAGGGTTTTGGGTAGGCAGAATTCGGCCATAATTATGTGTCCAGAATTCAAATTTTTGGCCGTTGGACAACTAACAGTAATCAAACCCTAAAAGTCAGCTTCCTGTAATTTAGGGGGCAGAGTTCGGCCCGAACTCTGTGTGGAGGCAGAGTTCGGCCCGAACTCTGTCTCCTATGGACAGAAAGTTCATAATGGGCTTCTGGCTGGATGGGCTGTTTTGGATATTTGCTAAGTGGACCTATAAAGGTTAAGTCTAACCCAAAGTTGCTCAGTATGACCCAACGTACATTTGCCTATACTCAAAAACAATAAAATTTACAGACTCCAGAGTACATAAAGTAGTAAATCTTCAGGCAGCTGTAGTTTTGAATTGATGAGATGAGTTGATCGATTTCGAGCTTGATGTGTCAAATTGGACTATGACAAATATTGTTTTGTTAATTTGTCAAGATTACGTTGACTGTGATCCGGTTTGGGTCAACAATCTCCCCCATTTTGATAATTGACAAAACATGATATTTGCATGTCTCAATATTCATACATGGACACATTATAGCTCCCCCGTACTTGAACAAGTTTGCTCCCCCGTAAAATGATATTTCTTGTGATAAGTTCTCATCCAAGTATACGATATATATAACTCATATCACAGTGTATTATGAAACCAAACAACGACAAATATCAAGTGTTCTTCCCCTTTTGACAAAAATCAAAATGAAGACCAAAAGAGAGAAGCAATATAGAGACCATCCACATAATGAAAGATAATATGCTAGCAGCAGTTTTGAACAAGTCTAAACAGAGCCATAGTGTTTAACAAGGCTAAAGAAAACATAAATGCATAATCAAAAATAAACATAGTGCCGAAAAAAAAAGTCCTAGGCATCCGTGGCAATACAAAAGCCATATCCATCATGGAGCATGCGAAGGCCCCGCACCATCGGAACCGGTACGGCGGGGATCAACAAATGCTGAGGTCGGATCAAGATAGCGACGGACCCAAGAATCGTCAATGCGATAACCGTCGCGAGACGGATCACGCATCATCGGAATCGGAATCGTCGAATGGGAGGCCATGGAATACTGAATGTCATGGATGGAGTTGCTCAGTGTAGTGTCCCGCTCCTCGCGGTCCACTATGTAATACCCACGGCTTGATAACTCAGTCTCGAACTGAGTATTTGGGGAAACCATTGCCGGTATCGATTGATCACGGATGAAATGCAATGAACCTTTCCAATTGATGGATTGGCTTCTATTGAAATGAATCTAAGAGTTTTGTTGGATGTTTTCTTTCGCTGCTTGGTTTTGATGAATGCGTTTTCGTGTTGGTTTTCGATGATTGGTTTTTATTGTTCGCTTTCATCGCATTTCGCATTTATTCCGAATCTTGAGAGAAAGAGACCGAAGTATGCTAATCAACTATTGGTGCCAATGTAGGACGCGTGAACTGAACGGCGCGTGAAGTCCCTCCTTCTCTCGACTAAGATTCATCTCGGTGAGTTGCTTTAACCGGGCTTGCATTTATTTGTACGTCATAATAAAAATGATCTCTAGTCCACTCTTTTGTTGCGTCCCTCTGATCAACGATACCAATACAACAAAACATAAGAATAAGAATGAATGCTAACGAATGACTGAAAGGGGAATGAAATGTTATTGATTGCTATCGAATGACCGAATGATAATTGAATGTTATCGAATGACCGAATGAGAACTGAATGCTAATGAATGACCGAACGATTAAGGCTAGTATTGAACTGGTCGCTATCTGTTGCACTGTTAAGTTTTATCTGATAGAAAGAACAAGTCATGCATTGGTATCAGACAACTTGTTAACAAGGTAATAGTCTCTCGACGATACTGGGGGCACCCGGGATCGATCTGCCTAGGAGAGATTGTAATAGCACCCCGACGTAAATGCTACACCTCGGAAATGTTGTGTCCTTAGCGACGAGCTGAACTATTGAGTCACAGCGGCTAATCATGGGGGACTGACCCATGAACCACCATGTAGTTAGGACATGCATATGAACCAATCCTTAATGCAAAACCTAACAATGAACGATGATGGTAAAGTATGCTTCTTATATTCATATGCAAATTGTGCTAACCTGTTTTTGTGCAGGGATGACTGTCGACGATGGGTAAGTTGGTTATGAATATTTCTACTGTCATGTCTCTTATGAATTGTTAAAAAGAACCTAGACAAGTAGAAAGATCACTAGTAAATATGTAGCTTCACATATTGAATTAGTGCAGATATTTGTGAGTTTCGGCGAAGAGCCGCTCGCCAGTACATGATGTGTGCTGACCCACGTTGTGGGCATCCTTTTCAGAAAGCAAAGGAGACAGGAGGATTTCAAGGAGGCACTAAAGCTCGTCTAGCCCAGTAGAGATGTGGACTGCCTCGAAGCTTCATTTTCTTTCCAGTCAAGTTTCCAGTTTCTTTTCCTTGAAGGTGTCTTTCATTTCCAGCATGTAATAAAGGAATATGATGTATGGACATTGCGACTATTTTTAAATGAGAGTTTTCAAAGAGAATCATGTAGCCAAGATAACGCAAATCTGAGTTGCAAAGTTTTGTACTTGTATTCCTATCAGTTTATCAATAAAATGAGTATTTTTATTTCAAATCTCTGTGTCCAACATTTGGTTTTCTGCAATGAATGGGTGCGTGCGTGTGTTTTTGCTTGACTAGTTGTTTTGTGCAGGTACATGGCCTTGTGCAAGCGCAACTTAGGCTTGCATGGCATCACGCCTTAGCAAGGACGATCGATCTCGCAGGAATCCAGGCAAGACGGACGACCCTAGCGGGATCGGGGCGTGACACTCAGCGCACTCATCTGCAGGGTGGTGCGATAGTCCATCTGCGTCCAGCGGTCGTCCATCTCAGGCCAGCGTTCGTCTTCCAAACGGAAGCGATCGCGAAGCATAGTCTGGATAGAGTCAAGTGTAGCAGTGGACTCGGGTGCAGGGGAATCAGGAGCAGCAAAGGGTGCAGGAGAGTCGGGCTCCTCAGCGGCATCGGACTCAGAGGAGGCTGCAGCAGTAACAGTTCTCCGTGCCTTGGTCAGATAGGCAGGAGGGGACAAAGACTGACACTGATCTAATGGGACAAGAAAGGCGCGAAAGATCATAGGAAGATACATGGCATAAACCAAGGACATTGGTTTAGGCCGAGCACGAATCATCCAATCCATTATCGTGCGGGGAAAGTTGAAAGGAACGCAAAAGTGCAGAAAGAAAAGAGCAGTGATCTCATAGTAAGTGACTTCATCAGTCGATCCCACTTTCGACAAGACCGAGAAAAAGATAATACGATGAAGCTCATAAAAGTAATTATTGAGATGTTTAGCCTTAAGTTTTCGAGGATGTGCATTAGGAGAGCATAGATCATCCTTGAAACTTTCCAAAGTGGTCTCACCGGGGAAGACGAAATCCTGGGCATCATCAAGCCGTTCCCAAGTATTAGGGTCGGGCAAACCAAGAAGATCGGCTAACTCAAAATCATCAAATGAGATGTCGATACCGTCGACACGTGAGTAGATACGGTCGCGGTCACAAGTCATGTTGCAATAGAACATTTGAATGGCATTCACATAAATTGGTTCACGAGTTGCAACAAGCTCATCGAGATACAAGTCACGAAAGTTAGAAAGATAGTCCGAAAGCACCGTGAACTTAATAGGGTGACCGGCAAACACACTACGATGACGAAAGTCGGCGAACCAGGCGTTAGAAGCATTTAACGAGTCACGACACAAAAATACGGTCATCGTATGTGTCGGAATTGAGAGGTGGTGGTGGGTTGAATAAGGGGTGGATCATGCCATGAGGAGGAGGAAGAATAGGTTGCGGGTTTGGTTAAGGATGTGGTGGAGGATTGGGTGGAGGGTTGGGTGGAGGATTAGTAGAGGATTCACCTATACTTCTCCTTGGTCTCTTTCCTCTACCAAGCAACCTAGGTGCCATGAATAAAATTGAGAGAAAGGAAGGAAAAAGAAGATATACCTCAAAAAGAGAAACCCAAGATGGAAGAGAAGGATCCTAAGATAGATGTCCTTGAGTTTGGAGAGAGATTTCCCAAGGATTGGAGAATTCTAGGGTTAGGATTTTGAAGGAAAATAGTTTGGAGAGGTTTGGAGAAGACAATGGGGAGGAGAGAGAGAGAAAATCCCGAGTTTAAGAGGGGTTGGTCGGCTGGTCGGGTTGAATCTGGGCCATTGGATCACAAAAAAATGAAGGGTTGAGAACCACCCGAGGTTCTGGAACAAGGAGGCCGAACTCGGCCCGAACTCTGTGTGGGGGCAGAGTTCGGCCCGAGTTCTGGTCCCTTGGGCCAGAACAGCAAGCAAAAAAAAAATAATAGGAAGAATATGACTAATAAATTGTCAAAATGAATTTAAGAAATTCAATGAAGTTAGAAATTTCAAATGGGGCAGGTTATAAATTAAAATTAACCATATAATAAACAAGGAGTTATGACAGAAATCAATATGGTAAAACTGTCATGGGGTAGCTGCAGGGGCCGAATCCCAGCTAGCGGTAGTCCGAAGACTAGTGCACCGTGTCGCTTAGGCTTTTACGTCTTGTTGTCAGAAGGACCCTTTCGGCTTGTACTCATAGCAAAATCATCGTAGAGAATCGTGACATAATCGATATTTACGCAGGCCAATTTAATGAATAACCGTTTCATCTAAAATTTCTAATTCACGACAAAGAAAATTGAATCGCTCCTCGGATAGTGGTTTTGTAAAGAAATCGGCCAGCTGATGATCAGTGTCAATAAATTCTAAATTTATAGTGCCATTCCGTTGATGATCACGCAAAAAATGGTGACGAATTTCAATGTGTTTCGTGCGTGACAGATAGGGTTCTTAGTAAGGTTGGTAGCACTAGTGTTGTCACAGAATATAGGAATGTGCATAAAAGATAGGTTATAGTCTGCAAGGGTTTGCTTCATCCACAGGATTTGTGCACAACAACGACCAGCTGCGATATATTCAGCTTCTGTTGTGGATAGTGTGACAAAATTCTGCTTCTTGTTAAACCAAGAGACTAGAGCCTTGTCTAATAAATGACACGTGCCGCTAGTACTTTTACGGTCGACTTTGCATCCTGCGAAATCAGCATCCGAATAACCAATAAGGTCAAAGGATGTTGATTTGGGATACCATAAGCCCACTGTAACAGTACCCTTAAGGTATCGAAAGATACGCTTAACGGCGGACATGTGTGATTCCTTAGGACTAGCTTGATAGCGAGCACACAAGCAAACACTAAACATAATATCAGGACGACTAGCAGTTAAATAAAGTAGACTGCCTATCATACCTCGATACTTACGTTAATCCACAGGTTTGCCGCTTTCATCTGGTTCTAGTTTGGTTGTAGTAGCCGTTGGAGTGACAATTGTTTTGACGTTGTCAAAGTCAAACTTTTTCAGCATATCCTTTGTATACTTTGACTGACAGATGAAAGTTCCATGCGATGTTTGTTTGACTTGCAGTCCAAGGAAGTAATTGAGCTCCCCCATCATGCTCATCTCAAACTCGTTCTGCATACACTTGGCAAAATCTTGACAGAGAGTTTCATCAGTAGAACCGAGTATGATATCATCAACATAAATTTGTACTAAAAGAATAGTGTCTTTGAAAGATTTTATGAAGAATGTAGTGTCAATTTTCCCTTTTGAGAAACCTTTATCTAATAAGAAAGTACTTAGGCGTTCATACCAAGCTCTGGGGGCTTGTTTGAGGCCATAAAGTGCTTTCTTGAGTTTGAAAACATGGTCGAAAAATTTATGATTTTCAAAACCAGGGGGTTGTTTTACAAAAACTTCCTCCTTAATAAAACCATTTAAAAAGGCACTTTTGACATCCATTTGAAAAAGTTTAAAATTTTGAAAGTTTGCAAATGCACAAAGCATCCGAATGGATTCCAGTCTTGCAACAGGAGCATACGTCTCATCGTAGTCGATACCTTTCTCTTGGTTGTATCCTTGAGCTACTAGACGAGCTTTGTTGCATGTAACTGATCCATCTTCATTTACTTTGTTGCGAAAAACCCATTTAGTACCAATAATCGAATGATTAGCTGGCCTAGGAATAAGTTCCCAGACCTAGCTCCTTTCGAATTGGTTGAGTTCTTCTTGCATGGCGGAAATCCAGAATTCATCATTAAAGGCTTCTAAAACATTTTTAGGCTCAATTTGAGAAATAAAAGCAGTGCTAGCAATGGAATCTCTTAAGGATGAACGAGTACTTACTCCGCAAGATACCTCACCTATTACCAAGTTTTCTGGGTGTGACGGTTTGAACTCGAATTTCTTCGGTAGACCTTCCAGAGAGTTGGCTTCAGGATTAGTAGTCATCGGCGTAGACGTTGATGGTTCATCATCATCGTTGGGAATGGTAGCTATACTGTTTTTCTCATCAAAAGTAACATTAGTAGATTCTTCTACTATCATGGAGCGTTTGTTGAACACTCGATATCCCTTACTCTTGGCGGCATAGCCAAGAAAAATACCATCGTCAGCTTTGGCATCAAATTTGCCTAAGTTATCTTTGGTATTGAGGATAAAGCAGCGACAACCGAACACTCTAAAATATGAAACATTTGGAGTCCTACCAAACCAAAGCTCGTAGGGTGTTTTCTTCGAAATAGGTCGAATAAGCACCCTATTTAAAATATGGCACGCTGTACTAACAGCTTCAGCCCAAAAATATTTCGGAAGTGAAAATTTATTCAACATGACTCTAGCCATATCGCCAAGAGTCATATTCTTCCGCTCCACAACACCATTTTGTTGAGGAGTTCTAGGACAAGAAAACTCATAATCAAAACCATTTAAATCACAAAACTTTTCAAAATCGGAATTTTCGAATTCGCCTCCATGATCACTTCGGATTCGAGTAATCATGTAGCCTTTTTCGTTTTGAACCTTTTTAGCAAAAATTTTGAAAACAGAAATCGCATCGCTTTTGTTTGAAAGAAAGAAAACCCAAGTGAATCTAGAAAAATCTACTATAACAAAAGCATAGAGTTTTCCACCAAGACTGGCTACTCTACTAGGACCAAATAAGTCCATGTGCAGTAATTGCAAGGATCTAGTAGTACTTACAGTGTTTATGGAATGAAATAAAGATTTGGTTGCCTTATTCAGTTCACATTTGGCACATACCGTGTCCTTCTTGAATGTGATGTCGGGTAGACCTCTTACTAGCTTCTTTGTCGATAGCCTGGATATAGTATCCATATTGGCATGACCAAGACGCTGGTGCCACAACAGTCTCTCATCCTTGTGGGAGTAGAGGTATCTTCATGTACTGTTAGTATTTCTAGATAGATAGAAAATATAAATGTTATCCTCTCTTATCCCTTCAAAAGCAATGTCTCCCGTTGACCTATCATAAATATAGCATTTATTTTGTCCAAAGTTAATATCATATCCATGATCAGCAAGGTGACTTATGCTGAGCAGGTTATGCTTTAACTCGATCACTAGGCAAACATCCTTTATTACAGGAGAAGGAGGATGACCAATAGTACTATTACCTATAATGTATCCCTTTAAGTTGTTACCGAAGGATACATACCCTTCCCTCTTCATCGAGTGTGATGCGAAAAGATTTGCGTCTCCCGTCATATGTCGCGAGCATCCACTATCGAGAATTCACTTGCTTTTAGTTGAGGAAGGAAGGTCCACCTACATCAAGAGTAGATGTGACCTTTGGTATCCAAGTTCTTGTGGGTCCTGAAATGTTAGTCTTTGGCACCCATGCATATAGATTAATATCTACTAATTTCCTAATTCTACATTATGGTGAGATATAGCCATGTAATCCACAGTAAGTGCAAGTGGCATGCCTATTTGTGCTTGGAGCAGGTTGATAGTAATGTCTATATGCAGTATGGTGATAGTTGTGTTGAACAGCAGGATAGTGACTATATGTGGTAGCAGGATGATAGTTACGTCTATGTGCAGCATGGTGGTGGTTAGTAGGATAGTGACCATGTGTAGCAATAGGATAATGGTTATGATGTCTATGTGTATGTGGTTTACGTGCTGCATAGGAGTACGTGTACATATAAGCATATTTACGTGCTGCATGTGGGTGACGTGTTTTACTATTATGAGTGGTCTTGTGTTTTGTGTGTGTTTTGTGACTGTGTGATTGGGTTTGAGGTTGAGCAACCTGTTTTTCCAATCTAATCTCTAAGTTCTTAGAGGCAGCATGCAGTTCATTACACTTAGCATTTAAACCATCAATCTTAGCAATAGAGATCTTGTGTTTATTCTTTTCTTCAGCAAGCTCAGTGTTGAGTGTTATGATCTCACGTATTTGTTTTTCAATTAGTGCTTCGGCATCATGTAGGCTTAACTTAAGCTTGGACACCTCATTAGTGGCTTCCGTGGGTGGAGTGTCTCTAACATTATCAAGCAAGGAAGAAAGATTTTGAATCTCTACTTCATAGCTTTTGATTTTCTCCTTAGCATGCTTATATTTACTAATGACTTTCTTGTGGTCATTTAGTAAATCATTAAACGCATCGCCAAGTTCATCAAAAGTAAAGTCATCGAGAGTTTCGCTAGTTACCTTTTCGGATGTTGCCATTAGGCAGACATTAGCGGTGTCTTGAGGAGAGTCTTTTTCTTCCTCGGAATCACTTGCTTCGCTTTCATGCCAAATGCTAGTGTTGGCATACTTTCTTGAGGAAGGCTTCTTATAGGGCTTCTCATATCTGTTGCCTTTCTTTGCGAAGGGACAGTCTTTTCGAACGTGTCCAGTCTTCTTGCAACCGTAGCACGTTGGTTCTTCCTCGTCGTCTTCTTGTTGTTCCTTCTTTCTTCGATTGAAGCGAAGGAACTTCTTGAAGTTGTGGACTAGAAGAGTTTGATCATCACCTTCAGAATTGTCGTCGTCAGTATCTTCAGGATCAGCCCTTCGACGATGAACTTTTAGGGCAATCTCTTTTGCCTTTGGAGCAGGTTCGTCGAAATCTTTGAGGTCGAGCTCGTGGGTCATCAGCTTTCCCATCAAAGTTTCCATCAACATTGTGGTAAGATCATTGCCTTCTATGATAGCTGTTACCTTAGGGTTCCAAATCTTTGGTAGCCCCCTAAGTAACTTGCAAATCTTCTCATGATTTGTATATTGTTTGCCAAGAGATGACAGAGGGTTGATGACGTCAAAGAACCTTGTAAACATTTGGGTGATCGTCTCTTTATGCTTCATCTTGAACGCCTCGTATTCTTGAGTAAGACGACTTATTTTTGATTCCTTGACTTGAGTGGTTCCTTCATGCGTCACTTCTAGAAGCTTCCATACTTCGTGCGAGGTGGTGCATGTCGAGACCCTGTTAAATTCATTCCTATCTATTGCACAAAACAAAGCATTAATAGCTATAACATCTAGACTCGCCTGTTTCTTTTCCTCGTCGGAATATTTGTCGTTGGGTTTCTCGACGAGATCTCTATTGACAACTATTCTGACGGACTTTTTGTAACCATCGGTGACAATGGTCCACAGGTCGAAGTCTAGAGACTTGAGATAGAAACTCATCCTTGTTTTCCAATAGGTGTAGTTTGTTCCATCAAATAGGGGAGGCCTATGAGCGGACTGTCCTTCACCATGATTGGAAAACATAGGTTGTGTGGTTGCCATGGATCAGCTCTAGGATGTTAGTCCTTGTTGAGAGAACAGAGCTTTGATACCAATTGAAGAACAGGTAGGCAACTCTAGAGGAGGGTGAATAGAGTTTATCACGAAAATGATCAATTAAAAACTTAAACTCTTTTCACCAACAAAAATAATCAGAGTAAAATAAATGCGGAAATAAAGTAGTCAAAGAGCAAGCACAAACACAGCAAGATTTTTAACCTGGTTTCCCTCGTGGAGGACTAGTCCAGGCCTGAGAACTCTAGCTCAGGATTGAAATCCACTATTTATGAAATAGGGTTACAACCACGTGCCTTTTCACAGAAGATTACGCCAAACTTTTTTCAATGATCGCTGTGGCGAAACTTGGACTTTTCCAAATGACTTACAACTTCTTGCACTTCAAACTTCTAGCTGAATCGTACCGAACAACTTGGACGGTTGGGAAGTTTGAAAGCTAAGTTGGATGGGAAGGTAAAGCTCTTTAATATGTAGGCTATGTAAGAGAAGAGGAAGAGAAGATTGGATGAATTGAAATGAGAAAATTCAAGGCCTATTTATAGGGTTCTGGGTAGGCAGAATTCGGCCAGAATTATGTGTCCAGAATTCAAATTTTTGGCCGTTGGACAACTAACAGTGATCAAACGCTAAAAATCAGCTTCCTGTAATTTAGGGGGCAGAGCTCGGCCCAAACTCTGTGTGGAGGCAGAGTTCGGCCCGAACTCTGTCTCCTATGGACAGAAAGTTCATAATGGGCTTCTGGCTGGATGGGTTGTTTTGGATATTTGCTAAGTGCACCTATAAAGGTTAAGTCTAGCCCAAAGTTGCTCAGTATGACCTAACGTACATTTGCCTATACTCAAAAACAATAAAATTTACAGACTCCAGAGTACATAAAGTAGTAAATCTTCAGGCAGCTGTAGTCTTGAAATGATTAGATGAGTTGATCGATTTGGAGCTTGATGTGTCAAATTGGACTGTGACAAATATTGTTTTGTTAATTTGTCAAGATTAGGTTGATCGAAATATTCTTGCTTGTGGTCAAGCATTCTTCTATTCGGGTGTTATTAGCATTGGTAGCGAGTTAGGATATGGAGTTGGAGCAAATGGATATCAAATAGCATTTTTCATGGTAAATTAGAAGAGATCTTCATGAGTCAACCCGAAGGTTTTATGGAGCCCGGTAAGACGGATCATGTATGAGCAATATCTATATGGGTTAAAACAATCTCCTCGCCAGTAGTACAACCGCTTCGACTCGTTCATGTTAAAGACCAATTTTTCCGATGTGAATATGATAGCTACGTCTACTCAAGGGAGGCTCAAGGATAGGCTATCGATGTGTCTCCTTCTATACGTTGATGATATGTTGATTGCTTCCAAGAGTATTGTGGAAGTAAGGGCACTCTTCATTGAGTGCAAAATTTGACATAAAGGATTTAGGTAGTGCACGAAAAATTCTTGGGATGAAAATTCATCAAGACAAGAAGGCTACAAAGCTAGGGAAGGTACTGGAGAGATTCAAGATAAAAGATTGTAGATAGTTGAGCATCACGTTCGTCAGTAACTGCAAGTTATTCTCCAAGGAGTGTTCAAAATCAGAGGAGTAAAACATAAAGATGCATCAAATACCGTATACAAATGCGGCCGGACCATTGATGTATGCTATGATGTGCACTCGTCCCAATTTATCGTATGGCATCAGTTTAGTTAATCAATATATGTCAAATCTAGGGAGGCTTTATTGGAAGACCGTAAAATGGATACTTCGGTATCTTGACTGCTCTAAAAATCTCGGTCCAGTAGTAGGGGTATGTGGATGTTGATTGCGTTTGATTTGGATGAGAGAAGATTAACTACGAGCTATGTAACACATAAGCAGATTCTTCAGTAGATTGGAAGTCTACACTTTAGGACATCGTGGCGCTTTTCATTTATGGTCATAATACATGGTGGTAGTTAAGAGGCCTAGTTAGCAAGTTCAGATTCGAGAAGGTACAAGTCTCGTTGTTTTGTGACAGTCAAAGTGCGATTATCTCGCGAATAATTTAGTATACTATAGTCGGACGGAACACATCCACGTACTGACGTACTGTATCACAAGATACGAGAGTGGTGCAACAAGAAGATTGATCTTTTAAAGATTAATACCAAGGTGAAGCCAGCGTACACGCTAACAAAGGTGATCCTTATGGAGAAGTTCAAGTCCGCCTTGACTTCTATTCAAATATTATGGTTGGAGGAAGGTTCTAGGCCTCGGTAGAAAAGTTGTGACAGTTTCGTGATTCTAGACAAAGATTGTGTCAGTGATCTATCTCAGTTTTGGACAAAGATTGCGTTATTGGTTAGTTTCTCAGTTTTACCAAAAGACCAGGTCAATAGGAAGAAAGCAAAAGGAAGCTAAAATTAAAGGAGTACGGAGAATCGACAACATTCTCATGAGGTGGCTAATTAAACAACGAGCCAAGGCAATGATTGTTGTATATGTCTTGTGTTCAACTACGGAGTGTTACGGGCATCGACTTTTTTTTTTTTGCTTTCCTGACGTTCAGAGAGGTTAACTTGGAAGGAGGAGCATACGCTATAAGGGGCATCAGTCTGATGATCAAAGAAGCTCGGGAGAATCGAAACATCAATACGGGTCTTCAAAGAGTAAGGATATCATTACCGATATACTACCGATAGAGGCATTTTCATTCCCGCAAGTTTGTGCGCATTTTCTCTACTTATCAAGCATACCAGAGGTATGCCGGTAAGAAGCATCTTCAACGGTCGAGATTGCTCCTAAGTTGGGGTGGAATGTCTTAGTTTTAGTTGGCTTCAAAGAAAATGAGGCTTCACAAGGAAAAGTACTTGGAGGCAATTAAGGAAATACAGAGAGAGTTGGAGAACTTGTAAGGAGAGGGCCACATTACATTTTGTGTGTACAATTCTTCTAAAGGTTCTCCCTCTTATTGATTCAAAATTATTTCTCCTCTTGCCCTGTGGCGTATATCGAGCTTAACCGAACCACGTTAAATATTGTATGTTTGTTCATATTGTTCGGATTATTGTGCCTTGCTATTCTCGTCATCATAAGATTATTGTTTATCGCTTCCACGTGTGGGACGACAAGGATTGCCTTCATTAAAAATAGATGCATAATTTATCAGGCTGCCTCTGTATCTAGGATCACCCTTTTCTTAATTATACTTGTTAAAAGCTTTGTTAACCATATATGAAATTAAGTAGCTCTCATAGTTATCGAGGTGGATTAATAAGAGTGGTTAGAGCATGTCATGATATAATTAAGCAACAGAAAATGCCAAGTACCTAAAATAAAATAGAAGAAGCTCACATATGCTGCTAAGACAATGGGTATGGCTACGATGAGGTCCCCAACATTGTTGTTAAATTCATGAACCAACTTCTGTGAAACAAACACTGTAAACAGGATTACTGGAACTACAATCAGAGATACTGTAAGAGCCAATGACTTCACATCTGGGCCAAATACAAGCCTCCCTCCAAGGAAGAATCTCTGCACAAAAGTTCATAGAGAAATCATCAATAAGATAAAATAAATGTAGTAGTTTGTTGACAACAGGACATAAGAACTGTTAACACAGAAACTCAATTAACTGGGATAATTTATTGCTGTGGTATGACCGTATGGGTACATATATACAGGATGAGGAGAGGTTTCCTCATAGCACATTTTTAGAAGTGAGACTCAAGGACTACATAGAAGCACTATCTCTATACAAACACTGCACTGAAGATGGAAAATATATGTCAAATATTTCCATCTTGCTACATAAAGTAGAAAACTTGGTGCAACTATACAATGCCACTGCACACGTAGTAAACATCTATATCACCTCTCTTGAAGTTTTCCCATACTTATAAGCAAAGCATTGACTCTTATGATTCTGATCGTTTGCAAATAAATATAATAGCAGCGAATCATTTGTCAATAACATGCACCATGAACCAGTCTTCTCATTTGACATGAGCCACCAGTCTCCCTTAGTGAAGGAGTAATGCTAGGTTTCTTGATCCAAAGATTCCAAACACACTAAGTTACGGGGTCTATGTGGTGTGCACCAAACGATGGAGCAGTTGGTGGAATGCACCAGTTGTCTTGCCCCTTCTCCAATTGACAAAATGCCGCATAGGACCCAGGATCTAGAATCACACTCCAGGGTCCATCAAAATAGCATTACTCCTAGTGAGGCCCCCACCATAAGTAAATATATAAAAAAAAAATCACACACCTCACCTGATCTACTATGACTGCTCATCATAATCCTATCAGACACATGATTTACCCTTCAGATACAGCTTTTACCCTAAATGTCATGTACATCTTCAATAAAGACGTTGTGGTTAACGTCTAGTTAACTGCAAACGGATGATTTTTCATATATAATTTTGTAAAAAACAGTAGCCTTACCGCACAGTCTAGCTCAAATGAACCTTGTTACACTTGCTCCTCCAAGGACATTCACGACAGCTCCATCCATACTAGACTCGCCTTTACTAACTACATCCAGGAGCTCTTGGGGGTCCTTGATGTCATTTGTATGGCTAAAAAGTAAGTTAGTTACTTGGTTATTTCCTTTTTAAGAAGATAACTTTACCATCAGTAATTACATAGATTATTGATACACTATTAGAGCATCTCCAACCCTATTGTGAGTTTGAAAAAAATGGTTGCCACATAGGAATGACAACCATTTTTTCCAAAAGTACTTCTCCAATGCAAATGTGAAATAAAGTGTGGAGTTGACATGGCAATGACATGGCAAAGACAATGTGAAGTTGGTTGTCTAGATCTAGACAATGCACTTCACAATGACTTTGTCTCCACATCATCAATTATGAATAGAAATATTTATAAAAAAGTTGAAGTGGAGGAGTTGCCTTGGAAGTTGGAAAAAATACTTTTTATTGTCCCCTCAATACTTTTGCATTGGAGAGAGTTTTTCTATCTCATTGTCTTTTGAGATATAATTTTGCCACATAAACAAGACATTGTCTTGTGGCTCATGCCACATAGGAGCCACCTAAGACTCACAACACTTAACAAGACAATAGGGTTGGAGATGCTCTTACTATAGAGTAAAATCTATACCCGTGAATTATGAACCATCTACGGCAATACAATGAATTGCTTTCTATGGGTTCGACTGTACTCTATGTAACTATGTATGTCTCTTAGTTCTGTAGTCATTCCCAGTAAGACAATATCTTGCGAAACAATTTATTCAGAACTAAAAACATGTTCTGCCAAACTGCATACACTAGGAAGCACAGAAAATCGGAGCGGCATCCATATCGCTTCATGTCAGACACATCTGACATGAAAAGACACTCCAAAATACACTAGGACACACCAATACCGATGTTGTGTCCATCTCGCCATGTTGTATTGTATTTGCGTCCGTGCAACATAGTCAACAACATAACCTTTAAAATGCTATGTTGCACGGACACCGATACAACACGACATAAACGGAGAGGACACAGCGACAACAGACACCGTGCCTCTTTTGATGTGTCCTAGTACATTTTGGAGTGTCCTGTTTGGCTCCAATACGTGTCTGACACGACCCGGCCCACATTTTTGAAGCGTACATGCTTCCTAGTCCAAACATAAACAATAACATCACAGAAAGCAAGAAATCTTGAGCAGTAATTAAAGCTTCAAAGCATCATAAAAAGTCACACAACCCGGCACGACACTCACATTCCTTCCTTTCCAGACTTGATAAACACGCTTCGGCGGTCCGCTCTTCTGGATGTTCCTCCAGTTCGAACCGGACTGCTGCGGACGAAGCGCCGCCGAGTGCTTCTTTGACTGCATCTCCGGCCTCAAATTGCTCCCATAACACTCTGATCCCAAAAAATTCACACAAAGCTTATTAGTAAACCTCAATTTCAATCGTAACATTGAAAAGTTTCGAATTTTCTTGAATCCCTACAAAAAACGCATCGACTGAATAAAAAATGTACGAAAAAGTCGCAGAATTGAAGTGCATTGTCACCTCGGAGATGGGGAGAAGGTTGCCGGAGATCCAGACGACGCCGGAAACCCTAACCCTAACGAATTAGGGTTTCCGGGACGGAACAAGCACACGCACCGCCGGTGACGGGATCCTGGGGGAGGCGGTAACCTAATCCGGAGAAAGGTTAGGGCTCTTTAGGGGGTATCGGGTCGGAGAAGACGCCCGACCCCGGCGAGGAGTCGGTTTCGGAGCTCCGATAAGATCCTTCCTTTTCCGCTGTCCGGCTCCGAAACTCGACGAGAAGGAGCGGACGAAGCCAATTCTTAACTAAATTGCTAAAAAGACGCGAAGAAATAAAGTTTACAGAATTAACCTCGCTTTTCTCCTGCGTTACGTGGGCCACGGTCAAGGATATAATTGTAACTATACAGGAATGGGAGATCCGGAAAATGCTGGGCAATAGTGACGTTATTAGTAATATGTTAATATGTTTTATGATCATTTCAAAAAAAAAAAAATAATACTCTTTTATGATTATTACGTAATTAATAAAATGAAAAATTAGCAATTCTTGTCTGAAAATGTTTGGTTTCTTCTTACTCCAGCAAAATCATATCTTTGGTTTCTTACAAAAGAATTTTTTTTTCTTTCTTGTCCTCTGATAACATTTTTGACATTTGTTCAATGTTTTTGAGTTTGTGTAACGGATATCCTAAGTTGGATTTTTTTTTTTAGGTATCCTTTCTCCAAGTTGGGCTGTGGCTCAAAGCCACCAAGCCGCCCAGGGGGGATTTGAACCCGAGATCTGTGCTCGGGCGACCCTCCACACTGCCACTAGGCTAGTGCCTTAGGGACCTAAGTTGGATTATTAATGACACTTAAAATATAATAATGTTATTGTTCTACATATTACAGGAGATATCATTATTTTGTTGTTATTTTTTAAAGATACTATTACATCTAGTTGTTAAGCTGGGTATATAGATATCTATGGAGAACCTTTAAGGTTTCAGCCACTTGAGAATTAATCTCTCAATCTCTCTCATCTCTTAGTCATAAATTGATTACGAAATGTTATTATATGTAGCTCTATTACGTAAAGTCTCACGACTGTGAGATCATCTTCGAATGATACGAGTGAGTATGATCGAAATAAAATTATAGGATCTAGTATTTTCTATTTTTATCTTCTTAACATACGAAGAAAGATTTCTTTTCTTCTTCTAAAGGATAGATCATTCTAGATCGATCAGCCAACAATGGCTTTCAATTTGGATAAACCAGCCAACAATGGCTTTTAATAATTCTTTATGGATCGAACAGCCAACAATGACTTTGAATAGATCCTTTTTAATCAATTAGCTAGGAATAGATCTCAAAACGATGTCCTTGATGCCGTCAACCCTACTGAATACAGCAACATCACAATGTCACGCCCGGGTTCTACAAAACGATATGTTGTACTAGTGTGATGTCGTACAAGTCTAATTGTACTTGTACAAGGCATAGATGTGCATAGTTGATAAATGATCGCAAAACAATTACAGCTAAAAGAAGGTACATTGAATTATAAGAATTATAATAAGTATAATAAAAATTATATCTTTATTGATAAGCTTTGCAGTGAAATACATACAGCTCTCAATAACCCACGGAAATATCAAATTTGGCTTACAATTCATAAATCTAGTACAATGAACAATGTTTCATACATTATGCCCATTATTGCAAAGAGATGACATATTTCAAGGAAAAAGTTTCAAGTTGTCAAGAAAATATGAATGTCTCAAGTTGTCCAAGTAACTCTCCATACTTGTAGAGAAGGGGTCACCACACTGATAAATACATTAGTGAGCGGTATTAACGCAATTCACCTAAATGAATACAGTAATAATGTGAATTTGTAAACCCTTGAGTCCATAAATTCATTTTATACCTATTTTTAAATTCCTAAATAGGTTTTGTTTGCAATTATTTATTAATTAAATATAGGAAAATGGGTTTTGTAAAAAAACCTATTTTATAAGGGGGTTTTAGTAAATTCTTTCAATTCAAATCCTACTTAAGCCGGACAACCCCTATCCAATTCTAATTCAAATTAGCTTTGATAATCCTCTCAATATTCAAAATCTATCTAAAGCCAGTATATAATAGGAGGATGAGAGATAAATCGATTCCCCTTATCTACTGCCTCAAAAATGAACTCTTCTCCATCCTTTGATCTCCACAAACCCTAGGTTCTTCTCCCCTCTCTTCCTTAATCCCTCGTATGAGCGTGGAGTCGCCAGACCCTCTTGTGCGACTCATCTTCGTGGTGTCTACTCAGTTTTTGTGAGGTTTCATCGACATGTATTATCCTAACCTTTTCTTTTGTTGTTTTAAGGATCCAAAACGAATCCTAGGACCTCAGGTGTTTGGGGTAATGCCTAGGAATCAGGATAAGCAATCTGGTTAACACGACAACTTTAATTTCTGTCAAGATGAATCGGGGATACATGAATAGGCGAAGTGGTGCTGATTAGATATTGGTACTAGGGCTAATGGGGTGCAACTCATGTATCGAACATATGGGTATGTCGATGATACTACAGTTGTGAGGGTGAGTACCAGGGTACTGAGTCATATGGGCAAGAGGGAGTTGTACAGGTGTGTGCCCTATGTTCAGGTTAGGTGCAGGGGTCTACGGGAAAGAGCAGGACAATTTTGGGGAGAGGATATGTCTAAAATAGACATAAGCAATAACATGTTGGTGTATCATAGGTACCCTAAACATTATATAAAAATATGTGTTCAGCATATGCACAGGTGCAACCTTTTGAAAGTAGCAGAGGAGAGAAATTAGTTGTTATAGATGTGTGTATTGGTAGCAGTTGTAGGAGGATGCAGTCATATAGATACAAAACTGTAGCAGTAGGTTGGGGTCTTGGAACTGAATTGGATTGGATGAATCGACTTCGTGATGAATTGTAAAAGACAAAGTTTTTTTTTTCAAATATGTTATAATTATTATTATTCATTTTGGTTGTAACATTTTTTTTAATCTTGGTATCGATATGTGTATTGGCCCAGGCCTTAATGTCGATATTATTTCTAAGACAACTTCCACAATCAAAATATTTTCTATCCGCATTTTTATGCCTAACAATGATATAGCTTTTTTCTATATAATCATCAATGGCTAAACTTATTAATCCATAAAATGATTCGGGTTTAGGTATATTTAAATTATATGGAATTTTGTGGTCCCTAAACATTATATACAAATATAACAGTGTTCATCATATGTGCAACCTTTTGAAAGTAGCAGAGGAGAGAAATTAGTTGTCATAGATGTGTGTATTGATAGCAGTTGTAGGAGGATGCAGTCATATAGATACAAAACTGTAGCAGTAGGTTGGGGTCTTGGAACTGAATTGGGGTAATTATGTATGCTTGTGTGTGAAAGGGGACATAAAGAAATCGGTTGTCAGTATATGAGGGTATGGTTTTGAGGTAGGATGTATCCCTATGTGTGTGTATATTCTACAAGGCGTCAGGATGGACAAAGTAGTGCCTATGCAGTGCGGCAATGACAGAGATTGGCATGTATAACTTGGTTGTATCAGCCTGGTGTAGGATAGGTATCAGAATATATAGAGAAGCAGCAATATTTGCAGAAATTACAATGATAGTAGTACAATGTGGTGCACAGTTGTAGACAAAGGTACATGAAGGTGTGGCAGCAAGGATGCTAGGTACAGATATTAGTGCATGTGGGCAGGGTATTGCTCTGTAGCTTGCGACCAGGTCAGTCCTTGTTTATGTGGTATTCGTTAATAGGTAGATGTGTATGGAGTCGAGTTGTTTACATCAGTTTCTTGAGAGCAGTTTCACATATAGGCTAGAGAGTATTCGACTGTAATGCAAGTGTAGGAAGTAAACTACATGCCTTAGCATTAGCCATAACAACAATACTGCTACTAAGTAACTTGTACAGTAGTTAGGATGCAAGAGTGGCCAAGGAAAGTAATGTGAGGGTTATCTTGTGTCAGTTAGTAAAGAGCACTAAGGGTGGTGTCAAGTTCTGTGTATGGAGGATGGCAGTGACAGCAAAACTTGGTGACACATGTGTACATCAAGTGTTAGTTGGTATGGTAGATAACATGAGCTGCATTAGTCTAGGTGAGGGTATCAATGGATGATGGGTTGAGTGCTATTCTATGTGTCATAGTATAGGAAAAATAGGGTTGGTGTGCAGTCTGCCATGGGCAGTAAATGGAGCGTGTGTGGCAAGGAATATGTAAAGTTTTGGTGTCGAGTTCAAGCTGTATCCGCAGGAGTGGGGCTCCTATACATGTGTGTTAATGACCATGTGCAAACACATGAAACGCAAGGTTAAATATTTGTGTACAGGTTCTTAGTATGCAGAATCATACATGTGCAAGCATAGCCTGGGGGTAGCAGTATTGGATATCAGGTGTATGTGAGTAGCAGGCGTATAGGAGCATTTGTGAGACAGTACAGAGCAATTACCTATGTGACAGATCGTTAGTTAGTATCAGCCCTATATGTGTGTGAGTGTATCAACTGTGTATAGATTCAAGATAGGGTATCCTAAGGGGTGTCTTGGTAGCAGTAGGTAATGTTAGAGTGGGCGTGGTGATGTATCAGTAATAGGAGTTTATCATAGGAATCGGGTTTGAGTGTACATGCATGTGCAGTACAACTCCCTACAGAACATGATGTACAGGAATTAGAAATTACTTGTGAATGTGTGTGTCAGCTTAATGGGTAAATTAGGGTGCAAACAGTTCCTGCAATAAGTCTTTAAGGGTGAAATTTCTAAGTAAAGGGGGTTTACATGTGCACCTATGAAGAGTCTAGGGATGGTTGTGGGTCAGTTAAAGTTGTCAGTAGCAATAGGATTGATGGCATTCAGTCTATGGGCAAATGTGTGTGTGTCAAAGTTAAGCTTTCTAATGTAAAGAAGATTTGGAACCTGTGATACATATTCATGGGCATACATACGTGAAAATATGGGTTTAGTATTAAAATACCAATTAGGTAATAGTGAAACAAATAGTGAGGACACAGGTAGAGTTAGGAATGCCCTAAAAGCCTTACCAAAGTAAAATCCAAGTGGTCTAGAAATTAAGCCAGGACCCTTAAAGCCAAGTAGGTAGGTTAGATTTGATTTGGTTGTACTTATTGACAGTATATATTTTTATAATAGGTTACTTGGACTTGGACTTGGCACCGGATCCGTATCATCAGTTCGGGACACCAGGCGAGTACATTTATTATTTTTCCAATATTGTTAATAATTATATTATACTATTTCATTTATATGATACTTGATTCCTGACACGCTCGTTACATGGTAGCACTCCATATTCCTTTACATGTCATGCCTTCCTTCTTGTACGCTATGTCAGGACGGGAAAGTACTAAATAGATGTGTGATCAGACCCTGGCCCATGTTTTATTTTCTGCATAGAAGACCTTGAGAAATGCTAATCCTAATGTAGACCTTGTGGTGTAACTGTTCCAGACCAATCACATATCGAAAAAGTACTTCAAAACACATAGATAGTTATATTCTCCTGTTCTATAGATAGTTATATTCTCCTGTTCTACTCATTACATGATGTCATATATTTTCATGTATATGATTCCTCATATTTTTTGTTACTTTTGTCTTGATATTCTCATCATGTATGTTATGGCTAACCTTTGTCTTATAGTCGTTAACACATACTTGAAACTGCACTCAATGAATTGTACTCATTCCATCCTGATTGGGTAAACATTTTAGGTGAGCATGATGAGGACGAATATTGTCACGACCCGATCCCAAATAGTTGGGTCGAACCGGATCATGCCCAGCCTGCACCGTTGTGAGACGGCGACAGTAAGCTGTTCTATTAGCAGGTATTCACAACAACATCTATACATTTGTCACAACTGAATATACAGAAATTTTAAAACTTTATTCAACATTTGAAAAGTACAACTGGAATTAAAAGAACTGAAATAAAATGCTGAATTTGAATTAACAAAATTCCAAAAAACAAAGAAACTGGAAACTGGAAATAACTAGCTAAGCGTTCGGCTCGTCGGCCTCAGGTCCTGCATCTCCAATGGAGACTCTGGCAACACCACAGGGTACAGAACCGGGTCATAATAGCTATTGTACAATAGCTTAGCATCCTCAATGTCACCTAAAAATGTTGTCTCCAGTCAGGAGGGAGCAAGTACGAATATGTAACTCATATTTCAATTAATAATGGAAAAGTGCAGGCTAAACAGTTTAAACAATATTTTCCAGCATTCTACAATTGAAAACAATGTGATTTGAATGTGTAATCGTCTATGACCGGCTTGGGTTATACAATAGCGTCCTAGCGACGCGATACGGCTTATCCCCGTGTGTAAGAGGGATAAGCTCGCACAATATGCAATATGAGGGGTATTGGCCATAAACGTTACACTATTCTCCCAATCTCCACAATCAATCAATCAATATCTAAACCCTAGGAGAGGGTCCCGTGTAACAATGTGGTTTGAACATGCAGCTAGACAAATACTAAATAAAATACAAGAAAAATATAACCGTAACTTGCCTCGATTTGTATTACTGGAGTAGGATGACGGTTCCGGAGAAGAAGTTAGGTTCGTCTCCGAGATCCTACAGTTTGAGAACTTTGACTTAGAACCAATATTGTAGCCATTCTAGGTGTACTAGTTACAATCTCTAGTAGTAGTGTCCTAGTCGGATTTTAAGTTCTTTTATTACCTACTGTAACGCTTTACGTCGCAAGCTACGTGCGTTGTCAATTAGTTTGTTAAACCGGTTAATTTAGTTAATTGGGGAAAAATAGCAATTACAGTTTAACTTATGAAAACTTTGTATTTTTGTAATATATATATATAAACTAGTTTTCTTCTAGTGATAAAACATGAACTTATTATCTTGCTAATATTTTATTCATTTAATTAACTTGGGAAAATCTTTATTAATTTTATACCAAAATAATTATTATCCTAATTATAAATTACGCGTCCAAACATGGAAACCAACCCAGAAAAGAAATGAAAATCAACCCAGAAAAGAAATAAAAAATCTAGACTACACAATACAGGGACACAACTAACAAAATAGAAATCTGGGCTTATGCCCTTACAAACTTTACATAAATAAAATTAGAGGAAAATTAGGTAGCTCTGAAAAATGTCCCGTATTTTAAATACTGAAAACAAAACTAATAAATAAATTAAATTAAATCTTAGGAGTCTCAGACTTGGTCCAATCGTCACTATTTTTAGCTAATGCCTCAACATCCGGGTAAAACCGGTTTCGTTTGCATTTCGCTAGGGTCCACAGACCGGTACAGTCATTGCCCGAAAATATTCGAAAATCAACGTAATAAATCTTTTTGCAAAAATAACCGATTTTGGAAAATATACTAAAACTTTTAAGAAAATTTGGGCAGCATTTCCTCTATAACTGGGACAACCCAATCCTGGGAAAAGTGCCAACACCACCGAAATAAAAGTCCCAAACCAGGGAACACACCAGATATGCCATCATTCACCAAAATAAAAATACAATAAAATCACAGAACGTTCCCGAATGAAATCAGAAAACCCGAATATAACCACAGAACCAGAGAATACTAGTTTCGAAAATTCCGAAACTAACCTCAAAATTCTAAAACACAGAACAGAACTTTTTCGAACCACTCAGAAAATTCCGAGAAACCACAGGAACAACCCAACCAAAACTAAGATAACTAAAACCACAGAAACTTTCCGAAGGAAGTTCCGAAAGCTCGAAATCACAAACGTAATCCTCAAAACCGATTCCCGTTATGGGATCGGGGACCGTATCATCATCGACACTAATGGAGGGACACGGAGATACAGAAATGTACCTCAAATTGCTCGGCTAGAGCTCTCAGATGATAATAATAGATAAAAGGAACACGCGGACAGTGGATCGGCTCGGGACAGCGCCTCGTCGGGGTACGGCTGCGCTGGACAGCGGAATCCGGAGATCGGGGCACGGAGAAGCACGGACAGCGGGTCGGGAAAACTGCGGGGTCGGGGCGACGGCGTCGGGGCGACGGCGTCGGGATCGGACGCGCCGGACGGTCGACCTAGGGTGGCGGAACTCGGGCGGAGCCGGGTCGCCGGTAGGTGCTGGAGGCGGCCTACGAGCGCGGGTCCGGCAGGGGAAGGCCGGGGGAGCGGCGCCGAAGGAGGCGCTGCGGGCGCGGGTCCGGCAGGGGAAGGCCGGGGGAGCGGCGCCGAGCTGGACAGGCCGAAGGGGGTCGCGGCTTGGACGCCGGAGGAGGCGGGCCGCGGTGACGGGCGCTCGGGGAAAGCCGGGGTCGCCGGAGGCTAGGGCACGGATTGGGGCTGCTGGAGAATTTGAGAGAGAGAGAGTTGGAATGGAAAAAAAAAGGGAGAGGAAAGTATGGAGAGCTTGGTGTAGCTCTTAAGTGGTGGTGGTGGTGAGAACGTGTGCTGATTGTTGGGGGTTAAAAAGGAGGGAGTGGGGGAAAGAGTTGTTGTGAGGTGTTCGTGAGTGAGTTGGTGAGTTGTGGAGGAGAGGAGAAAGGGAAGAAGAAAATAGTGGGATGCTGAAGAATAGGTAAGGGTGTTGGTCGTGGGTGACCAGGCCCAACGGGCTAATATTTTTTTATTTTTATATAAAACTAACATGTAAATAGTAATCAAGATTTTAAAAGAGGGGAAAATGATGGGTTAGGAAACGGGATTGGGTTTCGGAAATCGAACCGGGTTCGAACTCGGGTTCAGAGTCCGGACTCGGGGCAGGGACACAATCAAAAATCAACAATAATTTTAAAAATAATATTTTTCTAAATCCGATTAATAAATAATATATAATAATAATAGTAATAATAATAATAATAATAATAATAATAATAATAATAATAATAATAATAATAATAATAATAACTAAAATAATTATCATCAACTGGCAAAATCCAATAAATTGAAAATCAAGGTTTCACAATCTTTCCTCCTTAGAAAATTTCGTCCTCGAAATTAAAGACAGGGTTAGGGGTTACCTCAAGTCTCAAACAGATACGGATACTGCTCCCGCATCTTGTCTTCTCGCTCCCAGGTAGACTCGCCTGGTGAGTTGTGCCGCCACATAACTCTGACTATTGGCGTCACAGAATTCTTGGTTCTCTTCTCTCCTCTGTCTAATATTGCCACTGGCTTCTCTGGTACTATGAGGCTGGGTCCAATTTTCAGCTTCGAATGGTCCACGATGTGGCTCGGGTCCGGGATGTAGCGTCTCAGTTGCGAAACGTGGAAGACGTTGTGGACGCCTTCGAGACTTGGGGGTAGAGCCACCCGATAAGCCACTTCTCCAATCCTGTTAAGTACTTCAAAAGGACCAATATACCTTGGGCTTAGCTTTCCTGTTCTGCCGAAACGGATGGTTCCTCTGGTAGGAGAGATCTTCACGAACACACTGTCACCTTCTTCGAACTCCAACGGCCGTCGGCTGCTATCGGCCCAATGCTTCTGTCTGTCCTGGGCAATCCTGAGCTTGTCTGTGATCATCTTTACCTTCTCTGCTGCATCGGTCACCATCTCAGGTCCCAGCAATACTCGTTCTCCTACGTCGTTCCAAGCAAGTGGAGTGCGGCAACGACGTCCATAGAGTGCCTCGAACAGTGTAATACCGATGCTAGCTTGGTAGCTGTTGTTGTAGGAGAACTCTACCAAGTGCAAATGGTCTTCCCAAGACCCTCCAAATTCCAAGACGCAGGATCTCAGCATGTCTTCTAGCGTCTGGATTGTTCTCTCTGATTGTCCGTCAGTCTGGGGATGGTAGGCGGTGCTGAACTTCAATTGCGTTCCCAAACTATCATGCAAGCTCTTCCAGAAGTGAGAGGTGAACCTGGTATCCCTGTCAGACATAATACTTACCGGAACTCCATGAATCCGGTAGATGTGCCGCATGTACAGTGCCGCCAACTTTTCGGTGGATAGACCCACCTTGAAAGGAATAAAGTGGGCTGACTTCGTCAGTCGGTCCACGATAACCCAAATGGCATCCTTCCTTCCTTGGGATCGAGGCAGTCCCGACACAAAATCCATCGTTATGTGCTCCCATTTCCACTCCGGGATGTCTAGCGGCTGCAGCAGTCCTGCTGGTCTCTGTCTGCTAGCTTTCACTTGTTGACAAATTAAACATCTAGCTACATACCTGGATACGTCCTTCTTCATTCTGTACCACCACACTATAGTATGCATATCCCGGTACATTTTGTTGGCTCCTGGATGTATGGAATACTGCGTCTGGTGCGCTTCTTGCATCAGCTCGTTCCTCAGTTCGCCAGTTGGTACGCATAGCCTCGTACCATGCTTCAGTACTCCGTCGCTGGCGATTGAGAATCCTTCAAGTGTTCCTGCCAGCACTTGGTCTCTGAGTTTGCAAAGCGTCTCGTCTTGGAATTGTGCCTCCTTGACTCTGTCCATTAGACTTGAACGCACTTGCAACTGCATCATTGTTGAATCAGCTCCTGGTACAATGGCTTCTCTTCCCAGTTTCTTCATTTCTTCTTCGGGCAGTACAATCTCCAGTCCAAGCTTTTCCATGTCCTCCAGCAAATGACGCTCATTGGTCAAGAATATTGCCATCGAGTATCGACTAAGTGCATCTGCAACAACATTAGCCTTACCCGGATGATACTGCAGGTTGATGTCGAAATCCTTCATCAGCTCCAGCCATCGTCTCTGTCGCATGTTCAGCTCCTTCTGAGTGAAAACATATTTAAGACTTTTGTGGTCTGTAAATATTTCCACTCTCTCTCCATAGAGGTAGTGCTTCCATAGCTTCAATGCAAATATCACCGCTGCAAGCTCCAAATCATGTGTGGGATAGTTCTTCTCATGAGTCCGTAATTGCCTAGATGCGTAAGCAATTACTTTCCCGTGTTGTTGAAGAACGCAGCCCAATCCCTTACCGGAAGTATCACTATAAATTGAGAAACCGCCGGTACCTGCGGGTGGCGCAAGTATCGACGCCGTTGTAAGCCTCTTCTTCAGTTCCTCAAATGCTGACTGGCAAGCTTCAGACCAAATGAATTCTTCGTTCTTTCTAGTAAGCTTCGTCATTGGTTCAGCAATCCTGGAGAAATCCTTCACAAACTTCCGGTAGTAGCCAGCTAAACCCAAAAAGCTTCTGATTTCTGCAACTGAACTTGGTGCAGTCCACTTCTCAATAGCAGCTATTTTCATTGGATCCACCAAAATTCCTTCTCCTGTGACAGCATGGCCAAGAAAATCCACTTTGTCTAAGAAGAATTCGCATTTAGATAGCTTACCATAGAGCTTCTCCTTCCTTAAAGTTTCCAGAACTTTCCTCAGGTGCTCTTCATGCTCTTCTTCAGTCTTCGAGTAGATCAAAATGTCGTCGATGAAGACAACAACAAACTGATCTAGATATTCATGGAAGACCTTGTTCATAAGGTTCATGAATACTGCAGGGGCATTCGTCAGTCCAAACGGTATGACCAAAAATTCATACTGACCATATTTGGTGTTGAACGCCGTTTTTGGAATATCCTCCTTCCTGACCTTGATTTGATGGTAGCCAGACCTGAGATCTATCTTCGAAAATACTTTAGCTCTACTCAGTTGATCAAATAGGTCGTCGATCCGGGACAGAGGGTACTTGTTCTTGATGGTGATGTTGTTCAGCGCCTGGTAATCGATGCACATCCGCACGGTTCCATCCTTCTTGGGCACGAACAAAACTGGTGCTCCCCAGGGTGAAGCCACGTCTCTGATAAATCCTTGTGCCTTCAGTTCGTTAATCTGGTCCTTCATCTCCTTTGCCTCCTTAGGATTGACTCTGTAGCATCCCCGAGAAATAAGGGAAGAGCCGGGTACTAGATCGATGGAGAATTCCATACCTCGATCTGGCGGCAATCCTGGAAGACTATCTGGAAAGACGTCCATGAATTCTGCTATGATAGGGTGAGGAGGCCCGGGTTCTTCGGTGATAGAGGAGTAGGTAACACTCTTCATGTCTTCCGGAGCTCGAGAGATTTCAAACTCCGGTTCTCCTGGTGGGCTGAAGATTACACATCCTCTGTGACAATCTATCAGCACATGCTGCTCACTTAACCAGTCCATCCCTAGGACTACATCATAGTTGGGCAAGGGCATCACAAGTAAGGGTGTTAAGAATTTGTGGCCTGAGATAGTTATGGGACAGTTACAAGCCTCAGTGATGGGTATGGGTCCACCACCGGTCATAACTCTAATAATCATCTTGCTAAGTCCCGTATCTAGGTGGTGTGCAGAAATAAACTTTGATGATATGAAACTGTATGATGCACCAGAATCAAATAATGCTAGAGCAGGATGTAAAAACACATAAATGGAACCTGTGATGACATCAGCAGTGGGTTCCTGCTCCGGTTCTTGCTCGTCTGCTGCTAGGGCAAAAGCTCGCCCGGTTTTCTGCTGATGTTGTTCGAACCGTTGTTGCTGGGTGGGTAGAGGAGCTCTTTGCTGAGTTGCTCCGGTCCGGTTGAATGCTGTGGGGCAGTCCCTCACTTGGTGGATGGCAGACCCACAAACTAGGCAGTGTCCCAGTTTCTTCCTGCAGATGTTCGCCTGGTGTCCTGGCCTCTTGCAGTAGTCGCAGACAGGGATCTGCTTCTGAGGCGTTCTGTCACTGGTCCTTGCCTGATGGTGCTGCTGTTGGTGGTACGAAGGCCTGTTGTTGTTGTTGTTGTTGGGCCTCTTCTGGTTACCCTGGAAGTTGCTAGTTCCAGGATACTCCCTTTTTGAACGAGAAGGTTGGCTCTTCTCCACGTCCTGAGCTCGTATCAGAATCTTCTCGTATGTCTTGGCATTGCCTGCGATCACAGGGGTGCGAATTTCTTCCCTTAGTCCATACCTGAATCTTTCAGCACGATTCTTGGGGTCAACAACCAAGTTCTGGGCAAAGCGGCTAAGTCGGCCGAACTCTGCCGCATACTCTCCAACCGTCATGTTCCCCTGCTTCAGGTCCTGGAACTGTCTTTCCATCTCCCGCATCTCTGATGTTGGGAAGAACTTCCTGCGGAACAGCCTCTTGAAGGTGTCCCAGTCAAGCTGCTTGTCCTGGAGTCGGGGTTTATTCCGATACCAGGTGCTTGCCACATCTTGCAGCTGGAGTCCTACTGCTTCGGTCTTGAGGTCCTCTGGGAGTCGAGCGACACTCAAGAGACGCTCCATGCTGTCTAGCCATTCATCGGCGTAGATGATACCCTCGGTTCCTTTGAAAGGTCGAGGGCCCTGCTTCTTGAAACTCTCTATATCTCCGACCTTCACATAATAATACGCCTCTTATCAAAAGAATGACCTAAATGATACATAACTTAACTCCTGGATTTATGTTTACCTTGGCAGGTCGTGGCTCCAATGAAGTTGTTCCTCCTCTCTCGAGGGCAGCCATAGCCACGTTGTGGGCATTCTCCATGCCTTCTCTCATGATCGCGGTCTGCTCGCGATGGGCTTCAGCTTGGGCTGCAGTCTGTTCACGATGAGCTTCTGCTTGGGCTCTCTGGGCTTCAAGCACTCCTCGTAGCATACCCACTAGATCGGTGGGATCCACAGGCACTGGTGGGGCAGCTGGTGCGGGCACTACCACAGGGGACTGCAGCTCAGTCCGGGGAAGTGCAGGTTCTGCCATTTGTGCTGTAGTAGCGTAAACGGGGCGGGGTGCTGGTGCAGCATGGGGACGGTTAGTCAGCTGCAAGGGAGGTGGGTCCCGGCGTGCTTGAGGAGGTGGGGTGTGATTGGTAGATGACACCTCATCTTCAGCAGGGCCGGAACGGGTGGTCTTTCCTTTGGCCATACTCTGGAAGGTTTAGGACGCAATACATAAGCAAGGTATCCTACCAGTCTATAATCAAACAAAAATATTTATATATATATAATTCAGACCTATGTTGTGACAAATCAAAGTTCTAGTGTTCTAATTGTTTCTAGGTATGTTTTCCTAAATTGTTGTTTCAGGACCTACATGGGCCACCACTAAAAATATGTCACGATCCGATCCCAAATAGTTGGGTCGAACCGGATCATGCCCAGCCTACACCGTTGTGAGACGGCGGCAGTAAGCTGTTATATTAGCAGGTATTCACAACAACATCTATACATTTGTCACAACTGAATATACGGAAATTTTAAAACTTTATTCAACATTTGAAAAGTACAATTGGAATTAAAAGAACTAAAATAAAATGCTGAATTTGAATTAACAAAATTCCAAAAAACAAAGAAACTGGAAACTGGAAATAACTAGCTAAGCGTTCGGCTCGTCGGCCTCAGGTCCTGCGTCCTCCAATGGGGACTCTGGCAACACTACAGGATACAGAACCGGGTCATAATAGCTATTGTACAATAGCTCAGCATCCTCAATGTCACCTAAATTTTTTGTCTCCAGTCAGGAGGGAGCAAGTACGAATATGTAACTCATATTTCAATTAATAATGGAAAAGTGCAGGCTAAACAGTTTAAACAATATTTTCCAGCATTCTACAATTGAAAACAATGTGATTTGAATGTGTAATCGTCTATGACCGGCTTGGGTTATACAATAGCGTCCTAGCGACGCGATATGACTTATCCCCGTGTGTAAGAGGGGTAAGCTCGCACAATATGCAATATGAGGGGTATTGGCCATAAACGTTACACTATTCCCCCAATCTCCACAATCAATCAATCAATATCTGAACCCTAGGAGAGGGTCCCGTGTAACAATGTGGTTTGAACATGCAGCTAGGCAATTACTAAATAAAATACAAGAAAAACATAACCGTAACTTGCCTCGATTTGTATGACTGGAGTAGGATGACGGTTCCGGGGAAGAAGTTAGGTTCGTCTCCGAGATCCTACAGTTGGAGAACTTTGACTTAGAACCAATATTGTAGCCATTCTAGGTGTGCTAGTTACAATCTCTAGTAGTAGTGTCCTAGTCGAATTTTAAGTTCTTTTATTACCTACTGTAACGCTTTACGTCACAAGCTACGTGCATTGTCAATTAGTTTGTTAAACCGGTTAATTCAGTTAATTGGGAAAAAAATAGCAATTACCGTTTAACTTATGAAAACTTTGTATTTTTGTAATATATATATATAAACTAGTTTTCTTCTAGTGATAAAATATGAACTTATTATCTTGCTAATATTTTATTCATTTAGTTAACTTGGGAAAATCTTTATTAATTTTATACCAAAATAATTATTATCCTAATTATAAATTACGCGTCCAAACATGGAAACCAACCCAGAAAAGAAATACAAAATCTAGACTACACAATACAGGGGCACAGCTAACAAAATAGAAATATGGGCTTATGCCCTTACAAACTTTACATAAATAAAATTAGAGAAAAATTAGTTAGCTCTGAAAAATGTTCCGTATTTTAAATACTGAAAACAAAACTAATAGATAAATTAAATTAAATCTTAGGAGTCTCACACTTGGTCCAATCGTCACTATTTTTAGCTAATGCCTCAACGTCCGGGTAAAACCGACTTCGTTTGCATTTCGCTAGGGCCCACAGACCGGTACAGTCGTTGCCTGAAAATATTCGAAAATCAACGTAATAAATCTTTTTACAAAAATAACCGATTTTGGAAAATATACTAAAACTTTTAAGAAAATTTGGGCAGCATTTCCTCTATAACTGGGACAACCCAATCCTGGGAAAAGTGCCAACACCACCGAAATAAAAGTCCCAAACCAGGGAACACACCATATATGCCATCATTCACCAAAATAAAAATACAATAAAATCACAGAACGTTCCCGAATGAAATCAGAAAACCCGAAAATAACCACAGAACCAGAGAATACTAGTTTCGAAAATTCCGAAACTAACCTCGGAATTCCAAAACACAGAACAGAACTTTTCCGAACCACTCAAAAAATTCCGAGAAACTACAGGAACAACCCAACCAAAACTAAGATAACTAAAACCACAGAAACTTTCCGAAGGAAGTTCCGAAAGCTCGAAATCACAAACGTAATCCTCAAAACCGATTCCCGTTATGGGATCGAGGACCGTGTCATCATCGACACTAACGGAGGGACACGGGGACACAGAAATGTACCTCAAATTGCTCGGCTAGAGCTCTCAGATGATAATAATAGATAAAAGGAACACGCGGACAGTGGATCGGCTCGGGACAACGCCTCGCTGGGGTACGGCTGCGCTGGACAGCGGGATCCGGAGATCGGGGCACGGAGAAGCACGGACAGCGGGTCGGGAAACTCGCGGGGTTGGGGCGACGGCGTCGGGATCGGACGCACCGGACGGTCGACCTAGGGTGGCAGAACTCGGGAGGAGCCGGGTCGCCGGCAGGTGCTGGAGGCGGCCTGTGGGCGCGGGTCCGGCAGGGGAAGGCCGAGGGAGCGGCGCCGAAGGGGGCGCTGCGGGCGCGGGTCCGGCAGGGGAAGGCCGGGGGAGCGGCGCCGAGCTGGACAGGCCGGCGAGGGTCGGGTTGGGACGCCGGAGGAGGCGGGCCGCGGTGACGGGCGCTCGGGGAAAGCCGGGGTCGCCGGAGGCTAGGGCACGGGTTGGGGCTGCTGGAGAATTTAAGAGAGAGAGTTGGAATGGAAAAAAAAGGAAAGGAAAGTATGGAGAGCTTGGTGTAGCTCTTATGTGGTGGTGGTGGTGAGAACGTGTGCTGATTGTTGGGGGTTAAAAAGGAGGGAGTGGGGAAAGAGTTGCTGTGAGGTGTTCGTGAGTGAGTTGGTGAGTTATGGAGGAGAGGAGAAAGGGGAGGAGAAAATAGTGGGATGCTGAAGAATAGGTAAGGGTGCTGGTCGTGGGTGACCAGGCCCAACGGGCTAATATTTTTTTTATATATAAAACTAACATGTAAATAGTAATCAAGATTTTAAAAGAGGGGAAAATGATGGGTTCGGAAATGGGATTGGGTTTCGGAAATCGAACCGGGTTCGAACTCGGGTTCGGAGTCCGGACTCGGGATCGGGGCAGGAACACAATAAAAAATCAACGATAATTTTAAAAATAATATTTTTCCTAAATTCGACTAATAAATAATATATAATAATAATAGTAATAATAATATATAATAATAATAATAATAATAATAATAATAATAATAATAACTAAACTAATTATCATCAACTGGCAAAATCCAATAAAAATCAGGGTTTCACAAATATCCTACGCACTATAGTCCATGTATATGGGAAGTATAGCTGAGCTTGACCTGAAGTCACATGAGAAGTTTTGCAGCACCTGACCAGCTGCCTTTGCTTAGTTAGATTAATTTTAGTTTGAGCCGGATTTGTCTCCGGATTTAGTTTGACATTGATGGACATGTAGTTTACCTATTTTATTTACCTATTTTATGGATTTATGATTTTATAGTTCCTTTTCTCTATTCCATCTATCTAAAGTTGTGATTGAGTATTTACTGGTTATGTGTCATTATCATCCTAAGTGGAGTTGAATATATATATATATATATATATATATATATATATATATATATATTTGTGGTTGTCATCATATTGTGATTATATAGTGTTCTACCGCCGACTCTGCAGCGTAGGCTAGACGTTCCCACGATTCATGTCCAAATTCTGGGTGCGAATCATGACAGAAATCAAACAATTTTATTAGATGATGCTTTTTATTTTATTTTCTAAGGTCTGTTAAAAATTCATAACCATAAAACAAATAATAACTATCACTCAACCGTAATAATTCTATCAACCAACTTTCTTTTTCAAGAAAACATGGATTAGAATATAATATTAGATTTGTGTTTTATGTCTCTACAAAACAATATTAAAAAAAAAAATCACATTTATAAGAGTTATAAGTTCGTCCTTGCATCAACTGGTTAGATCTGCAAAATAGTTATCATTAGTATGCAGCCTAACTACATGGCGGTTATTAGTGATCGATGGCGGTTATTAGTGATCGATACACCTTTTTTGGACTATTTATGGTATTACGACGACCCTCTAGTACATGTAGACAACCTTACTAGAGGTCACTAATACCTGTTTTTTCTCTCTCTTGAAGGCATGCACTCGTGCCATTCATTTCTCTCAAAGAATGCATCTATGTTATTCTCCTGTCGAGAGGAATCCATAATCATAATTTCCTTCTATGTCTGCATGGTTACAACACCCTGAATACGGTTCAGGAAAACCAAACCTTGTGTACAAGTTGTCAATGACCATAAAAATGTGTATGCTCTAAGCTATATAAAAACGTAATGGAACTGAATGAATGCATTGGAAAATTTATTCGTACTTCACATTTCTCGAGTCTCTACTCATAGCTCACATTCTCATTTGAGCATTATCACCAACATCGATCCATTGGTCCCAACTGCTACCAGATATGTAATGGTCCTAAACCATTTTCGTAATGCTTAATCATATGATAGCTCAGAATAAAATATCACTAAATTTTACGTATTAAAAAGTCTATTATTTTATCACCGTGTATAAGTGCACCCACCAACAGTTTACAAATCTAGCATTATATTAATAACAATAACAACATGCAAGGGACTTCTTTATTTTTTTATATCTTATTAGGGCATTATTAATCACAAGGGAGTTGCAAAGGAAACAAAGAAGTTTTATTAGGTGTGTAGATAAAGGAAAGAATGATCAGTGTGACTCACCATTTGATAAATTACCTTTCCGTCCTGATCATGTAACCAAAATGATTTCTTCGCATAATCTGAATCCAACTAGGCTATTCGAGCCAACAAGACAACATAATGTCATCAGAAAATTATGCAAGTTTCAGTATGACATTATATTACCTTTATTTTGTACTACATGTATCTTTATATATTGTCTTTTCACTATTACTTCTTATTGTCGTCGTTCTAGATTCATTATGATTATTGCTTATACATGAGAGTTATAATCGTTAGAGTATATGTACATGTTCATATCTTTTCATTTATCATGTTTACTGTTTATCGTATTGTTAATGTTTACCGTGTTGGACATGTACTTGTGAGTTAGTTGGGTGGGAGAATACGACTAGTAGACATGTGGTACTCAGTGTAGTCCAGAGTTTATTCGGTCAGAGGACTGTCTTACAGAGTTTGTTCAGTCAATACACCTCACGTGTTGACTATCCGATTCCTAACCCAATCATATGTTGAAGGTTTGTATTCTAAAACACATTGGACACGTGTTTTCGATTATTGTTGCTATATTATTATATGTTCGTCTCTTCTGAGTATACTTTCATAGTGTTAACATGTCATAGTTGATCTTTTCTTGTCATATTGTGTCATGTTTACAGTTCATCTTTCTTTATTGTTACTCTTTCATGCTTGTATATTATATTGTGTAGTGTAGTATTATGGTGAACTTGTTCCAATCATGACTGGATAACTATTTTTCGGCTTTAGACGATGTCATCTATCCTAAGATCTATGGTGCGTATGTTGGCAACACTGGGGTTACTGACGTACCAGGTTATGGCATTGATGTGAATTAGCATATTTTCTTTCTTATGCTTTCCCATTAGTTATGGATCATAATTTTGGATTCTAGTTTATTTATTTTACTTTTCTACTACCAAGTTTGATCCCGAGACTATCTGAGTTGTAGTGGATTATTATGACAGTTTTCTCTAGTTTATTGTTGAGACTATTGGATATTATCTTTAATGGTTTAGCTGTGGATGTTATGTGCATATTGTTCTTGTTATGGACCATGTTATCATAGACAGCGTACTACCACCGATGTTGTGGCATAGGCTTGACTTGGCTAAGTACTCTTTTCCCAAAATTGGGAGCGAGTCATGACAAAGAACACCAAAGTTGGTCTTAGGTAGAATTATTGAAGGACGTACTATGAAGGAGAAAGCATCGCCATCCTTACACTTGAAGTTAGATCGTCAAGATAGCAAAATGGTCACATGTCGATCAAGCTACCATCTCTACGCTTTTCCAGAATATTTATTCTATAAACATTATTGTAAAAGCTCTTGTGTAAAAGAAGTAATCTTTTTACAAATATAATTTTTTAAAAAGAAATTGCACTTATTTTTTCATACTATTTTTGATACCTAGATTTCATTTCCTATACTCAATTAGCGATGGATGTAGATGTGGTAGTATCGGTGATCTTCGCCAGGTTTATTGCTGGTTCGTTGATATGTTACACAATTTTTTAATATGTTTGAAATATAATGAAACTACAAAAAAAACATATATATATATATATATATATATATATATATATATATATATATATATATATATATATATATAGAGAGAGAGAGAGAGAGAGAGGAGGGATCCGCATCCCAAAGCATCCTATGTTATCAACCATTGGATCTTGTTTAAGTCATCAAATCTTAACCGTTCATTTGAACCATTCAAATCAATGGTTAAGATTAGATGACTTAAACCAGATCCAACGGTTGACAACATGAGGATGCATGGGGATACAAGAATGAGGGGATATGAATTTTTCCTCACACACACACAAACACATACACACATATATATATATATAGACATACACACACACATTATTTTTTTCGTTCTAGGTTGCTAGGGTTCTGAGCTCTCGCGATTGGGGATTCCTCTGATCCCACGACGGGGCGGCGGCCTGCCGCGGCCATGCCTCCACATACCTCCTGCAGCCGTCGCCGCCTCCGGTGTTCCTCTTCCCCCTCGTTCCCGACCTCTTCCTCTTCCCCAATCCCTCTACCCCTCCTCCCGCTCTCGCTAGCCCACCCCCTCCAGATCCACCCGCCCCCCTCTGCCCCCTCCATCATCCCGCCACTGGAGGCGTCACCCTAAGGCACTCCTTCCCCGTTGCACCCCCCTCGGGGCTCCGACCACTGCACCCACTTCCCTTTGCTCCTTCGCAGAGGCCATCCGCCCACCCTCCTGCGTCTTCCTCGTCTCCTTGGCTGGACATCCCACAGAGCCTCGGATCCTCCTCATCCATTTTCGAAGGGTCCCCAGCTATCTCTTTCCCCTCGGCAGTAGTCGAGGCCCTTAGTGGCCGACTGAGATTCACTTTGGTAGGAAAATTCTCTCACTACCACCCACCGGTCGACGTCATTAGGCAGGCGATGGCCGGTATAAAGTTCGTTGGCTATATCTCGATCAGCCTCATTGATGGGAAGCACCTTCTGCTCCGGCCGAGCCTCGAAGTTGATTTCCTTTGCATTAGATCCAAAGACTCTTGGATGGTGGCTCACACAGTCATGAGGGTGTTCCTCTGGTCACTGGGTTTCTCTCCGGACAGGGAGTCGTCGATGGCTCCAGTGTGGATCTCCCTTCCTGGCTTGCCTCAACCCTTGTTCGACCAACAAGCCCTCTTCTCCATTGCTGGCTGCATCGGTTCCCCTCTCTCGATCGACCATGCCACGGCACAACATTCTCGCCCTAGCACTGCTCGGGTGTTGATCGAGCTAGATTCTAGCCAACCCCGACCCCCCGTATACGTCTGATTTTACACGACGACAATAGCTCTTGGTAGAGCATTCTATATGAGAAAGTCCCCGATTACTGTTCTCATTGCCTCCATCAAGGCCACTCCTTTGGCACTTGCAAGAGAAGACACAGCTCAGGTACCACCCCTACTAGCAGAGAAACATAAACGAGCCTAGAAGAGAGTGTCCCAGCTATTGAGCAGCCACCCAGACCCAAGCCTAGGTGACGTAGAAGAAAAAAACAGGCCTAAAGCTCAGGCCTATATATCCCCACTACCTCTTCTGTTATCAGGAGTACGCCCCCCTCCCGTTTTTTGCTCCTCGCCTACATAAGAGGGAGAAGCTCCACAACACCCCCTGCCACGCCGCCCATCCAAGCATACCCCTCATCACCGACCTATCCTCTTTGGGTGGAAAATGGCAATTGGTTCTCTACAAACCAGTCTCGCCCATCGCCCGAGCAATTCATAGAAGCAGAAGAGACGACCAGATCGTTAGAGAGACGGAGGCTACAGAAGACTCCTCCACAATTTCTCGGATGGAGAAGATCAGATCTCATCTGGAACTAGCTCGCCCTACTCCGAGGAAGAAGGGGAGATCACGACGGCTAGCAATTTCCATAATTATAGACCGACTTGTCATTCTCCGCCATAAATTAACAATACTCTCTCGTCCCCAAGAGTGAATCTCCTACAGCTCCCCATCAAAGAGGTCAGTTGTTCCCCGGCAACTTCGATGACCCTCAAATTGGCCAAAAGGCTCGGCCACAAACTCCAACATCAATGTTAATCCCGAATCTTATCAAGATTCTAGTGTTCCACACTAGAGGTATCGCCAACAAACGTACTCTCTCAGATCAAAGCCCTCAAGAAGATGCATAACCTCTCCATTCTTGCCATGATTGAAGCTAAGGTCGCCGCCCCAAAGATCCAATCATATCGAATGAAGCTTGGATTCTCACATGCGGCGGCCAACGGGAAGGACATTTGGCTGTTCTGGACCAACGATGTCAAGGCCACCGAGATCGGGAATTTAGCGCAATATATATCTCCTTCGAACACCACCTGCTTCCGAAGCCAACCCTCCTTTCCATTGTTCACGGGGGCAAAACGTTGAGCGATCGTTGCGTTCTTTGGGAAGAGCTCATTGGGTTTCATGACCTCTTCACGGACAGCCCGTGGATATGCAGAGGAGACTTCAATGCTATCGCCTTCGCGATAGAGAAATCGGGCGACCTCCCGTCGTCTTCTGGCTCCATGTTGGAATTCAACCAGTTCATCGTCGACTCCCTCCTCTCCCCGATCTCCTACACAGGTAACCCTTTTACCTAGACCAACTCTCAGGAAGGCGAGAACCAACAGCTCTCCAGATTAGACAGAATTCTCTCCAATTTTGTGTGGCACGTGTAGGAACGAATCGTAAAGCGCAATACTCTAGAGGGGAGATGAATAGAGTAGGCAGCAGAATATTATTAATTTAAAAGTTAGCAGCAAGATCACAGAGATATATCACAAGTAAATAAATGTAAAAGCAGAGATTAGAAAGCAAATGCAAAGACGGCGATGTATACTGGTTTCCCTCTTGTGAGGACTATTCCAGTCGGAAGAACTCTAGCTTCCAGTTGAATCCACTATTAGAAAATACCGTAAGTTTTCATACGAAGTCCTTGTAACTTCTATAAATGCGAGCTTTGATACGAAGTACTCAACCAACTTCAGTTGTGAAGTGTATTTCTTCAATCAAGCCTCTGATTACAATCGCTCTGAAGCTTCTAGACCGTACCGTACTGGCAAATCGACTAGAGGATTGTAACTGGCTTGGGATTTAAAAATTAAAGCTTAGAACACTTTGGAAGAGAGTAGTAGGCTTTAGAGAGAAGAGATGAAAGTGAATGAGTGAATTGAATGATCGAAATCCTTCTCTATTTATAGCTTTTTCAAAGACAGAACTCTGTCAGAATTTAGGCAGAACTCTATGAGAAAATCTCGGCAAGATCCGTAACTGCATGAGGACCAAATTCAAAAAGTAACGTTCACTAACCAAAATTTGGCCGAACTCGGGCCGAGTTCTGTCAGGATTTTGTTAGGTTTTTGCAAAAATAGTTTTTGGGATTTTTGAAATTGTTTTAAGCAGTTATGAGCTTTTTGTAAATAGGAGCTGTTTGTAAAATTCCTAAATTTCTACTATATATTTTTTTAAAATAAATTTGGTACTAATATTTAAATTTTGTATTTGTACGTCGCGTAGTTGCATGGTACGTCGCGCGCGAAATTTTGTTTTTGTAATTGCTCGACGAGTGCGAATATGTTCGAGCGTACATATTTTTAGAAAAATATTTTTCTATTTTTTATAGTTTTAAAATAATATATATAAAAATTATTCTTGCTATCATACCAAAATTTTCTAAGTTTGCTATTTTATTTATAAAAAGCCTTTCATTTATACAGTTATAATAATAAATAATATTCTTATAAAATGGTATACTAGAAAAGTATATTTATGTAAATATTATTTGTGCATACATATATATTTTGTAATTATTTATTAGTTTATTTTAAATAATAATATAATTTTTGAAATTATTATTATTAGTATTTTTGTAAAATATATTTTGTAATTATTGTGGCAATTTAAATATTGATTTGATTTTATGGATTTATTTAAATAGTTAAATTAATATCTATATTTGAAATTTGATTTATCTTATTTGATTTTAAACTAAAGGATGGAATTTAATTAGATTTAAATTGATTTAGATTTGGATTTGAAATTTATTGAATTTGATTTAAAATAAATAGCGTATTATCAAACGGGGATTTAAACAAATCCAATCATTATCCAACTGGAAATTTCCACCTCCTATATAAGGAGAGGTACTCATCCATAAATTTCTACCATCCATAAAATTTTCCACCACCCACATCATTGCGTGCATCGTGTCCGTGTCTCCATCTTTTCACTATTTTTCTCCATTACAATTATATTGTCATCTTCTTCGTGTCCACACACGGACACATGTCATCATCCTTCCCCCGACACCAAGTCCTAAACCTAAAACCCAATTCCTAACAAATCCTAACTCTAACCGAACTCCTGCCCCTCGTCGGTGGCCCACACTGCCACCACTGACCCGAAACCTCGACTAGCTAAACCATCTCTACGCCAGAACCCCTAACACCACCATGCCCCGCTGTCGCCACCACCACTTCCCGTGTACTCTGCCACCATCGGACCTTGCCTCTGACCCTGGCCAACTCCGGCCAACTCCACCACCATCGTCGGCCGTCAACGACGAACCCCCGTACACCACCGCCCAACCACCCTGTCCCCGACACACCGGCCTCGGCCTGCCCCTGTCCACGACAACACCGCCGCTGCCCATGTCATCATCATCCCCATCTCCACCATCACAACCACCCTCACCCTCGTCATCGTCAGAACAAAACCACCGCCACCACTCACGGCCACCGGCCGAAAACCCCTCAATCCGCCACCAATACCACCGGTAAACCCCAAAAACCAAGCACAACCACCAAAACAAAACCCAAAAATTTTTGACCAACTCACCGTCGATTCCCGTCGCATCCTCGCCACCGTGGCCGCCGGCAGGATCCGCCGAGCGTGCACCACCCCGCCGCTCTGCGTAGGCGCTAGATTTGGCCATCCCGACTTCCATCTCCTCCATGACCGGCGAGCTCCGTGCACCGACGAGCGCAGAGCTCCGCCGCGTACCCTGCCTTTGGAACCCCTCGCCTCCAACGCGCCACCGCCCGCCTCCGCCGACGATCGCTCGGTGTGGAACCCCTTCCTCTTCCGCTCCTCCTCTCGCCGGAGACGTCCGCCCTCTTCTTCCTCTTTCACCGCCGCTCTCCCGCTCCCTCAGCGCCGACCGCCCCTTCATGCCCTAGCCGCCGCGTCCCAGCGCCGGGCCACCGCCGTGCACTGGTGCTCAGCTGCCGGACTTCTCCATAATTTAGCACCGCGACTCCCCTCTTTCCCTTCTCTTCCGCCCGACGCCTAAGCCGAAAACCTCCGCGCCGGCTGTAGAAGCATGGAATTTCAGGACCAGAAAATCCTATGCGCCAAACACTACATGCGCCAGGTAGCTCAGACAAAGTACTTGACACAGCAAAACAAAAGTACAGACATTGAATGGGGATTTTTATTTACATATAAAAGTCTATTACATGTCTAGAAAAGGTTGTACAAAGGAGAACTTCTACAAAAAGAAAAGACCCTAAGTCTACAGCCAGGCGCAGCGATCATCATGCGCTCTTAAACAGGCGCAGCAGCTACCATGCACTCTCAGTCAGGCGCATCCCATCATGCGCTCTCCGTCAGGCGCATCCCACCATGCGCCCTCAGCAGGGCGCATCCTGTCAGCAGCTCAGTTATGTGCATCCTCAGTTATGTGCCACCCTTCCAGCCAGGCTCACCAGGAGTCTAATGCTTCGACTAATGAAGCATTTATTGAGCAGAACGAGGGTGGCAATCAACCCTCTAGCTGGAGGAAGAGCTCTCCAAACCAAGGAAGAGAGGAGCACCGCGAATCAACCTGTGGCCAGGGGAGGCTTCGAAAGAGCCTCCAAAGACCAAGGAAGACCGCAATCGAAACCGCGGCTAAAGGAGCAGCTTTCAACACAACCAGAATGGGCAACACCCACTCTGATAGAAGAAAGAGCCTCCAAAGCCGCAGCACTGCAATTTCGATCTGCGACTCTTCCAGCATAACGGAGACGAGGCTCGTGCATCCCGATCTTTGGATGCAACAGGCACCTTCTGCCTGCCTCAGAAGCCCTCGACTCCGACTTTTGGATGTAACAGTCACCTTCAAGTGCATCAATGAAGACATTGCGTCGCATCTTCATCCTCGGGAGCATCTCATCAACAGAATGTGCTCGAGCAAACAAATTCACTTCGGGAAGACGTGAGAGAACGAAAAGCAAACTCTCTCCATGCCACTATTTATAGGCCAGGCAAATCAAACCCATGCGCCAAGTGGATGGCTCTCCGAATTCCGTGCAATGAATTTACATTAAATGGATGAACCGGACGCTTCGAATTCAGCCAAGTCAAAAACGGCTATTTAAAGCACTCGAAGAACGTAACAGTCGGGCCATTAAAGACGTATCATGCAAACAGATGCGCCGGCCAGACCGCGCGCCATACAGATGTGCCCCTCAGACACGCATCATACAGATGCGCCCTTCAACACCAAGCGCCTCACAAAGACGCGCCCCCGCGCGTATCCATGCGCCTAGTGGAACGCCGATCGATGCGCCCACTCAAACAGCCCATCACCTGTCAAAAAACATTAAATGCTGAAGTCTGACAGAGTTGGCAGCACGTCCCCCGAGGACTGCACAGTTGACAGCTTTTGCAGAAGACGAAGCGTCTCCAACGTCAGCACCATCATTACTTTCCTCCGACGGTTACAACCACGTGGCCGTCCAACCATCTCGCATGCGCCTCCGCAGCCATGCGCCCAAATCTCTACATGCGCCTCAAAAGCCATGCGCCTCGGACTTTTCTCTGATCCTTAAAGACAGAAGTAAAGTCACTAACGAAGCTCTGCATACGCCTCAAAAGCCACGCGCCTCAGACTTTTCTCTGATCCCTAAAGACAGAAGTAAAGTCACCACTGAAGCCTCGCATGCGCCTCAAAAGCCATGCGCCCCGAATGGTTCGTAACTCCCAAAGGTTACGAGCCAAAGTCTCCTCATGCGCCCAATCCCAGGCGCATCCTACTAGATCATTCCCCACCAAATCCGAGATCTTCGAGCCATGGGCCGATGACACGTGTCCTTTGACTCGATTCACCCAAGATCTCAGCAACAGAAAGATCCTCTTCTCTGCTACGTGCCGGCCCACAACAGCAGCATGAAGAATTCAATCCCTCAATCAGGGCGCATCGTCCATGCGCCTCCATCAGCAATCACCACGTGGCGTCCCCGCGTCCAGGCGCATCCTACATATGTGCGCATGAGCAGCCAGCCTGCAAAGCTATAAATAGAGGGATCATCTCCTTCTTACACACACACAGAGACGAACATACATATACAGACAGAGACATCGCACCACCAGAGAGACAGATACAGACACTCAACGTCTTTCTCCTCTCAGCAAGCTCCAGCATCCAGAGCAACCCAGACCTTCAGAGAACCGATAACCGTCGTCAGATCGTCAACGGAGTCAACGTATTACCACTCGCTCCATCGGCACAAGGGACCCAGATAAACAAAAGTGTACTCCTAGGACTACATCTAAGTCCTACATTGTAACACTGTTCTGTTTGTATTAAAATTTGCAATCAAAAGATTTTAATGGCAAACAAGCTGGCGACTCTGCTGGGGACCTCTTTCTCCTCCACCGAGAAAGCTGTGTCGCAATCCGACGATGTGAAGGTGGGCGCCTCCTACAAGATGCTGGTCGTACGCCTCAATCAACAGGCATATGATGAGTTCATCTCTGAAGGCAGTACGAGTCCTTCGAAGCGGCTGCCAAAGCCGAAGAAGACTCGCCGAGTCTGGGTGCGCAAGGTCGACGCCTCTGGCACCACCACCGAAGGGGATGCGCCAATGCAGCCCTCCCTTCCTGCTGACGTCCTCAGCAACCAAGATGCGCCCACCGGTGCAGCGCATCTCTCGGGAAAACGTGCGGTCGACCACATTCCCCAGCCATCTCCCTCTCAGGCGAGGAAGAGGCGTCGACGGAGCAGGGGCGCAGCTAACGCCCCGCGCATCACCTCCGATGTGCCACGGAAAGTCTCTGTCTTTGACAGGCTCACTCGCTGTAGTGGCGAGGAGAATTTAGATTCTGAGTACTATGCGCCCCAGCGGGCTAGTACGAAGAAGTCCAAGGCAGCACGAGCCGTGCGCCCTAAACGTGCTATGCCAGCAGCAAGCCAGAAGCATGCGCTCACAATCATGTGCGCTGCTGATGGTAAGCTGTATAAGGTCGACTCAGGTGCTTCTGCGCCAAAAACGAGACGACCTTCAAAGTCCTTGTCTCACTTGGGCGCATCTGTTGCGTTCGTAACCGAGTCGAGTAAGGCAAACCCAGTGGTCTTGAACTCCCGCGCCTCCTCTGGTTGTGCGTCTGAGGTCCGTTCAAGTCACTTTAAATGTTGTTCCCCCACTACTGATCTGAGCACCTGTTTGGTGTTGGATCAGGGGACGCAACATTCACCTGACCACCCCGGCGCTTGGCCTTGCCATGCGTCTGAAGGGGGTGCGAAGGTGGCACTCTCCTCCAACGATCTGCGTAACGTGATCACTCACAAGCGCCGATCAGGAGAGTCGACTAACAAGCACAATGTGCCCCTCACGGGGAACACTTGTGCTGTAGTCACCATCAACTGCTGTTGCAAGGCAGCAGTCCCACCAAGACAGTCAGTGTTCCAGCGGCTGCAATCATCGACACCCCTCCGACGTTGCCTCGAAAAGAAGATGTCAACAAAAGAAGAGCCAGAGGTTGCTTCATGCAATGTAATCTCTAACTCCTCGTCAGTCCGAAAGGCGACTGACAATTCCTCGTCCTCGTCCAAGGGCCAGTCGAGGATAACCAAGACAACTGTCCCGTCCTCCGGAGTGTTCGAAGGCACTCGAGGGAGAAAGAAGGTCTTGGAGGAAGCTGGGGGTAGTCAAACCCTTATTGTTCCTCCTTCTGAAGACGAAGATGTCCTCTAGAGCACAGCTGAGGTAGATCTTCATCCTGGAGACGAAGTCAGCCTTCCGGACATAGTTATGGGTAGCCTAGCCCCTGTGGATCTGCGTCCCGAAGACGAAGAAGTCCTCCAAGGCAGAACTGGGGGTAATCAGGCCCTTGCGGATACTTCTCCTGAAGACGAGGGTGTCCTCCAAAACATAGTCGGGGGTAGTCTAGCCCCTGCGGATCTGCGTCTTGAAGACGAAGAAGTCCTTCAAGACAGAACTGAGGGTAATCAGGCCCTTGCAGACGCTCCTGTCGAGAATGATCTCCAGAACGTAGCTGGGGGTGGCCAAGACGAAGCTCCAGGAGAAGCAACTCCCCCACAGGAGAATAAAGCCGAGAGCGAAGCCTCAACCGATCCATCCACTTCCGGCCGCGTTATGACATATTATACATGGCTGGGGGTGACACTGAGTCAGACGCGCCGCCAGCAGACCTCGTCTAGCGCATGGATACCCTGGAGGGAGGACTCAAAACCCTCTCTGTCTCCATGCAAACACTGACTCAAGCAGTATTTGAGATACGGTCAGCCTTGGCGAGGGCACCTTCTACCGGTCCTGATCCAGGGGCCAATGGAGAATCAAGTGTACCGCTTCAACTGATATCCTTGGATGTAGATCGCCGCGAGGCACCTCGGACGTCGGAGCCCTCAAATGCTCAACTCCAGGTGGTACCACCTTCTCCGACTCCCAGCTCCACGGAAGACGTGGTCGAGATGATCAGGGACTTGCGCGAGCGCTTTGAGTCCAAGACGAGACAAGAGGAGCGCCAAAAGATGGGGATTCCCCAACCTTATCCCCTCGAGTGGAACAAAGTGGTTTATCCTCCTAAGTATAAACCACAAACACTGACGCCATACGACGGGAAAGACTCTCCGCGTCGCTATCTGACGTATTTCCAGTCTCAGACGGGACATCTCCCGAAGGAGGACGCACTACTCACTAGCATATTTGTCGGTACATTGAAAGGAGTGGCGTACGACTGGTACTGCAGCCTTCCCGACAATTCCATATCTTCCTTCGATGACTTGACGCGCCTTTTCCTTGATCGTTTCTATGACGGTGGGAAGGACATGACAATGGCGTAACTCATAGAGATACGCCAGAAAGAGAAGGAAACAGTTCGGGTATTCATCGAACGGTTCTGACAGGCCTGCTTCAGACTGCCTCCGGGCATGCCAGAACATGCGCTCCTCTCCTCCTGCAGCATGAACATGCTGCCTGCAGTCAAACTCTGGCTCAACTCTACTCCTCCTTCCGACTGGAGTTCCTTGATCATCGAAGCCGAAGCCGCAGAAAAGAAGGCGGCCAATGCTCGTCTTCTGGGAGTCAGTTTCCCTGCCTTTGAGGACAAGGGGAAACGGCCTGTAGCCAACAACCCCGGATGAGAGACGAAGGGGAAACAGGCATTGACTGTCAATGCCTCGAAAGGCGCATCAGCGCCTACTCAGAAGCCTCCACTTGCACCAAGACCAAATGAGGTTTATTCTTTCAACGATGAAGACACCCTGCAACTCTTTGAGATACTGAAGCAGGGTGACAAGATCAAGCTGCCGGACCCAAAGCGTCCCGACGAGGTTGGGAAAGTGGATAATCCGAGGTACTGTCACTACCATCGGTTTGTCGGACACCCAACCAAGGACTGCTACGTCCTCAAAAACTACATCCAGCGCATGATCAACGCGGATGTTATCTCCGTCGACTACGAGGAGAAGACGGTGTCGGCCAACGTGGTGTCACTCCAGTTCGACACCTTGCCGCCAACTACAACACAAAATGGCGTCGTCCCCATCCCGAAGGCGACAATGGAGGTGGTTAACTTACCACCTACCCGTGACAACGTGAGTGGACTCATCCCACTCACCACACCTCGGGAAGAGATCTTATGGGTTCACCCTGATCTTGTCTCCGAGGTTACTCAACCGGAAGTGCGCTCTGCCTCCAAATCCAAAGGCAGGAAGATCAAGTCTTATCGTATGGTCTCTTCCTCTGCGGAAGAGGCACTGCCTGTACAGACACGTTCACATCAGAACGCCCAACCCGACGAAGCTGCCGTCGAGGTGGTGCCTCCTTGCACCATCCCTGCTGTCCAGGAAGAGGGTCCATCTAAGCCCTCAGCAGCCAATAAGCAGAAGCATGTAGAGACTCGTTTCGACAGACCTCTACGAAAGGAGAATGCTTCGGGGCTAGCCAACCCCCACAACTTCGACATACTGGCACAACTGGCCAGTACTCCTGCCCGCCTATCTCTGTTCGAGCTCCTCCGTCTTTCCAAGGACTATGCGAAGCCCTGAAGGATGCTGAGTCCTTCATCAGTCAGGTCAAACAGCCTGAGGATACTCCGACGACATGTGCGCACTGTCATTGTGCGGATGAAGTTATCCCCAACATAACTTTCACCCAACAAGACATGCTGCTCAAGCACAACCGACACAACAGGCCGCTGTACTATACAGGGTATATCGGTTCTGTCAAAGTAAAGCGGATTCAGATCGATCTGGGGTCTTCCCTCAGCATCATTCCGAAGACGCTGCTCTCAACACTGGGCATCCCAATGTACCGATTGGCGCCTTCCAACACAACAATCAGTGGCTTCAATGCTAGTAAAAGCAAGCCGCTGGGCAAAATACGACTCAAGTGCCATATCGGTAACCTCAGAACCGAGGTGACTTGTTATGTTGTGGACGCCGACGTCAACTACAACCTCCTGTTGGGTCGTCCATGGCTGCATAAGTACATGGTGGTGCCATCCACGCTCCACCAATGTATGAAGTACGTGTCCACCAACGACGTCATCCGGACGGAGTTCAGGGACATTGACCCTTTCAAAGGGTTTGAAGCCTACTTCACCGATTCCTCCTTGTACAAGTCACCTGACGAGGATGAAGCCAATGATGCTGACGACGAAGCAGAAACGACAGCAGAGCCGGACATGGAGCCTGAGATGACTCCCGACGCTCCTTTGAGGATCCGACTCAAAGGCAAACCGCCTCAGAAGTTGCCTCCCATGAACATCAAGCTACCCGGGAAAGCACCAACTACTCCTGAAGCTCCCTTGAAGATACGGCTCAAGGGAAAGCCGCCTCAAACATCGGCTCCCCTTGTGGCAAAACTACAGGGGAAGGCACCAATCACCGGAGGCACAGTGGAGGCACCTCTGAAGGTGCGTCTTAAAGGCAAGCCGCCACAATCCAAGCTGCCAGAGAAGGCCCACATAGCCCTCTCAGACCCCAAGACCAAAGCTGTGGTGGACTCTCCCGATCCAACCCCAGTACTCACAGATGAAGAGCTAGGGGAATATATCTCTGCTGATGTAGATGCACCCTCTCTGGACAATGTAATCCCGCGGGATAAAATCTCATGTTTCATCAATAATATAGTGTCTTTTAATTATTCTAGTCTTCCACATTGGAATGCCATGTATACATTAGATAACGCTCTACGGTCATTGCAAACACAAATAACGACCGTCAATCATGTAAATCGAGTAGTCCCGTCCCAAGGGGTATGTTTTGTAGTCCTACCGCGGAGTCGAGACGAAGAATCCATCATCTTCGGCAGAGTTGAGCATCATCAAGACCTCCCGCCACTCGAGCCAGAACCAGATACCGGCAGAGTACAAATCTATCGGTACACGAACAAGGCAAAGTACCTCATCCAAAAGATGGGTTACGACCTAAAAAGCAACAAAGGCCTGAACTACGGCAAGGATCGACGTCCCCCTCTCCGGCTTCCAACACCTAAAGGAAAGCCGCAGGACTACTATCATCGAACTCGACGGGGGGTAGGCTATGTCACGCCGCCGTCAACTCCAGAGAGTTCAGAGGCAGAAGAAGCAGAACATTCTCACTCATCCGAAGCATCAACTTGGGATTCCGATACCAGTATCGGCTCGGTCTTCAAGAGAGTGCTATCGGCCAACATGACATTTGCGCAACCTCAAGAAGATGAAGGCGAAGACCAAGCGCCAGAATTCTTCGAAGAAGAACCCTGGGCTCAACGCCTGGGAGAACAATGGGAGTCTCGCTTTGAATTACGCGAACCCCCTACCGAAGACGAAGTCGAGCAGATCGACCTTGGGGACGGATCTTCTTCCAAACCCATCTTCATCAGCAAAAGCCTAAAAGGAGAAGACCGGGAGACTTTAATCCAACTGGCTAAGGAATATATTGATGTCTTCGCCTGGAGCTACGAAGACATGCCGGGACTTGATCCCCGGATCACGATGCATAGGCTTAACATCTTATCTGATGCCAAGCCTATCAAACAACAACAGCGATGCTTTCGTCCGGACATCATGAACGCCATCGATCAGGAGGTGGACAAACTCTTAACCAGCGACTTCATCCGTGAAGAACAACACCCGGATTGGGTGGCCAACGTCGTCCCTGTCACCAAGAAGAATGGGAAGATACGAGTTTGTATCGACTTCAGGGATCTCAACACTGCTTGTCCGAAGGACGAATTCCCACTTCCAATCACCGACGTGATGATCGACAACACATGTGGCTTCGAACGCATGTCTTTCATGGATGGGTATTCGGGCTACAACCAGATCAAGATGTTCCCCGATGACGCAAAACACACGTCATTCAGGACTCGGAAGGGGGTTTTCTGTTACACAGTGATGCCCTTCGGCTTGAAGAATGCTGGTGCGACATACCAACGAGCTATGAGCACCATCTTCCGTCAGCATCTTCGCAAGACAATCGAATGCTATGTTGACGACATCGCAGTCAAGAGCCGTCTCAAAGGAGATCACCTATAAGACCTGAAGACAGTCTTCGATCTTATGCGGGCGCATCAACTCAAGATGAATCCCGCTAAATCCTTCCTAGGGGTTTTTAGCGGAAAGTTCTTCGGCTTCATTATCACGGCGAAAGGCATTCATGTCGATCCCGAGAAGACCAAGGCTATCCTCGACATGGACCCTCCGAAGAACCTCCGAGAGCTTCGAGGCCTACAGGGGCGTCTGGCATACATCCGGAGGTTCATAGCAAACCTTTCCGAAAAATGTTTACCCTTCACCCAGCTCATGAAGAAAGGAGTCTCTTACGTCTGGACAGAGGAATGCCAAAAAGCTTTCGACGATATCAAGGCTTACTTAACGAGCCCGCCAGTCCTGGTGGCACCCGTCGCCCGCAAACCATTTCTCCTCTACGTCCGTGCCATGGATCATTCCCTCGGCGCTTTGCTGGCTCAGAACAGCGATACAGGCTATGAGCAAGCTATCTACTACCTCAGTCGAACACTCATCGGGGCCGAACACCGATACAACCCCGTTGAAAAGGAGTGTTTGGCTTTGGTGTTTGCCATCCAGAAGACTCGCTATTATGTCTCAGGCCAGACAATTCATGTCATCTCTCGAGTCAATCCACTCAGAGTTCTCATGACGAAGCCAGGATCATTGAACTCCCGGCTAGCTACATGGGCGATCCTGCTAACGCCATACAACATGGTGTTCGTTCCACAAAAAGTAGTTAAGGGTCAGGCTCTGGCCGACTTTTTAGCTGCACACCCCATCCCAGAGTCTTCAAAACTCTACGAAGACATCCCGGATGAGGTCCAAGAATCAAACGTCACCGAAGAAAGCTCCGTCTGGCGGATGTTTTTCGATGGCGCTTCAAGAACAGGCCCCAAAGGCCAAATCATCGCAGGAGTGGGGGTAGTCTTAGTCTCCCTCGATCAGCTGGTCATCCAGCGTGCTTACTCCCTTTCGAAGCCGTGCTCCAACAATGTTGTCGAGTATAATACGCTTATCATGGGACTCCAGCTGGCGCAACAGCTGGGGGTGAATCATCTGGAAGCCTACGGCGACTCAAAACTCGTCGTTAACCAGGTCATAGGGCAATACGAAGTTCGTCATAAAGATCTGATTCCTTACCATGAGGTTGCATTGAACATCATTTCAACCTTTACCAAGTTGTTCATCGAGCATATACCCCGTCTATAAAATTTGGAGGCCGACGCTTTGGCTGGCCTCGCGGCCTCATTGGCAGCACCCCTTGGGACTCAACACTATGTCACGGTAGTTGGTAGAGACTTGGTCTGTCCTAAAAACAACCTATGCTCACACATGGCCCACGCCATACCGACAAGTACTGGTGTTAATGTCCGAGACTGGAGGTTCCCGTTCATCGACTTCGCCATCTACGGAATTCTCCCAGAAGACCCGAAGGAAGCCGTCTTAGTCAGGAGGCGTTCCCTTCGATTCTATTATGATACAGCCACTAAAATACTGTACCGACGCTCCTACGATGGACTTCTCCTTCGATGCCTGTCCAACGAAGAAGCAGCCGAAGCCCTTCGGGAAGCTCATGACGGAACTTGCGGGGCTCATCAACCTGGTCCTAAGTTGCAGGATCGACTGCGACGCATGGGCTACTACTGGCCAACCATGGCAGCCGACGCTGTTGACTATGCTAAGAAGTGCCATGCGTGCCAGCTTCACGCGGACTTCATCCATACACCGTCAGAACCACTATATCCTACAGTCGCCTCTTGGCCCTTTGAAGCCTGGGGCATGGACATTGTAGGACCGATCACCCCTCCTTCATCAAGGGGACACTGTTTCATCCTAGCCATCACCGACTACTTCTCCAAATGGGCAGAAGCAGTCCCGCTGGCAGAAGTAAAGAGCTCCAGGGTGATCAGCTTCATCAAACACCATGTCATCTACCGTTTCAGGGTACCTCGCAGGATTATCCACGATAACGGTCCACAGTTCATCAGCCATATTTTCAGCAGATTCTGTGACAAGAATCGCATCCAAAACGTGGCCTCAACCGCCTACAATCCGGCAGCAAACGGATTGGCCGAGGCGTTCAACAAGACTATCATCAGGCTACTCAAAAAGGTCGTGTCATCCAACAAACGCGACTGGGACGAAAAGCTCGGCGAATGCCTTTGGGCCTACCGCACAACGGTACGGACCCCGACGGGCAACACGTCATTCTCCCTGGTCTACGGGAGCGAAGCGGTACTGTCTCTCGAGATCCAGATACCCTCGCTCCGTGTAGCGATCACAAATCAACTCACAGAAGAAGACAATCAACGTCGCCGTCTGCGAGAATTGGAGGCGCTTGACGAAAAATGTCTCCTAGCTCAACAACGCATCGAACTTTACCAAGCCCGTATATCACAAGCGTTCAACAAGAAGGTCAAGCAGAGGACTTTCCAAGTAGGCAACCTGGTTCTGGCAGTCAGGAGGCCGATGGTGTTGACTCACAAGACACCAGGAAAGTTCGAGCCCAAGTGGGAGGGACCTTTTATCATAGAGACGGTATACTCAAACGGTGCTTACCGCCTCGCCAAATCCAATGGGGACTTGTTCATGATGCCCATCAACAGCAAGTTCCTAAAGAAGTACTACTCCTGACATCTTTCAGATATGTACTTCCATCTCTACCCAACAAGGGGATCTGTGGACCCAATCATCAGGGCTCGCATACAATTCTCTTCCACAAAATCATACGCTTCCGGAACCCAGCTGTTCCGTGGCATCCTCCAGTAGAAGGACAACCACGTCCACATTACCTCTGAGTTGTTCCCCTACACCTACCAAGCGGAATCTTACACTCCGTAAGACTACGCTACCCAACATGTTTACCACGTCCACACCACCTCTGAGTAAACATCCCGTACAGACAACCCCTGCGTTGCTGTACATTGATCGCAGAACTTCCACGCCCACATTACCTCTGAGTAGTTCCGCGTATCCCCCAGAGTCATTCCTACCACGTCCATAACACCTCTGAGTAGGAAGATTCTATCATTTGAATCCCATATTTGCCACGTCCACATCACCTCTGAGCAAACATGTCGGTTCTCTCGAACTTATTATCTGTACCTAAAAACCAAGGTGCGCAAAAAATAATAGGTCCACACAAATCATCAAGTTCATGACAGCAAAAATGAACACACCACAAAAATTTTGTATTCTTTATTTTCAAAAAGAGTAAAGGATTACACCCCCAGCAAAGAGTTACAAAATACACAAAAAAGAGAGACTACAATCCCTAAACATCCCCGGGGTTGGCTGAAAGCTCTTCAATCCGACGCCTCAAGTCTACCGCCCGAGTCTCTACAGTCGCCAGGACCCGGCGTTCAGCTTCTTGACGCATCGCTTCTATAGCCTCAGGAGAAGTGTCATTCTCATGTTTCTCATCCAACTGCTGCCGCTGCTGAGCCAGGGTAAGAGCCCGATGGGTGAAAGCTGCTTCCTCCTTCTTGAATGCCACATGTTCAGCCTGGACACGCTCGGCATCTAATAGGAGTTGGGCCCGCTGGTCCTCAAGGCGACGGATCTGGGCATCAACCTCCGTGATACTAGCGTCTAACGCAGCTCGCGACTCCACCTTCTCCTGCGTAGACTGGGACAACTGCTCCACTGTAGCTTCAGTCTCAGCCACTTCACATTCCCAGACACTCACGGTGGCCTGATAAGAGGACTCAGTCTCAGCGATCAACTTCTCCTTTTCTGCGTCTATCAGGACGGAGAGGTCATTTCGCTGGATACACTGAAACTCGGAAAGTCGCTGGTCCAGCTCGGCTACCGAGGCCTCAAGAATCTCGGCCATATGATCATGGCCCTAGTGGAGACGGATCAGGTTGATATAAGGTAGTGCCAGAGTTTTTGCCGTTGCAAAACTCCCATTGGCGTCCATCACTGACGATACGCCCCTCTGCAGCATCTTATACACCGCCTCGATGATGAACTTCACATATTCATCTGCATCCGCCAGCACCTGCGGCATCATAGCAGGAGTTGGAGGAGCTGCTCTAGTTAGCGGACCGGAAGAAGGCCCGCCGCGACCTCAACCTGCGAGGCTGGAACCTCGGCATCAACAGGGGCCTGTCTACTAACCCGAGGAGCCGAAAGAACAGAAGGAGCCGAGAGAGGCGTCGATATAGTACCCCAAATAGAAGGAGCAACAGAGGGTTCCGCCAAACCCTTACCCTTCTTGAGCTCAGAGGGACCATCGACGTCAGCGGCTACCTCATCAGTCCCCAACGCACTATCAGCAGGCAGTACAGGGCATTCCCCCTCTGGCAGAGTGGTGGGATCAACACTTGTCTCCTGACTCCCCCCTGGGGTCAGGACCGGCAGACGAGTCTCACTTTCATCATCAAATCCCTCTACAGGGACGGGATCTGTCGCTACCTCCCGGTCGGCAGCCACCTCAGCCTCCGTCGTCGAGTCCGGAGTAGGGCTCGGCAACGCTACGGCCGACCTCCCCTCATCATGACAAGGAGGGGAATCAACCCTCTCCTCGGTTTCAATCACGTCTGTTGCCCCCACAACAGACTCATGCAACTCTGGAGAAACGTCATCTGAAGACGACGAACTCCACTCTACTTCCTCATCAGGAAGCCCCGTGTCCGTAGGACCCTCAACGTCCAAGGCCTCCACGGCGGCTTGTGTCATCTCGGAAGCTGCTCCAACCTCAGCTTCCCTCCCAGTATAATCTGGAGATACCAAAATCTCTGCAGGAACGACATTATCAGGATTCTCCTCCTCGGGAGACATTACCATCGGAGGAATGTGCTCATCAGAAGAGCTCGCCACCTCCTTCGGTTTACTGACGCCCGGTTTCGAAACCCGGGTCTTCTTCTTCAACGGTTCCTACAAAATGAAAGCATATGTCACAAAAATGACAGAAGGAACCAGATTATGGAGAATGTCTTTACCTCAGCAGGAACTGATTCCATTGGCGTTACAGGCGGCACTCCCGTAGCCTTTGGAGTCATCATTTTTCTCGACCTTTTTGGTACAGACGAACCGGCTTCTGCGTCGGCCCGCCTCTTCCCAGCAGGGGGAGCTGCCCGATCACCTCTCACTGATGCTACAGCAGCAGCCCGATATCCCACCAAGTCTGGTGGACGATATGACCGAGCCGCTACCAACATATTCGTCGTGGCTTCCAGCTGAGTTCCAATGATGAAACTAGTCTCCCTATCATAAGTAGGAGACACAGTATTCATGGTACAATATAGCTTAACGGTCGAATATAGGATCTGTGGCCGAGGGTTGCGAACTGGCATAGTAAAATGAACACCAGTGCACCCGGCATTGTAATATTGCCAGCCCCGGGCTCCATCCAGTAAACTCCCGGCAAACCCCAGACTGTTACTGGGATTTCGTAACATTAGCTGGGTGTAGCCAAACTGGCGAGCAAACCGGCTTGGCAGATATGGCTCCAGATAACACCTATTTTGGTTGCGGTAGACCAAGTGAGAAGGCCGAATAATTTGCAACCAACGAAAATCCCATTTCGGCAGAGTAATCGCATCTTCACCAGAGTTGTCTAAATCTTGGTCAACCTCGAAATCTTTGAAGATGGGACCGATCTTGACAATCTTCCACCCCTGAAGGTAGGACAAAAATCTCCTACAGACGGGGACGCCAGTGTGCAACCACTTCCTCTTGTAGAAGCGACGGATAAAGGCATCACCTTCAACGCGATCCTCCTCCGGGCCTGGACTCATCACGTTCGGATGATGAAGAATCAACCATCCCATCAGATAATGGAATGGTAGCTCGGCCCGGGGAAAGTTGTCGTTCCTACCTCTACCTTGGACCACATCTTCAGCAAAGGTCCTCAAGCCTCGCAACAGGTTACACACCTTCGCGGGGAGAAGAGCCAAAGGGCGACCGAAGGCCAATTTTATCGCTGGCAAAATGAGGTTCCGGTGAACCCTCTCCACAGAACCAGATCCGCCCGCGAACACACAATCCCGGAGCCATATCATCAAGTATGCAGCCAATACTGCCTTAGACGACATCCGATGCACACAGTGCCAGAAGCAACTATACGCATCTTCGCCACTTTCATTCGAACGGGGAGTCCTCTCGTCCAATCGGCTCATTTCAGAAGTCACTTCCGCAGGTTTCAGCCCTTGCGGAGTCATAAACCGGATCTTCGAGGAATCCGCCAAATCCTGTTTGAAGACATAATCCCTCCAAGCAGTCACATGAGGTTGAGACTTGCCTTTGTCCCTCCGTTGCATCAGATAATGATGGCTCGCCACCTCTCGTCCAATCGGATACATGACCCTCGATGTTAGCATCCGATTTACAAAGGTCAAAGCACTGAAGGCAAAGGTGTCATTAGGGACCTCACTATAGAGGCTCCCAGGGCGCAAAGTTCGGCAACTGAACGAGGGACCGGCTCGCGAAGCGGCCAAGGTATTCCTTTGATTCAAAGTAGCATCAATCGAAAGAGTACCTCCCAATGCCCCTCCTTGAGAAGGAGTAAGTTCCCAGGGCATCCTTCTCTTGGAAGCTAAACGGTAGAAGGCCGTCAGCGGCAACTGGCGTTCAAGTTGTCGCATGTACAGAACCATGCCTTTTGTAGAGAAGAACCAGTCTTCTTTGATCTTTAGTATCTTCGCCTCGGAAGAGATCAGTCGGTCACCGAACAAAAAGGCAAGTTTTAAGAAAGTCACATCCTCGGATTCAGCAGATTTCAGTTTACCGCTCTCCATCATACTCTGGAGGAAAATCGGCAACTGATTCTGGATCTGCAGCATTCTCTCAAGAGGTTGATTATGTAAGATAGCATCCTTCGCAGGGTTGATAACCTCCTCGTCAAAATCAACTCCCATTTGACAAAGAGAAGCATCCAGAAGGACTTCGTTCAGCAAAGGGATTGTCATCAACACTGACACAACAAAAACAAAAGTCAGGCAAAAAGGCTTTAAGAAGACAAAGTGTGTCAAGCAACCTGGCGCATCATCAGGGTGTAAACCCATGCGCGTCTGCAGTGAAGCTTCAGCGCATCATCAAGGTGTGAACCCATGCACGTCAGTAGTAGCTTCGGCGCATCATCAGGGTGTAAACCCATGCGCATCAGCAGAAGCTTCGACGTATCATCAGGGTGTAAACCCATGCACGTTAGTGTAGAAGCATGGAAAATATCAGAATAATGGTCCATGCGGCTCCGGATACGAAGCCTATGCGGCTCATATGGGAGCTGTCTTATACAGTTCAAAGGAAGACTCTCCGTCTCATGCGGCTCGAGAGTGTATGCGGTTCAGCAGGAATATGCGGCTCGATCCATGCCACGTGTCCCCCTGAGATCCTTCCCTACAGCTGGCCCTTTGAATAGTGGCCTCATTTAATGCTCTGACACGATTTGACGACTGTGGCAGCTCTGGCATAAAGTGTCATAATGACTCTGCCATAATGACAGACTCTTCGGGAAAAGAAGAAGATCTCTGACCCGATCCGTCAGAAATCCTAGGTTGCCACGTGGCAAATATCATGCGGCTTAAATAGAGAACAGCTTCATGCGGCTCACGGAGAAGTCACCCTATATGACTAGCAGAAATCAGCCATATGCGGCCCACTGAGAGCTCAGCCCCTGTGGCTCAATACAACGCTAGCTCATGCGGCTCGCAAAGACTATGCATATGCGGCTCATTGAGAGTTCGTTCCCTGCGGTTCAACGAAGCACTGTCCCATGCGGCTCATGTAGATTATCTCCCTGCGGTTCAAGTCTTGCCTATCCCATGCGGCTCTGACATGACCTACAATTAAAACACGTGGCATCGGATCAATCAACGATTAACCGAATCTCAACAAATATATTTGACATCATCATCATAATTACTGAGATCAAGGCATATCATTTATCATCAAGCCAATGGGACACGTGGCGAGCAAGCGGGCATTGGTATAATCAATCATGAAGATTTAAAGCAATCAACATTAATTGCTCACAAGATTCGGTGCTATCCTCATTAATGGCCGAGATTCATTGTAATCAGGACCAAAGGTTCAGATAGATTGAAGGAGCGCCGACATTCCAAAACAATGATCATTAGCAAACCCTAATGATCATACCCCACTCTTATAAATAGCCAGCATCATTTCTTTGTACAAGGACCGGCAACAAAAGAATAAAAAAATATACAGAGTCAGAGAGAGAATACACAGAGAGAGAGAGAGAGAGAGAGAGAAGCCAGGAGAGCAACAGAGGAGCAAAAAGAGCACTTTTTCGTCAACGCCAACCATCTTTTCACAAGGAGCCAAGGCTGCATACCGATCGTCCAAGGAGTAAGGCAGGGCTGCCGTCGCCTTCCCGAGCCTCTATCGTCACCCTCCAGAATCTAAAATAAACAATTGTACTTAGATTGCTGTACCTAGGTTTTCGTCCCTAGGCTTTCTTTGTACAAGCGAGTTTGTATTGTGAGTCTAAGTTCAGTCCTCCGATAATTGTTCTGTACTTTTACAATCAATGGCAAACACGATGGCGACTCTGCTGGGGACTAACTTCTCCACGGCTGAGGAGTTGGTGACGCAATCGGATGCAGCCAAGCTTGGCTCCACGCAACAAAAGATGGTCGTCCGCTTCGACCAACAAGCGTTTGAAGAGATGCTCTCCGAAGGAAGCGCTGGCCCGGTCCAGAAGCGCACCCGCACGACAAAGGCTCGCAGAGAGTGGAGGCCAAAATCATTTGCTCCTCCCCAAGCCCCCGACGGTGTACCCTCTATTGCTCAAGACGGTGAGAAGGACTCTTCTGCGGCCCCACTTCAGACCGTAGACAACTCTGCTGTCTCCAAGTCCGGCAGAAGAAAATACTATGATGCTGGACTTGCAGAGGCAAAGAGGAACTCTACGCGAACTGAGCCACATAGGGGTGCTAGCCGAGTAAAAAAGGCTCATGTGACCACATCCGCTAGCCGCAGGGACAAAGCTCATGCGGCCACAATCGCTGGCCGCATGAAGAAGAATCATGCGGTCACATCTGACAGCTGTATAGTTTATGCAGCTACAGTCGCCAATCACATAGATGAAACACATGAGGCTACAGGAGGCAGCCGCTTGCAGAGAACCCATGCGGCCACTATTGCCAACCGCATGCGGCCAGCCTGCACGGTCGTGACTCCTAACCGCCCAAAGATAACTCATTTGACAACAGAAGATGGCCGCATGCAGACAGCCTGCACGGTACCCAACTCTGGCAGCATAGCGTCCGTTCTACGCTTCTCTCGATCGGTCTTCGACCGTCTCTCATACGGTCCCGACCCTGATGATTCTCTGTATGATAAGCCAGATTCTGTGGCATTCAACTTGGACTCCTCCTATTACGCACCCACAAGTGCTAGAAGGAGGAAGTCTAGGACAGCGCGGGCTCATCGAGCCCAGTCAGCTGTCCCAACCTCTGACTATCGGAGCATCCCGTTGACTATCACACGGGCCTCGGATGGAAAGTTGTATACAACCACTCAAGTCCAGCCCCCCGCGGCAAACAGACAGAGTGGTTCCTCTGACCTGCGGGAGACGATCCTCCACAAACGCAAGGAAAGAGAAGGAGTGTCGGTGTGTAAAGAGTCCTCGCTTGGACATCGCTGCACCCAAATCATCGTCAATTGCTGTTGCAACAACGCGGCAATGACGGAAGCTCGGCCATCCGCCTTCCAAAGGCTACAGCACCCGAACTCAGAAGATGAGGCACCTCCTGTTGTCTCCTGCAATTCTGCTCAAAAAGTTCCCGCCGAAGAGAGGAGGAAGAAAACAAGCATCTCCAGTCCGAAGATATCAACCATTACAACTAAGAAACTGTCGTCTAAACGGATGCCCTCCACTGGTGTATTCTAACACACCCGTTCAAAGACGAAATTTATCTCGATAGGAAATTCATCATCCACATCGCTGGGGGTTGAAGGAGCTGGGGGTAACACTCCTCCGAACATCCGCAACAATCTGATGTTCCAAGGAACCGAGTCCGCACAAACAACTCTTCCATCAGGAGCAACGGACGCAGATGCCCCCGAGGACATCCGTGACTCTCAAGACAAGGCAAGCTCTGAAGCTGGGGATACCGTTCCCTCCGAGTCCGAGCCCGAAGAGAACATTCCCACCTATCCCGATGACTTCTCGGTGCATGGGTACGACTCAGAGGGCACATCCTCCACCGTCCCTTCCATCACTCCTCACGTAAGAACGGTGTTCATGACGGACAGCGATCAAGGTGGTTCTAGTGATCGCCAGCGCATCGACAGTCTCGAAGCCATATTACTTGCTTTGGTCAAGTCTGTAGACGAGATTAAAGCGGCCCTGTCCACTTTACAAGGAGGAGCGCCTGGTCAAACAAACACGGGCCCCGCGGTCAATATAGATTCGAACTCAGCGGCACCAAACCCGGGCAATAATCCTCCCGAAATAACAGCCCCCGCCGCGACAGATGAGACCCGAGAAGTAAGAAGAGAGGTCCAAGAGCTCCGTGCCATGTTTTACGCCCGAGAAAACGCTCAAGATCTCAGAATACGGCAACCATATCCCGCTGAGTGGAGGGATGTTCCATTCCCACCAAGATATAAGCCGTTCAACATCAACCCGTATGATGGCAAAACCTCAGCAAGTCGATACATCACTTACTTTGAGGTCACCACTGTTTACCATTGATTGTAAAAGAACAGAACAATTATCGAAGGACTGAACTTAGACTCACAATACAAACTCGCTCGTACAAAGAAAGCCTAGGGACGAAAACCTAGGTACAGCAGACTAAGTACGATTATTTATTTTTGATTCTGGGAGGTGACGATAGAGGCTCGGGAAAGCGACGGCCGCTCTGCTTTACTCCTTGGACGATCAGTATGCAGTCTTGGCTCGGGGAAGATCTGCTCGGCGTTGATGAAGAAACGCTCTTCTTGCTCTCCTCGGATTGCTCTCCTGACTTCTCTCTCTCTGTGATTATCAAGAAGAAAGAGGGAGCTCTCTCTATGTAGATCTCTCTCTTATTCTTTTGTTGCCGACCTCTCTCTCTCTCTTCTCTCCTCCTTTCTTTTTTTTAAGGGAATGATGCTGGCTATTTATAAGAGTGGGGGGGGTGATCATTAGGGTTTGCTAATGATTATCTGTTTGGAATGTCGGCGCTCCTTCATTCTATCTGAACCCTTGATCCTGATTATAGTGAATCTCGGCCATTAGTGCGGATAGCATCATATCTTATGAGTAATTAATGCTAGTTGCTTTAAATCCTTGTGATTGATTATGCTAATGTTTGATTGCTCGCCACGTGTCCCATTAGCTTGATGATAAATGATATGCCCTGATCTCAGTAATTATGACGATGATATCAAATATATTTGTTGAGATTCGGTTAAATCTCTTATTGATCCCATGCCACGTGTCCTAATTGTGAGTCCTGTCAGAGCCGCATAGGATTGAATATCCTCGAACCGCAGAGAGATACTCTTCCTGAGCCGCATGAGACAATGCCTCATCGAGCCGCAGGGGACGAACCTTCCGTGAGCCGTATATGCATAGTCTTTGCGAGCCGCATGAGCTAGCATTGTATTGAGTCGCAGGGATCGAGCTCTCGGTGGGCCGCATATGGCTGATTTCTGCTAACCATATGGAGTGACTTCTTCGTGATCCGCATGGAGCTGTTTTCCATTTAAGCCGCATGAGAGTTGCCACGTGGCAACCTAGGATTTCTGACGGTTCGGGTCAGAGATCTTCTTTCTTTTCCGAAAAGTCTGTCATTATGGCAGAGCCATTATGACACTTTATGTCAGAGCAGTCACAGTCGCCAAGTCGTGTTAGAGCATTAAATGAGGCCACCCCCAAACGACCAGCTGTAGGGAAGGATCCATCGAGCCGCATATGCCTTGCTGAACCGCATACGCTCCCGAGTCGCATGCGATTGAGAATATTCTTTGAACCGTATAGGGCCGCTCCTGTGTGAGCCGCATAAGCTTCTTACTCCAAGCCGCATGGATCATTATTCTAATATTTTCCATGCTTCTACAGGACCCCCTTCAAAGTTTTCAATTTGTAAAAATTGAAATACTTTGAACAAGTAGCATGGCCCCGTTCATGCCGCATAGGATTTTTCTGTCTGCCTGAGCTTCCTAGCCGCATAAGTGCCTTAGCCGCATGAATTTATCTGGCCGCATAAACTGGTTGCCACGTGTCCTGAACACGTGTGCAAATCTTCATTAAGTGCCTTTGATTTGATTTAACGCCGCCTTTTGGGGGAGGATCCCAAGAGTCGGTTTTTGCCTTGACCGAAGCGTTTTGCTTTTATCCTTTGGGGGTGGCGCGTAGTCCGAGGCATACTCCGAGACGTCTGTTCATTTCGTGGGTCTCTTTCGCCTATAAATAAGAGTCTTTAAGCCTCTTGGGGTTCTTCTTTACCTTCTCTCTTTGCTCTGAATCTCTATTTGCTGTCTTTGCTCTTCGTCTTTTAGCAACCGACAATGGCTCCCAAGAAGGCTGCAGCATCGAAGGCCGCCTCATCTTCTGCGGCAGCGAAGGGTAAGAAAGTCGCGTCTTCATCGGCTGCGGCGGCGAACATGGCGGCTCCTCCGTTGACTGACGTACCCGCTTTTCACCCCGACGTCCATCCGCCTATCGCTGGTAAAGGTCCCTTAATATGAACTGCCATGGCTACGCCGCATATTTTATGCGCGAGCCTATATTCCAAAGCACACTGTGTGTCCGACTCATGTCTGGGCCGCATGGGGTATGACCCAGGTTTGAGCCGCATGGAAGTGGTTGCGTAATTACTTCTTTAACAGGGCCGCATAAGCTCATCCTCGCTGTACTGCACAAGCTCATCCTTGCAGGGCCGCATAAATGTTTTCGAGCCGAGCATACTCCTTTCGGACCGCATAAGTTCCTCCGTACTGAGTCGCATGAGTTCCCTTCGAACAGAACCGCATGATTTTATTCGTACTGGACCGCATGGGCTCTTTCAAACTGAGCCGCATAGGCTCATTTGAATTGACCTGTATAAACCGAGCCGCACCTATGCTGAGCCGCATAAGCATCATGTGTTTTTGTCGTTTCAGCTATCCTTTTGACCTTGTTTCTTTTGCCTTTCTTCAGTGACTCTGCCCGTGAATCCCGCTGGGGAACTTATGGTAGGCTCGCGTCAGTTTGCTTCGGGCGTTCATCGGGATGACTTAGTTCGTCAAGTGTCCGAACAGCTACTTGTTGATGAACCTTTGGAGCGACTAAATGCTATCAGGGTTCAATCCTTTCAGTTCCTTGTTGATATGATAAGCTTTGGGCAGCCTGACGGGAAGTATTTGAAACCGGTCTTCCTCTTTGGAGATGCGTTGGTTGTAGAAAACTCCCGAGTGTTGGATGTTTCGGAGAGTTAGGATTTTGACCTGGACGGGACGCCGATTCACATCCCTATTATGAAGCGCCATTTCCCTTTTGAGTGGTTCAATATGATCGTTCTGGATAGGCAGATGCCGGATACCCTCACTCCAACCAGACCGGGGATGTTTGTTGGTAGTATCCGTTATAACAGAGCCACTGGGTCAGTGCGCGCAGTCAAAGATCCGGCCAGTCGGTCCGTGATAGGGTTAGTTCTAGGTACCTTCATCAACACCCCTGGTCCTAACTTTTCATTCTTCCAGGCTGATACCTTCTTGAGTCAGCTTGCTCGCAAAGGGTCCTATCCTATTGGTAGGTTGGTCCTGCCGAGCTGGGTACACCCCATTCCTCCGTGGGCTAATCTGTCCTCATGGATCCTACGAAAGTATGAAGAGTTTTTGCGGGGAGTCAACCTTTATGAAGCTATACGGGGTACCAGCCACGGGTTGCCCGTTAATAAGCCACTGTTCATGGCCCTTTTGGAGATGTACAATCATCGAACGGGACCTTTTTTACCCCTGTTGGAGAATTAGGGCTCGCTCTTCACGAGATGTATGCTGTCTCCAAGCTCCCCTGGGGGGATGAACCCTTCGAAGTGTATACGCCGACGAATGAGGAGCTCCAAGATTTGGATCAGCGATTCCCCGGTTTCGTCACCGTGTATCAAGAATTATTATGCCATCATAGCACCTGTCACCGGACGACTATCCAGAAAAATGATAGCTCGGAGGGGGACTCTCCTCATACTAAATCTTGGGTTGCATACCTTTTCAAATTTAGCGCGGCTGGCCGGGTTACTTCCCGAGATCGTTTAACTCCTAAAGAGGTGGAGGTCTTGATGTCGACTGCCAGGAGGTCGAAGTCTCAAAGTGATAGGTTCGGGAGCCAGATTGACTCCTTTAGCTACTTTCGTTATGGTACTCGGCGGTTGTCAGAGAAGGCACTCTTGGCCGGATTTTTAATGGTGTGGCTGCGCAATTGCGTGGTCTCAGGAGGGGCAGGCTCTATTGAGAGGATCAGTCGCCACTTTATTCTTCCTGCCGTGAAGTTGGCCTTTGGGGTCAGGCTGGCCCTCCTTCCTGCCATGGTGTGCAGTATTCAACATGGTCTTCGCGTCTTCTCGTCCAAGGTCATTGCTCGTGACGTGGCAATGGATTTTGAACGTGTAGAATTGCCTTACCATTACTTGCTGGGATGGCTATTGCTGCATTATCAATCGTTGATAAGACCCGGGACGGGAGATGGCGTTACAGGTGATGACGCTTTTCTTTTCAAGTATCACCACCAGCCTTGGGAATGTAGTACCATGCCAGCGTGTCGGAGGATGCTGGCGAGGGTGGATGGGAACAATTTCTTCGTATCCGTTCCTCGTTTCACTGATCAAGAGGTGAGGAGTGTTCATGTTAATGGGGTCGGACCTCCTCATTTTTTGCCTGAAAAGATGCGTTTCTTGCTGCGTAACATTCGCCCGGCGCATCTAGTTTACCGAAATCGCACCACTGTGTATTTGGAGCCCTACTTGCCTAGTAGGTTTGCCCGTCAATTTGGGTATAGTCAGCTATTCCTCGGGCACCCCAGTTCTCACCTGGGATTTGAAGGCAGCATTCTTGATGGTATCAGAGCATGGAGCTACTATGACACCTGTCATACTCGGACTAGCTTCTTGGTCCCTGTCGCAAATGTGATGGATGAAATCCTGCATATGGCAGCCCTGTATCATGTCACGACGAATCCTCCTCCCCTCGATTTTGACTTGAGGACTAGCTTCATTGTGGGCACTCGCCTAGCGGAGAAGGCTATGACGTCGAGAGCAAAGAAGAAAAGGACGAATAGGGTTCCTTCGCCCGATTCCGAATCCTTCGACATAATTGAGGAAGATAATGAGCGGGACGGCGAAGACTCCTTTTCTTCGGGTGATGGGATAATGGCGGGTCAGCCTCCCGTTATGTCGGCTGAGATGGCGACGGAACAATCGTCGGCCGTATTTGACGAAACAATAGGCCCGTTACCGTCTGCGTCGGAGGAGGTACGGGTAGATCTATCGCCCGTCATGCCTGGTCCTTCGCGTAAGCGAGGCAGGCATGAGCCTTCCGGCGGAGAGGTAACCTTCTCTGTAAAGAGAGCGGCTGTCGGTCCCCGTAGGCTGCTTATTACGAAGAAGGGTGAGGGTGTAGACGATATTCCGGAGGTAAGTCCAAGTCGGAGTTATATCTTTGTTGTAGCTTTCTTTCCTCTCGGGGATATGACTTGATCATTTTTCTTTGTAGGCGTCTGACGAACCAGGCTCTCCTGAACCATCTGCTGCTTCAGTAGTTGATCCGGCCCTTGCCGCTTTGATTAGCGACATGTGTGCCGCGGTCCTTTCTGCGGGGGCCCTCTCAGCGGTGGCTAAGGACTCCCAAGCTGCTGAGGCCCCAGCCCGGGGTGACGAAAGTTTTCTTGGGCCCGTCTCCGAGATTTCTGAACTTCAGCGAGATGACGCCATCCTCAGTGCATCCCCTCCCGAGGATGCAAGGGCGGATGAGTCTTTTATTCCTGACTCGGAGGCTGTTGGTGAAGAGGTTGTGATGGCTGTAGGCGAACCTCAGCCTCCACATTCCTCCACTGGTAAGCTGAGCCACATATTGACCACCGAGGGGGCTTATTTGCTCTATCAGCATATCCTTCAGGTCAAGTCGATTTATGGTTGCCTTGGCCCTGCAGGTCCTGACCCTTTACCTCCTGCCGCGGATGTCTTCGGGGAAGGCCCGGTCTGCCATGATCTGGACGAAAGGAGCATTTCCTCTCCTTCGTCATCGCATGTTGAGGGGAATCCTGCCAGCTCTGGGCAGATGGGGATGGAGTTGGTGCTGGCCCCGGCCTCGTCTTCGGCTGCTTATACGGCTCCGGAGATCGACTTCTCGACTCTGCCGAGCATCCAAATTCTGCGGGCCGTTGAAGAGGAATTGGCCGATGCTCAAGCGTCTTTCCGTGCAGAGTTGGTTTCTCTTGTAGCGGGAGTGGCAGATTCTGTCGTGTCTTCTTCCGCGCTGCCAGCCACACTCCCGTTGACACCGGCTTCCTCGGAGGCTCTGAACGAGGTGACGCAGGATGTGGTTGACAGCTTCTATCGTCACTTAGGGAGGGGTGTCAACGCTGCCGTAGAACGGAGGATCCCTTTTTCCCTGTCTCTACGGGGAGCTCGGGGCCAAATTGACGCTCTGAAGGGTCTTCCTGGCGGGCTGGGTTAGCAGCGTTCCTGGAGCCTAAGCTGACAGAGGCTGACCAGCTTGTGACCCAACTGCTGGCAGTACGGCAGGCTAGTTTGCCTGCTGCAATCGAACGAGAGCGGGGCTTCTTGGTTGCTGCTCGGGACAGGATCAAGCTCGCTCGAGAAACTGTCGGGCCGGCTGTGCAGGGGGATCTTGACAAGTTCTCCGTCTCCTATGACCGACTGGGTCGTCGGAGTCAGGCTTGTAGGGCCCGGGAAGAATCTGCCTCTCGTGGAATAGCTGACACGAAGGAGCGGATTCTCGCACTCCAGAAGGAGTTGGCCTTCTTAGAGTCAGAGCGGGAGGCTGCTCATGCAGAACAGGAGTCGATTGCTCGGGAGGCCGAGAGGGTTTCCCGATCTTCTGTCAACCTGGAGCGGGCTTTCAAGAAGTTTGAGGACAACTGGCAAGCCTATGCTCATCTGGAGGATGCGGCGGTGCTGAACCAGGAGACGGAGCGTCGAGCCAAACAGAGGCTTGAGCGGTCGGTTGCCTTGATAAAGGACCGTCTCATGGCGTTATGTGCTCCAGAGCAGTGATCCGTCCTCTGTCTTCCTTTTTTTTTCTTTTTTCTTTTAATTTTTGTAAGGGATGTGATCCCTGCTGATGTAGCCCTTTGATTTTTGAATAAATGAGCATGTTTCAACTCATCTTTTCTTTCTTGTACTTGCGGTATTTATGGAACCGGACTTGCTGGAGGATTATTTGTGGACCTGTTACCCTAGGCGTACCTTGGTTTTAGGTACGGATAACAAGTTTGATTAGGATGTTTGGAGCAGCCATGGCAAAGTGGTCATGGGTGTTCTTGGTGTTGGAAAAAGGAATGCCGTAGAGCAGCCGGGCTCCCGGGGCATGATAAGATGGTGGATTTATGCTAAGAAGCTTAGCAAGGGATATTTGTGGGCCTATTATCCTTGGCGTACCCTGGTTCAGGATACGGATAATGGGATGAAAGGAAACCAATCACATTTGCTCAGAGGTTATGATGACATGGCAAACGTGAAGGTTTTATCGTAAAATCTTCCTGCTCAGCGGTAATGAGAACATGGCAGGAGAGACTTTACGGAAGCTATTTGTGGTCAACAGAGGACATTTGTGGTCAACAGAGGACATTTGTGGACCTATTATCCTTGTCGTACTCCGGTTATGGGTACAGATAATAGGTTAAAAGAGGACCGACATACTTGCTCAGAGGTAATGTGGACATGGCAAATATGACGATTTCTTCGACGGAGCCTTCCCACTCAGAGGTAGTGAGGACATGGCAGGAGTGGGCTCAATGAAGATTGGGTACATAGAACGACTCAGAGGTAGGAGAACGTGGAAGTTCTATGTGAGGGGGCGGTTTGTTTTTGGTGGAAGTGAAACGACTCAGAGGTAATGAGGACATGGCCGTTTTAGAAATTGGTGGATCGACTACCCTTTTTGTGCACTGGGAGTGCGGGTAGTGAATCCCGAAGGAGGATCTCTGTCAGGAAGAAAGTTCAGAGGTATGATCATACTTGACTTATTATCTGAAAGAGTGACCGGAATGTAAGTTCAGAGGCACCAGCTGGTACATAACTTGGTAATTCGGACTATTGAGGGAGTGGGAGTTCAGCGGCACCAGCGGGTGCATGGCTCGATAATCTGAAATAGGGTGGATGAGAGTTCAGTGGTACTAAAGGGGTACATGACTTGATAATCTGGAGAATGATGAATGAGAGTTCAGTGGTACTAAAGGGGTACATGACTTGATAATCTGGAGAATGATGGATGAGAGTTCAGTGGTACTAAAGGGGTACATGACTCGATAATCTGGAGAATGATGTTCAAACATAGTATTTCTTCAGGAACTTGCCGTTAACGGGCAACATGAGCAAATCTCCGTTCGGCTTAGCGAGACGGTAGGCGCCGTTGGAGAACACGGTCTCGATGACAAATGGACCTTCCCATTTTGGCTGGAACTTACCGGTGGTCTTATGAGTCATGACCATCGGCCTTCGGACTGCCAGAACAAGATCACCCACTTGGAATGTTCTGATTTTAACTTTCTTGTTGAAGGCTCCTGAGAGGCGTGCTTGGTATAGCTCGATCCTTTGCTGAGCTAGGAGGCACTTTTCATCTAAAGCCTCCAACTCTTGTAGTCGTCGTCGGTAGTTATCATCCGTCGTCAATTGATAAGTGAGGGCGACGCGGAGTGAGGGGATCTGAGTCTCCAAAGGGAGGACTGCCTCGCTCCCGTACACCAGAGAGAATGGTTTATTCCCGGTGGCTGTTCGAACCGTGGTGCGATAAGCCCATAAGCACTCGCCGAGCTTCTCGTTCCAGTCGCGTTTGTTGGAGGAGACGAACTTCTTGAGGAGTTTGATGATTGTTTTGTTGAATGCCTCTGCCAACCCGTTTGCTGTCGGGTTGTATGGTGTCGAAGCGACATTCTAAATGCGGTGCTTATCGCAGAATCGGTAGAATGCATGGCTTATAAACTGTGGACCATTATCATGGATGATTCTTCATGGTAGTCCGAAGCGGTAGATAACGTGATGCTTAAGGAAGCTGATCACGTTTGAAGTTTTAACTTCTGCGAGTGGGACAGCCTCCGCCCATTTGGAGAAATAATCAGTGATCGCAAGTATGAAGCGGTGTCCTCGGGAGGAAGGTGGGGTGATTGGACCAATGATATCCATTCCCCATGCTTCGAATGGCCAGGATGCCACCGTTGGATGCAGAAACTCGGATGGTTGATGAATAAAATCCGCGTGGACTTGGCAGGCCTTGCATTTTCTGGCATAATCTATCGCATCTGCCACCATTGTGGGCCAGTAGTAGCCCATCCGGCGAAGGCGGTCCTGTAGCTTAGGGCCGGGTTGATGGGCCCCACAGACACCGTCGTGAGCTTCTCGTACAGCTTCTGTAGCTTCCGCGTTCGACAAGCACCGGAGCAATAATCCGTCGTAGGAGCGGCGATACAACATTTTCGTCTCTGTATCGTAGAAGAATTTGAGAGAGCGCCGTCTGATAGAGGTAGCTTCCTTTGGATTCTCTGGGAGGATGTCGTATACGACGAAGTCGATGAACGGCTGTCTCCAGTCCGGTGTGTCGTCGACCGTCTGGGCGGAATAACTTGCCATGGCTTGAACGTTGTTCTTGGGACAGACCAGCTCATGGCCGATTACATCGACCGAATGATGAGAGTGGTTTGGCACTGCTAAGGAAGCGGCAAGGCCTGCTAGGGCATCGGCTTCGATATTTTGGAGTCTGGGAACGTGTTCGATGAAGAATCCCTCGAATGATGAGATAATGTTGATCGCCATTTGATGGTAGGGGATCATGTCTTCATGGCGAACCTCGTACGAGCCCCTGATCTGATTGACGATTAGTTGGGAGTCGCCGTATGCTTCAAGGTATTCTACCCCCAGCTCCTTTGCAAGTTGGAGGCCAATGACCAGAGCGTTATATTCGGCCACATTGTTGGAGCAGGGTTCCGTGAGGGAGTAGGCGCGATTGATCACCAGCCCAGTAGGAGAGATTAATACCACTCCGACCCCGACGACGATGTTTCCCTTGGGTCCGGTCCTTTAGGCGCCATCGAAGAACATTCGCCATATGTTATCGTGGGTGGCTGTATTTGAATCGGCAACCTCGTCTGGGATCTCTTCATAGATTCTGGATGACTCCGATCCTGGATGGGCTGCCAAAAAGTCTGCTAGGGCTTGACCCTTAACAGCCTTTTGCGGGACGAAGATCATATGATAGGGGGACAATAATATTGCCCATGTGGCGAGGCGAGAGCTGAGGGCCCCTGGTTTAGTCATGAGGACTCTGAGGGGGTTGACTCGCGAGATCACATGTATGGTTTGTCCTGTGACATAGTGCCGCGTCTTTTGAATAGCGAATACCAGGGCGAGACACTCATTCTCTACGGCGGTGTATCGATGTTCTGGCCCGATCATCATTCGGCTGAGATAATATATGGCCTGCTCGTGGCCTGCATCGTTATTTTGTGCTAGCAGGGCACCAAGGGAGTGTTCCATCGCTCGTACGTAGAGCAGGAATGGTTTTCCGGGGACCGGGGCCACCAGGACTGGGGGATTCGACAAATATTCTTTGATGTCGTCGAAAGCACGCTGGCATTCCTCGTCCCATACGAATGAGACTCCCTTCTTCATGAGGTGTGTGAACGGTCGGTATCGCCCAGAGAGGTTGGAAATGAACCTCCTGATGTAAGCTAGCCTCCCTTGGAGGCCTCTGAGTTCGCGAAGGTTTTTCGGGGGACCCATCTCCATGATTGCCTTCGTCTTCTCAGGGTCTACATGGATGTCCCGTGCCGTGATGATGAAGCCTAAGAATTTCCCGCTGGATACGCCCAAGAATGATTTCGTAGGGTTCATCTTCAGGTTGTGGACTCTCATCAGGTCGAATACCGTTCTCAGGTCTTGCAGATGATCTTCCTTATGGCGACTCTTGACGGCGATGTCGTCGACATAGCATTCTACTGTTTTGCGTAAATGTTCTCAGAAAATGATACTCATGGCCCGCTGATATGTAGCGCCAGCATTCTTTAGATCGAATGGCATGACTGTGTAGCAGTATGTACCAATCGGCGTTCGGAATGATGTGTGCTTTTCGTCGTCGGGAGACATCTTGATTTGATTGTACCCCGAGAATCCATCCATGAATGACATACGTTCAAAGCCGCATGTGTTGTCGATCATGATGTCTGTGATGGGGAGGGGAAACTCGTCCTTCGGACATGCCTCATTCAGATTACGAAAGTCGATACAGATTCGGATCTTCTCATTTTTTTTGAGGACCGGCACTATGTTGGCGACCCAGTCAGGATGTTGCTCTTCACGAATGAAGCCGCTGGCTATTAGCTTGTTGACTTCGGCTTCAATTGCGTCCATGACGCCGGGGCGGAAGCGTCGTTGTTGCTGTTTGACTGGCTTTGCATCTGGCCGTATGTTGAGTTTGTGAAGAGCGATATCGGGGTCTAGCCCCGGCATGTCCTCGTAACTCCACGCGAACACGTCGATATATTCTCTGACGAGTTTCAGCAGCGATTCTCGTTCTTCATTTGTCAGGCTTTTACTGATAAAGATCGGTTTTGGAGAAGATTCGCTGCCGAGATCCACTTGTATGACCTCATCTTCAGTAGGAGGTTCTCTCAGTTCGAACCGTTTTTCCCATTGCGCGTCTAATTGCTGGGCCCACGGCTCTAGCTCAAGGATTTCGGGGATGTCTTCGTCTTCCTCGTAAGCGTCAGCGAACGCCATGTTGACTGACATGATTTGTCTGAACACGTCTCCGATGCTGGTATCTGAGTCGGAAGTCGGTGATCCGGTTGAGTGTAACTGCCAGTCGCATTCTTCATTTGAGCTTTCAGGGGTCGTAGTAGGCGTTACATACCCTAAACCACATCGGGTTTTGTTATAGTAGTTCCGTGGTTTGCCCGCCGGGGCTGGCGTCTTCAAAGGTAATTGTCGTCCAGTGCCGTAGTTCAGTCCTGGCGTTGTCTCTAGATCATACCCCTGTTTCTGCATGAGATATTTGGATTGAGGGCTATAGAGATACAGAGGCAGTCTTCCGGCATCTGACCCGAAGTCGACTTCTTCCATAGTGGGGGGATGTGGGTTGTTCGTCCGGCCGAAGATGATCGGGTGGTCCCCTCCCTTGACTATTCGGTAAGTGTCTTCTACTGGAGTAAGTCGGATGGCGGTGTACACGTTTGTCACCTGTGTATGTAGGTGAGTGCCTATACCGTGTTCTATAGCATACCTTGTACATAGCTTATTGAGCTCGGTGTAGTTCAAAGATAACCCTTTATTGATGAAGTAAGGTATCTTTTCTAGAGGGATTACATCATCTGCGGAGGGGGTATCGGAGTGGGCAGCCACATACTTGGCCAATTCTGGTTCTTTTTCGGCCACCCCCTGTATAAATGAAGACTGAGAGGACGACCTAGTCAGCTTGATTTTCAGAGGCTCAACTGGCGGAGCAGATCGTGGAGTTGTTGGCGTACTAGCGACCCCCAGTTTGATACTTGATGTGAGGCGAGGGGTGGCTGGTTTGCTAGAAGTGTCAGACCTCGCATCGGGGTGAAGAACCTTCTTGGGAAGGCGTATTGTGAGCGGTCTGTCGGAGGGATCGGGCTTCTCCATTTGGAGCTGACCGACTCTCGGTAGTCTGATAGTAAGTGGCCCTATTACGGGTCTCGGAGCTTGGCCGGACTTTGGCAGCCGGATTCTCATCTGTTCTTCTTGTGCGGAGAGACTGATTGTGTCCTTACGCAGAGTGGCCGTAAGGGGTGCGGAATTGCCCGGTTTACGAGCCTGAAGGTGGATTGTTAGAGGTTCTTCTGATCCTGTAGCCGTCTTGTTGTGAGTTTGCACATCTTCTTCGACCAGATGCTTCTTTGATTTTTCGTATAGACAGGAGTCTGAGTAATAAGATTCGACCCCCTTGAAGGGATCGATATCGGCAAACTCTGTCCTCACGAAGCCGTGCTTATCGACATATTTGAAGCACTGGTGTAGTGTGGAAGGCACGATCATGTAATCGTGTATCCAAGGCTGCCCCAGAAGTATATTATAAGAAGTGTCGGCATCTATGACATAACAGGTGACTTCTGATTGGAGATCGCCGATCTGACACTTCAAACGGATCTTCCCTATTGGGTAGCTCCTGTCCGAATTGAAACCGCTAATGGCGGTGCTTGTAGGTGTCAGGCGATGCATCGGAATACGAAGATGATGTAGCAGACCCTTCGGAATGATGCTTATAGAGGACCCAGGATCAATGTACATTCGGTCCACCTTTACGTCTCCGATGTATCCAGTATAGTATAGCGGGCGATCATGCAGGTTAGTTTTGATGAGCATATCTTGCGGAGAGAAGACGATATTGGGCATTGCTCCCGTGCACGCACTATCTTGGAGCTCTGCAGGTTGGTTATCTCCCGTGAGGTTGACCTGAGCCAAGTATGCGTCGGCATTTTGGAGCGCCTCACTTAAAGCCGTGCGGACATCCTTCGAGAGCCTGAGGAGTTCATATAAGGACAATTTGGCCGGGGTATTAGCTAATTGCGCTAAGATGTCGAAGTTGTAGGGCCTCTCCAGCCCCTGAGGTGTCTCCTTCCGGAGGGACTTGTCGAAGCGAGTCTCCTTCGGCCTAGGCTTGTCGGTCGTCGAAGGCTGAGCCGGTCCCGGAGCATCATTGGTAGTGGGCGGATGATCATCAGTCGCGCTTTCGGTCACCGGTTGGGCTTGTGTTCCGGATCGAGTAGTGACGGCCGAAACTTCCTCTTCTTCCGCCGAGGCAGTACGACAGGATCTGACTTTTTCACTTTTCCTTTTAGAAGGTGGAGAGGGTTGAGTTACCTCGTGGACTAGGTCCGGATGGACCCACATGATTTCCCCTCGTGATGTGGTGAGGGGTACCAGACCAGCGGCTTGATCGCGAGCAGGCGGCAGATTAGCAATCTCCATTGTTGCAAGAGGGATGGGTATAACCCCGTCCTGAGTCTCTGTTGGAGGAAAGCTGCCGAATTGTACAGACACCATGTTGGCTGCCACGGTTACCTCTTCGAAATCGATGGCCAGGGCGTTCGAATCGATGAGGTTTTGGATATACCGTTTCAGTTGATAGCAGTCGTGTGTAGCATGGTGGACGTAGCGATGGTAATGGCAGAACTTTGGGTTCTCCAAATCAGCCGGCCGAGGCTCCCGTCTTGGTGGAGGAAGCTGAATCCTATCTCCTTGTATAAGCATGTCCAATATAGGCTTGACGTGACCGTCTTCAAAGGAATAAGTGATTTGAGGCCATTGTTTGTCTGCTGGCTGTGGCTCGGGCTTCTGGGCTGTATCGGTCACCATAGCCTGCTTGCCTTTGTTGTCCCGGTTGTTGGAGGGGCTACCCCCATTGTCGTTGCTGGTGTTGGGACGCTTGCTCTTGTTCTCTCCCTCCGAGATATGCAACCCCAGTTGGCGAGCCTTCTTCAATCGTTCTTCAGCACTTGTAGCACTGATGATAAAAGCCTTCCAGTCCTTGAACTGACTTTCGCCCATCCAGAGACTAATTGTTGGAAGTAGTCTCTTTTGGCAAATTTCAATCAAAGAAGAGTCCGGGTTGCCAGATGGTAACTTCATTGCGGTTTGACGAAACCGCTCAATGTAATTTCTCGTCAGTTCTTTCTCTCCTTGAACGACGTCCATGAGGGTAGACATCGTCACGTCCTGTCCTACCTCATAGAATCTCTCCAAGAACAAGCGTTTGAAGCCAGCGAAGGAGTGGATGCAATTGTCTGGCAGGTTACGGTACCAATCGAAGGCGACTCCTTCCAGTGCCCCAATGAATAACCGCGTGAGGATAGCGTCATCATGGGGCAGATGGTCGGTAGTGACCTCAAAGTAAGTGATGTATCGACTTGCTGAAGTCTTGCCATCATATGGGTTGATATTGAATGGCTTATATCTTGGCGGAAAGGGAACATCCCTCCATTCAGCAGGATATGGTTGCCGTATTCTGAGGTCTTGAGAATTTTCTCGGGCGTGGAACATTGCTCGGAGCTCCTGAACCTCTCTTCTTACTTCTCGGGCCTCATCTGTCGCGGTAGGGGCCGTTATCTCGGGAGGATTATTGCCCTGGTTTGGCGCCGCTGAATTTGAATCTACGTTGATTGCGGGACCCGTGCTTGTCTGGCCAGGTGTCACTCCCTGCAGAGTAGGAATTGCCGCTTTGATCTCGTCTACAGACTTGACCAAGGCATGCAATATGGCCTCCAACGTGTCGATGCGCTGGCGATCGCTGGAACCGCCTTGATTGCTGTCTGTCATGAATACCGTCTTCACATGAGGAGTGACGGAGGGAGTGGTGGAGGATGTACCCTCCGAGTCGTACCCATGCGTCGAGAAATCATCTGGATATGTGGGGAGGTTCTCTTCAGGTTCGGACTCGGAAGGAACACTACCCCCAGCTTCGGAGCTTGCTTCGTCTAGAGAATCATGGATGTCCTCGGGGACATCAGCATCTGTTGTACCCGATGGGAGGGTTGTTTCTCGGGGTTCGTCTCCTTGAAACATTGGATTATTGTGGACGTTCGGAGGAGTACTACCCCCAGCTCCTACGACCCCCAGGGTCGGGGACGATGAGCCTCCTGTTGCAGCAGATTTTGTCTTCGAACGGGTGTGTTGGTATACTCCAGTGGATGGCAACCGTTTAGCCGACAATTTCTTAGCTGTAGTGGCTGATATCTTTGGACTGGAGATGCTTGTCTTCTTCCCTCTCCCCTCGGCGGGGACCTTCTGAGCGGAATTGCAGGAGACAACAGGAGGTGCCTCATCTTCTGAGTTCGGGTGCTGTAGTCTGTGGAAGACGGACGGACGATCTTCCTTCACTGCCGCGTTGTTGCAGCAGCAGTTGACGATGATCTGGGTGCAGTGACGTCCATGTAAGGATTCTTTGCACGCCGAGGCCCCTTCTCTTTCCTTGCACTTGTGGAGGATCGTCTCACGCAGGTCAGAGGAACCACTCTGTCCGTTCGCCGCCGGGGATTGGACTTGAGCGGTTCTGTACAACTTCCCATCAGAGGCCCGTGTGATAATCAGCGGGACGCCCTGATAGTCAGAGGTTGGGGCAGCTGTCTGGGCTTGATGAGCCCGCGCTGCCCTAGACTTCTTCTTTCTAGCACTTGTGGGTGCATAATAGGAAGAGTCCAAGTTGAACATCACAGAGTCTGGCTTATCATCCAGAGAGTCATCAGGGTTCGGACCGTACGAGAGACGGTCGAAAACTGATCGAGAGGAGCATGGAGCAGATGCTATACGGCTGGGAGCGGAAACCATGCAGGCTGTCTGCATGCGGTTGTCTCCTGTCGTCGGACGAGTTCTTATGCGGCTAGGGGTCACGACCGTGCAGGCTGGCCGCATGCGGTTGGCATCTGTGGCCGCATGGGTTTTCTGCAAACGATTGACTTTACTGGCTGCATGAGTCTCGTTCATATTGTTGGGAACTGTAGTCGCATAAGTTATGCGGCTGACAGAAGTAGCCGCATGAGTTTTCTTCATGCGGTTGGCGGATGTAGCCGCATGGGCTTTCTCCTTGCGGCTAATACTCTTCTGCGGTTCGGTCCGCGTAGAGTCCCTCTTTGTCCCTGCAAGTCCAGCATCATAATATTTTCTTCTGCCGGACTTGGAGACAGCAGAGTTGTCTATAATCTGAAGTGGGACCGCAGGAGAATCCTTCTCGCCGTCTTGAGCAACAGAGGACATCCCATCGAGGGCTTGAGGAGGAGCAAATGACTTCGGTCTCCATTCTTTGCGAGCCTTCGTGGTGCGGGTGCGCTTCTGGGCCGGGCCAGTGCTGCCTTCAGAGAGCATCTCTTCGAACGCCTGTTGGTCGAAGCGGACGACCATCTTCTTTTGTGTGGAGCCAAGTTTGGCTGCATCTGATTGCGTCACCAACTCCTCGGCCGTGGAGAAGTTAGTCCCCAGCAGAGTCGCCATCGTGTTTGCCATTGATTGTAAAAGAACAGAACAATTATCGGAGGACTGAACTTAGACTCACAATACAAACTCGCTCGTACAAAGAAAGCCTAGGGACGAAAACCTAGGTACAGCAGACTAAGTACGATTGTTTATTTTTGATTCTGGGGGGTGACGATAGAGGCCCGGGAAAGCGACGGCCGCTCTGCCTTACTCCTTGGACGATCAGTATGCAGTCTTGGCTCGGGGAAGATCTGCTCGGCGTTGATGAAGAAACGCTCTTCTTGCTCTCCTCGGATTGCTCTCCTGACTTCTCTCTCTCTGTGATTATCAAGAAGAAAGAGGGAGCTCTCTCTATGTAGATCTCTCTCTTATTCTTTTGTTGCCGACCTCTCTCTCTCTTCTCTCCTCCTTTCTTTTTTTTCTTTCAAGGGAATGATGCTGGCTATTTATAAGAGTGGGGGGGGGGGTAATCATTAGGGTTTGCTAATGATTATCTGTTTGGAATGTCGGCGCTCCTTCATTCTATCTGAACCCTTGATCCTGATTATAGTGAATCTCGGCCATTAGTGCGGATAGCATCATATCTCATGAGTAATTAATGCTAGCTGCTTTAAATCTTTGTGATTGATTATGCTAATGTCTGATTGCTCGCCACGTGTCCCATTAGCTTGATGATAAATGATATGCCCTGATCTCAGTAATTATGACGATGATGTCAAATATATTTGTTGAGATTCGGTTAAATCTCTTATTGATCCCATGCCACGTGTCCTAATTGTGAGTCCTGTCAGAGCCGCATAGGATTGACTATCCTCGAACCGCAGAGAGATACTCTTCCTGAGCCGCATGAGACAATGCCTCATCGAGCCGCAGGGGACGAACCTTCCGTGAGCCGCATATGCATAGTCTTTGCGAGCCGCATGAGCTAGCATTGTATTGAGTCGCAGGGATCGAGCTCTCGGTGGGCCGCATATGGCTGATTTCTGCTAACCATATGGAGTGACTTCTTCGTGATCCGCATGGAGTTGTTTTCCATTTAAGCCGCATGAGAGTTGCCACGTGGCAACCTAGGATTTCTGACGGTTCGGGTCAGAGATCTTCTTCCTTTCCCGAAAAGTCTGTCATTATGGCAGAGCCATTATGACACTTTATGTCAGAGCAGTCACAGTCGCCAAGTCGTGTCAGAGCATTAAATGAGGCCACCCCCAAACGACCAACTGTAGGGAAGGATCCATCGAGCCGCATATGCCTTGCTGAACCGCATACGCTCCCGAGCCGCATACGATTGAGAATATTCTTTGAACCGCATAGGGCCGCTCCTGTGTGAGCCGCATAAGCTTCTTACTCCAAGCCGCATGGATCATTATTCTAATATTTTCCATGCTTCTACAACCACCGACCATCTGCCCCATGAAGATACGATCCTCACACGGTTATTCATTGGAGCATTGGAAGGAGTCGCCTTTGATTGGTACCGCAATCTACCGAACAACTGCATCCATTCCTTCGCCGGCTTCAAGCGCATGTTCTTGGAACGATTCTATGAAGTAGGACAAGACATCACTATGTCCACTCTTATGGACGTCGTCCAAGGGGAGAAGGAGCTAACAAGGAACTACATCGAGCGATTCCGCCAGACCGCCATAAAGCTGCCTTCCGGAAATCCGGATTCTTCTTTGATCGAAATCTGCCAAAAGAGACTACTTCTAACGATCAGTCTCTGGATGGGCGAGAGTCAATTCAAAGATTGGAAGGCGTTCATCATCAGCGCCAAAAGCGCTGAAGAACGACTGAAGAAGGCCCGCCAACTGGGGTTGCACATCTCAGAAGGAGAAAACAAGGGCAAGCGCCTCAACAACGATAATGGGGGTAAGCCCTCCAACAATCGGGACAGCAAGGGAAAACAGGCTATGGTGGCCGACACGGCCCAGAAGCCCGAGCCACAGCCAGCAGACAAGCAATGGCCTCAGATCACTTACTCTTTCGAAGACGGCCACGTCAAGCCTATCTTAGACATGCTTATACAAGGAGGTAGAATTCAGCTTCCTCCACCAAGACGGGAGCCTCGGCCGACTGATTTGGAGAACCCGAAGTTCTGCCATTACCACCGTTATGTACACCACGCTACATATGACTGCTACCAACTAAAACGGTACATCCAAAGCCTCATCGATTCTAACGCTCTGGCCATCGACTTCGAAGAGGTAACCGTAGCAGCCAATATGGTGTCCGTACAATTCGGCAACTTCCCTCCAACGGAGACCCAAGACGGGGTAATTCCCGTCCCTCTCGCGACAGTGGAGATTACCAATCTTCCTCCGCCCCGAGAACAAGCTGCTGGTCTAGTACCTCTCACCACCTCAAGAGGAGAGGTCATGTGGGTCCATCCAGACTTAGTGTCAGAAGTAACTCGGCCCACACCATCTTCCACCAACAAAAAGAGTGGAAAAATCAAGACCTGCCGCATAATTTCAGCAGACAACGAGGAAGCTACAGCCGTCGTCACGCGGTCTGGAGCGCAATCCCAACCTGTGGTTGATAGTCCAGCTGAAAATCATCAACCCACTGCAACTGATGCTCTGGGACCGGCTCAGCCTTCGACGACCGACAAGCCTAGGCCGAAGGAGACTCGCTTCGACAAATCTCTCCAAAAGGACGCAGCCCCAGGGCTAGAGAGGCCCTACAACTTTGACATCTTAGCACAATTGGCTAACACTCCGGCCAAATTGTCATTATATGAACTCTTGAGGCTCTCCAAAGACGTTCGTATTGCATTGAGCGAAGCACTCCAAAATGCCGATGCCTATCTCGCTCAATCTAACCTCACTGGGGAGAACTCAACCATGGATCTCCAAGATAGTGCCTGCACGGGAGCAATGCCCAACATCGTCTTCACTCCGCAGGACATGCTCATTAAAACCAACCTACATGATCGCCCGCTATACTACACGGGATACATCGGCGACGTGAAGGTGGATCGGATGCACATTGATCCCGGCTCTTCCATAAGTATCATCCCGAAAGGTCTGCTACATCATCTCCGCATCCCAATGCATCGCCTAACACCTACAAGCACCGCCATCAGCGATTTCAATTCGGGCAGGAGCTACCCTATCGGGAAGATTCGTCTGAAGTGTCAGATTGGCGATCTCCAATCCGAGGTCACCTGCTACGTCATAGATGCAGACACTTCTTATAACATCCTCTTGGGGCGCCCATGGATACACGATTATATGATCGTGCCTTCCACGCTACACCAGTGCTTCAAATATGTCGACAAACACGGCTTCGTGAAGACAGAGTTTGCTGACATCGATCCCTTCAAAGGGGTCGAATCTTACTACTCGGACTCCTGTTTATACGAAAAGTCGAAAAGGCACCTGGATGAAGGAGACGCACAAGCTCATACTGAGACAGCCACGGGATCAGAAGGACCCCTGACGATCCACCTCCAAGCTCGCAAACCGGGCAAGTCTGCACCCCTCACCGCCACTCTGCGGAAGGACGCGATCAGCCTCTCGGCGCAAGAGGAGCAGATGACAATCCGGCTGTCGAGATCCGGCCAAGTGCCGAGACCTACAACGGAGCCACTAACAATCAGGTTACCAAGAGTCAGTCAACCACAAACAGGGAAGCTCAACCCCTCGGACAAGCCATTGACAATACGCCTTCCCAAGAAAGGTTGTCGCCTCGATGCAAGGTCTGACACTTCCAGCGAACCAGCCACTCCTCGCTCCACATCGAATACCAAACTGGGGGTCGCTAGTTTGCCAACAACTCCCCGCTCTGCTCCATCAACTGGACCACTGACGATCAAGCTTCCTAGGTCGTCCTCTCAGTCTTCGTTCACACAGGGGGTAGTCGAAGAGGAACCGGAGCTAGCCAAGTATGTGGCCGCCCACACTAATGTCCCCTCCGCTGATGATGTAATCCCCCTAGAAAAGATACCTTACTTCATCAATAAAGGGTTATCTTTGAACTACATCGAGCTCAATAAGCTATGTACGATGTATGCTATGGAACACGGCATAGGCGCTCACCTACACACACAGGTGATAAATGTGTACACCGCAATCTAGCTTACTCCAGTAGAAGACGCCTACCGAATACACAAGGAAGGGGATCATCCAGTCATCTTCGGCCGGACGAACAACCCTCATCCCCGCACCATAGAAGAAGACGACCTCGGGTCAGATGCCGGAAGACTGCCTCTGTATCTCTATAGCCCTCAATCCAAATATCTCATGCAGAAACAGGGGTATGATCTAAAGACTACGCCAGGATTGAACTATGACACTGGGCGACGATTACCTTTGAAGCCGCCAGCCCCGGCGGGCAAACCATGAAACTACTATAACAAAACTCGATGCGGGTTAGGGTATGTAACGCCTACTACGACCCCAAAAAGTTCAGATGAAGAATGCGACTGGCAGTCGCATTCAACCGGATCGCCAACTTCCGACTCAGATACCAGCATCGGAGATGTGTTCAGACAAGTCATGTTAGTCAACATGACGTTCGCCGACGCTTACGAGGAAGACGAAGACATCCCCGAAATCCTCGAGCTAGAGCCTTGGGCCCAGCAATTAGACGCACAATGGGAAAAGCGATTCGAACTGAGAGAACCTCCTACTGAAGATAAGGTCATACAAGTGGATCTCGGCAGCGAATCTTCTCCAAAACCGATCTTCATCAGTGAAAGCCTAACCAACGAAGAACGGGAGTCGCTGTTAGAACTTGTCAGGGAGTACATTGATGTGTTCGCCTGGAGCTATGAAGACATGCCAGGGTTAAATCCTGACATCGCTCTTCATAAACTCAATATTCGGCCTGATGCGAAGCCAGTCAAACAACAACAGCGACGCTTCCGCCCAAGCACCATGGACGCGATCGAAGCTGAAGTCAACAAACTAATAGCCAGCGGCTTCATTCGTGAGGAGCAACATCCCGATTGGGTCGCCAATATAGTACCTGTCCTCAAGAAGAATGGGAAAATTCGAATCTGCATCGACTTCCGTAATCTGAACGAGGCATGCCCCAAAGATGAATTCCCCCTTCCTATCACAGACATCATGATCGATAATACCTGCGGCTTTGAGCGCATGTCATTCATGGATGGCTTCTCGGGATACAACCAAATCAAGATGTCTTCCGACGACGAAAAGCATACATCATTTCGAACACCGATTGCCACGTACTGCTACACAGTCATGCCTTTCGATTTAAAGAATGCTGGCGCCACATATCAAAGAGCTATGAGCATCATCTTCAGAGACCACTTACGCAAGACGGTGGAGTGCTATGTCGATGATATAGCCGTCAAGAGCCGTAGCAAAGGAGACCATCTGCAGGATCTAAGGACGGTATTCGACCTAATGCGGACGCACAATTTGAAGATGAACCCTACGAAGTCCTTCCTGGGCGTATCTAGCGGGAAGTTCTTAGGCTTCATCATCACTGCAAAGGGTATCCATATAGACCCCGAGAAGACAAAAGCAATCATGGAGATGGGTCCCCCGAGAAATCTCTGCGAACTCAGAGGCCTTCAGGGAAGGCTAGCTTACATCAGAAGGTTCATTTTCAACCTCTCCGGGCGATGCCGGCCATTTACGTACCTCATGAAGAAAGGAGTCTCATTCGTATGGGACGAAGAATGCCAGCGTGCTTTCGATAGCATCAAAGAATATCTGTCAAATCCTCCGGTCTTGGTAGCCCCAGTCCCTGGAAAATTATTTCTGCTCTATGTACGAGCAATGGAACACTCCCTCGGTGCTCTGCTGGCACAGAATAACGATGCAGGCCATGAACAGGCCATATATTACCTCAGTCGAATGATGATTGGACCAGAGCACCGATACACCGCTGTGGAGAAGGAATGCCTCGCTCTGGTGTTCGCCATTCAGAAAATGCGGCACTATGTCATCGGACAAACGATACATGTGATCTCACGAGTTAACCCTCTCAGGGTCCTCATGACTAAACCAGGGGCACTCAGCTCTCGCCTCGCTACATGGGCAATACTGCTGTCCCCTTATCATATGATCTTCGTCCCCCAAAAGGCAGTCAAAGGTCAAGCCCTGGCAGATTTCTTGGCAGCCCACCCGGGCTCGGAGTCCTCCAGGATATACGAAGAGATCCCAGATGAGGTCGCCGACTCGCATACAACCTCCCACGAAAATATATGGCGAATGTTTTCGACGGTGCTTCGAGGACCGGACCTAAAGGCAATATAGTCGTCGGAGTCAGAGTAGTACTAATCTCTCCTTCCGGATTGGTGATTAATCGCGCTTATTCCCTCACTGAACCCTGTTCTAACAATGTGGCCGAGTACAACGCTCTGGTCATTGGCCTCCAACTTGCAAAAGAGCTGGGGGTAGAATACCTTGAAGCGTACGGCGATTCCCAACTAATCGTCAATCAGATCCGGGGTTCGTACGAGGTACGCCATGAAGACATGATCCCTTATCATCAAATAGCGATCAATATCATCTCGGCATTTGAGGGGTTCTTCATCGAGCACGTCCCCAGACTCCGAAATATTGAAGCCGATGCCCTAGCTGGTCTCGCCGCTTCCCTAGCAATTCCGAATTATGATCGGCAATCAGTGGAAGTGATAGGCCATGAACTGGTCTGTCCCAAAAATAATGTGCAATTTGTCGCAAGTTATTCCGCACAGACGATCGATGATGCCCCAGATTGGAGACAACCATTCATCGACTTCGTCGTCTACGACATCCTGCCTGAGAACCCAAAGGAAGCTACTTCCATCAGAAGGCGTTCCCTCAGATTCTTCTACGATACAGAGACGAAAATGCTATATCGTCGCTCCTACGACGGATTACTGCTTCGGTGTCTGTCAAACGCAGAAGCCAAAGAAGCCATACGAGAAGCCCATGACGGTGTTTGCGGGGCCCACCAGCCCGGCCCGAAACTGCAAGACCGCCTTCGCCGAATGGGCTACTATTGGCCCACAATGGTGGCAGATGCGATAGATTATGCTAGAAAGTGCAAAGCTTGCCAAGTCCACGCGGACTTCATCCACCAACCCTCCAAATTTTTACATCCGACAGTGGCGTCCTGGCTATTCGAAGCATGGGGAATGGATATCATTGGTCCAATCACCCCACCTTCCTCCCGAGGACATCGCTTCATACTTGCGATCACTGATTACTTCTCTAAATAGGCGGAAGCTGTCCCACTCGCAGAAGTCAAGACTTCAAACATGATCAGCTTCCTTAAACACCACGTCATCTACCGCTTTGGACTGCCCCGAAGGATCATCCATGATAATGGTCTGCAGTTTACAAGCCACGCATTCTATCGGTTTTGCGATAAGCACCGTATTCAGAATATCGCCTCGACGTCGTACAACCCGACAGCAAATGGGTTAGCAGAGGCGTTCAACAAAACAATTATCAAACTTCTCAAGAAGTTTGTCTCCTCCAACAAACGTGACTGGAACGACAAGCTCGGCGAGTGCTTATGGGCTTATCGTACCACGGTCCGAACAGCCACCGGAAATACACCATTCTTCCTGGTATACGGAAGTGAGGCAGTCCTCCCCTTGGAGACACAGATCCCCTCACTACGTGTTGCCCTCACACACCAATTGACAACCGATGATAACTACCGACGTCGACTGCAAGAGTTAGAGGCCTTATATGAAAAGCGCCTCCTAGCTCAGCAAAGGATCGAGCTATACCAAGCACGCATCTCAGGAGCCTTCAACAAGAAGGTCAAAATCAGAACATTCTAGGTAGGCGATCTCGTCTTGGCAGTCCGGAGGCCAATGGTCATGACTCACAAGACCACCGGCAAATTCCAGCCAAAGTGGGAGGGCCCATTTATCATTGAGACGATATTCTCCAACGGTGCTTACCGCCTTGCAAAGCAAAACGGAGACTTGCTCATGCTGCCCGTCAACGGCAAGTTCCTGAAGAAATATTATGTCTAAACGACATTCGCTACAAGTTTATCGAGTCATGTACCCGCTGGTACCACTGAACTCACACCCTCAGCATTTCAGATTATCGAGTCATGTCCCGGCTAGTACCACTGAACTCACACCCACAATATTGCAAGATTATCGAGTCATGTACCTGCTGGTGCCCCTGAACTCACCTCTACATCCCCTTTAGATTATCGAGCCATGTACCCGCTGGTGCCGCTGGACTTCCACTTTCTCAATATATTAATTTACCGAGTTATGTACCCGCTGGTGCCTCTGAACTCACATTTCGGTCACTCTTTCAGATAGTAAGTCACGTATGATTATACCTCTGAACTTGCTTCCCTGGAAGAGATCCTCCCTCATGATCCAATACCCGCACTCCCAGTGCACAAAAAGGGTAATCGATCCACAAATTTCCGAAAACGGACATGTTCTTATTACCTCTGAATCGTTTTCACTTCCACCAAAAACAAACCGCACCTCACATAGAACCTCCACGTTCTCCTACCTCTGAGTCGTTCTATGTACTCCCTCTTCATTGAGCCCACTCCTGCCATGTCATCATTACCTCTGAGTGGGAAGGCTCCGTCGAAGAACCCTTCATGCTTGCCATGTCCACATTACCTCTGAGCAAGTATGTCGGTCTTCTTTTGACCTATTATCTGTACCCACAACCGGAGTACGACAAGGATAATAGGTCCACAAATGTCCGCTGTTGACCACGAATATCCCCTGTGAAACCTCCCCTGCCATGTCCTCACTACCTCTGAGCAGGAAGGTTCCACGGTAAAACCCTCATGCTTGCCATGTCCTCGTGACCTCTGAGCAAATATGTCGGTTTTTCTTTCACCCTATTATCTGTATCCCGAACCAGGGTACGCCAAGGATAATAGGTCCACAAATATTCCTTTGCTAAGCTTCTTAGCATAAATCCACTACCCCACCATGCCCCGGGAGCCCAGCTGCTCTACGGCATTCCTTTTTTTAAGCACCGAGAACATCCATGACCACTTTGCCACGGCTGTTCCGGACATCCTGTCCAAACTTGTTATCCATACCTAAAACCAAGGTACGCCTAGGATAACAGGTCCACAAATAAATCCCCCAGCAAGTCCAAATTTCACAAAACACCCAAGTACAAAGAAAGAAAAGATGAGACGAAACATATCCATTTTCAAAGTTCCACATCCTCCGGGATTATATCGCTGCTACAAGATAGAAATAAAGAGAAAACAAGCAAGACAAGACAGAGGAACAACTATGGTTCAGAGGCACACAACATCAAGAAGTAGTCCGTCAGCGAGGCAGTCGACCGCTCAAACCACCGACTAGTTCGACACATTGACTCTGAAGTCAACTACGTCGCCCAGATGAGCAAAGATTCCACTGGAGGAATAAAGTCCCCAGATTTGATATAACCCCACTCTTTCAGAATAAGTACCCAGTCATAATCTACACTAGGGATACAAAGTTCACACAGAACCAAAGATAACCATTACAAGAAAAGAGGGAAGCAAGTACATTCCATTCATTGGAATGTCCAGCTACATTCACACAATTAACAAACAAAAACCAAAGGAAATTCTTCATTTCTTCTTCAGACGAAAAGGGAAAACACAAACCACAGCTAAACAGACAGAAACATACAAGGAATCCCTAAAACCTAGTTACAGAAACGCATATACCACTCCCTCAACCACTTCACATACGAGGGATGCAGTTGAAGGAGATCCTCGTCCAGAATAGGAGCATCAGAATTCCCAGAGCTACCACCCCCAACAGCCTCAACATTTGGAGAGAGACCATCCTGCGCAGACGACGGTTCCTCCTTCTTCGTCTCTGTCACAAAGGGACACCCCTGGTCGATGGCAGGAGGCGGCGGCTCTTCTGTCACTGCAACCTCAGCGTCCAGCGGAGATACTGCAAGAACAAAACAACAAAATGAAGTAAAAGATATTCTAAAGAGTCATGCGGCTCGTTGAAGGCAACTCGCATACGGGTCGAACATGGAGAAAATCTCATGCGGATTCAAGTCATGGGACGTATATGCGGACCACGTAAGTTGAACTCACATGCGGCTCCTACATAAAGCATACCCCATGCGACTTGATCATGAGATGTGTAGGCGGACCCCGTAACTCGCATGGAGCATACTCCATGCGGCTCGGTCACAGGATATATATGCAGACTACGTAAGTTGAACTTGTATGCGGCTCAGACATGGGGTACATCCCATGCGGCACGATCAGAGGACATGTATGCGAACCACGTAGTTTTTTACACAAAGTAGGCAGTAGAGCAGACCCTATCTTCTACACAGCTGTTACCTTCGATGGCGACGTGAACGTCAAGGCGGACAGGGGAAACGACAGTCGAAGACGAAGCTGATTTCTTTTTCTTCGCCGCGGCCTTCTTCACAACTTTGGAAATCCAAGGCGCCATTTCGGTTGGTCAGATGAAGGAAGGAGACAAAGACAAAAGCTTTTGGTCAAGAAAAAGTCTAAAAAAATCCAACCGAACATACGCATATTTATAGACAGAAGGACTATGAACCGACGCCTCGTACGACGTGATCGACCCTTCGGCTGTCGAGGCAAACTGGACAATCAAAAGAATAAAAACTTTGGGATCCTCCCCAAAAAGACGGCGTTAATTCGAAAACAAATCAAGAGCATTTAATGAAGATTTGCACACGTAGTCAGGACACGTGGCAAAGAGCCTATGCGGAAAGATGAATCTATGCGGCTGGGACACTTATGCGGCATGAACGGGACCATGCTTCTTATTCAAAGTATTTCAATTTTGCAAATTGAAAACTTTAAAGGGGGTCCTGTAGAAGCATAGAAAATATCAGAATAATGGTCCATGCGGCTCCGGATACGAAGCCTATGCGGCTCATATGAGAGCTGTCTTATACAGTTCAAAGGAAGACTCTCCGTCTCATGCGGCTCGAGAGTGTATGCGGTTCAGCAGGAATATGCGGCTCGATCCATGCCACGTGTCCCCCTGAGATCCTTCCCTACAGCTGGCCCTTTGAATAGTGGCCTCATTTAATACTCTGACACGATTTGACGACTGTGGCAGCTCTGGCATAAAGTGTCATAATGACTCTGCCATAATGACAGACTCTTCGGGAAAAGAAGAAGATCTCTGACCCGATCCGTCAGAAATCCTAGGTTGCCACGTGGCAAATATCATGCGGCTTAAATAGAGAACAGCTTCATGCGGCTCACGGAGAAGTCACCCTATATGACTAGCAGAAATCAGCCATATGCGGTCCACTGAGAGCTCAGCCCCTGCGGCTCAATACAACGCTAGCTCATGCGGCTCGCAAAGACTATGCATATGCGGCTCATTGAGAGTTTGTTCCCTGCGGTTCAACGAAGCACTGTCCCATGCGGCTCATGAGATTATCTCCCTGCGGTTCAAGTCTTGCCTATCCCATGCGGCTCTGGCAGGACCCACAATTAAAACACGTGGCATCGGATCAATCAATGATTTAACCGAATCTCAACAAATATATTTGATATCATCATCATAATTACTGAGATCAAGGCATATCATTTATCATCAAGCCAATGGGACACGTGGCGAGCAAGCGGGCATTGGTATAATCAATCATGAAGATTTAAAGCAATCAACATTAATTGCTCACAAGATTCGGTGCTATCCTCATTAATGGCCAGATTCATTGTAATCAGGACCAAGGGTTCAGATAGATTGAAGGAGCACCGACATTCCAAAATAATGATCATTAGCAAACCCTAATGATCATACCCCACTCTTATAAATAGCCAGCATCATTTCTTTGCACAAGGATCGGCAACAAAAGAATAAAAAAATATACAGAGTCAGAGAGAGAATACACAGAGAGAGAGAGAGAAGCCAGGAGAGCAACAGAGGAGCAGAAAGAGCACTTCTTCGTCAACGCCAACCATCTTTTCACAAGGAGCCAAGGCTGCATACCGATCGTCCAAGGAGTAAGGCAGGGCTGCCGTCGCCTTCCCGAGCCTCTATCGTCACCCCCCAGAATCTAAAATAAACAATTGTATTTAGATTGCTGTACCTAGGTTTTCGTCCCTAGGCTTTCTTTGTACAAGCGAGTTTGTATTGTGAGTCTAAGTTCAGTCCTCCGATAACTATTCTGTACTTTTACAATCAATGGCAAACAGTTAGCAGTTAAACCTCGCTGTATAATAAGGGCCTAAACCCATGCACGTCGGCGGGATAAAACCTCGGCGCATCATCAGGACAGAAGTCCATGCGCGTCGGCAGCAGAGAGTTAGGGCACACCAACTCAGCCGTATGATCCAAAGCTCGTCTGAACAAAAAAAATAGTGGAAAAGACGACACTCACCCGTCACCGCGGGCCGAACTTCGGCCGGAGTCACAATGGTGACAGGGGCATCCTCTTCGGCGAACTCCGTCGGCTCCTTTCCCTTGCCAGCACCACTGCGAGGAGTCTTGGGAGCCATTCCTTGAAAGAAGAAAGTTAGGGTTTTTCGAAGAAGAACTCTAAAAGGCAAAATCAAAGAGAGGAAGAACTCTCTCTCTCCATCTCACGCCTATTTATAGGCTCAGTCGCACGCGTGAACCGATGAAGTGTGACCTCAGCCGCCGCCTCGGGTTCTGCGAGGAGATAACTGCAAATAAATCTAAAAAGATCATCATTAATCTTTTTAGTTATCGAGGCGTTATCATTCGCATTTACTAAGAGGAGCATGCGCCCCATCACTGATGTGCGAAGTATCTATGCGCCCGAACAGTCATGCGCCTCAACCACCATGCTTCTTATTCAAAGTATTCCAAAACTTGTCCAAAAGTTTTGAAAACTTTGAAGGGGGTCTTATAGAAGCATGGAATTTCAGGACCAGAAAATCCTATGCGCCAAACACTACATGCGCCAGGAAGCTCAGACAAAGTACTTGACACAACAAGACAAAAGTACAGACATTGAATGAGGATTTTTATTTACATAGAAAAGTCTATTACATGTCTAGAAAAGGCTGTACAAAGGAGAACTTCTACAAAAAGAAAAGACCCTAAGTCTACAGCCAGGCACAACGATCATCATGCGCTCTTGAACAGGCACAACAGCCACCATGCGCTCTCAGTCAGACGCATCCAATCATGCGCTCTCAGTCAGGCGTATCCCACCATGCGCCCTCAGCAGGGCGCATCCTGTCAGCAGCTCAGTTATGTGCATCCTCAGTTATGTGCCACCCTTCCAACCAGGCTCACCAGGAGTCTAATGCTTCGACTAATGAAGCATTTATTGAGCAGAACGAGGGTGGCAATCAACCCTCTAGCTGGAGGAAGAGCTCCCCAAACCAAGGAAGAGAGGAGCACCACGAATCAACCTGTGGCCAGGGGAGGCTTCGAAAGAGCCTCCAAAGACCAAGGAAGACCGCAATCGAAACTGCGGCTAAAGGAGCAGCTTTCAACACAACCAGAATGGGCAACACCCACTCTGACAGAAGAAAGAGCCTCCAAAGCCGCAGCACTGCAATTCCGATCTGCGGCTCTTCCAGCATAACGGAGACGAGGCTCGTGCATCCCGAACTTTGGATGCAACAGGCACCTTCTGCCTGTCTCAGAAGCCCTCGACTCCGACTTTTGAATGTAACAATCACCTTCAAGTACATCAATGAAGATATTGTATCGCATCTTCACCCTCGGGAGCATCTCATCATCAGAATGTGCTCGAGCAAACAAATTCACTTCGGGAGGACGTGAGAGAACGAGAAGCAAACTCTCTCCATGCCACTATTTATAGGCCGGGAAAATCAAAACCATACGCCAAGTAGATGGCTCTCCGAATTCCGTGCAATGAATTTACATTAAATGGATGAACCGAACGCTTCGAATTTAGCCAAGTCAAAAACGGCTATTTAAAGCACTCGAAGAACGTAACAGTCGGACCATTAAAGACGTATCATGCAAACAGATGCGCCGGCCAGACCGCGCGCCATACAGATGCGCCCCTCAGACCATGCATCATACAGATGCGCCCTTCAACACTAAGTGCCTCACAAAGACGTGCCCCCGCGCGTCCCCATGTGCCTAGTGGAACGCCGATCGATGCGCCCACTCAAACAGCCCATCACCTGTCAAAGAACATTAAATGCTGAAGTCTGACAGAGTTGGCAGCACGTCCCCCGAGGACTGCACAGTTGACAGCTTTTGCAGAAGGCGAAGCGTCTCCAACGTCAGCACCATCATTAATTTCCTCCGACGGTTACAACCACGTGGCCGTCCAACCATCTCGTATGCGCCTCCGCAGCCATGCGCCCAAATCTCTGCATGCGCCTTAAAAGCCATGCGCCTCGGACTTTTCTCTGATCCTTAAAGACAGAAGTAAAGTCACTAACGAAGCTCTGCATGCGCCTCAAAAGCCATGCACCTCAGACTTTTCTCGGATCCCTAAAGACAGAAGTAAAGTCACCACTGGAGCCTCGCATGCGCCTCAAAAGCCATGCGCCCCGAATGGTTCGTGATTCCCAAAGGTTACGAGCCAAAGTCTCCTCATGCGTCCAATCCCAGGCGCATCCTACCAGATCATTCCCCACCAAATCCGAGATCTTCGAGCCATGGGCCGATGGCACGTATCCTTTGACTCGATTCACCCAAGATCTTAGCAACAGAAAGATCCTCTTCTCTGCTACGTGCCGGCCCACAACAGCAGCATGAAGAATTCAACCCCTCAATCAGGGCGCATCGTCCATGCGCCTCCATCTGCAATCACCACCTGGCGTCCCCGCGTCCAGGCGCATCCTACATATGCGCGCATGAGCAGCCAGCCTGCAAAGCTATAAATAGAGGGATCATCTCCTTCTTATACACACACAGAGACGAACATACATATACAGACAGAGACATCGCACCACCAGAGAGGCAGATACAGACACTCAACGTCTTCCTCCTCTTAGCAAGCTCCAGCATCCAGAGCAACCCAGACCTTCAGAGAACCGATAACCGTCGTCAGATCGTCAATGGAGTCAACGCATTACCACTCGCTCCATCGGCACAAGGGACCTAGATAAACAAAAGTGTACTCCTAGGACTACATCTAAGTCCTACATTGTAACACTGTTCTGTTTGTATTAAAATTTGCAATCAAAAGATTTTAATGGCAAACACCGGCGACCATCCGAGCGCCGACAACTTTTCCTGACCCCCTCCGTTCTCCTTTTCCTCTCTCTCTCCCACTCGTCTCCTTCCCTTCCTCTTAAAACTTTTTATAAAAAGCTGGGTTGTTGAGGATCTGTTTTTTTGTTGTTTTTGTTTTAGTATTAAAAGCTGGGTTGTTGAGGATCTGGTTTTCTTTTGTTTTTGTTTTAGTATTATTATTATTATTATATTTTTACAAAAGAAGCAATTGTGCAATATCTTAATATTATCACTAGGTAATATTTTTATGGGGTTTATTATTTAGTAACATTATTATTGATTTTTATGTTATTATCGCTATTTGCTCTTAATGATATTATATAGAACTATATATTAAATATTTTCAAAAACTATATTGTGATAAATATATAGTATTGGGCTTTGCCCTGCATGTAATTTCAAATCGTGTTTAGAGTTTTAATTTATTACATGGTTGTAATATTTTCTACAAGAAAATTATAGTTTTAAATAGTTATAAATATTCTTAAGTGTGAATAGTCAATAAAGTATAAATTTTTTTATCAAGATGTTATTTTTTACAAAATATGTTTCTTAACCTTAAATAAATTTTCTAATAGTATTTTGTTTCGTTTAAAATATTTTTGATTTATAAGATATGGGTTTCAGCGTAGAATATTATGTTGAAAAAACTTACAGTTTTGCCTTTAAATGACTTTTGATTTTTCGAATATTTATTTGAAAGCATGTCTTGACTAATAAATTATATTTTAAGTGTTATAAATATTTTTCTAAGATCATATATATTATTTATCAATCAATCTTATGTCCATGACCAATCCCAATCTTCCTATTCCTTTGCCAATTCTTTCCTTCCACCTATTGACCCTGACTAATTTGACCCTTCTAGACCCAATAAAACTGTCCGTGCCACCATCAGAGGTCACCTTGCTTAGTTGTTACACCGAAGTCGCAGTTTGTGCCACCTTGATCATTGTAGTACACCAGGCGTCCTACCAGGCAAGACACCTTGCCATTTGCTGTTTATTTATTTAGCTCAGACTTCATACATTATTCATTATTTTCTTTATGCAAAATAAACTGTGATACATGGCATAACTTGCTAGAACTTACTGTTCAGTTATAATTTCTGCTATGTATTATTTTTTTACACACTAGACTTAGATTTAAGGGACCACCTTTGTGTGTTACATTCATAGGCCTTGACTCATTTTTACCATGGAGTTGCGAGTCGTATGTAGAACTCGGACATGCATGACTGGCTGGCCACCGGTACGTATAAGCCGTGCGATAGGAATAACCGCTAATAGAGGTTGCATGCTTAGTTTGACTTGGCGGTTATAGAAGTTTTCAGTTGTGGATACAACCTAGTAGGCATTGGGCGGGAAGGACAATTTCTTAGTGTATGGGCTTCGATGCACTTTCCCTTGTGACCCGGAAGCTCCGCTGGAGAAACGGGGTTGATGATCCACGATTACTGACGGCCACTGACGTTCTGCAAAACGTTATGCTCTTATTGATTGAGCCTCGGGTGCCCCAAGGGGGGACCATGCCGATCCCATTTTAGCCAGGGCCCATGCATAGGAAGGATTGTTCTTAACTACATTTCACTTAGAACGGTTAGGCACCTTTATCCGTTAGGTACGTGTACTTTTGGTTTGGGTACTTGTATCTGACCGTGGCTTAGAATAATAACTTGTCGTGGATTAGTTCGTCACATCTTGTCCTTGTTTGGTTGTAGGTGTGGCTTACTACTTCGATGAGAAGGTATTGAACCTTGTTGGGGTCCAGATACCATATTGGATTCATAGCATGGAAAGATACGTCATCGTGAATTAGTTTACCATCTCCTGTCCTTGTTTGGTTGGGAGGATGGTACGCTAGTTTAATGGTGTGTATTGGACCATGTTATAATTCAATTGACTTATTTATTTGAGCAATATTTATTCAGTTTATATGGCATGATGTTATGTGTCTTGTTATGTCCCTCTGAGAACCTGGTTATCTCGCCAGGTGTGTGCTCTTGTCTTTCGCAGGTGTACTAGCCGTGGCCATGATCATCTCTATTTCTTCGAGGATGATTGCACTTGGATCGTCTTCGCTTCGCTCGCAAAACTTATTTTATTTTTCCATGTATTTTTCTCTTACTTGTTGGTAGTGGATTTGTCTCCACCCAACATATTGTATCAAAAAAATTTATTATCATTATATGATATCTTTTATTTATTTATTTTGTGTGGATGAGATTAGTCATGGTTCTACTGTATTTTATAGCATACGTATATTTATTATACGACTAGCATGTCTACGTTCCTAGTCCTACATATTTTGGGACTGGGGTATTATATGTTTTTGTGGTGGCCCATGCAGGTCAAGATAAATTGTTTAGTTACTTTACCGTACCAAGCAAGCATGCGTATAGGATTAGAGTCTAGGATCTCATCTACATACTTGACCTCTTTCCTCGATTCCATATTTGAACTACCGTTCGACTCAACGATTGTATCTTGCTTGATTTCTTCTATCATTAATCTTATCTCCCCTTCGTGCTTGCTAGAGGTTAGGAAGGTGACCCCTACTAGTTGGACATGTTTCTTTTGTCCCAAAACACCATTAGTTTAATTCTTTTAAGTTGGGTAGAATACCTTATGACCTAGCAATCCTTTTGTCCTTGTGACCTATATTCACAAGTTTACTTAGATTTTAGAATTTAGAGGACCCTAACCCATCTAGTCAACCAAGGACTTGGACAAGAAGACTGTAGGACGACTGTGTGGAGACCAATACAGGATATGACTTAGAATCGTTTAAACTAATTCTGCTTTCTTTCAATCTTAATCTCACGTGCCTATATTTTTTTTTTACTATCTAGACTAATGATGCTAATGTAGTCTAGTTTTTGTAAGCTAATTCCTTATCGAGCTTGATCAAGGCATATGCTATTGAGCGGCCGCTCACTAACATATTGTCTAATCAGAACCGGTGCATGATGGTATGATCAACCGAGTATATTTTGGTTCGCTTTTATATATTATTCTACGTGGATGGAACATAATTAAACTTGGCCTTTAGAGTTTCATCCACGACTGCCTTGATAATTCTTTTAAAATTAATCGGTCGTCTTTGCACCACGTATTCGTATTCGATAATATCGTCTTTTGAACTCCCTATTGCTTTCGCCTTCACCTATTTTAGAAGGACGAAGGCGTTCTACTAAAACTTCCTCTAGCCTTCCTATCGATTAGGACCATTACCACTCAAAGTTGCTATACCTTCGTCCTAAACTGCTCGTTCTTTTCCTCGGCCCTATATTTACTATCACGACCTCCTAATCACTTAAAATAGGAGTGAATCTAATCGTTCTCCTAACCGTGCCATCAACCTACTCTCAAGAAAGCATACCTTCTAAATCCCTAAATTATTTTCTCTTGTTAACATAATATTCTTTATTATCTTGTTTAAACTTTACTCATTTTTCTTCTTGCGCTAACCCATGATTATCCTCGCTATTATTGAAATCGTGAATTCCTAATGCATGTTTTGTTGAACGTTATTAATGATTGTTCCTCACCAATACCCCTTTGTGCCTTCTCACCCCCTACAAATTCTTAATTTCGAGGACAAAATTCTTTTAAGTTGGGTAGGATGTAAAACCCCTAAATTTCTACTATATTTAAAAATAAATAAATTTAGTACTGATTTTTAAATTTTGTATTTGTACATCGCATAGTTGCATGGTACGTCACACGCAAAATTTCGTTTTTGTAATTGCTCGACGAGTGCGAATATGTGTGAGTGTGCATATTTTTAGAAAAAATATTTTTCTATTTTTTATAGTTTCAAAATAATATATATAAAAATTATTCTTGCTATCATACCAAAATTTTCTAAGTTTGCTATTTTATCTATGAAAAGCTTTTCATTTATACAGTTATAATAATAAATAATATTCTTATAAAATGGTATACTAGAAAAGTATATTTATGTAAATATTATTTGTGCATACATATATATTTCGTAATTATTTATTAGTTTATTTTAAATAATAATGTAATTTTCAAAATTATTATTATTAGTATTTTTGGAAAATATATTTTGAAATTATTGTGCCAATTTAAATCTTGATTTGATTTTATGGATTTATTTAAATAGTTAAATTAATATCTATATTTGAAATTTGATTTATCTTATTTGATTTTAAATTAAAGGATGGAATTTAATTAGATTTAAATTGATTTAGATTTGGATTTGAAATTTATTGAATTGATTTAAAATAAATAGCGTATTATCTAACAGGGATTTAAATAAATCCAATCATTATCCAACTGAGAATTCCCACCTCCTATATAAGGAGAGGCACTCATCCATAAATTTCTACCATCCACAAAATTCTCCACCACCCACATCATTGCGTGCATCGTGTCCGGGTCTCCATCTTTTCACTATTTTTCTCCATTACAATTACATTGTCACCTTCTTCGTGTCCACACATGGACACATGTCATCATCCTTCCCCCGACACCAAGTCCTAAACCTAAAACCCAATTCCTAACAAATCCTAACTCTAATCGAATTCCTGCCCCTCGCCGGCGGCCCACACCTCCACCACTGACCCGAAACCTCGACTAGCCAAACTATCTCCACGCCAGAACCCCTAACATCACCATGCCCCGCTGTCGCCACCACCACTTCCCGTGTACTCTGCCACCACCGGACATTGCCTCTGACCCTGGCCAACTCCGGCCAACTCCACAATCATCGTTGACCGTCAACGACAAACCCCCGTACACCATCGCCCTACCATCTTGTCCCTAACACACCGGCCTCGGCCTGCCCCTGGCCACGACAACACCGCCGCTGCCCATGTCATCATCATCCCCATCTCCACCATCACAACCACCCTCACCCTCGTCATCGTCGAAACAAAACCATCGCCACCACTCACGACCACCGGCCGAAAACCCCCCAATCCGCCACCAATACCACCGGTAAACCCCCAAAACCAAGCACAGCCACCAAAACAAAACCTAAAAATTTTCGACCAACTCATCGTCGATTCCCGTCGCGTCCTCGCTACTGTGGTCGCCGGCAGGATCCGCCGAGCGTACACCACCCCGCCGCTCCGCGTAGGCGCCAGATTTGGCCATCCCGACTTCCGCCTCCTCCACGACCGGTGAGCTCCGTGCACCGACGAGCGCAGAGCTCCGTCGCGTACCCTGCCTTTGGAACCCCTCGCCTCCACCGCGCCACCGCCCGGGCCTCCGCCTCCGCCGACGATCGCTCGGTGTGGAACCCCTTCCTCTCCCGCTCCACCTTTCGCTGGAGACGACAGCCCCCTTCTTCCTCTTTCACCGCCGCTCTTCCGCTCCCGCAGCGCCGACCGCCCCTTCGTGCCCTAGCCTCCGTGTCCCAACGCCGGGCCACCGCCGTGGACTGGTGCTCAGCCGCTGGACTTCTCCACAGTTCAACGCCCCAACTCCCCTCTTTTTCTTCTCCTTCGCCCGACGCTTAAGTCGGAAACCTCCGCGCCGGCGACCATCCGAGCGCCGGCGACTTTTCCCCACCCCCTCCGTTCTCCTATCCCTCTCTCTCTCCCATTCATCTCCTTCCCCTCCATTTAAAACTTTTTATAAAAGGCTAGGTTATTGAGGATCTATTTTTTTGTTTTCGTTTTAGTATTAAAAGCTGGGTTGTTGAGGCTCTGTTTTTTTGTTGTTTTTGTTTTAGTATTAAAAGCTGGGTTGTTGAGGATCTGGTTTTCTTTTGTTTTTGTTTTAGTATTATTATTATATTTTTACAAAAGAAGCAATTGTGCAATATCTTAATATTATCTCTAGGTAATATTTTTATGGGGTTTATTATTTAGTAATATTATTATTGATTTTTATGTTATTATCGCAATTTGCTCTTATTGATATTATATAGAACTATATATTAAATATTTTCAAAAACTATATTGTGATAAATATATAGTTTTGGACTTTGCCCTGCATGTAATTTCAAATCGTGTTTAGAGTTTTAATTTATTATATGGTTGTAATATTTTCTACAAGAAAATTATAGTTTTAAATAGTTATAAATATTCTTAAGTGTGAATAGTCAATAAAGTATAGATTTTTTTATCAAGATATTATTTCTACAAAATATGTTTTTTATCCTTAAATAAATTTTCTAATAGTATTTTGTTTCGCTTAAAATATTTTTGATTTATATGATATGGGTTTCAGCGTAGAATATTATGTTGACAAAACTTACAATTTTGCCTTTAAAGGACTTTTGATTTTTCGAATATTTATTTGAAAGCATATTTTGACTAATAAATTATATTTTAAGTATTATAAATATTTTTCTAAGATCATATATATTATTTATCGATCAATCTTATGTCCATGACCAATTCTAATCTTCCTATTCCTTTGCCAATTCTTTCCTTCCACCTATTGACCCTAACTAATTTGACCCTTCTGGACCCAATGGGACTATCCGTGCCACCATAAGAGGTCACCTTGTTTAGTTGTTACACCGAAGTCGCAGTTCATGCCACCTTGATCATTGTAGTACACCAGGCGTCCTACCATGCAAGACACCTTGCCATTTGTTGTTTATTTATTTAGCTCATATTTTATGCATTATTTATTATTTTCTTTATGCAAAATAAACTGTGATACATGGCATAACTTGTTAGAACTTACTGTTCAGTTATATTTTCTGCTATGTATTATTTTTTTACACACTAAACTTAGATTTAAGGGACCACCTTTGTGTGTTGCATTCATAGGCCTTGACACATTTTTATCATGAAGTTGCGAGTCGCATGTAGAACTCGGACATGCGTGACTGGCTGGCTACCGGTACGTATAAGCCGTGCGATAGGAATAACCGCTAATAGAGGTTACATGCTTAGTTTGACTTAGTGGTTATAGAGATTTTCAGTTGTGGATACAACCTAGTAGGCATTGGACGGGAAGGACAATTCCTTAGCGTATGGGCTTCGATGCACTTTCCCTTGTGACCCGGAAGCTCCGCTGGAGATACGGGATTGATGACCCATGATTATTGATGGCCACTGACGTTCTGCGGAACGTTATGCTCTTATTGTTTGGGCCTCTGGTGCCCCAAGGGGGGACCATGCCGATCCTATTTTAGCCAGGGCCCATGCGTAGGAAGGATTGTTCTTAACTATATTTCACTTAGAACGGTTAGGCACCTTTATCCGTTAGGTATGCATACTTTTGGTTTGGATACTTGTATCTGACCGTGGCTTGGAACAATAACTTGTCGCGGATTAGTTCGTCACATCTTGTCCTTGTTTGGTTGTAGGTGTGGCTTACTACTTCGATGAGAAGGTATTAACCTTGTTGGGGTCCGAATATCATATTGGATTCATAGCATGGAAAGATACGTCATCGTGAATTAGTTTACCATCTCCTGTCCTTGTTTGGTTGGAGGGATGGTACGCTAGTTCAATGGTGTGTATTGGACCATGTTATAATTCAATTGACTTATTTATTTGAGCAATATTTAGTCAGTTTATATGGCATGATATTATGTGTCTTGTTACGTCCCTCTGAGATCCTGGTTATCTCGCCAGGAGTGTTCTCTTGTCTTTCGCAGGTGTTCTAGCCGTGGCCATGATCATCTCTATTTCTTCGATGATGATTGCACTTGGATCGTCTTCGCTTCGCTCGTAAAACTCATTTCATTTTTCTATGTATATTTCTCTTACTTGTTGGTAGTGGATTTGTCTCCGCCCAACATATTTTATCAAGAAAATTTATTATCATTATATGATATCTTTTATTCATTTATTTTGTGTGGATGAGATTAGTCATGGGTCTACTGCATTTTATAGCTTACATATATTTATTATACGGCTGGCATGTCTACGTTCCTAGTCCTACGTATTTTGGGACTGGGACGTTATACTGTTTTTCAAAACATGAGATATTTTGAAAACGTTTTTAGGGTAGCCTATTTGCCAGTACGCCTCGGTGTACAATATATTCCTAGACTCAAGAAATATGAAAAATATATTACATAAAGGAAATATAGACTCGAGTGGCAAACACAACTTCGGTCTTGAACATAATGGGTTGCAGTTCTCTGGCACTGTCCAAGAGTCCAAATAAACTTGAGTAGCCCTTATATCGAGACAGAGTTTGATCAATTATTAAAATTAGGTTTGACCATGACCAATGGGCTAACAATCTCCCCCATTTTGATAATTGACAAACCTTGACCGATATATCATCTTGATCATTAAGATTTGAAAGATAATCAAAATTGTTCTGTATCCTAAAAAAATGTTCCTGTCCTTCCAAAGATGTTAGATCCTATTTCTCCCTCGTTGTCACTTAGAAAAATAATTGCAAAGAGAGAAAGCTCCCCCGTAATTTATGCATAAGAAACAATTAGTGAAGAAATACAAATATAATATATAGAAAAATAAACATTTCACAGACAGTTTATATTGAAGCATAAAGAGATAGTGCTATAACAAAAAATAAATGCTAAACTGAAATAAAATATGCTAAGTAAAGCATAAAAAGATGTTCACCATACATCAGCTCAGTCAATCACAATCTCACTGCAAAATAAACTAAAAGATAGAGTACTAATGATATCTTAGAATGTTGGAGCATTTTCAAGTAAACATAAATATAACAAAGTCTCAAAGAGTGACATCTAGACAAAATACAATGCGTCTAGATCACAAATCCTCTAAATCATCATCATCATCAGCAGTGCCAGCATGGCCACCATGTCCGGATGGACCAGCTCCAGAAGTGCCAGCTCCAGAATGGTGTGGAGTAGCACCAGAACCACGGTACCAGTCATATGCATTATCGAGCTGAAAAAAGTATGTATCGCCTCATCCTCATAGCGGTAGTCGGAGACAGCTGGATCTCTAGGAAGAGAACTGGCAGAATATCCAATCTGGGAAAAACAAAGATCGGCAAAAGAGTTGGCGAGTGCCTAGAACAGACGCACATCACGGAACTCACGTTTCCTGGATGTGTCAATGATGAATGTCCGCAGATCAGAGAGATGCTGATGAATACCCTCAAAAGACATAGGGTAAGCCTGAGGAGTTGGATCAGGGGCACTAGGAGGTGCATGAGGAGAGGCTGCACTGCGATATTACAGTTGGAGAAAATTAGGCTCAGAGTCTAGAGGACAAGTAGAAAGATCAATATCAAAACGCTGAAAGATGCGTGGGATGAACATCGCATAAGAGTGATTTCGATCTCTTTCGCGACAACGTCCCATCATTTGAATGATAGTCTTGGGAACCGAAAATAGAATTCCCTTGATGATATGATAGAGGGCAGACATTTCAAGATTTGTAACATCATCTTTTGAAGTTGATTTAGAAGAATAGTGGAAAAGATGATGCGATGCAACTCATAGTTAAATAAGTTCAAGTTTGCAGCCTTAAACTTTCCAGAACGAATACGAGCAGGTGCACAAAGGTTGTTCTTGAAACTGATAAGAGTCGTACCATTGGGAAAATTGAACTCAGTGATATCATCAAGCGGGACACCTTCGTTAGGAACACCAAGGATTTTCGCTAAGATGGTATCATCGAACTCGATGTTGATACCGCTGACATGAGTTCTAACAGAGAAAGTGTCTAAAGCAAAGTTGCAGTAGAATAGTCGAAGGACATTAGTAGCTATAGGGTATTTGAGGGTAACAAGTCGGTGTAACCCTAATGCCTCAAACAATGGACGGTGGTCAGGAAACACAGTCCACTTAATTAGGGCTCCAGTGCATATGTTACACATGGCAAAATCAGCATACCATAACAATGAGTGATCATGAGTTTCAAAGAAAAACTCATTGAACGCACCGTCGGCTGATTGGACTGAGGAGAAGAGGGAATCCTCTGGTGGATTCGAAGTCGATGCCTCTTCACTGGCATTTGTCTTCTTCCTCTTGGATGGAGTGAATCCCTTAGGTATTTTCTTCCAAAATTAAATTGAAACTAATAAATTGAAAGAGATAGAAGGAGAGTGTTATACCTTCCGAGAATTGAGTATACGTGGTAGAGATCGAGATTCTCCGCACGAATCCAAATTTTGGATTGAAATCTCTAAGTAGAATGGAAGCAACAAGTTGGAGAGTTTCTAGGGTTTGGAGAGGGTTCGGGCGACAGCTGCTGTTTGAAAGAGGAGTTTGGAAGAGATGAAGAGAAGGGGTCCTCGGGTTCTGACTTAAAAGTATATACCACCAATAGAACTCTGGCCGAACTTGGGCCGAGTTCGCCTAGGGTTCTTTTGATGAATTTTGAAAAAAAAAATTTGCTGGCCACATTCTTTTCATCATCCCCTTTCAATTATTTAATACCAAGTTCATTAATTTAAAATTTTAATTAATATAATTAATATTATTTTATAAATTAAATTTTGTTATACAGCGACTATTTCAGATTAGCTGTAGGGGTATTGTCCCAGCTAACGTGAGTTCACCGGGGAACAATTAAATACCGCTTCGCTTCGATCGTAGTCGTGGTGACAGACAGACCCTTTGTAGGTTTGTCTCAAAAACAGTTTTTGAGTATTAAAAAATAATTGATAAAATAAAATTAATTAATATTATTGATATCTAAAATTCTTAATTCTCGACATAAATAATTGAAGCAATCTTCCACTAAAGGTTTTGTAAAGATATCAGCTAATTGATTCGCTGTGTCTATGTATACAAGGTTTATATCTCCATTTTGTTGATGATCTCTAAGAAAATGATGTCGTATCTCGATATGCTTAGTGCGAGAGTGACATACAGGATTCTTAATCAAATTGATAGTACTAGTGTTGTCACAGAAATGCGTATGTGTATATATAGTAAACCAAAGTCTTCTAAGGTTTGCTTCATCCACAAAGTTTGTGCACAACAACGTCCTGCGTCGATATACTCAGCCTCAGTCGTTGATAATGCGATAGAATTTTGTTTCTTGCTAAACCAAGAGACTAGAGCTTTGCCTAAGAAATGACATGTGTCATCTAGCAAAATCAGCATCCGAATAACCGGTTAGGTCAAACGACGTGGTTTTGGGATACCATAAGCCGACAGAAGAAGTGCCTTTAAGGTATCGGAAGATATGCTTAACCGCTCACATATTTGATTCCTTAGGGTTAGCCTGAAAATGTGCACACAAGCAAACACTAAACATTATATCAAGACGACTAGCAGTTAAGTAAAGTAAACTACTAATCATACCTCGATACTTATATATGTCGACCTGTTTGCCTTGTTCATCTATATCAAGCTTAGTCGAAGTTGCCATCGGAGTGCCAAGTGGTTTGACTGCTTCCAGATTGAACTTCTTTAATAAGTCTTTTGTGTAATTGGCTTGATTAATGAACGTCTTATTGTTGGTTTGTTTGATTTGCAGTCCGAGAAAGAATTTTAGTTCTCCCAACATGCTCATCTCAAACTCATTCTGCATACACTTTGAAAATTCTTGACAGTAAGATTCATCAGTAGATCCAAAAATGATATCATCTACATAAATTTGAATTAAAAGAAGATTGCCATTAAAGGATTTTATAAACAGTGTAGTATCAACCTTCCTTTTTGTAAAACCGTTGTCAAGTAGAAAAGAGCTTAGACGATCGTACCAAGCACGAGGGACTTGTTTCAAACCGTATAAGGCTTTCTTCAACTTGAAAACATAATTAGAATTTTTTAAATCAGTAAAACCTGGAGATTGAGCTACATAAACTTCTTCTTTTATAAAACTGTTCAAAAATGCACTTTTGACATCCATTTGAAATAATTTAAAGTTATGAAAACATGTAAATGCACATAACATGCGAATGGATTCTAATCTCGCAACTGGGGCATAATTCTCTTCGTAGTCGATACATTCTTCTTGATTATATCCTTGAGCTACGAGTCGAGCCTTATTATGAGTCACTAAACCGTTCTCATTCAGTTTATTTCAGAATACCCAGCGGGTGCCAATGACCGGATGATCAATGGGCTTGGGAACAAGTCCCCAAACTTGATCACCCCTGGTAATCTCACCAATTACCAAGTCCTTTGGATGGTCTGCCAAAAATCTTATTTTTTTGGCATATCCTCTGGATTGTTGGTTCCGACTTCTGGTTTTGTACGTGATTTGCTTGGAGAATCAGCTAGTGCTTTGTGTGAAGGTTCTGCAGGAGCTGTACTTGGTGTACTTATGTCTTCATCATCATCATCGACTGAATGTTTATTTAGTTCGTCAAATATAACATTTATTGATTCTTCGATGATCATGGTTCTCTTGTTGAAGACTCTGTACCCTTTGCTTTTCGCCGTATAACCTAAAAAGATACCTTCATCGACCTTTTCGTCAAATTTACTAAGATTGCCTTTAGTATTAAGAATAAAGCTTTTACAACCAAATATTTTAAAATAAGAAACAGTGGGTGTTCTATCAAACCATAGCTCATAGGGAGTCTTCTTCGATATAGGTCGAATTAGAACCCTATTGAGAATATAGCACGCGGTATTGACAGCTTCAGCCCATAGGTATTTAGGTAGACTAAACTGGTTTAACATAACTCTAGCAATTTCGGATAGAGTCCTATTCTTACGTTCCACAACTCCATTTTGTTGTGGAGTCCTAGGGCAAGAGAACTCATGCAAATAACCGTGTGTGTCACAAAATTGCTTGAACTCTGTATTTTCAAATTCGCTGCCATGATCACTTCAAATACGAGTAATTATGAAACCTTTTTCATTTTAAACTTTCTTACAAAAGGTGACGAATTCTGATAATGCATCATTCTTGCATGCAAAAAAATATACTTACGTGTATCTAGAGAAATCATCTACTATTACAAATACATATAACTTACCACCTAGGCTAGCAATTCTACTAGGTCCAAATAAATCCATATACAGTAATTATAGAGGTCTAGTGGTACTTACAGCATTCTTGGACTTAAAAGTGGATCGGGTAGTTTTATTCCTTTCACATTCACTACATACCGTATCCTTCTTGAAAGAAATGTCCGGTAAGCCTCGTACCAGCTTCTTTGTAGATAATCTTGAAATTGTGTCCATGTTTGCATGATCGAGTCTCATGTGCCATAGTTGACTCTCATCACTTTTGGCCATTAAGCATCTACCTGCTTTGTTAGCATCTTCTAACAAATAGAATATATATATATTGTCTTCCCTGATATCTTCAAAGATAGTACTACCAGTTGAGCTATCAACTATAGCACATTTCTCTTTGACGAAGTTAATACCATAACCATGGTCAGCTAAATGGATTATGCTGAGCAGATTATGTTTTAACTCGATAACTAGACATACATCTTTAATCACAGGGTAGGGGGCCTTACCAATATTTTTGATACCAATTATGTACCCTTTTAAATTATTACCGAAGAAAATGTATCCTTCTTTCTTCTTCGACAGTGTTGCGAATAATGAAGCGTCACCGCTCATGTGCCATGAGCATCCACTGTCGAAGATCCATTTGCTTCTAGCATGTGAAAGGTGTTTCACCTACAAAAGAATTTACAGATGAAAATTTTGTACCCATTTCTTGTAAGATCCTGGAATGTTAGTTTTTTGGTATCTATGCACAAATTTTCAAATCAACAAGCTTTTTAACTCTACATGCAGAAGAAATATGACCAATGGTGCCACAATAGTGACATCTAGCATATTGAATGTTGAATGCAGTGTGTTGTGCATTGTTGGTAGGTCTAGGTTTTCTAGTGTAGAAGAATGCATGCCTATTTGTCTTCTTGGGCAAATGTTTGGTTTGGTTAGGTCTGATAGTGTTGGGTCTGACCGTGTCCTGATGATTCGGTAAGTGACACGTGTTAGGGTAGGAAGCAACAACTTCAGGCTATTTTTCTAAACTAATTTCCAACTTTTTGGAGGTATCATGTAACAAAATATATTTAGCAGTGAGTGCATCATTTCTAACAATAGCTTGTTGGAGACTTTTCTTCTCTTTAAATAAGTCTTCCTCTAATTGGGTAATGGTCTTGTCCTTCTCTTCAGATAGTCTTTGGGTCTTGTGTAATAACGACTTAACAGAAGAAAGCTCACCTACCTTACTAGAACTATTACTACTTCTAACCTCATCTAGTAGGTCGGTAAGTCTTTCTATTTCACCTTTATACTATTTGAGTACCTTCTTAGAGGTCTAGTATTTACTATGCAGTCTTCTGTAATCCCCTAAGAGGTCAGTAAAGGCTTCTCCTAGTTGCTCAAAGGTAAAATTATCATAAGTATCAAATAAGGGGTTAGTGGTTACCTGATCGTAAGCCATCAAACATACATTTGCAGCGTCATCGGATTGCTCGTCTTCTGAGTCGCTAGCTTCACTTTTATGCCATATGCTTATATTGACATATCTTTGGGATGTAGTTTTCTTCAGGTAGCCTTTATCATATTTGCTGCTCTTCCTGCTTGATGATGATGCTGTTGGACAGTCCTTATTCATGTCCTTTCTTTTTACAGCCATAGCAGATAGGATCTTCTTCGTTGTTATTGTTGTTGCTGTTGTAGTCCTTCGTTTTTCTATTGAATCTTATAAACTTCTTAAATTTTCTAACCATAAGAGCTTGATCCTCAGTGTCAGAGTTACTGTCTTCGGAATTAGCTTCGACAGTTCTTCTATATTGAGCTTTAAAAGTGATCGACTTCTCTGACTTCTCCTTTGGTGTAGCATCTTTAAATTCTTGAAGTTCCAGCTCGTGAGTGAGTAGCTTACCCATGAGTGTTTCAATAGACATGGTTGTAAGGTTGTTCCCTTCAATGATTGCTGTAGCCTTTGGAATCCAGTTCTTTGTGAGAGCTCGCAGCAGTTTACGAATCTTCTCATGGTTACTGTACTCCTTGCCTAATGATGACAGAGGATTTACAATATCCAGGAATCTCGTAAATATCTGGGTGACATATTCGTTTGGCTTCATCTTGAACGCCTCATACTCTTGAGTAAGTCTGCTGATCTTTGATTCCTTGACTTGTGTTGTTCCTTCGTGGGTTACTTCGAGAAGTTTTCACACTAATTGATGTTGTGCAAGTAGACACCCTATTAAATTCAGTCCTGTCTAAAGCACAAAATAAAGCGTTAATAGCACGTGTGTCAAGACTGGCCTTTTTCTTTTCATCCTCAGTATTTATCATGGAATTTTTCAACCAAAACATGTCCAACAAGAATATGAGGAGGCTTTTTGTAGCCATCAATAATAATAGACCATAAGTCAAAATCTAGGGATTTTAAGAAGAAACTCATCCGTATTTTCCAATAGGTGTAATTTGTACCGTCAAACAGTGGAGGTCTGTTTGTGGCTTGGCCTTCACTTGTGAACTTCACAGTTGCCATGTGTTGTGTTGTAATCTATGTAATAGTTAAGAACAATAAAAAATATAACTGCAATGTTACCTTGCTTTACCTGTATAACCACTTTGATACCAATTGTAGGAACGAATCGTAAAGTACAATACTCTAGGGGGGTGAATAGAGTAGGCAACGAAATATTGTTAATTTAAAAGTTAGCAGCAAGATCACAGAGATATATCACAAGTAAATAAATGTAAAAGAAGAGATCATAAAGCAAACGCAAAGACGACAATTTATACTAGTTTCCCTCTTGTGAGGACTATTCCAGTCGGAAGAATTCTAGCTTCTAATTGAATCCACTATTGGAAAATACTGCAAGTTTTTATACGAAGTCCTTGCAACTTCTACAAATGCGAGCTTTGATACAAATTACTCGACCAACTTCAGTTGTGAAGTGTATTTCTTCAATCAAGCCTCTGATTACAATCGCTCTGAAGCTTCTAGACCGTACCGCACTGGCAAATCGACTAGAGGATTGTAACTAGCTTAGGATTTAAAAATTAAAGTTTAGAACACTTTAGAAGAGAGCAATAGGCTTTAGAGAGAAGAGATGAAAGTGAATGAGTGAATTAAAATGATCGAAATCCTTCTCTGTTTATAGCTTTTCCAAAGGTAGAACTCTGTCAGAATTCGGGCAGAACTCTATGAGAAAATCTTGGCAAGATCCGTAACTGCAGGAGGGCCAAGTTCAAAAAGCAACGTTCACTAGCCGAACTCGGCCGAGTTCTGTCCGGGTTTTGTTAGATTTTTGCAAAAATGATTTTTGGAATTTTTGAAATTGTTTTAAGCAGTTAGGAGCTTTTTGTAAATAGGGGACTATTTTTCAAAACATGAGATATTTTGAAAATATTTTTAGAGTAGCCTATTTGCCAGTACGACTCGGTGTACAATGTATTCCTAGACTCAAGAAATATGAAAAATATATTGCATAAAGGAAATATAGACTCGAGTGGCAAACACAGCTTCGGTCTTGAACAGAATGGGTAGCAGTTCTCTGGCAGTGTCCAAGAGTCCAAATAAACTTGAGTAGCCCTTATATCGAGACGGAGTTTGATTAATTATTAAAATCAGGTTTGACCATGACCAATGGGCCAACAACGCGACCTCGTGTACAGTTCCTCCGTATCTCACTTCAGTTGGCTGGGTTCAGACCACTCACCTTTCCTCCTCGAGATCTAGGTTCACGACACTAAGGCCTAGAAGGGCTTCAGCTTCCTTAACTTGTCGTGTCATCAGCCGACTTTCCACTCGATCACCTATGATGCTTGGCGTTCGGTATCGCACGTCAACCCCTTCGTTCGAGTGGCGCTGCGATTGAAGGCAATCGGTAGTGCGCTAACTAGCTGGAGCCGGAACACCATTGGCGATATATTTCAGAATCTCAGAAAGGCGGAGGACGACGTCCTTCAAGCTGAGGCACACTTCGATGCAGGGAAGCTCCCCTCCCAGAGGGCAACCGCCAATGTGGCCAGGGCCAGATTAAAGCGTTGTATCGACGATGAGACAGAGTTTTGGCGCTAGAAGGATCGATACAAATGGGACACGGACGATGATGCCAATACCAGCTTCTTCCATACTTGTGTACGTCAACGTCGAAACAAGCTATCTATCTATATTATTCAGAACACGGAGGGTGTCGTCCTCAACGATAGCGCCAACATTTCGTCAGCTGCTATTTCCTTCTTCGAAAGCCTGTATGCAAAAGAACATGTCCTCCCTGGTGCGTCTTTCTTGCACACTATCCCCCTTCTTATCAATTTAGAGGATAATATCACCCTTTTTCGCCCGGTTGAGGAAGAGGAGATCGTTGCTGCTATGAAAACTCTGGACAACAACAGCGCGGCCGGCCCTGACGGTTCTAGAGGATTATTTGACGCATGTTGGGACTTCATTGGGTATGACATCACTGGCACCATGAACGCATTCATGGAAGGCCTCTCGTACCCCAAGGCAATCTTTAGCGCTCATCTGGTGCTCATCCTGAAGACAAAGAATCCGACGTCGTTTGCAGGATACAGACCGGTAAACCTCTGTAACTTCATCAAGAAGATTTTTGCTAAAGTCATCGCCAGTAGGATGACGTCGATCCTTCCAAGAATTATTTCAAACGAATAGAGTGGCTTCGTCAAAGATTGGAACATCGTCGACAATATTCTATTAGCCAAGGAATTAATTCACAAGATGGGCAGCAAAAACTGGGGAGGCAACATTGCGATGAAACTGGACATAGAGAAGGCCTACGACAGGTTAGATTGGCAGTTTCTTATCTGGGTCCTTCGCAGGTTCGAGTTTTCTGAGAAGTGGATCAATATGCTCTGGCGCTCCATCAATACTTCTTAGTTCTCCATTATGATCAACATAAACCCAACTGGCTTCTTCAAATCGCACCACGACATCCGGCAAGGAGACCCTCTCTCCTCTTTTCTTTTTATCATCGCTGCGGAGGCCCTGAGCAGAAATATCATCGAGCTCGTGTTGCCTCCCGAGTTTTGTAGATACGCCACCACCAGCTGATGCCCCCTTATGTCTCACCTCTTATACGCTGACGATTTGATCATCTTCTCCTCCGGCTAGGTTAGGACGGTCAGGGACATCAAGCGTCTCCTCGGGCGGTATGAGTCGGTCTCTGGGCAGAAGGTGAACCTATCCAAGAGCTGCATTTTCATCCACCATAAAATCTCTTCCAGCTCGAAGGCAGAGATCGCCACTGCCTCCCATCTCCATGTTTCCTTCCTGCCGTTCACTTACCTAGGATGTCCAATTTCTTACGATAGACATAAGTATTTCCTCTTCGAACCTCTTATATCCAAAATTCATCGACGCATCAGTGCTTGACAGGGGAGTTTTCTATCGATGGAGGGAGACTCACCTTCATCAGGCTTGTCTTATGCTCTCTGCCGATCCACATTCTGTCTGCGTGCAACCCACCAAAGCGGGTGATGGAGGCGGTTGAGCAGGCATTATCCAGCTTCCTTTAGGAGAGTTAGAGGCCTCACTCAGGCCATCGGATTTGGGCTAGCTGGGTGTCGATCGCCCGGCTGATCAAGGAAGGAGGAAAGGGCATCCGCTGTCTCCAGGAGATGGCGTTCGTGATGGCAATAAAGTTATAGTAGAGATTTCGAGCGTCCGGCTCCCTGTGGCTGATCTTCATGCGCGCTCGATACATGCAACATGTCCACCCATCCTTAGCAGAGGTAAGCAGCTTGGCCTCCCCAACATGGTGTCACTTATTGCTTGGCCAGAACTTCGGAGAGCAGTACCTGCGGTTGGAAGTCGGCCGCGACGAGGCTGACTTTTTTTGAGAGAACTGGACAGGTAGGGGCCTACTTTCGACGGTCAAGGGGGAAGATCCTGGTTATTCTAGACCCGTGGGACAATACGCATCTCTGTTGGAGATTCGAGCTAATTACTCAGCTGTTCGATCGCATCGTGGTGGATGGCATCAGATCGGACGACATCATCCTGTCGGAACAGGCCGACACCCTGCGATAGGACCTCACTAAACATGGCAGATTCACCACCTTCTCTGCGTGGGGTATCTCGAAGATGGCCATCTACGACCCGTGCGAGCCATTCCATCCTCGTTTGGAGGGTGACATGCCTGGAGATTCCCACCGACGACATATTATGGATGTTCGTCGTGCCCATCACATCGCGTTGCCATTGATGTCCTTCCCCGGAGGTCGAGACTATCGATCACATCTTCTCTAACAGTCGGGCAACATCCGATGTTTGGCAATACTTCCAAATCGAATGTAAGATCAGCTACTTCGGATCTTCTTTAGCCGACCGTTTGTTCTCATGGGGCAGGGCCATGCAGCCTACCGCTTCCAACGCTGTCGCCTTTGCAATCCTTTGGGTTCTTAGGAAGAACAAGAACAAGTGTCTCTACGGTGGAGCCACCTACTCATCGACTCAGCTTAAGAGCGAGATTTCCAGACAGTTCTTTAGGGCTTGGCAGACTCACGATTGCGACCCCCCTTTGGAACTGTTGCTTCGTCTTCAGTGCGGCAGACAGTAGGTTCTCATGTATTTTAATACTCTGATCACCTTTTAATCTCAGTCATGCAATCCAAATCCAAGGGTTAATAGGTTGGTTCCATAATATTAAACCACCTGAATGTTTTTAGAATATGACTCCCCTGCCTCTCTCTCTCTCTCTTTATATATATATATATATATATATATATATATATATATATATATATATATATATATGCCAATGGCGCGTTAGTGTAACGGTAAGACTGTTGGTGCCGGGGTGTGAGGTCGCGAGATCGAACCCCCACTGGAGCGGCTGGGTGGTAGTGGCCATGGCTCCTGGGCCAAGTGCTGGCTAGGTGGCTCTAGCCCGAGGGTTTTAGTCCACGGGCACTTGGTTTTTAAAAAAAAGAATACATATATATATATATATATATATATATATATATATATATATATATATATATATATATATATATATATATATATATATATATATATATATATATATAAAAGATATGGATTTCGTCTTTAGATTTGGACCTTCATTTTGTGGATAATATTATCTTTTTATACTTTAACAAAAGGTAACCTATGATGATCTATCTTGTCTATTGTGAGATACTATTGCATAGATCAATTTATGTCGTCTTTTATGTGCTTATTTATCGTATTTTGTTTTATATATGCTAAATTGATTTTTTTTGTTTCATGATAATTGTTCATTTAATGCATATTATCTCTTTTGTTTAAAGATGATTGTTTTTAATATTCATGATACTTTTATTATCAAACTTTTATTATTCTCTTCTAATTCAAGTTACTAACTGCCTATAGTAGTAATTCTTTGCGGGGGAGAAGTCAGGCATAATTTCTCTCTCTCAAAGCATTTCTTATCTTTAAGCCTACGGTTATCAGATGGACACCGTGCTAAGATTTTAAAAGGAAAGAAAGGAACTGTGATAAGAAGACCTAATATTTTGATGAATTAGTTTTCTACTTCTGAAAATATTTTTATTTTTTTGAATTTAAATATGCCAATAATATTAATTTTGGATATACCCATGTAAAGGGGGAGCAGTTAAATTGTTTTAAATCAATTATTCTCCTGACATGCCATATATCTAGAATACTATTTATTTGGGCATTTATCTAGTCTTGTTTAAATTGGACTGTTTATGTTCTATGGATTCTTTTATTAAAGTTGTTTTCATGATACAAAAATATTCGAATCGTCAGCTGTCAGATTGAGGACTAAACGGACACATTCGAATATTTATTAAGACAACTTTTTAATAAATTAGTATTTCAAAAGTCTTTTTGATTTATCTCTGTTATTTTGAATCTGTCCGTTACTCAAATGTTATTATTAAGATAGTTTTTAAAAACACTTTATTATTTTGAAATCATATTCTATTATTAAAATATTTCTTATATAATTTTTATTAGAAATACATTTTATTTGTTCATCTTTAGGCATTTATATATTTAATATTTCTTTTACTTGCCTAAAGACGATGTTTTGTTTTAAGTTTGGAACTTTATATGCATTGAACAAATGGGTGAAAGATGCATATCTTGAATATCCTTTAGATTTTGAGATTATTGATTTTATTTATCTTATGCATATAAATGCTTTTTGAACTAGATACACATATTGTAAGGGAGAGCAAATTAATTGTTTCAATTCAGTTATACCCTTAATATGTGGTATACCTAGTTCATTATGGACATATATTCTTTTATTTAAATATCTTTTTGACTTGTTCATGATATTTTGATTTATGAATGGGTTTATAAGAGAATATATAATTCTTCTTGATTCTCTCATTTTCATGGGTTTATAAGTTATAATTTTTCCATATTATCTTGATTTTCTTATCTTGATAATTATTGAGCTATTGTTATTTTGGCTTTTTTGTTAAGATTTTATCTCAAAGTTCATGATTATCTATATTTAGACTAATCATACTTTGCGGGGTAGCATTCAAGTTGACTGAATATCTCCTTCTTAAGTATTTTGTCCCTATTACCTTCATGTTTATGTAATGTATATTCATATATCATGCTATGGTAATTAAGTTCAAATGCATGAACTTTGGTATAGATTTTGTATAGATTCTAGTATATCTGTTTTGGTTTCTTTTCAATGATTATATTCTTTATGGAAGTGATTCACTATTTTTTATGGGTAAAGTATGAATCATATCTTTTTGTGATCGTTGTTAAAGTCTTATTATATCTTCTAAATAGTGTTCTAGATCTGTGAATTTTTTTCTCATGGATTATTTATGACCAATGATTGATTTCTACTATATTGGTATCTACCTTTTATTAAAATCCTTTTTTGGTTTCCATCAAAACTAGAGTTATATTCTTTCTTAGATTGTGTTTTTGAAAGGTTTGTTTCAAATTTCTACCCTGATCGTTATTCATGATTATTTCTGCCTTCCTTCTGTGATGATTGATTTTCTTTTATATCTTATTACGGGGGAGTTATTTTTTATCATGTCAAGGGGGGAGAAATAAGTTTAAGTTAGCACACAATCTTCTAGTAATATATGTTTATTAATGATACATGGATCAATCGTATTTGTCTTAAACTTAACTGATTTGCCATAATAAAAAAGGGGGAGATTGTTAGCCCAATGATTATATCATATTTTTGAATATGGCTAATCAGTTAAGTTTAACATAATAATGTCACTAATATTCATATATTTTCTATCATATTGCTACTTAAACTTAGCATTGTCCTACTACTCACTAAATGTTATCATACTATGATACTGCTTTGTTCGTCTAACATGTACTTGTAGACATGCAGTAAGCATAATCAAACTAGGACATATGCGATGAAGAATTGATGACGGGTCAAAGACGACATTAAATCAGAAGATGTCTTTGAACCACCCCGAAAGGTATTCAGATTTCCAGATCTGTTTATCTTTGGACATCTGTCGTCAAAGAAAAATGATGTCTTCAAGTCTGCTCAAAAACGTCATCAAAAGGGCTATTGGTTTTTCCAATTTATTATATATTTTTCTATTTATTGAGTCTAGATAATTTATGAGTCGGGATCATTGGAAATTTAGTTTACCACTCTCAGAAATCCTTTTGACCCAAACCAAATCCTAAACCTTTGTTTATCCAAAATGACCTAGACTTGACCTAACCGAACTCGGCCAGAGTTCTGCCCGAACTCGGTCAAGTCAAATCACTTCAGGTCAACAGCAAATTCTTACTCCTTTGGATCTGCAACGTTCAAAATTATGAACGTTAACCCTACCGAGTTCTGCCCGAACTCTGTCCCAAAAAATCCTATAAATAGAGTAAAAATTTCCATTTTTATTTACTCAATCCTTCCTCATCTTCTCTATCTATTCTAAAGCCTTTCTACCTACGAAGAGCTTTAATCTTCCTATTTCCAAGACAACTCCAATTCTTCTAAGTGCCTGTGGTTTCCGATTAGGAGTATTCGAGTTGTACAAGCTTGGAGTATAAAAGCTTTCCTTCAGAAAGGTGTTGAAGTTTGTTCGTGGGTTTTGGATAAAAATACGACGTTGATTGAAGTTTGATCATGGGCTTCAGACTAAAACATGACGGTGTTGAAGTTGGCGTGTTCTTCCGATGAAAACACTTAGTGTAATCTCTATTCAAAATAATGGATTAAATAGCGGGCAAGAGTTCTCGCGACTGGACTAGTCCTCTCAGAGGAAAACCAGTATAAACCTTGGTGTTTACATTTGCTCTTCTCTACTCATTTACTTTACATATTTACTTATATACTGCCTCCTTCATATATTGTTTGATTACTGCCATAAATATTTTTAAGTGGTGATTATTATTCTGCTGCACACACGCACTTTATTTACCCCCTCTAGAGGTGCTCAATTGGTCCTATACTGTTTTTGGGGACTCCAGGAGATGGAAGAAGAAGGTCGTCCCCCGACCACCGCTCGAATAGGAGAGTGGACTCACCCGAGCCAAGCCGAAGACGAATCATGGTTTCAATAAGCCGCCTGTCGGAGAGGATGCGACACCAAGAAGCAGATAATCTATTATTGTGAGAGGCAACCAATGGGTGTGAATGCTTGAAATACCTGGCCTTCATGAAGCGAGCCCAAATGGTGCGGTTCTCTCTTAATTTTCACCACATCTTCATCGAGCAGGCGTCGAAAGATGTGCGCCAACCTGTAGAACCCCAAGCCTCCCTCGGATGTGGATCGCACCATTGATTCGCAGCTGATCCAATGTCGCTTATCCTTACCGTCGCAATGGCCCCAAAAGAAGCTGGAGAAAATATTTTTAAGGTTGGATAGGACCTTCTTGGGGGGAGCAGGCACCCAAGGTGTAAATCAGAATGGAGGAGAGCACGTGCTTGATAAGTATCGCCTTCCCACCAGAAGAAAGGGTAGCATTGTGCCACCGCTCGACATTCTTCCTGATCTTACCCAGGAGATCGACAAAAAACCCCAAATTGGTCCTACCGTACACCAACGGGCATCCTAAATATGTGAGAGAAGGACTTCAAATGGAGAAGGATGTGATATTGGTTAACAGGGCTATGTGGTCCGTTTTTGTAGAGTGGTGAGCATAGACGACGCTTTTGTTGGGGTTGATGCGCAGACCGGAGCATCTATTACATCTCTGCAACGTGTTGTACAACACTTCAACTGACCCAACATCACCCGAAGAGAATATAAGGATGTCGTCGGCGTAGGTGAGGAGGATAATAATTAGGTAGCCGCTCACGGTGTGGTAGTGTTGGAAACGGAGGGGTACGGGCCATATGATTGAGATTCCTGCTCAGCGCTTCTGGGACAATGATGAAGATAGTGGACGATAATGGATCTCTTTGTCTAACACCGCGAGTCAATTTGAAGAAGCCATCTGCTTGACCGTTAACGACGGTGGAGTACCATGAGCTGTTGATCGATCTATAGATGATGTCGATCCATGTATCTGAAAATCCGAAAGCCCTAAACACCCAGATCATGAATTGCATGTCATATGCCTTCTCTATATCCAACTTGATGGCCATGTTGCCCCCCCTGCCGAAAATTTTATGCAACTGATCATCTCTTGCGCAGCAAGATGTTGTCTAATATATTGCGACCACGGATGAAACCACTTTGCTCTTCAGATATAATTTTAGGGAGTAAACATGTCGTGCGGTTAGGAATGACTGTCAAGATAATTTTTTTAGTGAAAGTGCAGATACTCAGGGGGCATAAATCCTTGAACGTCTCCGGGTTCTTCTTCTTGGGGATCAGAATAAGGTTGGCACTGGATATCGACTTGGAATTCCTTGATCATTGGAAGAAGGCGAGAACCGCCTCATGTATGCCCATCTTGATGATGTCCCAGCAGGATCTGAAGAAGACACCAGTGAAGACACCCGGACCCGGGGTACTATGCCCATTGAGCGACCAGATGACATCTTTAACCTCGTATTCAGGAGGCTGGAGCTGTAGCAGGGTGTTGTCGTCATCCTCGATCAAACGAGGGATGGCCGCCAATAGCACCTCATCCTTGTGAATGACGTCTTTAGAGAACAACTTGGAGTAAAAGGAGAAAGCAGCCAACTGAATCTCCCGTTGGTCTTTAGGAGTGTTTCCATGCTCGTCAAGAATCTGGTGAAGAATGAGGTGTTGCTTTCGGCCTTTGACGCATGAGTGGAAGTACTTAGTATTCTTATCGCCCTCGGTTTCGTAGGTCATCCTAGCTTTTTATTTCCAAAATTTTTCCTCAATTTTGAGGCGGTTCTTCAGTAGCGCTCTGGTAAGATTGAGGGACGAACGAGCCGAAGCAGATCTGTCGTGGGCGTACAATATCTCCGTGCGAGTAAAATCATCTTCCGTAGAACGAACAGCCTGGAAGATGTCGCAGAATGCTTTCTTGCTCCAACGAGCAAGCGCTTTTCGCACGGTTTTCAGTTTGGTGACCACTTGAGCTAAGGGGTCGGGGGCGTCGGGGCCATTCCAAGCCGTCGAGACAGTGTCCAGAAAGCGAGAAAATAGAAGCTTTTCTTGGGATGGTTGGTCCTCCTGCTGACCTCAATGAGGAGCGAGGAGTGGTCCGACTCGGTGGAATTAAGGTGAGTGAGTCTGGTGTTGAGCTAGAGGTCTGCCAAATTCGAGTTGATGAGCGCTCGATCGAGATAAGAGTGTTGGCGGCGGGCACCGTATTGCATGTTGCACCAAGAGAAGGTGCTATCGGAGAACTGAAGAGGGGATTGGTGAGCTTCAAAAATAAAGTTGGTGAAGTCGTTCATCGCTGACGTGAGAGGCGGCCGGCCTCCCAAGTTCTCCTTTCGACAAGTGACAGTGTTGAAATCTCCAATATATAGCCAAGGGAGTTTGATATGACTGTGGTGAAGGCTGATCAAAGATTCCTAAAGCTATTTGCGTTCAGTAATATCGCAGCTCCCGTGAACAGCAGGCAAGACAGACCGAGTCTGAAGAATGGGGTGTTCCACCCAATACGACAGTGCCTGCCTCGTGTGTTCGATGATTCCATGCCTCACATCTGCGACAAAGAGGATCCAGATGTCATGGCAACCTACGATAGCAGAAGGAAAACCCAACTGCAGTTGGATGTGCTTGAGTTTCTTTTGAGGAAGTTTGGGTTCGTTGATCACCAAGATGTTGATTCTGTGGATTTTATTGAGACTTCTAATTCTTCTCATAGTAGGTTTGTTAGCGAGACCCCGGACATTCCAAGTTAAAATGTTAAGCATTGGAGTGTTGAGGGAGGGGGACGGTGGAGAATTTAGCGGCAGATCTAGTGATCATGGGTGTAACTACTTTGGTGCGTCGATTATAGTTATTCTTTTTGTTGGTGCCTATGGGGGCACTTACCTCTTGAGCTTTGTCCATGCTGTGGTCTACTTCAACTAATAAGTCTGCTATTGGGTGAAGTTAAACCTCTATGTCTGTCTCTGCCAAGGCACCAAAGTAGTTATTCGAAGTGGAAAAACCGACGTCTAACGCTTGCTGCAGTCTGGCCACCGATTCTTGGCCGATGTTGGACAACATTTCGGCATGGATGTCGATCGCAGTGGAGGGGTCAGGGAGGGCTTTCGGATCTATAGAGTGGATGGCAATGTCCCTTCCCGATGATGCTGGGGCTTCTATGGACAGGTGGACTTGGACTAAGCATTGGTCTACGGTGGAAGGTGAGGAGACCGGCATGGTGAGAACGTCTGACGCCTACCTCTCTTCTGTCCCCATAACTGTTCGAATCCCCGAAACTGCTCGACTTTGGTTGGATCGTGTCCCTCTCTTTGTTGTTCCCGGTACTGCTTGATTTTGAGTAATTTTTTGGTTCTTGGACGATGTCCTCATCCCCTTTAGAAGTATGTCCCGTCTCTGTCTCCTTATGAGCGGTAGCCTCCAATCTCAGTGCTCTGCCGATTTTTGAGGTATCATATGTAATATCTGCCTCCTGGTTGTCATCATTGTGGCCCATATTTAGGATATCAAATTTATTAGAAAGGTTTATTCCTGGAGTAATTCTTTTGTTGGGCGCAGGAGCACTTTTCTGAGTTTGTTCTTGTCCGATAGAGTTTCCAGCACTTGCCTCGAAGCGAAGACGATGTAGAAGCATAAAAATTTTAGCAAATAAAGCCGTATGCGCCCAAGCCAAATGAGGACATATGCGCCCAAGTGAAGCTCCTATGTGCTCAAGTCACCCTGTGAAGCTCCTATGTGCCTATCATCCTGTGAAGCTCTATGCGCCCAAGCTACCCCCTGTGAAAGAGGGTGCATTGCCTGAAATAGGGCTATGAGCCCAAGCCTGACTCGGTCAAAGCCATGATCAAAAAGTGCACCGAAGCGCACGACCACGTCAGTCTCCACGAGCAGTCTTGTACCGAAGCATGCGGCCACGTCAACACCACGACCAACCAACAATCTCACAGCCTGCATGTACCTACACCCTATGCGCCCAAGGCAGGACTATGCGCCCACATGAAAACCAGTATGTTTTCCTTATATAGGCGCATAACATCATTTCAGCTCAAGAACGACTATAAAAAGGGGCCTCATCCCTCTTCAAAAGACAGAACGGAGAGCATTTTCAAGAGCCAAATTGCTGCACTTCTTGCCAGTGAGCCGAGAGTTAGCAATTTTCTTAGGTTTTCTCCCAGTTTTGTAATCGGAGTGTCAACAGAGTACAGAAGCAACTGTCGCTCGATCTCCATCGTCCCATTTCCCAGAATTCTTTTTTGTACTTGGGGATCCACAGCGCAGGATCTCTCAGGCTTACTCGATTTGTGGTGCCTTGTGCCAATAAAGAAAAGACAGTATTTTCTTCTTCTTTTTTGTGTGTGTCCACAAAAATGGCGACTCTGCTGGGGACTACCTTTTCCTCTGACGAGAAGGTGGTGACGCAATCTGATACCGACAAAGTGGGGAGCACTCAGAAGATGTTGATCGCAAAATTCGATCAGCAGGCGTTCGAAGAGATGCTCTCGAGGGATGGCTCTACTCCCTCAAAATCAGCGAAGCCAAACAAGTCTCGTAAGACTTGGCTTCCGAAGGCTCGCTGTGTATATCCTGCTAGTGTCATAGCAGATATGCAACTGGAGGACTCTGTCACATGGGCGCATGACTCTGCCACAGAAGTTTCCCAAATGGAGAAGGCTCACACCGTTTCGGGCTCTACTAGCCCAGTGACTTCTTTCCTGCACAACCAACAACAGAGTGTTCGACGCTCGAGACTTGACAAAGGAAAATACTACGATGCCAAGAATCGGTGTGTGCGACACACTGGGCAAACCCAGCGAGGCTCACAAACGAAGGAGGCAAAACTGGGAGAAAGCAGCACTGCTCCACCAAGCATGCGTCCAAAGCCATACGTCCAAGGGGATGTTTGGGCGCATAACCCCAACCAGAATGCTTCTGTCTTCAACAGACTGGACATCCAGGGTCATACGCCCAAGGCTATGTGCCCAGGCTCACTGGATCCATACTATGCGCCCACATCAAGGAGACTCAGACATGCTGTCAAGAAGCATGCGCCCAAGGCCAGTCTCCAAGGCCTATGCGCCCACAGTAAAAAGATAGGCCCAACGCGTATAGCACGGGACTGTCTTCAAGGACATCATATAACTTAGGTGTGGGGGTTGCCCCTGCACGTGAACTAAGTCTGGATGCGCCAACTCTCCTTACGAACTCGCATACAAAGCTTGGCGATGCATGCAACATGGGTTGTAAGGCAAAACTCCCTTCCACTGACTTGCGCGACATGATAAATCATAAGCATAAAGCGAGGGAGGACATAACAATTCATAATGCACATCCGTGCACCAGTATTGTTATTAACTGTTGCTGCTCCAAAGCAACAAGAGTGCCTCAGAGAAAGTCTGTGTTTCGACGGCTGCATTTCTCTGACGATGAAAAGCCACTGTGTGTTTTATCCAACATGGCTTCATGGGGTCCCCTTTACGGAAGCCCCAATCAAAGACGGCGGACTACGAACCCAACTTTCTCTCTCAGTTCCGCGAGAAGAAGAAGAAGAAGTCTACCAACAGATGGCCAGCAGGCTGTCACATCTGAAAGAGTCTATATGGGTACTCCGTCAAAGGCAAGATTCTATATGGACGACGAAGACTCCCAAGCTGGGGGTAGTATTCCCTCAGAGTCTGAAGCGGATGACCTTCACACTGGGGGTAGCCTTCCAGAGGACGACGATCTCTCCGAATCTGATGGTGACTATCTATCTTCTCTACCTGAAGATGAAGAACTTGTCCACTCGGAGACAGACAGTATCAGCACCAGTAGTACTGTTTCCTCTGTTCATCCTTGCATGTATCTACATACATGACGGACGGAGAAAGACCTGAAGAAGCCAGTGATCAGACCAGCAAACGGCTAGAGGGTCTTGAAACATCATTCGCCAAGATCACTGATATGCTTACCAGTATCATGGCGGTTTAAGCTGTTGGGGCCGTTCCTCCACCTGAACAAAACGTCTCGACATACGCTAGTTCGGCACATAGCAACAACCCTCCTTCACTACAAAAGGAGTATCATTCCGTTGCACCTCCTCCAAATCTTGCAAATGCTGGGGGTGGTCCTTCGCCAACGATGCCTAACAACCGTTTAGCAGCCGTTTCCCAATACCTGCTCAATCAACAGGATACAATTGATTCTCTGGTCGCCCGTCTCGACACCATCTCACACAAAGACGAGCTTCAGAAGATAGGGATATCTCAACCGTATCCTCCTGAGTGGGACAATGCTACTTGCCCTCCTAACTATAAGCCGCTGATGCTGAATTCATTTGACGGGTTGACTTCTCCTCGTCAACACATGACGTACTTCAACACGCAGACTCTACACTTGCCCAGAGACGATCCGTTCTCGTCGAAGCTGTTTATTAGCACCTTGCAGGGGGTAGCTTTCGAATGGTTCTGCAGTCTGCCTGACGGATGTATCAATTCATTTAAAGACTTGGAGAGGTTGTTCCTCAACAGATTTTACGAAAGTGGCATACATGTTAGTATGTCCACGCTCATCGAGACCAAGCAAAGAAGGACTGAGTCTGTCATCGCCTTCATCGAACGCTTCAGGCGGCTAGCACTAAAGATGCCCTTCGGCATACCAGACTCAGACCTTATGGACACTTGTTGACATAACTTCCTGTCACGACCCGCACCCTAGAGTAAGGGCACGAAACGTGGGTACGTCCAGCCTACGCCACAGTATCGGCGGTAGAACGTTGTCCTAGGTCAAACATCTAACAATATAAAGGTACCTGTACAGTATATACACTCCAAATAGAGGTGACATAGCAAATACAGTCTCAATCACATCTAAGGTAGAGCATGATAAAAGATAGATAAAACATGAAATCCACAAAGAGATATCGCAGATAGAAGTCTAAGTGTCTAAGATACACAAACCCAAAAAATATCTCAAATCTCAAATACAGTAATCCATAAAGTAAATACAACTCAAGACAACTAAAATAACTATCTATACAACCTCTACTGTGTCTCCTCTAGGCTAGCAGGCAACCTCCAAGCTATCTGTAAAATTTATCAACAGGTCCAGTCAGGACAGGAGCGAGCACAATACATCTCACGCAGTTCATAACATGTTAGGAAATATAAGCATGCAAAAGAGTAAGATACATGAACTGTAAGAAGATGTATATGAAAACGAGAGAGAATTAATAACTGAAATATATACAGGATAAGTAAAACTGCAATACTAGTGATTTAGAGCACAATATGGTTATGTAAACGGTTTAGGTTGCACAATAACAATAGGTCAAATCCATTATAACGTGAGTGTACAATGGAAGCGCACAATAGTCGTACCATGGGATTTGATTACATAACCATTCCTACTCACCCTCCCCAATCAATACACAAGGATCCAATCCAGTTACGCTACCTTATACAATAGTCTCCATGAAGCTCATGTGATAATGAGAGTACAATATACACAATGAGTATACATGAATAGGGGTGTACAATAAATACAATATGTTCGTGAAACGCACATAACAATATGTATCTGTTGAACACAATAGAGATAACATCGCAAGAGAAGATCCATATAGTACCAATCCGTGATAACAATCGTGCCAGTATCAAGTAAAGTAATCTAGAGCAAGAATATAAGTCCTGACAAATATGAAACGATCAGAGAATGTACTCGCCTGTCACCCTGAATGACTGAGATGAATGGATGTCCGAACTGGTGTCACAAAGTCCTATTTAGAGTAAAACAGGTTATTTAAGAGTTTAATTTATATGGTAATTGAAATTATAATGCAATCTACATGAGTCTAAGTCAATCTAGGTCAAAGTCAACTCTTGGTCAACTCTGGTCAACTATAAAGTCAAACTAGGTCAACTCTAGTCAACTGTGGTCAAACTAGCTAGGGTTGGGTCAACAATGGTCAACTAGTCTAGGTTAGTCAATTCTAGGTCTAAACAAACTAAGTATATGCAATTCAAGTATCCAAGATAGCTACTAACTCATAGCCTAGTCACTTGCTAAACCAAGCACAAAACTAAACCATAAGCTAACAAGACACACAAACTTAGTCATATAATATATATATATATATATATATATATATATATATATATATATATAGAAAGAGAGGTAAAAGAGTAAGTGAGTATGTGTGTGTTTGGCATGTGTGTGAAATGATATGTGTTAATGTTCTCAGATTTAGTGATAGGTAGGTGTATGTGACATGAGATACATGATGTCAAAGGGTATATGAATGCATGTGTGTAAAAGGTTATAGGTTAACTCAATTTATAGAAATACATACATACATACTTACATTGTATACATGCAGTCATACATATCATATATGCATACTTGTATTCATTCATACACCTATACATACATACATAGATGCATACATACATATTTGAATACATTATATACTTACATACATTATATTCATATATGCATACTCTACATTATATTACATTCATTCCTTTCATATATTACATTATCTTTAAGTTGAATACATCATATATGGATACAATACATTATCTTGCATGCTTGCATTCATATATTACATTCTATATTACCTATATACATGTATTTCCTCCATTCATTCATACTTGCATCATATACTCTATATTACCATGCATGTTATCATTATATATTGCATTACAATATTTATACATTATGCATTCATATCTATCATTACATATATACCTTGCATTCATATCTAGTATTCATTATATACTTTCATGCATACATTATATATCATTCTTTCATTCACGCATTTATGCATTGCTTACATACATTATATTAATTGCATTCCTACATGCTTGCATTCAACCATATATATACATTAATGTAAAGAGGATATATATCATATATATATATCATTTCATTCATCTAACATATCATGCATTACATACTCTATATTTATTTAATATCCATACTACATAGGCTCATAGGTTACACAAAATGCATATATCGTATAGTCACTCTTCTACTTAAAAATAATATTGTACCAATTGGGCCTTCACTAAATTCTAGGATTAAAGTATGTCGTAGCCCTTTGTGTTAGCTTTTCGAAACTTTAAACGGATCGTATTTTCGTGTCCGGAAGCTCCCGAAATCGCAAAAATACCGAAACACGTTCGTCTTTCGTACAGCTGACACTCAAATAATTTTACAGAAAGTTTCAGAACGAATTTGGCTTATTAAAATATATATCTGGAAAGCTAACTTTGATACGGTTCTTTTAAAAAAAATGGGAAATAAATCAGAGTTCTAAGCTAAAAGTTATGACATTTCTAAGTTACTCTAGCAACTAAAAACGTGGATAAAAATTATGACGAATTTGGGTTGGCCAAGATACTTGGATACCAACATAGGTATCCAAATAAAACTCATTCTAACCATCCTAAATAAGATAAATCCACTCTCTAACCATTCTAAAACCGAATTTAAACTATTATCATACATACATACACATGGGGTGTCCTAATTTGGGATCTATCAAGTAGGACACAAGACACACCTATAACATCCTCAAATGGACTCCAAATGGTCTCAAAATTGAATCTAAAGGGGACACATGCATGAGGGTGGATCCTTTGAATTCAAAACTAATTAATATACAAAGGAAATCAAGTTATAGGATAGGTTTTACCTATTGGGAGTGGAATCCCAATGAAAATCTTTAAGACGGCTCCGATACGAAGATCTATCCAAAAGGACACCTCCCTTTGCACCTTGCCCAAATTCTTGGATAGAATCCTTCCTTGATGGTGTGGGATGGATTAGGAGAAGTTTGGATGGAGGAATGTGAGGGAAAGGAAATCAAATCAAAGAGGGAAGCTCTCTAATTTGGGGAAGAACACTTAGGGTTCTATGTAGAGGTAAAAAGAGGCAAGGGTTTTCTTAAGGATTCTTTATAGGAAGGGAGGGGGCACTTGATGGCTGGTCATTAGATGAATTAGGGTTAGTTTTTCATGTAGATGAGTGGCTAGGAGTTGTCCACCCAATTCTAAGCCTTCCTATTGGTTCAACTAGTCATAAGGCTTTCTTTTTCACAAATATCCTAAGGGGTAAATATCCTACTATGAAATATCTAGATATTGTTAATCTAACTTAATCATTAAGTCTCTAACCTTCTAACTAAACCTCCATGAGCATCATTAATATCTAGGTTTAGTCAAAACTAGGTTAGTCTCTAACAATTCAATTAGCACAATACTAATTAATCAAAATTCATTTTCATTAATAAGTCAAAAATGACCAAAATACCCTTAGGCTAAAAAGTCACAATTAGTCATCCTAATCACATGGTTAGGTCCCCATGGTCATGGTTAGTCTCTAGGTTATGCAGTCTCTAGGGTTACACTAGTTAACCATCAAAATCATAATTCAACATTTTAAATAGTTTTAAATTGATTAAAAATCACCAAAAATCACAACATGAGTTAAATCTTATTATTGATTAATCAAAATTATAAAAGTTTAAAATTACCCTCATTTTAGAAATTGGGTGCTACACTTCCTTCCTACGGTGAAGTTTTGTCTGGGTATACATAAGTATGATACATGGCTCGCTTTCATTGGGGCCGCTGATGCTGCTGAAAACGACGTTCCTAATATGGAACTACTGGGGTTAAAAACACCCAAATTCGAAGATAAGGGCAAGCATCCTCAAACTATCCCTGTTCGTGGGGGTAAAGGGAAAGAAGTCCTGAAGATCGACACTTCCAAAGGAGCTTCCAATTCTCAGGGCGCCGCTGACAAACCTAAGAAGACCTTCTCCTTTGACGAAGACGATGTCATTACCATCTTTCACACATTGACGAAGGATAATAAGCTGACATTGCCTCCACCACGACGTCCTGCAGAGGCGATCTAGCTCAACGATCCCAAGTACTGTCTCTATCATCAGTACGTGCATCATTCCACCAAGGACTGCATCATCCTGAAAAAGAAGATACAACGACTTATCGACAGCCAAGTGATCAACCTCGAAGCTGAAGACAAGGTCGTATCTTCTAACATGATCTCTCTTCAGTTTGGTGACTTTCCTTCCACAGAAGTCCCAGACGGCGTGGTCCCGATTCCCAAAGCTATAATAGAAGTCGTCAACCTACCACCAGCTTGCAACTCAACCTTGGTACCACTCATAACTGAACATAGTGAGATCATGTGGGTCCATCCGGACCTTGTGTAAGAAGTGACGCAGGGGGTGATACCTCCTAAAGCAAAAAGGGGCAAGAAATACAAGTCATGCCATATGGTATCCTCTCCCATCTACGAGGTTCTATCTGGTGAGACGCGATCGAAAAAGACTTATCTTCGGACATACGACCCCGCACAAGAAGAAGCAGTACCTCCTTAACCTCCTGCTGTCCCCACAAGCTCAGAAGTCGGCCCGTCTAAGCCTCCAACTTCGGACAAAGTCAAGCAGAAGGTGACACGGTTTGACAAGTCTCTGAAGGCACCAACTCCCGAAGGCATGGATCGGCCCTACAACTTTGACATATTGGCACAACTTGCCAATACACCTGCCAGGTTGTCTCTGTTCGATCTTTTGCGACTCTCCAAAGAAATACGGAAGGCCTTAAGCGAAGCTTTACTTCATGCCGACTCTTATCTCGCTGAAGTCAAAGCCCCCGCTGAAGACCCTGTCTCCTGTTCTCACTGCCACAGTACTATGGAAGTGGTACCCAACATCACCTTTCCACAGGAGGACATGCTACTAAAAAATAATCGTCATGATAGACCCCTGTACTATACAGGGTATATCGGGACAATCAAGGTGGACTGCATGCACATCGATCCAGGATCCTCCCTCAACATCATTCCTAGAAGTTTGCTTCAAATTCTGGGAATCCCTTTACACAAGCTATCTGCAACCAACACAACTATCATGGCTTTCACTGCTGGTCGAAGCCACCCGCTAGGCAAGATCCGTCTCAAGTGCCAGATCGGTGATCTCCGAACGGAGGTTTCTTGCTATATGATTGATGCTAATGTATCCTACAACATCTTATTGGGACGTCCATGGATACACGAGAACATGATCGTTCCTTCCATACTTCACCAGTGCTTCAAGTACGTCAACAGCGACGGTATCGTGAAGACGGAGTTTGTCGATGTCGATCCTTATAAGGGCATCGAAGCTTACTATGGAGATTTGGTACTTTATCAATCTCAGCCTCCCAAGGATGACGACAACGAAGCTGACAATGAAGCTGAAGCAAGTTCATCCTCCAATGATGGTCCCCTGATCATCCGAGTCAAAGGACGTACTACTCCAAAAAGTACTCCAAAGCCTCTCACAATCTGGGTAAAAAAGAAGAACCCTGACAAGGTCAAACCATTGACCATCACTCTCAGCAAAACACCCCAGAAGGAATCTACCGATGCCCGTCCTCCCAATCCTGAAGAATTACCCTACGTGGTGAACTCGGCCAAGACTGTGGCTCCTCTTCCAGATGATGATCCTCTCAATGAGTATATCAATACTCATAATAATATACCTTCAGCGGATGATGTTATCCCTGAAGATGAACTTGCGTATTTCCTTAGTAAAGGTTTATCTTTGAATTACTCTGATATCTATCAATCTGTAAACCACTACATAGATACGATATACGCTCTAGAGCACGACATAGGACCACACCTCTGCATGTCGGTCACGACGCCTCACCTGCGGGAAAAAGTTTACCCAGAAGATATCCTCTACTTTATCGTTCCAGCCAGAAAGAAGAATGAAGAACTAATCATCTTCGTTCGTATAGTCGGCGAGAGAAAGTTCGTTCCAGACTCTACTGCTCCCAAGCACAACACAGAAGCTGACTATGACTCTGGGAAAATATAACTTTTCTGGTATAGTTGGCACGCCAAGAATATCATTCAGAACATGGGATATGACATCAAAAGTGACCAGGGGATAAATTACGGCCGAGGACGACGGTCGCCAATACGACACTTTGCTCCTCTCGGCAAACCCGAAAACTACTATCAACGAAGCGGTGTCGGTTTGGGTTATGTCACTCCTCCAACAACTCCCAAAAGATCAGATGATGAAGCAGATTGTTGTTCTTATTCTTCTGATTCCTCCCTCTGGGACTCAGACTCCAGCATTGGCGACATGTTCAAGACAACTTTGTCCATCAACATGGTTTCCGTTGACCAAATTGTAGACGATGCCCAATCAATCGAGCTCGAACAATAGGCTCAAAAGATGGACACTAGGTGGGAGCTGCGCTTCGAACAACGTGAACCACCTACCGAAGACGAAGTCATCCAAGTCATTTAGGAGATGAATCATCTTTTAAACCAATCTTCATCAGTAAAAGTCTATCTGACGAGGAACGCCAATCTCTTATACAGCTTATAAGAGAATATATCGACGTCTTTGCATGGAGCTATGATGACATGCTAGGCTTGGACCCTAAAGTCGCCATGCACCGCCTGAATATTTCATCTAAGGCTAAGCCAGTGAAGCAGCAACAACGACGATTCCGACCAGACGTCATGGAGGCCATCGAAAATGAAGTCAAGAAGCTTATTGCCAGTGGATTCATTCGTGAAGAACAACACCCAGACTTGGTTGCCAACATCGTTCCAGTCATAAAAAAGAATGGTAAAGTTTGAGTCTGTATCGATTACCGTGATTTGAACTCTACATGCCCGAAGGACGAGTTTCCTCTACCAATTATCGACGTAATGATCGACAATACTTGCGGCTTCGAGCGAATGTCCTTCAAGGATGGGTTCTCAGGCTATAATCAGATCAAGATGTTCCCCGACGATGAGAAGCACACATCTTTTCGAACACCGTTGGGGGTATACTGCTATACGGTGATGCCCTTCGGATTAAAAATACAGGGGCGACATACCAGCGAGCCATGAACACAATTTTTTACGATCATTTATGCAAAACATGTAAAACCCCTAAATTTTTACTATATTTTTTTATTAAATTTGGTACTGATTTTAAAATTTTGTATTGTACGTCGCGTAGAAGTATTGTACGTTGCGCACGAAATTTTATTTTTCGTAATTGCTCGACGAGTGCAAATATGTGCGAGCGTACATATATTTAGAAAAATATTTTTCTTAATTTTATAGTTTTAAAAAAATATATGTAATATTTAATTTAGCTATCAAAATTTCCTAAATTTATAATTTTATTTATGAAAAGCCTTTTATTTAGAAATAAATAATATTCTTAGTGCATACATATATTTCAAAAATATTTTGCTAGTTTATTTTAAATAAAAATGTAATTTTCGAGATTTATTAATATTAATATTTTATTATTCAAAAAGATATTTAAAAATATTAATGTAATTTTTGAAATTATTATTATTAGTATTTTTGGAAAATATATTTTGGAATTATTGTGGAGATTTAAATCTTGATTTGAATTTATGGATTTATTTAAATAGTAAATATTTGAAATTTGATTTATCCCATTTGATTTTAAAATAAAAATTAATTGGATTTAAATTGGATTTGTATTTGAATTTAGATTTGATTTCATTGATTTAATTTAATAATTATCTATTGGGGTTTTAAAACTATTCTAATCCTATCCAATTGGGAATTCCCACATCCTATAAAAAGGCAGGTACTCCTCCATTATTTGTTTCTCCACAAAATTTCCACAAAGTGTACGTGCATCGTGTCGGTGTCCATCTCTTCCGTGTCAGCCGTGACGGCCTCGGGTCCGACCCCGGTGTCTTTCCAATAAGTATTCTTTTTTTACATATACAGATTCTTCCCTCTCCTCTGTGCCGACAACCCGACACAGCAAACCCAATCCTATTCTAAACCCTAACACTAGACTTCTGTTGACAGCCACATCCCCGGCCACCCGTCCTCGGCCAACCCAAGACCCTTCACCAATCACCACCGCCGTTCTCCGGCCGTCGATCCCGACACGACCGTAACCCTAATCCCTGTCTTCCAAACTACCAACGGCTGACCACCTCTCGACCGGCCGTCCCCTACCCCGTTTCCACTAGCACACCGCCAACAGCCATCACCCCATCGTCACCAACACAACCACCGTCCCCACGGCCATCGCCGGCCGACGTCACCACCAAAAACCCACCAAAAATATTTCCCAAGAAAAATCCCAAATAAATACACACCCACCACCGCCAGGACTCACCTCCGTCGAGCTTCCACCCGCCGGCGTCGCCAACCAACTCCGAACTGCTCTTCCCTTGCGCCGTGTCCGTCGCAACCACCGTGACCGGCTGCCCTAGACGAGCTCCGCGCCACTCGCAGCGAGCCGCCGCTGCGCCCATCCGCCCGAAAACCCTCTTTCCTCCGCCCGACTTCGGCGCTGCCCGCCTCCAGCCTCCCTCTCGTAGAGGCGCCTCCCTCCGCCTCAGTTCCTCTCAGCGTCGCCCGATCTCCCCGCTCACTCTCTCCCTCAGCCTCACTCTTCCGCCCCCTTCTTCCCTAGTCGCCGGACCGCCTTCTCCGCCGCCGCGACAGGAGAGCTCCGCCGAGACTCCTCCCCTCGCCGTGCCGTCTGCCAAACCCTTTCCCCTCCGCTGCCGGAAACCCTTCCCGCGTCGGATCTCTCCTTCACAGTCTCCCTCTCTCCCCGATCGCCGCTCACCGACCCCCGTCGCCGACCGTCACTCTCTCATCTCCTTCTGCTCTCCCTCTCTCACTGTAGTTTCCTTTACTTTTTTTTTCGCTCCATAATATTCCATACTTATCTATTCCCATACTACTAAGAAGGAACAGCAGCTCTTTGAAATTTTTTTGTTTGATTTCGATTGTTTTTGTACTTTCGTTTAGTTTTATTTATTATTTGGCTTCTTATTATTATTTTGTAGTATTATTATTATTATTATTATTATTAATATTATTATTATTAATATTATTATTATTATCATCATTACTATCATTATTATTATTATTATTATTATTACTATTATTATTATTATTATTATTACATTATTATTTTTAGTAGCATATAAAACTTGTTGTTGCACAAATAGTGCTACCAATAGTTTTTCACTATCTATATTATTATTATTATTGCTATATTTTTACAAAAGAAACGATTGTGCCATATAATAATATTATCATTAGGTAATATTACTAGAGTTGCTACTGTTGTTATTGGGGTTTATTATTTAGAAATATTATTGATCTTTTGCTCTTAATAATATTATATATATCTATATATTAAATATTTTCAAAGATTATATTCGTGATAAATATATAGTATTGGGCTTGGCCCTACATGTAATTTCAAATCGGGTTTGGGTTTTTATTTATTATATATTTTATGGTATTAAATATGGTTATAATATTTTCTACAAGCAAGTTATAGTTTTGATATAAAGATAATTTTTTATGACTTTCAAGTATTTATCTAAAACTATTTTACTAATAGAAATATATTTATTTTTAAATATAATAGATATATTTTCAAAAATAGTTATATATATTTATTTCTATAAATTTTCTTCGATATTCCTCACGACCATGACCAAGCCATTAATCCTACTTCCTTCGTCAATTTTGTCCTTCCTCCTTATGTCAGCCTTAACTAATTTGACCGTCCTGGACCCGATGGAACCGTCCGTGCCATCATCAGAGGTCACCTTGCATATTTGTTACACCAAAGTCGCAGTTCGTGCCACCGTAATTATTGCAGCACATCAGGCATCCTACCAGGCAAGATACCTTGCCATTTGCTGTTTATTTATTTTAGCTCATATTTTATGTATTTTTTTTATACAAAATAAACTGTGATACATGGCATAACCTGTTAGAACTTACTGTTCATTTATATTTCCTGCTATATATTATTTTTCTCACATTAAACCTAAATTTAAGGGACTACCTTGTGTGTTGCATTCATTGGCCTTGACACGTTGTAACACGAAGTTATGTGTCGCATGTAGGACACGGAAGTACGTGATTGGCTGGCCACCAGTACGTACAAGCCGTGTGATAGGAATAACCGCTAATAGAGGTTGCATGCTAGTTTGACTTAGCGGTTATAGTGACTTTGTGTTGTGTATACGACACAGTAGGCATTGGGCGGGGAGGACAATTCCTTAGCGTATGGGCTTCGATGCACTTTCCCTTTTGTAACCCGTGAGCTCCGCCGGAGACGCGGGTCAGCTTACCCAAGATTACTGACGGCCACTGGCGATTCTGCGGAACGTCATGCTCTTATTGATTGGACCTCTAGTGCCCCAAGAGGGGACTATGCCGATCCTATTTAGCCAGGGCCTATGCGTAGGAAGGATCGTTCTTAACTACATTTCACATAGAACGGTTAGGCACCTTTATCCGTTAGGTACGAGTACTTTTAGTTTGGGTACTTGTATCTGACCGTGGCTTGGAACAATAACTTGTCGCAGATTAGTTCATCACATCTTATCCTTGTTTGGTTGTAGGTGTGACTTACTACTTCGATGTGAAGGTATTGAATCTCGTTGGGGTCCAGATACTATATTGGATTCATAGTATGGAAAGATACGTCACCGTGAATTAGTTTACCATCTCATGTCCTTGTTTGGTTGGGGGGATGGTACGCTCGTTCAATAGGTGCGTATTGGACCATGTTATAATTCAATTGACTTAATTATTTGAGCAATATTTATTCATTTTATATGGCATGATATTATGTGTCTTGTTACGTCCCTCTGAGGACCTGGTTATCTCTCCAGGTGTGTGCTATTGTCTTTCGCAGGTGTTCTAGCTCTAGCCGTGATCATCGCTATTTTCTTCGAGGATGATTGCACTTGGATCATCTTCGCTTCGCTCGCCAAAATCTTTCTTTTGCTTATCATGTATTTCTTTTCATAGTTTGTAGTAGATTTGTCTCCGCCCAACTACATGTACCAAATGACAATTTTATAGTTGATTATATGATATATTCTATTCAATTATATTGTGTGGATGAGATTAGTTATGGTTCTACTGCATTTTACAGCTTATGTATCCATACGAGGCCTATGTACTTCGTATAAATACAGCTGGCATGTCTACGTTTCTAGTCCTACATATTTGGGACTGGGGCGTTACATGTTTTTTTGGTGGCCCATGGAGGTCGAGATAAATTGTTTGGTTACTTTACCGTACCAAGCAAGCCTGCATATAGGATTAGAAGTCTAGGATCTCATCCACATACTTGACCTTTTTCCTCGATTCTATATTCGACCGACTCATCGATTGCATCTTGCTTGATTCCTCCTATCATTATTCTTATCTTTCCTTCGTGCTTGCTAGAGATTGACCCTACTAGTTAGATGTCCCCAAACACCCTTAGCTTAATTCTTTTAAGTTGGGTAGAATACCCCACACACCCTTGACCATTAAGGGAATACAAATGGTATTATCTATATCATAGAGACTAGAGGAAGTTAACCCATTTGGTCAACCAAGCCTTGGTCAATAAAACCGTAGAATGATGGTATAGGAATAAATAAGACCTAGATCCTTATGACTCTTAGATTATTCATATTTGTTTTGATTCATCTATTATCGTGCCTATATTTTTACTATCTAGACTAATGATGCTAATGTAGCCTAGTTTTTACAAGCTTAGCCTTTTACCAAGCTTGTTCGTGACATATATGTTAATGGAGGTACCCCACTAACATATTGTCTATCAGAACCGGTGCATGATGGTCTGATCAACCAAGTGCACTTTGGTTCGCTTTAATCTATCGTTCTACGTGGATGGGGACATAGCTAAACTTGTCCTCTAGAGTCCCATCCGCGACTGCCTTGGCAACTCCTTTTGAAATTTTTTTTTGGTCATCCTTGAATCACGTATTCGTATTCGATAACGCCTCCTTCGAACTCAATATTGCTTCGTCCTCACCTATTTTAGGAGGACGAAAGCGTCATACTAGAACTTCCTCTAACCTTCCCATCCGCTATGACCATTCTCACTCGATGTTGCTATATCTTCATCCTAAACTACTCGGCCCTATCAAGACCCTCTAATCGCTTAATTTAAGTGAATCTATTTCGTTCTCTTAATCGTGACCCTCATTCATTACCCGTGACCATACCGTATTATTTTTCTATGATCTAGATCGTAATTTCTTACGGCATGATTTGTTATCGATTGTTTTCCATCGACACCCCTTGTGTCTTCTCACCCCCCTACAATTCTTAATTTCGAGGACGAAATTCTTTTAAGTTGGGTAGGATGTAAAACCCCCTAAATTTCTACTATTTTTTATTAAATTTGGTACCAATTTTAAAATTTTGTATTGTACGTCGCGCACGAAATTTTATTTTTCATAATTGCTCGACGAGTTCGAATATGTGCGAGCGTACATATTTTTAGAAAAATATTTTTCTTATTTTTATAGTTTCAAAATAATATATGTAATATTTAATTTAGCTATCAAAATTTCCTAAATTTATGATTTTATTTATGAAAAGCCTTTTATTTAGAAATAAATAATATTCCTAGTGCATACATATATTTCATAAATATTTTGCTAGTTTATTTTAAATAAAAATATAAATTTTGAGATTTATTAAAATTAATATTTTATTATTCAAAAAGATATTTAAAAAATATTAATGTAATTTTCAAAATTATTATTATTAGTATTTTTGGAAAATATATTTCGGAATTATTGTGGAGATTTAAATCTTGATTTGAATTTATGAATTTATTTAAATAGTAAATATTTGAAATTTGATTTATCCCATTTGATTTTAAACTAAAAATTAATTGGATTTAAATTGGATTTGTATTTGAATTTAGATTTGATTTCATTGATTGAATTTAATAATTATATTTTGGGGTTTTAAAACTATTCTAATCCTATCCAATTGGAAATTCTCACATCCTATAAATAGGCAGGTACTCCTCCATTATTTTTTTCTCCACAAAATTTCCACAAAGTGTACGTGCATCGTGTCGGTGTCCATCTCTTCCCTGTCAGCCGTGACGGCCGCGGGTCCGACCCCGGTGTCTTTCCAATAAGTATTCTTTTTTTACATATACAGATTCTTCCCTCTCCTCTGTGTCGACAACCCGACACAGCAAACCCAACCCTATTCTAAACCCCAACACTAGCCTTCTGTTGACAGCCCCATCCCCGGCCACCCGTCCTCGGCCAACCCAAGACCCTTCACCAATCACCACTGCCGTTTTTCGACCGTCGATCCCGACACGATCGTAACCCTAATCCCTGTCTTCCAAACTACCAACGGCTGACCACCTCTCGACCGGCCGTCCCCTACCCCATTTCCACCAGCACACCTCCACCAGCCATCACCCCATCGTCACCAACACAACCACCGTCCCCACGGCCATCGCCGGCCGACGTCACCACCAAAAACCCACCAAAAATATTTCCCAAGAAAAATCCCAAATAAATACACACCCACCACCGCCAGGACTCACCTCCGTCGAGCTTCCACCCGCCGGCGTCGCCAACCAACTCCGAACCGCTCTTCCCTTGCGCCGTGTCCGCCGCAACCACCGTGACCGGCTGCCCTAGCCGAGCTCCGCTCTACTCGCAGCGAGCCGCCGCTGCGCCCATCCGCCCGGCCGCCCAAAAACCTCTTCCCTCCGCCCGATTCCGGCGCCGCCCGCCTCCAGCCTCCCTCCGCCTCAGTTTCTCTCCGTGTCGCCCGATCTCCCCGCTCACTCTCTCCCTCAGCCACACTCTTCCGCCCCTTCTTCCCCAGTCGCCGGACCGCCTTCTCCGCCGCCGCGATAGGAGAGCTCCGCCGAGACTCCTCCCTTCGCCGTGCCGTCCGCCAAATCCTTTCCCCTCCGCTGCCGAAAACCCTCCCCGTGCCGGATCTCTCCTTCCCAGTCTCCCTCTCTCCCCGATCGTCGCTCAACGACCCCTGTCGCCGACCGTCACTCTCTCATCTCCTTCTGCTCTCCCTCTCTCACTGTAGTTTCCTTTACTTTTTTTTTCTCTCCATAATATTCCATACTTATCTATTCCCATACTGCTAAGAAGGAACAACAGCTCTTTGAAAATTTTTGGTTTGATTTCGATTGTTTTTGTACTTTCGTTTAGTTTTATTTATTATTTGGCTTCTTATTATTATTTTATTATTATTATTATTATTATTATTATTATTATTATTATTATCTTTATTATTATTATTATTATTATTAATATTATTATTATTATTATTATTATTATCATCATCATTACTATCATTATCATTATTATTATTATTATTATTACTATTATTATTACTATTATTATTATTATTATTATTACATTATTATTTTTAGTAGCATATAAAACTTGTTGTTGCACAAATAGTGCTACCAATAGTTTTTCACTATCTATATTATTATTATTATTGTTATATTTTTACAAAAGAAACGATTGTGCCATATAATAATATTATCATTAGGTAATATTACTAGAGTTGCTACTGTTGTTATTGGGGTTTATTATTTAGAAATATTATTGATCTTTTGCTCTTAATGATATTATATATATCTATATATTAAATATTTTCAAAGATTGTATTCGTGATAAATATATAGTATTGGGCTTGGCCCTACATGTAATTTCAAATCGGGTTTGGGTTTTTATTTATTATATATTTTATGGTATTAAATATAGTTGTAATATTTTCTACAAGCAAGTTATAGTTTTGATATAAAGATAATTTTTTATGACTTTCAAGTATTTATCTAAAACTGTTTTACTAATAGAAATATAGTTATTTTTAAATATAATAGATATATTTTCAAAAATAGTTATATATATTTATTTCTATGAATTTCCTTCGATATTCCTCACGACGACGACCAACCCATTAATCCTACTTCCTTCGTCAATTTTGTCCTACCTCCTTATGTCAGCCCTAACTAATTTGACCATCCTGGACCCGATGGAACCGTCCGTGCCATCATCAGAGGTCACCTTGCACAGTTGTTACACCAAAGTCGCAGTTCGTGCCACCGTGATTATTGCAGCACATCAGGCATCCTATCAGGCAGGACACCTTACCATTTGCTGTTTATTTATTTTAGCTCATATTTCATGCATTATTTATTTTCTTTATGCAAAATAAACTGTGATACATGGCATAACCTGTTAGAACTTACTGTTAATTTATATTTCCTGCTATGTATTATTTTTTTCACATTAAACCTAGATTTAAGGGACCACCTTGTGTGTTGCATTCATTGGCCTTGACACATTGTAACACGAAGTTGTATGTCCCATATAGGATACGGAAGTGCGTAATTGGCTGGCCACCAGTACGTACAAGCCGTGCGATAGGAATAACCGCTAATAGAGGTTGCATGCTAGTTTGACTTAGCAGTTATAGTGGTTTTGTGTTGTGGATACGAAACAGTAGGCATTGGACGGGGAGGACAATTCCTTAGCGTACGGGCTTCGATGCACTTTTCCTTTTGTAACCCGTAAGCTCCGCCGGAGACGCGAGTCAGCTTACCCAAGATTACTGATGGCCACTAGCGATTCTGCGGAACGTCATGCTCTTATTGATTGGGCCTCTAGTGCCCCAAGGGGGGACTATGCCCATCCTATTTAGCCAGGGCCCATGCGTAGGAAGGATCATTCTTAACTACATTTCACATAGAACGGTTAGACACCTTTATCCGTTAGGTACGAGTACTTTTGGTTTGGGTACTTGTATCTGACCGTGGCTTGGAACAATAACTTGTCGTGGATTAGTTCGTCACATCTTGTCCTTGTTTGGTTGTTGGTGTGACTTACTACTTCGATGGAAAGGTATTGAACCTCGTTGGGGTTCGGATACCATATTGGATTCATAGCATGGGAAGATACGTCACCGTGAATTAGTTTACCATCTCCTGTCCTTGTTTGGTTGGGGGGATGGTACGCTCGTTCAATAGGTACGTATTGGACCATGTTATAATTCAATTGACTTAATTATTTGAGCAATATTTATTCAGTTTATATGGCATGATATTATGTGTCTTGTTACGTCCCTATGAGGACCTGGTTATCTCTCCAGGTGTGTGCTATTGTCTTTCACAGGTGTTCTAGCTCTAGCCGTGATCATCGCTATTTTCTTCGAGGATGATTGTACTTGGATCGTCTTCGTTTCGCTCGCCAAAATCTTTCTTTTGCTTATCATGTATTTCTTTTCATAGTTGGTAGTGGCTTTGTCTCTGCCCAACTACATGTACCAAATAACAATTTCATAGTTGATTATATGATATATTCTATTCATTTATATTGTGTGGATGAGATTAGTTATGGTTCTACTGCATTTTACAGCTTATGTATCCATACGAGGCCTATGTACTTCGTATGAATACAACTGGCATGTCTACGTTCCAATTCCTACGTATTTGGGACTGGGGCGTTACAAAACAGTGGAGTGCTACGTAGACGATATCGCAGTTAAAAGTCGTCTCAAGGGCAACCACCTCCAAGACTTGAGAACGGTGTTCGAACTAATGCGTGCACACCAACTCAAGATGAATCCAACCAAGTCTTTTTTGGGAGTCTCCAGCGGCAAGTTCCTTGGTTTTGTCATCACTTCAAAGGGTATACATCTGGATTCGAAGAAAGTGAAGGCTATCCTCGATATGCATCCTCCAAGAAACCTCAAAGAGCTACGCGGAATACAAGAAAGGCTAGCCTATATCAGACGATTCATTTCAAACCTCTCTGGAAGGTGTCAACCATTCACTCAGCTCATGAAGAAAGGCGTATCTTTTGTCTGGACTGAACAATGTTAACGCGCATTCGACAACATCAAGGCATATCTCATAAGCCCTCCAATATTGGTAGCTCCAATAATGGGAAAGCCTTTCTTACTATATGTCCGAGCTATGGACCATTCTCTTGGCGCCCTCCTAGGTCAGAATAATGAAGGCGGCCATGAACAGGCAATCTACTACCTCAGCTGCACAATGGTGGGTGCCACAGATACACACCTGTGGAGAAGGAATGCCTTACACTAGTATTTACAATCCAGAAGACACGCCACTATGTGTCTAGGCAGACTATCCACATTATATCTAAAGTCAACCCTCTCAGAATACTCATGACTAAACCAGGCTCTCTTAATTCCCGTTTAGCTATATGGGGAATGCTGTTGACTCCATACGATATGCTCTTCGTTCCTCAGAAGGCAGTAAAAGGCCAAGCATTAGCCGATTTCCTGGCATCTCATCCGGTGCCAGAATCTTCTAAACTCTACGACGAAATCCCCGATGAAGTAGTAGATTCTAATACTGCAACTGAAGAAATCCCCATTTGGCGAATGTTCTTTCACGGTGCATCATGAACAGGACCCAAAAGAAATATTGTAGCTAGAGTAGGTGTCGTGCTCGTGTCACCTGATTATCTGGTTATATATCGCGCATATTCTTTCGTAGAACCATGCACCAACAACGTGGCCGAATATATTGTCCTATTAATCGGCCTGCAACTGGCAAAGCAACTGGAAGTTGACTATCTAGAAGCTTACGGCGATTCCAAGCTAATAGTTAGTCAGGTCCGAGGGGATTATGAAGTTCGTCACGAAGATCTCATCCCCTACGACAAAGCAACAATCGAGTTGGTGTCTACTTTCACTGGATTCTTCATCGAGCCTGTGCCTCGACTACAGAACATAGAAGCAGAAATTTTTAAAAATATATTTTTGTTGTTTATTTATTTGATTTAAATGGTAATTTTTAGATTTTTATAAATAATTATTTAATTTAATTATTAAAATAGATGACCTTAGCCATGGTTAAGATCTGGAGTACAAGGTGACCAAGAATCATGGCAAGGATAGCATAGTTTCGTGCTTTGACTAATGGGTTAGTCATAGTAGGGAAGACCCAGCCATAAGTTTTTTCTATGTAGAAAAACCAGGCCAAGTTGCGACATGACCACTATAAATAATTTAATTGATTATTATTAAGGTTATTGATTATTAGGGAACCCGGTTGTACCAAACCAGCCTAGACTGGACCCGAACCAAGCCCCAGCCTATATAGGCATGTATTGAGACCAATGACGCCCATGCAGACGTACTTTATGTAGATGCAATTATTTTTGTATCTATTTTACAAATGGGCAAAGACTTTGTAAATATTTATTGTATGTACATTATAATATCATTAATATTAAATAGCATTTTATAGTAATTGTACGATTCTCTGGGGCCGAATAAAGTGTCTATTATTGTTCTTGCTATTAGGACCATTATTTTTAATAATATTGTTGTTACTAAATATAATCATGTATTATTTACTGGTTACTTTTATGTTAGTGATTGATGGATATATATGTATAAAATTTACATATTTCTATAAATAGGCCCTATATTAAGAATAAATAATAGTAAGATTTTATTTAGATTTTTATGGAGAGTATTATATATATTATATATTGTGTGCACATATAGATAGATATTGGTGAATATATATGACTATATATATATATATATATATATATATATATATATATATATATATATATATATATATATATATATATAGAGTATTTAGATATCTTAGAGGTACTCTAGATTATAAACTTCATTATTCTAGACACCCTGATATTATAGAAGGTTATTCAGATGCAAACTGGGTAACTGATTCACATGATGTGAAATCCACTACTGGATATGTTTTTACTCTAGAAGGAGCAACAATCTCCTAGAGTTTATGCAAACAAACTATCATAGCTAGGAGTACAATGGACTCTGAAATGATAGCTCTTGACACTACTTGTACAGAAGCCGAATGGCTTAGAAATCTTATTATACATATACCTGTTTATCATATTCCTGTTCCTGTAATTTCTATCAATTGTGATAATAAATCTGTTATTGAACTACTAAAGCATGATTCTGTGAATGATAAGATGAACAGGCACCTGCAGCTGCGCTTCAAGTCTATAAAGAGCCTATTGGGCAAATATGTGGTTCTTGACTATATAAAGTCAGAAAAGAACCTTGCAGACCATTTGACGAAGGGTCTGTCTAGGACATTAATCCTAGAATCATCGAGGAGGATGGGGTTAAGCCCATAATTTAGTCACCAGCAGTGGCAACCCAACCGAGTCTGACTGGAGATCCCAAGAAGCCGGTTCAATGGGTAGAAACAAACTGGACTAGGTGACTAATATGGAATACTGACCTTGAGATTAAATTCTTTTTAAAAGAAAAGCCCAGGAGGCTGTACATGTGTACATTGATACCCCATCCCTATGGTGACAGTGTTCCGGTGTGATATGGTTAGGATGAGTTTTAACTCTTAATAAGTCCAAGCTTGATATGCAGGATTGATTCCTATCACCAACCCATGAGGACTTACCTATATGAGAGGTCGTGAAGGTCGCGACTATGGGATAGGGCGATCCTAGACAACTCTCATGAATATGGAATAAGTGCGCATGGCCAATCAAAAGCGCCAACCGATAGACCCAAGAACCTCTAGCGTACTATGTGTGCTATTTTCTGAATCTAGTTCAAGAAATCTGATTCAAGGCATAGTCCATCAAGTACTTCTTCAGATTAAGACAATAGTCACTAAGTGAGATTCAAGGCTATAGTCCATCTCATCTATGCATAGTATATATATTTGCCCAGAAATTCCTTTCAATCCTTTTTTTTATTTGTTACTTGTGTTTTGAACTTGGTTTTTTGGGGGAAATGTTGGACTTGGTATATAGAAAAAACCAAGTCAAATCTCCAAGATCCTATTCTTTGGTTTTGACATTCTCTTTTGCCTATTTTTAGCATACACTTATGCTATATAAGAGAACATCTCTCAGGTGAAAAACACACTCCACTCTCTCCCTCTCATTCTCTCTTATTTAATTCAAAGCATTGTTCTTCGGTTTGTGCTCTGGACAGAAAAGCTAAGTTCGGGGTCGCTCTTTCCGAGTTGTGTGCGACGAGGAGATACCGGTAGAGCGGGAGTTTTACCACTAGGAGCATTCGGAACAAGTTTGTACATAGACCCGAATTAACTTTTAGGGCAGTGCTTCGTGCACGACTTTTCCGGAGGCCGATAACATTTACTGACCCCTCTCTTCGACCTCAATGGTTGCTCGCTCGGGCTCACTTGAAGCAGCGACTTCATATAGAAGACGCATTCTGGAAGCAAAAAGCACGAGTTAAATGGAATGAGGAAGGAGATCGCAACACTAAGTTTATTATTCATGTGTATCCTCAAAACGCAATCGCCTACATATTCATCACATCCTCTCTGCAACTGGCTCTACTCTCTCCTATTTGCAAGACATTCAACAGGAGGCCAATGATCATTATAGTAAGGTATTTTCATCCCCTCAATCTGTTCTTAAAGAAGGATACCTAGATCATATTCCTTGTCTTATTTCTAAAGAGGATAATGATGCATTGATTGGTAAACCATCTATGGAGGAATTACTTGCTACTGTGAAGAGTATGGATCCTAGCAGTTCGTCGGGTCCTGATGGATTTACAGGATCCTTCTTCCTAGCATGTTGGCCGGTTATCAGCAAAGATATCCTTGAGGCAGTATGCTTATTCATCGATGGTTTTGCTCTACCAAGATCTATCACAAGTACTTTCTTGCTTCCTATTCCTAAATCAAAATATTCCAAAGCTCTCAATAATTACCGACCGATTAGCTTGTGTAATTTTGTCAACAAAATTATATCAAAACTATTGGCAAGAAGGTTGGTGGATATTCTTCCCCGGATTATATCTCCGGAATAAAGTGGGTTTGTTCGAGGGAGAGAAATTGTTGACAATATTATCATGGCTCAAGAAATGATTGCGGCTATTAATCGCAAACATTGGGAAGGCAACATGGCAATTAAACTTGATATGAGCAAGGCTTATGATCGGGTTAGCTGGGCGTTCCTACTGAGGGTTATGAAGCAGTTTGGATTTTGCAACGAATGGAGGACTATGATCCTTCATCTGGTAGACAATATATGGTTCTCCACTCTCATAAATGGGAGGTCGTCGGGATTCTTTTATAGCCAATGTGGTATTCGACAAGGAGACCCGATCTCGCCTGCGTTGTTTATTATTGCTGCTGAAGCGTTGAGTAGGAGCCTTATTCGACTGAACTCTGCTAGTGGCTTTTCAGGCTATTATTCATCGAAAGGCTGTCCTCGAGTCTCACATCTTGCGTATGCCGATGATGTGCTTATTTTCTCAGGAGCAGACAAACATTCGGTTCAGCTACTTATGCAAGTGATTAGCAAGTATGAAGCCAACTCGGGACAGCGGGTTAACACTTCGAAATTGGCCATGATTTTATCTGATAAAATATCGTATGACAAAGCTTTGGAGCTGCATCAAATGACTGGTTTTCAACTCCATCAGGGCTCATTAGTATACTTGGGATGCCCTATTATGGATGGTCGAAGAAATGCTTCGATGTATGATGATTTGATAGGCAAAATCTAGGCACAAATATCTGGCTGGAACAATAAACTACTCTCCTATGGTGGCATGTTGGTTCTTATCAAGGCTGTACTTTCCTCTATACCTGTACATTGTTTATCGGCATGTAATCCCCCCATATCTGTTCTTAATCGTGTTGAGAGCATGCTTGATAGTTTCTTGTGGGGATCGAAAGATGGAATGCCTAAGAGGTCTTGGCTCCGATGGGAGCGTGTAGCTCGAACAACAATTGAAGGAGGACTTGGTGTTCGTAGACTAGGGGATGTTTTGGATGCGATGACAGTTAAATTATGGTGGAAGCTTAGGTTGACAAATTCTTTATGGGCAGGGTTTATGAAGGCCAAATATTGTGCTTATTCTCATCCTCAACAGGTGGAGGTTACCTCGGCCGCTTCGTATGTTTGGAAACTTCTCCTGCACGGTCGACAGTTAGGTGAAGATTTCATTCTTGAAGACGACCAAGGCAATGTTGCTTGGCTCCCTTATCCGACAAGAAAATTTTCGATTACTTCGGCTTGGGATCAAATCTGCGCCCATCATCCTCAACAGGTTTATTTTAAGATATGCCTTCTATATGGTCTATCTTATTACGGAGAATCCTCTTCAACAAATTGCCAACGGATGATAATGTACAAAAACTTGGTTTCTCGTTGGCCTCAGCATGTCACTGCTGTTCTATTCTGAATGGGGAGTCTGTGCTCCATGTCTTCGGTGAAGGTGATTTAGCTACTGCAGTGTGGAGTTACTTTCAAGTAATGGTTGGCGTCAGGGTTAGTAGGGTTGATATGTTACAGAGATTCCAGTGTTGGTGGCGGAAGCGACAGAAGCATGTTAAGCAAGTTGTGGTTGGCGCCATATACTGGGTATTGTGGAAAAACCGAAACAAGTGGCGTTATGAAGATTACTCCTTCTCCTCGGTCCAACTGATAGCCGAAGTTAAACGTCAGGTGAAGAAGGCTATGATCCGATGTTCGCATGCCGAGCTTTCTATTTTATAGTTAGCTTCAGTAGCTCGTTTGTTTCCTTGTACTTCTTTTGATATATGGAATAAAGGACTGGTTCTCATTAAAAAAAGAAAAAAAAATATATATATATATAAAGGAAAAGGGATAAGAATAAAGTAGGAACCAAAAGAACACTGTCCAGCCATAAGCCTACTCCCACCCCCCCTGTTCGGATACACAAGCACAATATACATATGTATATAATGAGAGAGCGAGAGAAAACCCCCTCAAAAACCCGAGACCAAAACCCTAGACGCCTCCACACCTTCCCGTTGCACTCAACCACAACAGCCCCATCTAGGCGGCGTGGGTGCATGACCATACGATACGAAGTCGTAGCTTATCTGTGTATGACACCATGAGCCGCCCATGCTGAGCCATGAGATGCACTTTCCCCTGTTGCACTTTCATCTGTACTGCATCACTCCGGCCGTTCGTCACCACCGTGGCCATCCTCACGACAGTCTCGACACCACCACCACCATCTCCTTCTTCATCTTTTTCACTACCTTAGCCTCCCCGCGTTCGCTGGTCACACGCTAGACCGATGCGTCGTCCATCTCCCTAGAGCCTCGTCAGCGCCTAGGCACGACGAGCCGTGCTAGCAGCCTGGTGGTCCGCGCTATGTGCACCCGACGACACCCCTGCACGATGAGGCCTACCCGACCAAGTCATGACCGAAGACGTCGTCGATTGTTGTTCCCTGCGGACACCAACGCCCATGCAACCATTGTCGACCTCGACCCGGCCGTGCTTCCAATGGACGTGTGCTGATGCTACTATTCGTAGGAGAGGAACTGTAGCCCTTACTTTGTGAAATGGGTAATTACATTTCTACCCCTCATTAAGTTAAGAGTACTTGGCATTATATTACCTGTGTTTAGAAGCAGCAGTATATAGGTTATTACGTTTATAAATTTCATATATGTAACTATGTTATTGTATGTTATAAATTGAAATCGTTCACTATAATGGTTAACTATATATGGGTTAGATTGGTTATAACATACATGATATAGTTTCTGTTATATAAACAGGTTATATATTTTTGTAGATGTTAGATACATTATATATAGCTATACGTATATTTTGCCTTACATAATCACTGTATATATATGTATATTATTATTAAGAAATATGTTATATTATGTAAATATCTGTTAAGTATTTTGTTTTATTGTATATTAGGAAGAAGTTGTATATGTAAAATGTAATTATTGATATCTTTAATAAAAACTACAATAGATATCCTATAAATTTAATGAATAATTATTGGGTTACAAGAATTTTCCCAATTATCTTAATAAGGACTTTGCCTCTCTAGATAGATAATTTGGTGTGTAACTTTCGATTTGGTTGTTTGGGGATTTGGTAGATTCTATGCGGGCCCCACGATCTGATTCAACAGGCAATTTTGTGCACGGCCTACCGAAATCCAACTTTAGACATACGATTGGGTTCGTATCATCGAAACAAATCCGTAGACATGTAGTTTGACGACTTTAGAGACCATTGACTCAGGCACGCTTTTCGGTGCAAAGCGGATCCAACAATGGACATCGTTTTACCAGAAATTATCGTTTTGCCCCTGTGTCCAGAATTGGACTTAAGGACAGGCAACCCTAGCTAATTTGACTATTCTGAGAATGTTGGCAATGTCTGTTTCAGCTTTCGGAGACAGTTGTGAGATTTGGAATTTATGGCGTACCAATTGACGGTATATTATTGGATCATCGTGCTACCACCAGGCAAGATACCTTGCCTCCCTCTACAGTTTAATTTCATGTTTGTAGTTTTCATGTTGTTATTGTATTATCATTAGATACTACACTTTCTATAGATCTTATATGTTATCATTAGCTTCCTAGTTGATTTGATTTATCTATTTTCTACATACCATGTTCACCTGTTTATTATTTTGCTTGACTTGATAGTGTAGTATACAAGCTTGTTCACATTATAGTCCATGCTAGAGCAGTCCTTACCTGTGTCTTAACCGAGTTATACCTTGTCTTACATGTACCCTAACTGAGTCGTGTCTTGGAACGAGTACGTGTAGTTGAACTGCTATTTTCCTGTATCATTTTTGCTCAACCAGAGAGTCCACACTCGGGACGAGGGTTGATCAGTTGCACTAGAGAGTCCACACTCGGGACGAGGGTGTTTGTTTCCTTGGCACCAGAGAGTCCACTCAGGACGAGGGTGTTTGTTTTCTTGGCACCAGAGAGTCCACTCAGGACGAGGGTGTTTGTCTTGATCTGTTTACATCCGTGAGTCCACACTCGGGACAAGGATGTTATACTTGCACCAGAGAGTCCACACTCGGGATGAGGGTGCCTTGCCGTGAACTAACCTACGAGTACACACTCGGGGCGAGGGTTAGTGATTAGTTCAAACCTACGAGTCCACCCAGGACGAGGGTTTGGTATTCCATTGATCTCGTGTTCACTTGTTCATCCAGCAGTTCAGTTACGTGTAGTTGTTTTTGTATTCCCATTCATAGTCACCTGTCAGTAGCCACTTGTCGTTAGTCACATGTTAGCAGTTTGGTCGCAGTCTCTTGCCATGTTAAGTGTTGTTCTATGTTATATCCTGTTTATATTATCATGCATGATTAAACTGCTAGATAGGCATGTTTTTTATGTATCTTGCTATGTCCCTTGAGGACCTGATGATCTCTTCAGGTTTAGCGATTGCATGGAGTTTGTTAGCAGAGCGGGATGGTAGATGATGGTGATGCATAATTCAGGTATTTGTCAGTGATATTACATTGTTATCCTTTCGTGCTTTATATTCCTTATTATGAGATATCCTGGTTATTGATTCAGTTTAGAGACTCTTGTTATATTCTTTGAGTCTTATCGGACATATATGCAAGTGGGCTGCAGACCACGACCCATAGTGTTCATTCATGTTTTGCACACTTATTGTGGATTTGAGATGTAGATTAAATTGCCATGATTTGGCAGTATACCATAGCCTTGACAGCGTTTACGTATTCGAGTCGGACTGGAGTCCGCTTGATGCGTAGATGGCTTGCTCACGTGCTTGCATCCGAAAAAAGGGTGCGGGATGTGACAAGTTTTTTTGGTGGCCCATGCAGGTCAGAGCATATCGTATCGGTTACGTAACTGTACTGAAACGAGCTTGCAAATTTGACTAAACCCTTAGAAATCTCAATCCACACTTCCTTGAAAATTCTCTTAGAAATTCTCTACGTCCTTGAAAACTCCATATTTGCTCTCGATTATACTTTCTTGCTTTCCGTACCATTGATTCTCGTCCCTTTTTATTTCGAGGTGACGAACGATCGTGCTGTCTAGGATATATCAGAAGTTCTTAAGCTTATAGTATAATATTGCTTGACTATTGAATATTTGGTTGTTTATAGATATGAGGAATTATAGATGCCATACGCCCTAGATATCTGTTGGTAGAATTGTTAGCAACTAGTAAGAAGATTATAAGATTTTAGTGACCGCATTTTGAGGAGTAGTGTGACCAAAGGTGGGTAGAAGTCCTCAAGTATTCGGAGTGATGAAATGACTAAAGAAGGATATAAAATATTTTTGAGAAATTAAATTTGCGGAGATTAAGGTAATAGTAGACTTTGAATTTTAAGGAATAGTTATGAATTAGAATTTCGAGGACGAAATTATTTTTAAGGTGGGTAGACTTGTAGCTCCCCTTCCCGAAAATTTTTGAAAATACTTTTTGTTGTTTATTTATTTGATTTAAATGGTGATTTTTAGATTTTTATAAATAATTATTTAATTAATTATTAAAATAGATGACCTTAGCCATAGTTAAGATCTGGAGTACAAGGTGACCAAGAATCATGGCACGGATAACATAGTTGCGTGCTTTGACTAATGGGTTAGCCATAGTAGGGAAGACCCAGCCATAAGTTTGTCCTATCTAGGAAAATCAGGCCAAGTTGCGACATGACCACTATAAATAATTTAATTGATTATTATTAAGGTTATTGATTATTAGGGAACCCGGTTGTACCAAACCAGCCTGACTGGACTCGAACCAAGCCCCAGCCTATGTAGGCATGTATTGAGACCAATGACGCCCATGCAGACGTACTTTATGTAGATGCAATTATTTTTGTATCTATTTTACAAATGGGCAAAGACTTTATAAATATTTATTATATGAACATTATAATATCATTAATATTAAATAGTATTTTATAGTAATTGTACGATTCTCTGGGGCCGAATAAAGTGTCTATTATTGTTCTTGCTATTAGGACCATTATTTTTAATAATATTGTTGGTACTAAATATAATCATGTATTATTTACTGATTACTTTTATGTTAGTGATTGATGGATATATATGTATAAAATTTACATATTTCTATAAATAGGCCCTATATTAATAATAGATAATAGTAAGACTTTATTTAGATTTTTATGGAGAGTATTATATATATTATATATTGTGTGCACATATAGATAGATATTGGTGAATATATATGACTATATGGATGTGCATACACAGAAACAGAAACAAATACAGATTCGAGGGCCATCAGTTCCCGCCTCCTATATTGTACATAGAGGTTGTTCGACAAATCTTCAAAAGAAAGAGGTTTTGCACTCACACCTCGAACCAGTTTTGGGCCGCCCTGGACTGACCTGATCATCGCGTGTAATATGCGGCCTCTTTGGTCATGTTCGACCGTGGGGCCGGGGCGATATTTCCTTGGGGGCTAGCTTTGGCCGCCTATCCTTCTGATGCTCGGTCCAGCGACCGTTTTGTGGGCAACACTTCGAGTTTCTTTCTTTGTTTTGGGCCGTGCGTCGCGTGCGGCGCATTTTCTTGTATAGGCTTCGGCATTTTGCGCCTGTCATTTAATAAAGTTCTGGTTCCTTAAAATATATATATATATATATATATATATATATATATATAAAGGGATAAGAGTAAAGTAGGAACCAAAAGATCCCAGCCCAGCCATAAGCCGACCCCCACCCCCCTGTTCGGATACACAAGCACAATATACCTATGTATATAATGAGAGAGCGAGAGAAAACCCCCCAAAAACTCGAGACCAAAACCCTAGACACCTCCACACCTTCCCGTTGCACTCAACCACAACTGCCCCATCTAGGCGGCGGGGGTGCATGACCATACGATACGAAGTCGTAGCTTATCTGTGTATGACACCATGAGCCGCCCATGCTGAGCCATGAGATGCACTTTCCCCTGTGCTGCAATTTTCTCTGTGCTACATCACTCCGGCCGATCGCCACCACCGTGGCCATGCTCACGACTGTCTCGACACCACCACCACCATCTCCTTCTTCATCTTTTTCACTACCTTGGCCTTTCCGCGTTCGCTGGTCACACGCTAGACCGATGCGCCGCCCACCTCCCTGGAGCCTCGTCAGCACCTAGGCACGACGAGCCGTGCTAGCAGCCTGGTGGTCCGCCCTATGTGCACCCGGCGACACCCCTGCACGACGAGGCCTACCCGACCAAGTCATGACTGAAGACATCGTCGATTGTTGTTCCCTGCGGACACCAATGCCCATGCAACCATTGTCAACCTCGACCAGGCCGTGGTTCCAGCGGACGTGTGCTGATGCTGCTGTTCGTAGGAGAGGAACTGTAGCCATTTCTTTGTGAAATGGGTAATTACATCTCTACCCCTCATTAAGTTAATAGTACTTGGCATTATATTACCTGTGTTTTGAAGCAGCAGTATATAGGTTATTACGTTTATAAATTTCATATATGTAACTATGTTATTGTATGTTATAAAATGAAATCGTTCACTATAATGGTTAACTATGTATGGGTTAGATTTGTTATAACATATATGATATAGTTTCTGTTATATAAACAGGTTATATATTTTTGTAGATATTAGATATATTATACATAGCTATATATATATTTTGCCTTACATAATCAATGTATATATATGTATATTATTATTAAGAAATATGTTATATTATGTAAATATCTGTTAAGTATTTTGTTTCATTGTATATTAGGAAGAAGTTGTATATGTAAAATATAATTATTGATATCTTTGATAAAAACTACAATAGATATCCTACAAATATAATGAATAATTTTTGGGTTACAAGAATTTTCCCAATTATCTTAATAAGGACTTTGCCTCTCTAGATAGATAATTTGGTGTGTAACTTTCGATTTGGTTGTTTGGGGATTTGGTAGATTCTATACGGGCCCCACGATCCGATTCAACGGGCAATTTTGTGCACGGCCCACCGGAATCCAACTTTGGACATACGGTTGGGTTCGTATCATCGAAACAAATTCGTAGATATGTAGTTTGACGACTTTAGAGACCATTGACTCTGGCACACTTTCCGGTGCAAAGCGGGTCCAACGGCGGACATCGTTTTGCCTAAAATTACCGTTTTGCCCCTGTATCCAGAATTGGACTTAAGGACAGGCAAGCCTAGCTAATTTGACTATTCTGAGAATGTTGGCAATGTCTGTTTCAGCTTTCGAAGACAGTTGTGAGATTTGGACTTTATGGCGTACCAATTGACGGTATATTATTGGATCTTCGCGCTACCACCAGGAAAGATACCTTGCCTCCCTCTATAGTTTAATTTCATGTTTGTAGTTTTCATATTGTTATTGTATTATCATTAGATATTACACTTGCTATAGATCTTATATGTTATCATTAGCTTCCTAGTTGATTTAATTTATCTATTTTCTACATACCATGTTCACCTGTTTATTATTTTGCTTGACTTGATAGTGTAGTAGACCAGCTTGTTCACATTATAGTCCATGCTAGAGCAGTCCTTACCTGTGTCTTGACCGAGTTATACCTTGTCTCACCTGTACCCTGACTGAGTCATGTCGTGGAACGAGTACGTGTAGTTGAACTGCTATTTTCCTGTATCGTTTTTCCTCAACCAGAGAGTCCACACTCGGGACAAGGGTTGATCAGTTGCACTAGAGAGTCCACACTCGGGACGAGGGTGTTTATTTCCTTGGCACCAAGAGAGTCCACTCGGGACGAGGGTGTTTGTCTTGATTTGTTTACATCCGTGAGTCCACACTCGGGACGAGGATGTTATACTTGCACCAGAGAGTCCATACTCGGGACGAGGGTGCCTTGCCGTGAACTAACCTGCGAGTCCACACTCGGGGCGAGGGTTAGTGATTAGTTCAAACCTGTGAGTCCACTCAGGGTGAGGGTTTGGTATTCCATTGATCTCGTGTTCCCTTGTTCATACAGCAGTTCAGTTACGTGTAGTTGTTCTTGTATTCCAGTTCATAGTCACCTGTCAGTAGCCACTTGTCGTTAGTCACTTATTAGCAGTTTGGTCGTAGTCTTTTGCCATGTTAAGTGATCGTTCCTTGTTATATCCTGTTTATATTATCATGCATGATTAAACTGCTAGATAGGCATATTTTTATGTATCTTGCTATGTTTCCTGAGGACCTGATGATCTCTTCAGGTTTAGTGATTGCATGGAGTTAGTTAGCAGAGCGGGATGGTAGATGATGGTGATGCATGATTCAGGTATTTGTCAGTGATATTACATTGTTATCCTTTCGTGCTTTACATTCCTTATCATGAGATATCCTGCTTATTGATTTAGTTTAGAGACTCTTGTTATATTCTTTGAGTCTTATCGGACATATATGCTAGTGGGCTGCAGACCACGACCCATAGTGTTCATTCATGTTTCGTACACTTATTGTGGATTTGAGATGTAGATTAAATTGCCATGATTTGGCAGTATACCATAGCCTTGACAGCGTTTACGTATTCTAGTCGGGCTTGAGTTCGTTAGATGCGTAGATGGCTTGCTCACGTGCTTGCGTCCGAAAAGAGGGTACGGGTTATGACAGTCGATCACAGTGTCTGGTCAAGAACTATTCTGTGTGAAAAATGCCTTACATATTCGTCACAGTTATACAACGGAAACAAACGTCGATGCTAAAGACTGGAGATTCCCTTTCGTAGACTACGCTGTCTATGGAATCCTTCCCGAGGACCCGAAGGAAGCAATGTCTATCCAAAAGCGATCCCTCAGATTTTACTACGACACAGCTACCAAGATGCTTTACCAACGCTCTTACGATTGGCTACTGTTACGATGCTTATCGGACACAGAAGCCAAACATACACTCCGGGAGGCTCATGATAGAGTTTGTGGTGCACATCAACTAGGACCCAAATTACAAGCTTGCCTCAAAAGAATGGATTATTACAGGCCCACAATGATAGCAGATGCTGTTGAATATGTAAAAAAAGTGTAGAGCTTGTCAGTTCTATGCCGATTTCATTCATCAACCTTCGGAGTTTCTACACCCGACGGCAGCATCATGGCCGTTTGAAGCCTAGGGCATGGACGTCATATGACCAATTAGCCCGGCATCCTCCAAAGGACATCGGTTCATCCTAGCCTTAACCGATTACTTCTCCAAATGGGCGGAAGCTATTCCGCTCACCGAAGTGAAGGCGTCAAACGTGATCAGTTTCATCAAACATCACGTCATCTACTGCTTCGGCCTACCTCGCAGTATCATCCATGATAATGGTCCACAGTTCGCAAGCCATGCATTCTATCGATTCTACGATAGGAATCGAACCCAGAACGTAGCCTCTACTGCCTATAATCCAGTGGCTAATGGGCTAGCAGAAGCCTTCAATAAAACTATCATAAAACTTTTCAAGAAGTTCGTGTCTTCAAACAAGCACGATTGAAAATATTGTACCCGGAGTAGGCATCGTGTTCGTATCACCCGACCATCTGGTTATACATCGTGCATATTCTCTCGTGGAATCCTGCACCAACAACGTGGCAGAATATAATGCCCTATTGATCGGCCTGTAACTGGAAAAACAACTGGGAGATGACTATCTAGAAGCTTACGGCGATTCCAAGCTTATAGTTAGTCAGGTCAGAGGGGACTATGAAGTTCGTCACGAAGATCTCATCCCCAATTACAAAGCGACAATCGAGTTGGCATCTACTTTTGTTGGATTCTTCATTGAGCACGTGCCTCGACTACAGAATATAGAAGCAGATGCTCTAGCCGGTCTTGCGGCTTCCTTGACCGTCCCTACCAATACTCAACAGCCGATCACAGTGTCTGGTCGAGAACTATTTTGTGTGAAAGATGCCTTGTATATTTATCACAGTTACACAACGGAAATAGACGTCGACGTTATAGACTGGAGATTTCCTTTTATAGACTATGCTGTTTATGGAATCCTCCTCGAGGACCCAAAAAAACAGTGTCTATCCAAAGACGATCCCTCAGATTTTACTATGACACAGCTACCAAGATGCTGTACAGACGTTCTTAGGACGGGCTACTGTTACGATGTTTATCAGACACAAAAGCCAAACATGCACTCCGGGAGGCTCACGATGGAGTTTTTGGTGCACATCAACCAGGCCCCAAACTACAAGACCGCCTCAGACGAATGGGTTATTATTGGCCCACAATGATAGCAGATGCTGTTGAATATGAAAAGAAATGTAAGACTTGTCAGTTCTACGCTGATTTTATTCATCAACCTTCAGAGTTTCTACACCCGACGGCAGCATCTTGGCCTTTTGAAGTTTGGGGCATGGGCGTCATAGGCCGAATCAGCCTGCCATCTTCCAGGGCACATCAGTTCATCCTAGCTGTCACGACCCGCACCCTAGAGTTAGGGCACGAGAACGTAACAACGCCCAGCCTACGCCGCAGTGTCGGCGGTAGAACGCTGTCCTAGGTCTCAATGCATCTAACAATATAAGACTAAACAGTTTATACTCCCCGAATGGGGGTGACATAGCAGAATGTAAACCCAATCACAACTAAGAAAGAAGAAGTATGATAAGATATAAAACTCAAATAAAAAATAGAAGATCAGAAGAGTCTGAGTTTCTAAGATACATAAACTCAGAATACATCTCAAAACTCAAATACAATAATCCATAAATATATCTCAAGACAACTGAAAATAAACTATAAATAAACCCTAGCTATCTATACAACCTTTACTGTCTCCTCTAGGCTAGCAGGCAACCTCCAGGCTATCTGTAAAATTTATCAACAGGTCCAGTCAGGACTGGAGCGAGCACAGTACATCTCAACAGATCATAGTAGGTTAGAAAATATAATCATGCAGTAAAGTAAGATACAGGATCTGAAGGAAATACAGTATGTAAACAGAGAAAGAGAACTGTAATAGAAATATCTACTATAAGTAGAGAGCTAACAGTGGCTAGTGAGTCAGAGTACAATATAAACATGTGAATGGCATAGGAGATTCTGGGAACTATACTATGGAGTGATTCTGGGAACTACACTACTTGGATATTATTCACATGTCTACTTCTACTCCCCGGTACCCCCAATCAATACACAAGGATCCAACCAGGTTATGTTATGATTCCATGTAAAGGCCCACAAGGGGTGATACATGGATAGCCCATAAATGGGTGATTCTAGGAATGCCCACAATGGGGTGATTCTGGGAATACCCATAAATGAGGTGATTCTGGGATGACTCTGTGATCATGAGAGTACATGTCACAAGTGATCGAAGAATCGTGAAGCATAGTGATACACCATGTAAGTGAAACGCACAGAACATGTAGTATACGATGCTCCCTGAGGGGATAACATCTCAAGAATGGATCCATATAGTACTAATCCGTGTTACCAATGTGACAGCATCAAGTAAAGTAATTTAAAGCAGGAAAATAATTCTAACAGGATATGAAATGATCAAAGAATGTACTCGCCTGATAACCTGAACAGCTGATAAGTATAGGGGTCCAACTGAAGCCACAGAGTCCTATTTAAAGCAACACAGGTTACAAGGTGTTCAAGTTGCAATAAGTAAATCTCTACAAGCAATCTATATTATCCTAGATTCTTCTAAGTCGAAACAACTCTAGGTCAACTCCGGTCAATAATCTAGTCAAACTAGGTCAAGTGTTGACTTACAGTTGACTTTGGGTCAACTGGTCAACTCTGGTCAAACAGGGTCAATTCTAGTCTAATTATTAAAGATATAAAGTGTACTTCGAGATAAGAAGATCAACGATAAAGTTGATAATCTTATTATAGTGATCCACGTGTCCATCTTGTCAATTTTAGCGATGTGAGATCACTGGAATTGACTGAGCTCAGTTTCGTTGTACTAATCCCGAAATACGAACATTATAAGAATTAATTATTAATAAATTATAAAAAGGTTAAACTCAGAGAAACTATCAACAAACATTGTCGGACGATGAAATAAACATCGCCAACGTGTCCAGAATGGTCAAATTAGCTAGGATAGCCTATCCATCGGTCCAATTTGGACACAAAGGCAAAAAGGTAATTTCGGGTCAAAACGGTGTCCGTGTCGGAGCCGTTTTACACCAAAAAATGTGCAAGAAAATAAGTCTATAAAATATAACAAATTATATGTCCACGAAACCAGAATGACGATACGAACCCAACGCTATCTCCAGAATTGGATTCTGTTGACCCGATCTCAATTTGGTCCGTTGACCAGAACTTGGAATTCCGGTTTACACAGAAATGCGTGCCGGAGCCAATGTTCTCAAAACTCAGCAAACTACATGTCAACGAGTCCAGAATGACGATACGAACTCAACGGTATATCCAAAATTGGATTCCGATGAGCCGATCTCAAAATGACCCGTTGACCCGGATATTGGTATCCGACTTGCACCGAAATGCGTGTCAGATCCAATGTCCACCAAAATCTAGCAAATAATATGTCAACGAGTCCAGAATGATGATATGAACTCAACGGTATATCCGGAATTCGATTCCGATGAGCCGGCATCAAAAAGTCCCGTTGACCCAGAATGTGGGACCCACTTTGTACCGAAAAATGTGCCAGGGCCCACGTTCTCCAAATCTAACAAATTTTATATGAAAACATGCCAGAACGATGCCACGAGTCTAATGGTGGTGTCAGAAATGAAATATGGAGTCCCATGTTCAAAAATAGAATTTTACAAGTTGGAAATTACGAATTCGGACGGCCAACTTTGGCATCGAATTCAACCAATCAAACAAGCTCACAATAAAACGAAACTGGAGGGGTTGTAAGAGGGTTATACCAGCTTCACACAGGAACTAGTAGCACGCCAAGAGGAGCTGCGGTGGAGGAGATACAAGCTGACGAAGTTGGCCCCGCAAAACTGTCCAAATTTAATACAATTTAAACGGTCAAATTGGTGGCCGGTTTTGACGTATCAAACGATAAAATTAACGGACGAAAATTGACATGAGTGAAGGTGGATATACCAAGATTGTGACGGAGCAAAGAAATCGCCGATCCAACGGTCGAATTTCCGGGAAAATGCATGCGAAGTTGCTGCGACGGAGCGGCAAAACGAACTTGATTTCGCGCGCGTCACGACCGAACTTCGTGCGAAACGCACGAATCGTCTCGACGGCGCGTCCCAGAGGACGGTGGACGTCAGGGGAATGTTCGCCTGAGTTCGTCGGAGGGGGGGGCGCACGGCCAGGGGGCCACGGCGGCGCGTGGCCGGCCACGACGGCGTTGCACGCGCGCGCGCGGCTGTGCTCGCTGCCGCAGCTGCTGTGCCGGCTGCTAGTGGCACGGCCGTGCTTGGCCAGGCCGACGACGATGGCACACTGCCTCGACGTGGGTCAGGCGGCGGAGCACGGCGAACGTGGTGGAGGTGGTGGCGAGCTAAGGTGGCACGGTGGTGGATGGCTTGGGTTGATGATGGTGGTCGCGGTTTGAAGAAGAAGGAGGAGGAGGAAGGAAGTAGGAGGAGGAGATGGGCTGGGGGTGTTGGCCGACGACCGGCGGCACGACGGAGGTCGGGGGAGGTCCGACCAGAGAAGAGGTGGTCGGGTGTGATGCTGGTGTTGTGGTGGAGTTGTTTTGTTGCTGTTGTTGTTTTTGCTTTGAATGGAAAGAATAAGGAAGGAGAGAGAGAGGATAGTAATAAATGTGAGAGGGAGAGAGAGAGAGAAAAAGTTGTCTCATGAATTTTAAGGCCGGCCACATGGCCATGGGGTGTGGGAAAAATTGATGTAGGGAAATTGGATGGATAGGATTTGTTTGGGGAATCAAATGTCTAGAATTTTATTATAGGAAAATTAGGTTATTCCTATAGGATTAAATCAACAGAATTTCCAATAAATATTAAAAATAGGTAGGATAAGAATTTGACATTTTTCAAGGATAATGAGGCTGAGGGTGATGGTGATGGAGAGTAACATGGAGCTGGGGTTGGGTTCAGTCAAGCCGGGTTGGATCAAAACCGGACATTGTACAAAAATCGAATAAAAATAGGTGTTGATGATCATGGGTAAATAAGTAGCACATGGGGATTCCAATAAATGGGACATAAGTGTCATGCGGGTAGTAGGCTCAATGTGGGCCATGTCCATAATTGGGGCTGACAGGTTTTGGTCGACAGGGTACCCACAAATCAAGTTGGAAAATGAATGTGACACCGTGGGGTGAAATAAAATCGGGTCACGTGTCAGGAAAGTTGTGAGAAGCAAATAGAGCACAAAATGGCGTGTCTGAGTGGGACACGAAGGTCATGGGTGACGAGCGTCTCCAGTAGATCATAGATGATAAGTTGGTTTCAAGAAAATAATTGGTCTGGTGCTCCCAATTCAAAAGTCACGGTAACGTGCTAAAAATGATCAAGGAAAAGAGTGGGAAAATTAATTAATAATCAAATGGTCTAAATCGACCCGAAGTTGTGCGAAGCAGAAAGAGTACAAGGGAACAAGTTTGAGTAGGACACTATATACCATCATGAAGGTAATCCTGTCCGCTACAAAACTCGTGAAAAAGATTTCCAGAGTTGAACATCCCTGAAACTCCAAATATCAAAGGCACGGAAAAGCACATTTAAAGATAAATAAACAGAATAATTATTTATCGAAACTAATCAATCAGAAAATTAAAATAAAATAAAAAAATAAAAAAAATCAACCCGAAATTCATGGTACTCACATCCTACCCACCTTATAAAAATTTTGTCCTCGAAATTAAAATGTTCATACTCCTTTTAGGTCAAACCCCCACAATCAAGTCCCAGAACTTAAACAAATCATACCATCAAAAGGACGACATACAGGGTCATGGCATACGGTGGTAGTGAAAGTCTCATCTAGGTATACTAGTCATGCTAACTGAATCGGTCATAGGGTATCAAAACACGCAAGCAATCTAGGGTGTTAAACCGGAAAAGACACAGAATAACAAATCATCAAAACTGTAAGACAGCCTACCATCCTATGTGAAAACTGGCACTCATCATAAAAATAAAGAAAGGTAACTACCAATTATCTTTAAAGGGTTCAAAAAAATCAAAATCAAAGTTAAAGAACGAAAGCCAATTCCATGGAAAATTCCAATCACAATACATATTAAGAATATTTAGTCTCGATACGATCTAAGTTGATCAAATTGGAGAAATCAAGATTGGGCAATATGGTAGACAGTTCAACAAAGTCTGAGAAGGAGCATACAAGGATGGAGATTCAGGTCACAATCAAATTTAATTCAATTAAGTACAACCCAAGATATTAATATGATAAGAAAAGATATTCGAAGTCGATTTAGTCGTGATTAAGGAAACTAGGATTCAATGATATTGAAAAACCCTTTTTAGAGAAAAACAAGAAGGTTTCATACGAAGTCAGTAAATCATCTCTCTCTAATACTATCAGTTTATCATTTGCCAAACCATATATATATTTTTCTCACAAGTCCCAATATGAAAATCAACCTTCATATGACTATCATCGAAATTTTATAACCTTCAGTCATCTATACCTTTATCATGATCACCATAAACAAAATTTCTAACTTCTAAAATATTTTCCACGAAACATACCCCTCTTATTTAGGAGTCAACACTTATTCATTTAATCAAAATTTTTTTTTAAATTCCTTCACCTCGTTTTAATTTAGATCCGAACCTCTAAATCCAGTTTATAAAATCCTTGTACTTGTTTAAGTCAAGTCTCGTATTTACTAAACTCCAATACCACTATGTCATACAAAATTTATTCTTGTTTATAAATCAACCTTCATATTTTTTTCAACGTTCACCTTCAAATGTTATCCTTTTGAATTCTACAATTTTCTCCAACCATCTAAAAATAATTTCTATAACTTAAAATACTTGTGTTCCCTCTGTCTCTAGTTACCCTCTTACAATATCTAGTTCAACTTCGCATAATCATAGAATACAATTAAATTCTCCTTTCCATCTCTAAATTTCTTCATAGCCTTATAATAGTTCCCAAGAATCAATAACCAAGATTTTCTAGTTCTCAAAACTAGGTTGACCTCTGATATCCTCATTAGTTTTTTTTTTGAAATACATCCATGAATTTCTCGTAACCCAAATTTTCTGCGATTGTTTCTAAATTGATAACATTTATCACTCGATTCCATTCTAAACCTTTACCACATCTTCCTCTCAATTTTTTTTTTTCATATTTGACACCCAACATTCTGATTCCTACAAATCATTCTATGATAACCATTTACGTCATTTCCATACTAGATGATTTACGTCGCTTCCTCAACATTTCTCAGGCAAAATGATATGAAGATTCAAGAGTTTTCAAGGTATAGCTGACAGAATTATATACGAGACAGGAAATTGATGTAATCATGACAGTTATATAAGACAAGAATGATGGAAATAAAATATTGGCAGGAAGAGAATGATAAAGGAATCTGTTCTGCTTATATGTTTAAAAGAGGAACCCGTTTTGAAATTAGAGCTATAATATCAAATCCAAATAAGGTCTAGCAAAATTATCGATTTATTGTATTAAAAAAAAATTTGTAAGAAGTTACACAAGGGTTTATAAAAACAGCTAAACCTACTCCTAAATTAAATAATAAGAAACTAGACAAAACAAACAAATAATAATTCTTTTTTTTAAATGACTGAAACAAAAGTAGAGAAAATATGTTCAAAAATATTTAAGGTACAATCTGATAATCATATGCGTCTATCCAAAATCATGATACTCTAAATCCTCGTCATACTGGTAAGCAAGGCTACGATAATCACAGAGTCCTTGACTTAGGCACATACTTCTAGAATCATGGTATTTAACATTTTTGCGATGCCGCTAGCTTGGCTGCAAAAACCTTAAATTCCCACACCCGAGAAATATATCCAAGTCAACTATATGTCCTCACCATGCTAGCTAATATGACTGTAGAAGACTAGATTCCATAACTTAGATGACCTAGCCCATATAATTTCATCTTGACAAAATTTAATTTAAATCAACAATAGATACCCAAAAATCAAATTTATCAACGAACATCAAGATTCAAAACTGAACAAAAATCCTTCAAATCATATAAATACAAACTCGGATGCTACAGCTAACATCAAGATTCAAAACTCAACAATCTTCCATCAAAATCAATAAATACAAATTCGAATTCAACAATAATCCATCAAAATCAAATTCAACGACAGAAAGTAAAGATAAATAAAATTAAGGGAAAAAGAGTTTTCAAATCGAAGTTAAATAAGATTCTCAAGGGTCGTCCCAAGAATCTCTCAAGAGATCTTAATTGTGATTGAGTGCCTCCAAAATGTATCCTAATCCTACTGCAGGCTGTAGTGGTACTCTAGTTCGAATACCACTACACAAACTCGACCTGCATGGGCCACCACTAAAAACGTGTCACGACCCGCACCCTAGAGTTAGGGCACGAGAACGTAACAACGCCCAGCCTACGCCGCAGTGTCGGCGATAGAACGCTGTCCTAGGTCTCAATGCATCTAACAGTATAAGACTAAATAGTTTATACTCCCCGAATGGGGGTGACATAGCAGAATGTAAACTCAATCACAACTAAGGAAGAAGAAGTATGATAAGATATAAAACTCAAATGAAAAATAGAAGATCAGAAGAGTCTGAGTGTCTAAGATACATAAACTCAGAATACATCTCAAAACTCAAATATAGTAATCCATAAATACATCTCAAGACAACTGAAAATAAACTATGAATAAACCCTAGCTATCTATACAACCTCTACTGTCTCCTCTATGCTAGCAGGCAACCTCCAGGCTATCTATAAAATTTATCCACAGGTCCAGTCAGGACTGGAGCGAGCACAGTACATCTCAACAGATCATAGCAGGTTAGAAAATATAATCATGCAGTAAAGTAAGATACAGGATCTGAAGGAAATACAGTATGTAAACAGAGAAAGAGAACTGTAATAGAAATATCTACTATAAGTAGAGAGCTAACAGTGGCTAGTGAGTCAGAGTACAATATAAACATGTGAATGGCATAGGAGATTCTGGGAACTATACTATGGAGTGATTCTGGGAACTACACTACTTGGATATTATTCACATGTCTACTTCTACTCCCCCGTACCCCCAATCAATACACAAGGATCCAACCAGGTTATGTTATGATTTCATGCAAAGGCCCACAAGGGGTGATACATGGATAGCCCATAAATGGATGATTCTGGAAATGCCCACAATAGGGTGATTCTGGGAATACCCATAAATGGGGTGATTCTGGGAATACCCATAAATGGGGTGATTCTGGGAAGACTCTGTGATCATGAGAGTACATGTCACAAGTGATCGAAGAATCGTGAAGCATAGTGATACACCATGTAAGTGAAATGCACAGAACATGTAGTATACGATGCTCCCTGAGGGGATAACATCTCAAGAATGGATCCATATAGTACTAATCCGTGTTACCAATGTGACAGCATCAAGTAAAGTAATTTAAAGCAGGAAAATAATTCTAACAGGATATGAAATGATCAAAGAATGTACTCGCCTGATAACCTGAACAGCTGATAAGTATAGGGGTCCAACTGAAGCCACAGAGTCCTATTTAAAGCAACACAGGTTACAAGGTGTTCAAATTGCAATAAATAAATCTCTACAAGCAATCTATATTATCCTAGATTCTTCTAAGTCGAAACAACTCTAGGTCAACTCCGGTCAATAATCTAGTCAAACTAGGTCAAGTGTTGACTTACAGTTGACTTTGGGTCAACTGGTCAACTCTGGTCAAACAGGGTCAATTCTAGTCTAATTATTAAAGATATAAAGTGTACTTCGAGATAAGAAGATCAACGATAAAGTTGATAATCTTATTATAGTGATCCACGTGTCCATCTTGTCAATTTCAGCGATTTGAGATTACTGGAATTGACTGAGCTCAGTTTCGTTGTACTAATCCCAAAATACGAACATTATAAGAATTAATTATTAATAAATTATAAAAAGGTTAAACTCAGAGAAACTATCAACAAACATTGTCGGACGATGAAATAAACATCGCCAACGTGTCCAGAATGGTCAAATTAGCTAGGATACCCTACCCATCGGTCCAATTTGGATACAAGGGCAAAAAGGTAATTTTGGGTCAAAACGGTGTCCGTGTCGGAGCCGTTTTGCACCGAAAAATGTACAAGAAAACAAGTCTATAAAATATAACAAATTATATGTCCACGAAACCAGAATGACGATACGAACCCAACGGTATCTCCAGAATTAGATTCCGTTGACCCGATCTCAATTTGGTCTATTGACCAGAAATTAGAATTCCGGTTTGCACGAAAATGCGTGCTGGAGCCAATGTTCTCAAAACTCAGCAAACTACATGTCAACGAGTCCAGACTGACGATACAAACTCAACGGTATATCCGGAATTGGATTCCGATGAGCCGATCTCAAAATGACCCGTTGACCCGGATATTGGTATCCTAGCAAATTATATGTCAACGAGTCCAGAATGACGATACGAACTCAACGGTATATCCGGAATTGAATTCTGATGAGCCGGCTCAAAAAGTTCCGTTGATCCAGAATGTGGGACCCACTTTGCACCAAAAAACGTGCCAGGGCCCACGTTCTCCAAATCTAACAAATTTATATGAAAACATGCCAGAACGATGCCACGAGTCTAATGGTGGTGTGAGAAATGAAATTTGGAGTCCCGTGTTCAAAAATGGAATTTTACAAGTTGGAAATTACGAATTCGGACGGCCAACTTTGGCGTTGAATTCAACCAATCAAACAAGCTCACAATGAAACGAAACTGGAGGGGTAGTAAGAGGGTTATACCAGCTTCGCATAGGAACTGGTAGCACACCAAGAGGAGCTGCGGTGGAGGAGATACAAGCTGACGAAGTTAGCCCCGCAAAACTGTCCAAATTTAATACAATTTAAACGGTCAACTTGGTGGCCGGTGTTGATGTATCAAACGATAAAATTAACGGACGAAAATTGACATGGGTGAAGGTGGATATATCGAGATTGTGACGGACCGAAAAAATCGCCGATCCAACGATCGGATTTCTGGAAAAATGTGCACGAAGTTGCTGCGATGGAGCGCCAAAATGAACTTGATTCCGCACACGTCACGACGGAACTTCGTGCGAAACGCACGAATCGTCTCGACGGCGCGTCCCGGAGGACGGTGGCCATCAGGGGGATGTTCGCCTGAGTTCGTCGGAGGGAGGGGCGCACGGCCAGGGGGCCACGGCGGCGCGTGGCCAGCCACGACGGCGCTGCACGTGCGCGCGTGGTTGTGCTCGCTGCCGCAGCTGCTGTGCCGGCTGCTAGTGGCACGGCCGTGCTTGGCCAGGCCGACGACGGCGGCATACTGCCTCGACGAGGGTCGGGCAGTGGAGCACGGCGAACGTGGTGGAGGTGGTGGCGAGCTAAGGTGGCACGGTGGTGGATGGCTTGGGTTGATGATGGTGGTCGCGGTTTGAAGAAGAAGGAGGAGGAGGAAGGAAGTAGGAGGAGGAGATGGGCTGGGGGTGTTGGCCGACGGCCGACGGCACGGCGGAGGTCGAGGGAGGTCCGGCCAGAGAAGAGGTGGTCGGGTGTGATGCTGGTGTTGTGGTGGAGTTGTTTTGTTGCTGTTGTTGTTTTTGTTTTGAATGGAAAGAATAAAGAAGGAGAGAGAGAGGATAGTAATAAATGTGAGAGGGAGAGAGAGAGAAAAAGTTGTCTCATAAATTTTAGGGCCGGCCACATGGCCATAGGGTGTGGGAAAAATTGATGTAGGGAAATTGGATGGATAGGATTAGTTTGGGAAATCAAATGGCTAGAATTTTATTATAGGAAAATTAGGATATTCCTATAGAATTAAATTAACAGAATTTCCAATAAATATTTAAAATAGGTCGGATAAGAATTTGATATTTTTCAAGGATAATGAGGCTGAGGGTGATGGTGATGGAGAGTAACATGGAGCTGGGGTTGGGTTCAGTCAAGCCGGGTTGGATCAAAACCGGACATTGTGCAAAAATTGAATAAAAATAGGTATTGATGATCATGGGTAAATAAGTAGCACATGGGAATTCCAATAAATAGGACACAAGTGTCATGCGGGTAGTAGGCTCAATGTGGGCCATGTCCATAATTGGGGCTGACAGGTTTTGGTCGACAGGGTACCCACAAATCCAGTTGGAAAATGAATGTGACACCGTGGGGTGAAATAAAATCGGGTCACGTGTCAGGAAAGTTGTGCGAAGCAAATGGAGCACAAAATGGCGTGTCTGAGTGGGACACGAAGGTCATGGGTGACGAGCGTCTCGAGTAGATCATGGATGATAAGTTGGTTTCAAGAAAATAACTGGTCTGGTGCTCCCAATTTAAAAGTCACGGTAACGTGCTAAAAATGATTAAGGAAAAGAGTGGGAAAATTAATTAATAATCAAATGGTCTAAATCGATCCGAAGTTGTGCGAAGCAGAAAGAGTACAAGGGAACAAGTTTGAGTGGGACACTATATACCATCATGAAGGTAATCTTGTCCACTACAAAACTCGTGAAGAAGATTTCCAGAGTTGAACATCCCTGACACTCCAAATATCAAAGGCACGAAAAAGCACATTTAAAGATAAATAAATAGAATAATTATTTATCGAAACTAATCAATCAGAAAATTAAAATTAAAAAAAAAAAAAAAATAATCCCGAAATTCAGGGTGCTCACACTAGCCATAACTGATTACTTCTCCAAATGGACGGAAGCTATACCGCTCACCGAAGTGAAGGCGTCAAACGTGATCAGTTTCATCAAACATCACGTTATCTACCGCTTCAACCTACCTCGCAGGATCATCCATAATTGTAGCATTTGGGTTCCTAGAATTTATTTTCTATTTTAGAGATTTTTTTATTTTTATTTTAGTTAAAATCAATTATTTACTAGGATGTTGATTTGGGATACTAAGATTTTTTGCCTAAGCCTATAGGTTAGATATAAGGAAATTAGGTTGTATATAGTCTCTGGGGCCCCTAGATAGTCTCTAGTATATTATTTCACTATTTTAGAATTTTCAGGATTTTATGGAGATTTTTAGAGAATTTTAGATATGATTTTATTAATTTTCTAAGCTTCTAGGAATTTCTGTGAGAGCACCCGAGGGTATTTTTGAGGTCAAATAATTTATTTGGGCTCTATAACCCCTAAAATATTTTCTACATTTTTCTAGGAATTTTTAGAAATTTTCTGGGATTTATTTGGAATTTTTAGGATTTTTCTTGAATTTTTATTTAATTTTCTGTAATTTAAAACCTATTTTCCAAAACATTTACCCAGTCAGCCGAGCGGGGGCCCACACGTCAGCCGCTGGCGTGCGGGGTGCGGGCCCACCCGTCAGCGCGGCTGCGGATGGCTGGGTGTCCGAGCCGCAGTTGGATTCCAAGTCCGAGCCAAGCTCGGAGCTGAGCCGAGCTCAGCTTATTCTGGACCGTAGGATCTTGGCGGGGGCGCACTGGATGGTGACATGTGTCACCTTAGCAGCCGACTTTGCTCAAGCCACCGACTCTCTCTCTATATATATATATATTAGTTATTAGGTTATTCCGAAACCCTATTTTATATTCAGCAGCTTTAGTGGGAGAGTTTGATTGGGATCTTCGACTTCGCGGAGTGATTGCCGTCGATCTAGACGTCCTTTTTGTGCGCCGTTTTTTTTGTTGGAAGTGTATTGAAGTTAGGTTTCTGAATATATATTTTATTTTCTGTAGTTTTGATCTCGAATTTCTGGATAATTAATTGAGTGTCGGTTGTCCAAAAATCAACACGTCGCACGATTTTCGAGATTTCGAGCGATCCCGAACTCTGTTTTGCGATCCGTTTGAAGTTTTGGAAAGATGACACCGAGCTCTACAACATATAAATTTTCCAAAAATTCAGAGTTTCATCTAGTATTTTATTTTGTTCGTAGAAGTCAGATTTGGTCAACGGTTCATCGATTTGGTCATGGTTAGCCATAATGGCATTAAATTTTGACCAAATCATGATTTTGCGGCACGGTCGATTCCAGTGCACTCATGGCGCTGAAATCTACCATGTTGCACACTCAAACTTGGAATTCATATAATTTGACCAGTTAGTCAACAGTATGTCTCGGTTTGCGTGCCACGGGTCCCGAATTTGGAACCGTGTATTTCTTTGGCCAAATAGTTGTGTGTAGATTGTTATTTCAGAATTAAATAGGTTAAAATAGGATTTTAGATGATTTAGTCTAGAATTAGAATAGTATTAATTGATTTAATCCGTTAGCCACTTTCTAGGATTTTTAGAGTGGGATTGTATATCTAACTTGTGGTTGCGACGGGGTTCGTGGGATGATGGCTTGATTTGATAGCTTCTAGGCCAGAGTTCATATTGTCTTCAACTTGTGAAATCAATTCATCCAAGAGTTCAGGCAAGTACTTGTTGACACCTTCATGTACATTTACTTTATATTGTCGTATTTCACTTATACATGCTATCTTCTGTGTCTTGACTGTTACACACACGAGAGTTGAGTGTTTGACTATTGATCATGTTTTCTCATTGTTATCTTGATCGTTATCGTGATCGTGTTTTCGTGATTGTGAGGTATGGATATTGGAGGGGTACAATTACTAGGCACGTAGACAAAGCCCAGATGGTATTGTTGGCAACTCTTCCGGTTACGGGGGCGGGCCTTATAACCTCATCGTTCGCCCAAGCCGTCCATGTGTAGGAACGTTGTACTTCTCACGACACGTGCACTATGAGTGTTTATATGAGTCTCTTTACTTTTCATGCTTGTTACTTTTCTTATCAGTTTCTTCCATCTCATGATCTCTTGTTCATATTGTTCATTATTTCCATTGATCATTACCTTCCATGTTTAGTGTTTTATTACTTTATATTGTACTTGTATCATGGTGGTTAGACTTGTACTTGTTCCAATCCTGACTGGATAACCATTTTTCAGTTGTAGACGACGTGATCTGTCCAGAGGTTTACGGTGAGTATGTTGGAGACACTGACGTCACTGGCGTACCTGGTTCTAGCACTGATACGAATTAGCATATTTTCTTCCTTATGGATTCGTATTAGTTAGTAGTTATAGTTATGGAGTTAGTTGTCTATTTTATTTTCTGTTATCCGGGTTTGTTCCCGAGACTTTCTGAGTTGTAGTGGATTTTTCATATTTATAATATTGAGACTATTGGATATTTTAGTGATTTTTGCTGGCTTAGTTGTGGATGATATATATGCGTGTTGTGCTTGTTTTGGACCATTGTTATCATAAACAGCGTACTACCGTCGATGCTGCGGCGTAGGCTGGACTTGGCCACGTACTCGTATCCCAAAATTGGGAGCGGGTCGTGACAAGTTTTTATGGTGGCCCATGCAGGTCCAATTTTGCAAAAGACTGCGAACTCGTGGTAGTGCTTAAGTTAGCTGTACTACTACGAACCTGCGAATAGATTTGAAGTTAAGAAGTTATATCATCCACAAATAGGATCTCCAACCTTATGAGTCTGTTTTATCATAGAATCTTATTGTATCTTATTTTGCATCATGCTTGATTCCATCCGAGATTTCTTCGATATGGTTGCATCTACCGTTCTAACCATGTCCTTTCTTCCTTTTAGTTTGCAATGGTTGAGACAAGGCGCAGTGCGATCCGTAAGGGAAAAAGGGTAGCTAACCCTTTTGCTACTCCCGAACCCGAGGGATCGACAGCAGAGAGTACCGAGTTCGTAGAGCCTTCTAACCATCAACAAGATAGGGTTAGTGCTGAGGATCTTCCACCACCACCACCAATAGCCCCAACCCAAGGAGTAACTATGGATGGAGCTCATCTCCTTACGTTACTCCAAGGCATGATGGAGACTCAGCAGAGACATGCAAATGTTTTGGAGAGGAGCATAGAAACACGACAAGATCGTGTGGGTACTATTGATGGGTTTCGCAAGATGAACCCACCTCCCTTTACTGGCTCAGAGAAACCCATAGAAGTCACCAACTGGCTAGTGGAGATAGAGACACTACTAGAGGCATCGGAGCTGCCACCGGAGAAATGGATAAAAGCAGTGAAGTTGCAGCTCAAGGACAATGCACATCATTGGTGGGCAGCACAAGAAAGACGGTTGGGCAAGAATGTGTTATGGAAAGAGTTTACGGACCTCTTCAATACCATGTTCTTTCCTACCACTGTTCGAAAGGAGCTGCGGGATCAATTCATACGACTAGAGCAGGGGAGCATGACAGTGGACGAATATGATGCAGAATTTAGTCGCTTGAGTCGTTTTGCTCCTACTCTTGTATCTACAGAAGAAGAGAAGGCAGAAAAGTTCCATTCTGGGCTGAATTACAAGTTGCAGAGTTTAACAGCGTCAGTAGACCCAATATCCTATACAGATATCTTGAATGCAGCTAGGCGTCAAGAATCTATCCTAAGGCAGAAAGTAGCTTCCCAAAAGAGAGGTAGAGGTGGTAGTCATCAAGAACCATCAAAACGTCCTAATATTTCTTAGAAGACCCTTCAAATCCAGCATCAACCTCCAACTAGGGTGGTATCATCCCAGCCACAACCGTAGCCTATCCCACCCAAGCCTAAGTGTAATAATTATGGAAAAGAAGGACACAAGGGAGACCATTGTAGGAAGAGGTTAGGACTTTGTCTCCTTTGTGGAGCACCAGACCACCAAGTGCGAGAATGTCCCGTAGCACCAGCTCATAAGCCAGTTTCGCAACAGCAGTTTGGAGGAGTACGACGTCAAGGACAAGCATTTGTGGCTGTGACTCAACCCCAAGACATAGGTAACTTAAATATGTTTCCATGAAAGCCTTCTTTAGGTTTAGTTGTTATCAATGCTTAGTTAGTTGTTAGTTCACTCATGTTCCTAGCCATTATCTCTCCGTGACTTAGATTAAGAAATTATTGCTTGTAAGAGTTAAGTATTATACTATGCTATTTGTGATGTTTTGATTTTTGAGGACAAAAATCTTTTAAGGGGGATAGTTTGTAGCATTTGGGTTCCTAGAATTTATTTTCTATTTTGGAGATTTTTTTATTTTTATTTTAGTTAAAATCAATTATTTACTAGGATGTTGATTTGGGATCCTAAGATTTTTTGCCTAAGTCTATAGGTTAGATATAAGGAAATTAGGTTGTATATAGTCTCTAGGGCCCCTAGATAGTCTCTAGTATATTATTTCACTATTTTAGAATTTTCAGGATTTTATGGAGATTTTTAGAGAATTTTAGATATGATTTTATTAATTTTCTAAGCTTCTAGGAATTTCTGTGAGAGCACCCGAGGGTATTTTTGAGGTCAAATAATTTATTTGGGCTCTAGAACCCCTAAAATATTTTCTATATTTTTTTAAGAATTTTTAGGAATTTTCTGGAATTTATTTAGAATTTTTAGGATTTTTCTTGAATTTTTATTTAATTTTCTGTAATTTAAAACCTATTTTCCAAAACATTTACCCAGTCAGCCGAGCGGGGGCCCACACGTCAGCCGCTGGCGTGCGGGGAGCGGGCCCACCCGTCAGCGCGGGTGCGGATGGCTGGGTGTCCGAGCCGCAGCTGGAATCCAAGTCCGAGCCAAGCTCGGAGCTGAGCCGAGCTCAGCTTATTCTGGACCGTAGGATCCTGGCGGGGGCGCACTGGATGGTGACACGTGTCACCTTAGCAGCCGACTTTGCTCAAGCCACCGACTCTCTCTCTCTATATATATTAGTTATTAGGTTATTCCGAAACCCTATTTTATATTCAGCAGCTTTAGTGGGAGAGTTTGATTGGGATCTTCGACTTCGCGGAGCGATTGCCGTTGATCTAGACGTCCTTTTTGTGCGCCATTTTTTTGTTGGAAGCGTATTGAGGTTAGGTTTCTGAATATATATTTTATTTTCTGTAGTTTTGATCTCGAATTTCTGGATAATTAATTGAGTGTCGGTTGTCCAAAAATCAATACGTCGCCCGGTTTTCGAGATTCCGAGCGATCCCGAACTCCGTTTTGCGATCCGTTTGAAGTTTTAGAAAGGTGACACCGAGCTCTACAACATATAAATTTTCCAGAAATTTAGAGTTTAATCTAGTATTTTATTTTGTTCGTAGAAGTCAGATTTGGTCAACGGTTCATCGATTTGGTCATGGTTAGCCATAATGGCAATAACTTTTGACCAAATCGTGATTTTGTGGCACGATCGATTCCAGTGCACTCATGGCGCTGAAATCTACCATGTTGCACACTCAAACTTGGAATTCATATTATTTGACCAGTTAGTCAATAGTATGTCTCGGTTTGCGTGCCACGGGTCCCGAATTTGGAACCGTGTATTTCTTTGGCCAAATAGTTGTGTGTAGATTGTTATGTCAGAATTAAATAGGTTAAAATAGGATTTTAGATGATTTTGTCCAGAATTAGAATAGTATTAATTGATTTAACCCATTAGCCACTTTCTAGGATTTTTAGAGTGGGATTGTATATCTAACTTGTGGTTGTTTGTGTGACGGGGTTCGTGGGATGATGGCTTGATTTGATAGCTTCTAGGCCAGAGTTCATATTATCTTCAACTTGTGAAATCAATTCATCTAAGAGTTCAGGCAAGTACTTGTTGACACCTTCATGTACATTTACTTTATATTGTCGTATTTCACTTATACATGCTATCTTCTGTGTCTTGACTGTTACACACACGAGAGTTGAGTGTTTGACTATTGATCATGTTTTCTCATTGTTATCTTGATCGTTATCGTGATCGTGTTTTCGTGATTGTGAGGTATGGATATTGGAGGGATATAATTACTAGGCACATGGACAAAGCCCAGATGGTATTGTTGGCAACTCTCCCGGTTACGGGGACGGGCCTTATAACCTCATCGTTCGCCCAAGCCGTCCATGTGTAGGAACGTTGTACTTCTCACAACACGTGCACTACGAGTGTTTATATGAGTCTCTTTACTTTTCATGCTTGTTACTTTTCTTATCAGTTTCTTCCATCTCATGATCTCTTGTTCATATTGTTCATTGTTTCCATTGATCATTACCTTCCATGTTTAGTGTTTTATTACTTTATATTGTACTTGTATCATGGTGGTTAGAATTGTACTTGTTCCAATCCTGACTGGATAACCATTTTTCAGTTGTAGACGACGTGATCTATCCAGAGGTTTACGGTGAGTATGTTGGAAACACTGACGTCACTGGCGTACCTGGTTCCAGCACTGATACGAATTAGCATATTTTCTTCCTTATGGATTCGCATTAGTTAGTAGTTATAGTTATGGAGTTAGTTGTCTATTTTATTTTCTGTTATCCGGGTTTGTTCCCGAGACTTTCTGAGTTGTAGTGGATTTTTCATATTTATAATATTGAGACTATTGGATATTTTAGTGATTTTTGCTGGCTTAGTTGTGGATGATATATATGCGTGTTGTGCTTGTTGTGGACCATTGTTATCATAGACAGCGTACTACCGCCGATGCTGCGGCGTAGGCTGGACTTGGCCACGTACTCGTATCCCAAAATTGGGAGCGGGTCGTGACAATAATAATAGTCCACAATTCGTAAGCCATGCATTCTATCGATTCTGCGATAGGAATCGAATCCAGAATGTAGCCTCTACTGCCTACAATCTAGCAGCTAACGGTCTAGTAGAAGCCTTCAATAAAACCATCATTATACTTCTTAAGAAATTTACGTCTTCAAACAAGCACGATTGGAATGGAAAGCTCGACGAATGTCTTTGGGACTATCGTACAACGGTCCAGACTCCAACAGGCAGTACGCCATTCTCTCTGGTTTATGGGAGCGAAGCAGTTCTTCCCCTAGAAATCCAGATTCCTTATCTTCGAGTAGCCTTAGCCAGCAAGTTGACTACCGAAGAAAGCTATCGTCTGCGACTCCAGGAGCTCGAAGCGCTAGACAAAAAACGCTTGTTAGCTCAGCAGCGCATTAAGCTATACCTAGCACGCCTTTCCAGAGCCTTCAATAAAAAAGTGAAGGAAAGAATCTTCCAAGTCGACAATCTAGTCTTAGCAGTGAGAAGACCAATGGTCATGACGCACAAAACAAAAAATTCCAGCCTAAATGGGAAGGTCCTTTCATCATAGAATCAATGTATTCTATTGGTGCGTACCGACTAACCAAGCCCAATGGTGACTTGCTCATGATACCTATCAACGGCAAGTTCCTGAAGAAATACTATGTGTAACATTTTTACGTAATGTTCACATATGTTCAGTCATATAAATGTACAATACGATGTTTATATGATTCAAAAAATTATTTAACTATTATCCATATTTCAAGAGTCTTGAATACGCCCTGGATAATAGGTCCTCTAAAATTTTCCAGTGGACCCATTCCCGTTTTTGACTCTGTCCAAACTCGGTTTGACGAAAACAAGTCATGTCCCTATTACCTCTGAATTGTTTTCCGATAATTATTTCTCCAGTAGAATGATTAAATGTTTTGCCATGTCCATATAACCTCTGAAGCAAAGCATTCATCCAAGATAATCACATCCATATTACCTCTGAACTATCCACTCCCACCTAATGTTATATATCTTTCCATGTCCATATTACCTCTGGTCGGATATAGAACATCCTTTGCTATTACGTCCATATTACCTCAACTAGCAGCTTCGTTCAACTTATTATCTATATTCGAATAACTTGAATATAAAATGGATAATTGGTCCACATCAAAATTCCCCAGTGGAATACCTACCAGAAATATCCTTGCTACGTCCACATTACCTCTACTTCCGATATTTCATAAAGCCACATTCACTTTGAAAAGACTTTTTATTCTTTACTCAAACGTCTATCAAGGATGGAAAATAAAGGTATAAGAGCCGTGACGACTGAAAAAAAGGAGAAAAAAGTTACAAAAATCTATGGAATACATAGGCGGTTTATATTGTCTCTTAGAGCCGCGACTTCGGCTTCAGACTTCACGGTAGTTCGACGGAGCGCCTCTTCTTGACGAGCAGCTTCATCCTCGAAAAGGATCAGACTCAGATGCTCTCCCTCCAACTTCGCCAGCTGTTTTTTTAAATGGGCGGCAGTGGTGGCAGTTATGGCAGCCTGATCCAAATAATCCTTCTGTTCAGATGTTGTCGCCCTCAAGTCGGCTTCCAGTTGGGCGATCTCATTTTTGATCTGCACGATATGATTATACCTCTCGGTGATCTGTACATCTATTTTGTTCTTCGAGGTGGCACGTGCCTCACTTGCAGCGTTGAACTGACCATACTGGTCAGCCAATTCGCCGATCTCCCGAACGAGGGCGTCCTTCCTTGCTTGGAAAGTAGCCTTCTCCTCCGCAAGAGCCGTCATCAAAGCCTCGTCCTCTGCACGAAACAGCGACGTAGGGCTCCGCTGTTTGGTATCCCAGAACCTGGCCACCTGACCCTCCAGGCCATTCAGAACTTTCCTCAGAGTATTGTCCCATTTTTCATAGCCGGCAATGCTCTCGAGTGCCGCCACTTGGCATTCGGCAACAGCCTTCACAGGGCCGAAGGCAGCATTCCGATTCAGGACTCCAGGAAGCTTAACTTTTAGCAAAAAGTAGAAAGCTTTGACGACTTCCTGGGCCATCTTATCGTCATCCGTGGAGGTCGTCGGAGAGGAGGCTTGGAAAGTTTTTTCCACTCCAGGAAGGGATACCTGACAAGAAGCTGAACCTGACAAAGAAAAAATATATATACATATACATCAGTAACCAAAAAAGGAGGAGAGAAATGTAAAATAATTATAATTTTGTACCTTCGGCTTTCTCAACTCCAGCCTGGGCTACACCATCAGTCTCGGCTTCAAGGAAACTAAGAGCAGGCTCAGACTGTTCAAGAAGAACAATATCAAGGCCCTGAGCGGCATCATGCCTGATATCCTCCACAACCTCTGCCGGAACATGAGCAGATTCAGCAATAGCCCCCTCAGCAGGCTGCTCAACTTCTCCTACTGTAGCCGATACCGGCTTACTAGCTCTCCCCACACCAGCAAAATTGGAGGAGCCGAGAACAAATTCTGTCCCTTCTCCAATGGCGGGGACTATCTTCGCGAGGGTTTGTTTCCCCTTGTCTACAAGGGAACATACAATCGTGGTCAGCCTCACGAGGAGCACGCAAAATTGAAGTAAAAAAATCTCATCCGAAGAGAGGCGCAAAGGCAACATACCCGCAGGAGGATGAGCCGATTGGACTTGGTTCTCGTCCAGCTTTTTCATCACAGTTCCTATTGCAGACATATCCCCCACAGATATGTCGTAGGAGAAACTGATCTTCTGATCACCGTCATGGTCTGGGCCTTCGTCCTGATCTTTCTGTCGCTCAACTCTTACAACCGAAGAAGACCCTCCTTCATCCATCGGCTGAGGACGGGCAGGAGACACCGTTGTCACGTCCACCTCCTCAGATGAAGAGGCACCAGCCTCAGCTTCAAATTCAGGGTCCTGTGCAAAGGACAAATGCAAAGGTGAGAAAGCTTCTAAAGGCTTGACCAGAACGGCTATGGAGTCCAGGAAGGGATCTACCTCCCGAATAGTAACGGCCCGCAACGCCGTTCCTCCTCTTCCAGTTTGCCGGGAGGACCTCCTCAAGGGAGGCGGGCCAGCGCCCACTTCCTTGGTTCTTCTCAGGGTGACAGTTTTCTTCTTCCGTTTTAAAGTTGGCTCCTGGGCCAATTCTGTTGAAGCTTTCCTCTTCTGAGGAGGATTGAGAGGAGAAGAATCAACATCTTTCGTATCCTCCTTCGGAGACACTGTTGGCTCCCTAAAGATAGCTGTTGTGTAACACCCAGTTTCTAAAATGAGGATAATTTTAAAATTTTATATTTTAATTTATTTAATTATGATATTTAAATAATAATATGATTTTTGGTGATTTTTAATTATTTAAAACTATTTTAAATCATGACTTATGATTTTGGTGTTTTGATAGTGTAACCTTGGAGACTGGTTGACCTAGAGCTTAACCATGTTATTGGGATACTTAATTGTCATTTTAGCCTTGAGGTTATTTTTGTCATTTTTTTGAATTATTTGAATTTAATATATTTTATTAGGAATTTTAAAATGATTTAATTGAATGGTGTGATTTTAATACTAGTTAATTGATTTCCATGTGGTTTTGGTTAGCCTAACCTAGATTGGACCTAACCTAGATTAGCCATAGCTAGCCTAGTTAGCCACATTGAAAATTAGTTAGTATGGGATAGTGGGTTGAGTCATGTTTAGCTAAGTAGAGTGGTTGCAACTTAACTAGGAAAGAGCCCTAGATTTTAGGCCACTCATTATCCTTGATTTATTGCTAGCCCTTAGATGAAGCCTAAAAACCCTAACCCTAGCTTAAGTGGCCAGCCAAGACCCCCTTGCCTATATAATAACATTTTAGAAAGTTGTGCCTCTTTTTATTAGTTCATCATTTTTCCTAAGAACAAGGTGAGCCTACACTTCTTTTCTCCATAGATTAATCAATAGAGCTCTATTTTCATTGGAATTTCTTCCATAATATTCTAATCTCTGTTCTCCAACTATTTGTGGAGTCAAATCACAGGATTGAATCAATTTGGAAAAGTTGGGTAGCTTTTGGAGATCCCCTCTTTGGAGCTTGTTCTTGAGTTTTGATACTCAATAAGTAAACCACCTAAACCCTTGTTTCTTCCTAATTTTCTTGCATAATAGGTCAGGTTTAGGGCTTACCTAACTGCCCACAAAATTTGGGCACAATTCGTGTCCATTTCGTGTCCGTATCGGACACGTATCATATTGATATAGTGAGTATTTGTAGAAATGCCACATAGGAATTAATTTTCATATTTTTGAAATATAATTGCATAGATTTGTAGATCTACATGAGTGTATGAATATTTTTGAAGGTTGTATGGTGTTTCGTGTCCGTTTGTGTCATGATTTTTGACCTGGACACGCAGCATGAGCCCTAGGCTGTGTTCTGCCTATCGGGGGCTAGAACTCGAGACACAGGACACGTCGAGACCCAAATTTTTGGGGGAAGCAAGGGGCAATGATTGTCACCATGCTCCCAAAATTTGGGAGCATCTCGTGGAGTGCACGTGGCGCAATTGCCCCCGCACTGGCCGTGCGCTGTCGCACGCAGGCGGCTGTGCATGTGCACAGGCACTGTTGACACGGGGTTTGTGTCGTACCTATGTGTCACGTGGACACGTTTCAGGCTGACACAAACCTAGCCCTACCCTAAGCGAACCTAGGTGCACACCCACGTGTTGTGTCGTATCGTGTGTCGTGTCCTAGACACGAGTGCACACGTGTACGACGATTGTCTTTGCACTGTCTCGTGTCTGTGAACACGTGTAGTTTGGACACGATTCGTGTCCAATTCCTAGAAACGAGGACACTTTCATATACCCTCACATGCTTATCATCAATTACCAACCTTTGTTTCATAAATTTAGTGATTATTTACATTCAAAAATTTGAATTCCCTTTGTATACTGATATGCACTGATACATGATGGCTGAATGCATTTCTTCTATTTTGATTTCATTCTTTCCCTGTTTTTGTGATGTTAATATCAGTAAATTGATTCACCAACATATGTATTTAAGTTAATGAATTGTGGGATTGTGTGGGGTGTTCGATAATTGGGTTCAAATGAAGTTTTTCTTGTTTGATACAATAGGCTAATACAAGAAAACTGAAACTGATTTCTTGGTTAACTTGTTTTCATTTTTCCTGTTTAAACTGATGTTTTATTGTTAGAATAACTCGCCTACATGTGTATTAATAGTTGAATGAGTAGTTGTGTTGGTATGGGGTTAAGGGAAACACTGTTTTAGTTTTTGGATTTGGTTTGGGGTTCTTCCTATCAAGTTTCAGAAACTGAAACTTATTCACAGTTTTCACTCACATTGCCACACATTTATGATTCTATTTTTCCCTCACTCTCACACAACACACACACACACACACACACTCATACACACACATGCTGGTTTCCAGGACACTCTATACTGCCATTGTTCACTCTTCACATGCCACACATATTGGTTCACATCACTCTCACACAGCCCTACTCATTGCACTCTTCTCACACACACACACATTATGTATATATATATATATATCATATATATATATATATATATCCCTAATCTACATGTTTGTGTATTTACATATATATATGTATTGTGGGTAAATAGTTATATTAGCCTATGTGTGATGTGTAGTAAGTTGTGTGGTAGGATTTCATTAGCCTAATTGTATTTGGCCTATGGCCTATGGCATGTGTGTATCACCATGTTAGATGACTTGTGTCACGACCCGCACCCAGTACAGGGACACGAGAAGTGGGTACGTCCAGCCTACGCCGCAGTGTCGGCGTTAGTAAGCTGTCCTAGGTTGCTAACTAAACTCATGCAGTGAATAAAAAGTACTTGTCCAGATATCAGTTCCGAATGGAGGACAAGTAAAGGATAGGATATACTCAATCACAGTCTAAAACACGAAAAGATAACACAGAATTTATATCTAAGGAATTAAAGACAACAACAACTAACTACTAAAATAATACAATATCATCTCAAACAAACTTAATACAAACTCAATATCTTAACTTTAATACAATAAGCCAAAACATGAAAGCTAAAGTAGTCTACTAGCTAATCTCCTGAATCACTCCTGAGAGTCGGAACCAAAGGTAGCTAATCCCTCGCCAGGTCCATGGTAAGCAGGGCATGTGTCCTCAGGATTATCATCTGTAATATTTTCAACAGGTCCAATCAGGACGAGAACGAGTACAACTCATCTAGAAAAACCAAATAAATGACAAAGAACTATAAAGCAGTTATAGACAGTTTTATTGATGTGCATGGCAGTTTTATACGGGTAATGATGGCATAGAGAAACAGTAAGATACAAGAAGAGAAAGGTAACTAAAACAAGAGAAGAATCATGGCAATGAAGACTGTAATAAAAGCTAACTGAACTAGAATATCATGTGTGAGTCCAGACAGTATGATATAAGTCTAATGTAATCCCAGTGTGAGTCCAATCTATATAATCCGTTACCAGATGATTTCCAGTACAAGATGAGTCCAACAGTGATCAATGAATCCAGGGTGAGTCCAACTATGATCTAACAGTGTGTTTTAAAATATCGAGATCGACATGCAAACGGCTGTAGGTATCAGGCACATCTCTTACGGATCAGGCAAGAGATGGCTATGCTTCCAGTAGATTCCAGTTGGAGATTCCAGATTTGGGGTATGTCTACATGTCTTACTCAATATTTCCTCGCCCAGCAAGTGAATCCAAAATCGACAAAAAGAATCGAGATGAGTCTGGCCAATACGTGATGATTCCAGAAATGATTCCGGAATGATACCAATGACTCCAGTAATAGAGGCCAGTAAGTAAAGTATGTGTCGATACATGAATCCAGAAATATTCGTACGTGTTGATACAGAGAATCACATAGAACTAACTAGAACTGAAATACAGTAATCGACAAATAAATGAGAGAACTATCAGAGAATGTACTCGCCTATTACTCTGGAAAGAGTAGTGTAATATCAGATGTCTGTACCAGGGTCACAATGTCCTAAAAAGAGCAATACAGTTATGACATGTCCAAAATGAAGGTAAATGAAATCTACGATGCAATCTATATGAATTCTAAGCCAATCTAGGTCAAAGTCAAACTAGGTCAACACTACAGTCAAACTAAGTCAAATCAAGTCATATTAGGTCACAAGAAGTTAAACTAAGTCATACAAGGTCAAACAAGGATAAACAAGTCTAATCTAGGTTAAAGTCAACTCTTGGTCAAATATTCTAGCCAAACTAGTCAAGTTATCTAGGATTTAGTCAATAATGGTCAGACTAGTCAATATGGTCAAACTAGGTCAAAGTCTAGGTCAATCTTAGACTAACTAAGGTTTTGGTTAATTATAGACTAGTCAATAAGGTAATTAGGTCAATGGTTAACTCTAACTCAAACTCTATAAGGCTAACTCAATCAACCATAGGCTAACATGTCTTAGGATACCTAAGATACTATACCACAATGTTAAGGTATAACCAATCTCCTATACAAAGTATATCACACAAAATATATATAGTACAATACCAACCTTAATCCTGTAATCAAGCTAATCCTATTCTCCAACTCAAGTCATGACTCAACTCTAAGTATCTCACTTAACCCCATACATATCTTCATCTATATAGGATTACCCTCATAATCCATATGGTCAACCTAATCATCTAGTTAGGGTTTAGTCAAATAGTCCTTCTATGTTCATCCAAGTCATTTTTAGGTCAATTAGGTCATGGTTTGACCTATAGTTGACTTTGGTCAACAATGATCAACAAGGGTCAACTTGCTAGTTAAACTAGGTCTACTAGCCTATTGGTCAACTCCAAACTCACTAACCATAGACCATAGGCTAGTAACTAGGTTCCATAGGCTAATACCATATAGGCATCTACCTTATACAATATATATATATATATATATATATATATATATATATATATGACTTACATATATATATATATACAATATACTACTTAGGCCTATAGGCTATGTGTCATAGGTTTCTATATAAACCTATATCTAGAAGGTCATTTATATATATACATATCTATATATATAGATATACAAAAGTCTATCTACTACATATATATATCAATATATGTATACCCTATATATATAATACCAATCATTCTCACATATATACATAATATATATACATATATAAATAGCTAACATATATACATATATACATTTTCATACATATATATATATATATAAGCCCATAAATGTATACCCTCAACTATATATATACCAATATATATAGTTGTATATAATATAACATATATATATATATATATATATATATATATATATATATATATATATATATATATATATATATATATAAATATATATAACATATATATATAGAGGGAAATAGAGAGAGATGTGAGAGAGAGTGAAAGAGAGAGAGGGATAGAGAACTGAAACTGAACAGTGGGGGGGGGGGGGGTGTTCCAGTTTTCTGGAACCAGAAAACTAACACACACACACCACACAGAAAACACACACACACACCCATATATATACATATATGTATATACATATGTACATACATGTATATACCCTAAACTCCACCTATGCACACACAAATACATACACTATGTATATACCCTATATACACAGATATTTATACTAAGAAATAACATCAAAATTCGTTTTGAAATTGGATTTAAAAAGCTGGAAAATACCAAAAATCAGAATCCAGTAATCACTGTTCACAGAAAAATGGGTAAACCCAATTTCATGTCCAAAACCCAACTAAGGTTCGAACCCATGGCTTGGTAATTGTGTCCCCACATGTGTACGTGTCGTGTGTGTCCCTAGGTGTCCACCACGACACGACACAACGTGTCCAAGTGTCAAAAATCCAAATCGGGTAAATTCAGACACTGTGCAGTGTCACAGCGTCGTGCAGGGATGCACACGCGTGTAGGACACAGTACACGTGTCCTCGTGTCTCGGGCACACGCGTGTAGGTTCGCCTAGGGTTACTCTAAGTGTCCAGCACCCTGAATTGAGTCGGGGTCGTGTCGTGTCCGAGTTAGAGAGGCGTATCAGAGAGGGTCTGTGCGCGTGTTAGTACAGTGCACGAATCAGTGCAGAGCTAACTACGTGTCCGATACGACACGTGGTCGCATGAAACTTCGTGGGTAGGTTGTCAGAGGGTGCCCCTACCCTCGTGCCAAGTGGCACGTGTCCACGTGTTGTGTCGTGTCCGCAATCAGTGTCGGGTAGCAGGACAGCGTGCACAGTCTCGTGCACGCGTGTCGAAGGGTCATGTGCTCCACACGTGGCACGTAGAGCCTTGTGCTTGTGTCAGTAGGTAGGTGGGGTGGTTAGGTTTGTGTCTAGGTTTCTGTATCGTGTCCATGATACGTATAGACACGACACGAAGTGTTAAACAGTGGGGTTTTTCAGTGTGCACAGTAGTTTATAACAGTGTGTTCGTGTCCCATTTTGGACACGGACATGACTCGAAGTGTGCTCAGTCAACTAGGGTTGTGTCCTACATGTCTAGGGCTACCCAAAAATATAATTTGTTTTGAAAAATAATAACTTTTGAACCATAGTGACATTTCACCAAACACTGTAATTAAGACACAGACACGTGTCCGATACGGACACCAAACCCAAACCATATCCTACCAAACTTGACCCACAGTTAGGGTATACCTATATGCATGCAATTATGAAGAGAAATTACAATATTAACAAGGTTTAGGGACAATTACCTATGAGTGCAAAACTCAATGAAAACAAGGTTTTGGGGGGGGTGTCCTCTTTACTTGATGGTGCCCAAAATGCTATGCAACCTAGCTAGCTAGCTCCCCTTAGCATCCTCAATAGTAGGGGGTTCCAATGCAAGAAGTTTGGCTCAATTTGGTGTTGAAATGGTTAAATGGTGAGGGTGTGAAGTTGAGGGAAAAACTAGGTTTTTAAGTGTAATGAAAAATGGCATAAATGATAAGGGGATGTGATATATAGGATGGGGGTAGGGTTGGGCTGCCATGGGTAGATATTTAGGGCTCCTTTCCACCTTGCTAACTTAGCTCCTAAGGCTTTGACTAGGGGATAGATATTTTTAGGTTTTCTAAATATCTAAGAAAGTAATATCTTAGATATTTCCAACCTAAGATATTTACACATAAGCTAACATCTAACATTAGTCTTCTAGGTTAGTTGCTAACCTCTAGATTAGTGCTAAACTAGGTTAGGAGCTAACATGACACTAATCAACTAATTAAATAATAATAAACTACATAAATCCAAATAAATTCTAATAAATTACCAAAATACCCTTTTGACTAAAAAGTGGTAATTTGATATCCTAATCACATGGTTAGGCTTACATGGTCATGGTAGTCTCTAGGTTATGAAATCTCTAGGGTTTACACTAGGGTTATACTAGTAAAATCACAAAGTCATAAGTCATGACTTAGAAAATAGTTTTAAATTAACTAAAATCACCAAAAATCATATCATGACTAAAACACCATTAATCAATAATAAAAATAATAATTTTTCAAAAATACCCCAATTTCAGAAAACTGAGTGTTACAAGTCTACTCTCCTTAGAGAAATTTCGTCCTCGAAATTAAGATAGTCGTACTCCTCCTAGGTCAAACCCCCAGTCAATCAAAGTCAAAAAGATAACATGCAATCATAGTCCTACTGGTCGTGATTCCACAGTCTTGAACAGGGTAACTACACTATCTAGTATATCACAAGCATATCCTGACAGGTACTAATGGAATCATACTACAAGATGGGAAAGGAAGGACAGGAAAGACAAACCTGCTAACCCGTCACCTGCAGCGTGGGTCTCCTCGACCGTCATCACAAAAGCTCCACCCCTCTGGTGCTGAGCTACAGGTGGCCTAGCTCCCTTATAAGGAGGTACAATAGGATAATCCATCTTCTGGTGGGTATCAGACCCACAGTTATAGCAAACCTTCAGCCTCTTCCTATACTGCTCCTTGATGTGTCCTTGCTTCCTGCAGTATGAACAACTGATCGTCTTCGGGTCCTGACCTCGATACTGATGCTGCACCTGCTGAAATGGCCTCTGCTGCTGTCGGGGTCCCGGGGCTCTAACTGGCGGGGTCGAATGATGTGGTGTGGGAGGATGATATGTCTGCTGGTGTAGCGTCAGCACTTTCTGTTGGAAAGCCTGACGCTTGGAGGGTCCCTCAATGTGTACAGAAGCTGGCCTCTTGCAAGATAGAAGACGCTCCTCGATACTCCGGGCTAACTCTAAGCTCTGGTAGTAGTCAGTCATACCGTTCGCCACTATAAGAATGCCAATGTCTGGAACTAGACCATGGCAAAACCTACGCGTCATCTCCTCAGGGTCAGCAACTAGGCTAGGAGCAAAACGGCTCAGGCGACTAAACTCTGCCGCATACTCGTCGACAGAACGGGTCCCCTGCTGGATGTTCTAGAATCGTAGCCCCATGGCTACTCTAGCAGTGGTCGAGAAGAATTTCTTCTTGAACTGGGTCTTGAACTGATCCCAAGTGGCTCTCACTCTCGCAAACAACGGCTCATTCCGGAACCAAACTCCTGCCAAGTCTATCAGCAAAAATCCCGCTGCCTCGACCTGGAGGTCATCCGGTATCCTAACTCCAATGAGCTTCCTTTCTACCGAATCTAACCAGTCATCTGCTACTACTATGCCCTCAGTCCCTAAGAACTCCTTGGGATTCAGACCCATGAAGTCCTTGATCGTCCCCGCTCTCTGCCGTGGCTCTACAGGTGGTAGGACCACGGTACGTTCCTCAGAATGCTCCATGTCTGACGGAGTAGGGTGGTCTGCTCCTGATGGGTTGCTAGGAACCCCTGGATCAGAGTGAGCAGTTGGTTTCCATCGAGTGTGACGGAAGCCTGGGTAGGTATAGTGATAGGGGGTGGTGGAAGTATTGGGTCCTGCTGGGCCTGTGATGTGGAAGGTGGTTGTGGTATCTGGGTTTGTGGATCTGTGGAGTGGAGGAAGGTGGTAGGTGAAGGTGGAGGTGTATCAGTCAACTGGTCAGCTAACTGGATGGAGAGTATGCCATTCTCAGGTGAGACATACCGGGATGAACGAGTAAGCACCATCTAATTACAATAAAAAGGACTTATAAGGACTCTTTAAAGCAAAACAATCATATACAAGAAAATCTAATTATAATAGCAAGCATGTGATGTATTTCATATGTTACAATCCTAGTATTCCTCTAAGTGTTCTAAGCGTCATTCCTAATATTGTCTAATTACCTTAAGTTCCTAATTGCAGGCATGCTTGGTACAATAACGTAACCAAACAATTTAGTCGACGACCTACATGGGCCACCACTAAAAATGTGTCACGACCCGCACCCAGTATAGGGGCACGAGAAGTGGGTACGTCCAGCCTACGCCGCAGTGTCGGCGATAGTAAGCTGTCCTAGGTTGCTAACTAAACTCATGCAGTGAATAAAAAGTACTTGTCCAGATATCAGTTCCGAATGGAGGACAAGTAAAGGGTACGATATACTCAATCACAGTCTAAAACACGAAAAGATAACACAGAAGTTATACCTAAGGAATTAAAGACAACAACAACTAACTACTAAAATAATACAATATCATCTCAAACAAACTTAATACAAACTCAATATCTTAACTTTAATACAACAAGCCAAAACATGAAAGCTAAAGTAGTCTACTAGCTAATCTCCTGAATCACTCCTGAGAGTCGGAACCAAAGGTAGCTAATCCCTCGCCAGGTCCATGGTAAGCAGGGCATGTGTCCTCAGGATTATCATCTGTAATATTTTCAACAGGTCCAATCAGGACGGGAACGAGTACAACTCATCTAGAAAAACCAAATAAATGATAAGAACTATAAAGCAGTTATAGACAGTTTTATTGATGTGCATGGCAATTTTATACAGGTAATGATGGCATAGAGAAACAATAAGATACAAGAAGAGAAAGGTAACTAAAACAAGAGAATAATCATGGCAATAAAGACTGTAATAAAAGCTAACTGAACTAGAATATCATGTGTGAGTCCAGACAGTATGATATAAGTCTAATGTAATCCCAGTGTGAGTCCAATCCATATAATCCATTACCAGATGATTTCTAGTACAAGATGAGTCCAACAGTGATCTATGAATCCAGGGTTAGTCCAACTATGATCTAACAGTGTGTTTTAAAATATCGAGATCAACATGCAAATGGCTGTAGGTATCAGGCACATCTCTTACGGATCAGGCAAGAGATGGCTATGCTTCCAGTAGATTCCAGTTGGAGATTCCAGATTTGGGGTATGTCTACATGTCTTACTCAATATTTTCCCGTCCAGCAAGTAAATCCAAAATCGACAAAAAGAATCGAGATGAGTCTGGCCAATACGTGATGATTCCAGAAATAATTCCGGAATGATACCAATGACTCCAGTAATAGAGGCCAGTAAGTAAAGTATGTATCGATACATGAATCCAGAAATATCCATACATGTTGATACAGAGAATCACATAGAACTAACGAGAACTGAAATACAGTAATCGACAAATAAATGAGAGAACTATCAGAGAATGTACTCGCCTATTACTCTGAAAAGAGTAGTGTAATATCAGATGTCTGTACCAGGGTCACAATATCCTAAAATAGAGCAATACAGTTATGACATGTCCAAAATGAAGGTAAATGAAATCTACGATGCAATCTATATGAATTCTAAGCCAATCTAGGTCAAAGTCAAACTAGGTCAACACTACAGTCAAACTAAGTCAAATCAAGTCATATTAGGTCACAAGAAGTTAAACTAAGTCATACAAGGTCAAACAAGGGTAAACAAGTCTAATCTAGGTTAAAGTCAACTCTTGGTCAAATATTCTAGCCAAACTAGTCAAGTTATCTAGGGTTTAGTCAATAATGGTCAGACTAGTCAATATGGTCAAACTAGGTCAAAGTCTAGGTCAATCTTAGACTAACTAAGGTTTTGGTTAATTATAGACTAGTCAATAAGGTAATTAGGTCAATGGTCAACTCTAACTCAAACTCTATAAGGCTAACTCAATCAACCATAGGCTAACATGTCTTAGGATACCTAAGATACTATACCACAATGTTAAGGTATAACCAATCTCCTATACAAAGTATATCACACAAAATATATATAGTACAATACCAACCTTAATCCTGTAATCAAGCTAATCCTATTCTCCAACTCAAGTCATGACTCAACTCTAAGTATCTCACTTAACCCAATACATATCTTCATCTATATAGGATTACCCTCATAATCCATATGGTCAACCTAATCATCTAGTTAGGGTTTAGTCAAATAGTCCTTCTATGTTCATCCAAGTCATTTCTAGGTCAATTAGGTCATGGTTTGACCTATAGTTGACTTTGGTCAACAATGGTCAACAAGGGTCAACTTGCTAGTTAAACTAGGTCTACTAGCCTATTGGTCAACTCCAAACTCACTAACCATAGACCATAGGCTAGTAACTAGGTTCCATAGGCTAATACTATATAGGCATCTACCTTATACAATATATATATATGACTTACATATATATATACAATATACTACTTAGGCCTATAGGCTATGTGTCATAGGTTTCTATATAAACCTATATCTAGAAGGTCATTTATATATATACATATCTATATATATAGATATACAAAAGTCTACCTACTACATATATATATCAATATATGTATACCCTATATATATAATACCAATCATTCTCACATATATACATAATATATATACATATATAAATAGCTAACATATATACATATATACATTTTCATACATATATATATATATATATATATATATATATATATATATATATATATATATATATATATATAAGCCCATAAATGTATACCCTCAACTATATATATACCAATATATATAGTTGTATATAATATAACATATATATATATATATATATATATATATATATATATATATATATATATATATATATATATATATATATATATATATATATATATATATATATATATATATAACATATATATATATATATAGAGGGAAATAGAGAGAGATGTGAGAGAGAGTGAAAGAGAGAGAGGGATAGAGAACTGAAACTGAACAGTGGGGGGAGGGGTGTTCCAGTTTTCTGGAACCAGAAAACTAACACACACACACCACACAGAAAACACACACACACCCATATATATACATATATGTATATACATATGTACATACATGTATATACCCCTAAACTCCACCTACGCACACACAAATACATACACTATGTATATACCCTATATACACAGATATTTATACTAAGAAATAACATCAAAATTCGTTTTGAAATTGGATTTAAAAAGCTGGAAAATACCAAAAATCAGAATCCAGTAATCACTGTTCACAGGAAAATGGGTAAACCTAATTTCATGTCCAAAACCCAACTAAGGTTCGAACCCATGGGTTGGTAATTGTGTCCCCACATGTGTACGTGTCGTGTGTCCCTAGGTGTCCACCACGACACGACACAACGTGTCCAAGTGTCAAAAACCCAAATCGGGTAAATTCAGACACTGTGCAGTGTCACAGCGTCGTGCAGGGATGCACACGCGTGTAGGACACAGCACACGTGTCCTCGTGTCTCGGGCACACGCGTGTAGGTTCGCCTAGGGTTACTCTAAGTGTCCAGTACCCTGAATTGAGTCAGGGTCGTGTCGTGTCCGAGTTAGAGAGGCGTATCAGAGAGGGTCTGTGCGCGTGTTAGTACAGTGCACGAATCAGTACAGAGCTAACTACGTGTCCGATACGACACGTGGTCACATGAAACTTCGTGGGTAGGTTGTCAGAGGGTGTCCCTACCCTCGTGCCAAGTGGCACGTGTCCACGTGTTGTGTCGTGTCCGCAATCAGTGTCGGGTAGCAGGACAGCGTGCACAGTCTCGTGCACGCGTGTCGAAGGATCGTGTGCTCCACACGTGGCACGTAGAGCCTTGTGCTTGTGTCAGTGGGTAGGTGGGGTGGTTAGGTTTGTGTCTAGGTTTCTGTATCGTGTCTACGACACGTGTAGACACGACACGAAGTGTCAAACAATAGGGTTTTTCAGTTTGCACAGTAGTTTATAACAGTGTATTCGTGTCCCGTTTTGGACACGGACACGACTCGAAGTGTGCTCAGTCAACTAGGGTTGTGTCCTACATGTCTAGGGCTACCCAAAAATATAATTTGTTTTGGAAAATAATAACTTTTGAACCATAGTGACATTTTACCAAATACTGTAATTAAGATACAGACACGTGTCCGATACGGACACCAAACCCAAACTATATCCTACCAAACTTGACCCACAGTTAGGGTATACCTATATGCATGCAATTATGAAGAGAAATTACAAAATTAACAAGGTTTAGGGACAATTACCTATGAGTGCAAAACTCAATGAAAACAAGGTTTGGGGGGGGGTGTCCTCTTTACTTGATGGTGCCCAAAATGCTATGCAACCTAGCTAGCTAGCTCCCCTTAGCATCCTCAATAGTAGGGGGTTCCAATGCAAGAAGTTTGGCTCAATTTGGTGTTGAAATGGTTAAATGGTGAGGGTGTGAAGTTGAGGGAAAAACTAGGTTTTTAAGTGTAATGAAAAATGGCATGAATGATAAGGGGATGTGATATATAGGATGGGGGTAGGGTTGGGCTGCCATGGGTAGATATTTAGGGCTCCTTTCCACCTTGCTAACTTAGCTCCTAAGGCTTTGACTAGGGGATAGATATTTCTAGGTTTTCTAAATATCTAAGAAAGTAATATCTTAGATATTTCCAACCTAAGATATTTACACATAAGCTAACATCTAACATTAGTCTTCTAGGTTAGTTGCTAACCTCTAGATTAGTGCTAAACTAGGTTAGGAGCTAACATGACACTAATCAACTAATTAAATAATAATAAACTACATAAATCCAAATAAATTTTAATAAATTATCAAAATACCCTTTTGACTAAAAAGTGGTAATTTGATATCCTAATCACATGGTTAGGCTTACATGGTCATGGTAGTCTCCAGGTTATGAAATCTCTAGGATTTACACTAGGGTTATACTAGTAAAATCACAAAGTCATAAGTCATGACTTAGAAAATAGTTTTAAATTAACTAAAATCACCAAAAATCATATCATGACTAAAACACCATTAATAAATAATAAAAATAATAATTTTTCAAAAATACCCCAATTTCAGAAAACTGGGTGTTACAACTTGTGTGATATTTAGCTAGTTGACCTAGAATTGGCCTGTTAAGCCTAGGTTTGACCAACCTAGACTAGTTTGACCAAGTTTAATCTCGCTTGACCTAGTTTAACTTATTTAGACTAGAACTGACCTAGTTTGACTGTTAGGGTTGACTAGAGTTGACCAAAGGTTGACTTTAGCCTAGTTTGACCTAGACATCATGTAGATGCATTGTAGCAGTCTATTTTCTTATTTTAGACATATTGTAACTTGTGTTGCTCTTATTAGGAGATAGACACCTTTTCTCAGGCAGTACACCCTCTTCGGACATTCAGTTATCAGGCGAGTATATTCTCTGACCGTTTTATACTTGCCAGGATTTATATTCTTGCTCTAGATTACTTTACTTGATGCTGACACATTGGTAGCACAGATTGGTACTATATGAATCTTTTTATGAGATGTTATCCCTCTCGGGAGCATCGGATACTGCATGTTTTGTGCGTTTCATGAATCATCACGTATCTCTATGCTTCCACTGATTCACGAATCGCTTGTGACATATGTACTCTCATGTTCACAGAGCCATCATGAATCACTTTCACGTATCACTCATTTTATGAGCCATGTAAAATTTCACAAATCTTAACATAACTTGAACAGATCCTTGTGTATTGATTGGGGATGGGGGAGTAGAAATAGGCATGTGAATATTATCCAAGTAGCTGTAGTCATGAATCACTCTCTTAGCTGTAGTCATGAATCTCCTATGCCATTCACATGTTTATATTTTACTTTGACTCACTAGTCACTTCTAGTTCTCTATTTATAGTAGATATTTCCTTACAGTTATCTCCTTACTTCATATATTCTCTTTCAGCGTTTCATGTATCTTACTCTATTACATGCTTTATTTTTCCTAACTTGATATGAACTGCGTGAGATGTATTGTGCTCGCTCCTGTCCTGACTGGACCTGTTGAAAATATTATAAAGGATAAGGATGAGGCCCTATGTACCACCTATTACGGAGAAGGCTTAGACGACACCTGCGACCTGGTTCCTCTGGAGGACCCAGCTGCAGTACAGGATGCTACTCCCATAGTCTAGGCTAGATAGCTAGGCTTTAGCTTTTCTTTCAGCATTGTTATTTGACTTTTAGTTGTTGTTCTGAGATGTTGTATATATTTAGAGACTTTTATTGAGCTGGATGTTCTTGAGTTGTTATCTTAGACACTTAGATTCTCTCTCTCTTATTTGTATTAAATTGTGGTTTTGATCTCTCTATCTACCTTTACTATTCTGTATCTGCCTTAGATGTGATTGAGACTGTTCTGTTATGTCACCTCCATTTGGAGTGTATATACTGTTCAGGTACCTTATATTGTTAGATGTTGTGACCTAGGACAGCATTCTACCACCGACACTGCGGCGTAGGTTGGGCGTTGCTACGTTCTCGTACCCTCACAGTGGGTGCGGGTCGTGATACGTTTTTAGTGGTGGCTCATGTAGGTCGAGTTTATGTAGTGGTATTCGAATTAGAGTATCACTACAGCCTGCAGTAGGATTAGGATATTTTTGAAGGTACTCAATCACGACAGAAAAAACTCTTATTCAGATTCCGTATATCTATATTTTGCTGCTTATTGTCTCCTTTGAATATAACTGTCCTCCCTTGATATTTTGACTCATTCTCAGCAATTGTTTCTTTTTGATCTATGTCTCTAGGATGGTTGAGACGAGATCGCATCGCCAGGGCCAGGGGGACGCCGATGAGAGGTCTGCCACCTCTCATACTCAACAGCCGGACCCTGGTACCGCAGCCCCAGTCATGCCAGCTGGGGTAGGCTTTTCGGCTGCTTTCGGAGGAGCCCCTCCACCTGTGAGGCATGAGCCGAGTCCGGTGATTCCAGATGCGCTTCAGCAGCAGCAGCCACCTGCAGGGACAGTTGATACCGTTCAGCTATTTATTTTCTTCCGGCAGTACATAGAGGGTTAGCAGACCCAGCAGCAGAGGCACATAGCAGAGCTCACACGAGGCATTGAGCAGGCAGTGACTGCGGTAGAGAGAGTTGTAGCTCAGCCAGCGGCAGCCCTGCAGCCGTACCAGCCGCGAGAGAAGGGCATCCAAGATTTTTAAAAGATGCACCCGAGAGACTTTTGAGGGACAGAGGGAATCTTGTATGCCGATGAGTGGATTGAGCACATGGAGGAGATATTCATGTTGGCCGAGATCCCTACGAGGCTCCAGATTGAGGCAGCGGCCAGCATGATGCAGGATCTGGCCCGTACATGGTACCAGACCGACCCGAGGGTCGGTACAGCAGGACAGACTTGGGCATCATTCAAGAAGCTGTTCAAGGAGAAGTTCTTCCCAGATGCAGCGCTGGGAGCCCTCGAGACTCAGTTCGAGGCCCTAATCCAGGGGAGCTAGTCTTTGGAGGAGTACTCAGGAGAGTTCTGTCGCCTGAGCAGATTTGTAGAGGGCTTGTCGGAGGCAACGAAGGCCCGGAGGTTCCAGAAGGGCTTGCTAAAGGAGGTCAAGTCCTACACCAAGAATGCCCGCAGCGCTACCTTTGAGGAGATCCTGGTGGACGCTTTAGCTGTAGAGGATGATCTTGAGCTTAGGCTCAAGAGGGGGCGAGACTCCCAGGGAGGCAGCAGTAGCGGAGGATCGGCCAAAAGTGTAACACCCAGTTTTCCAGATGAGAATAATTTTGAAATTTTATAATTATAATTATAATTTATTTATATTTAATTCATATTATGATTCTTGGTGATTTTTAATCTTTTTAAACTATTTAAAATCATGACTTGTGATTAGGATATTTCATTTATCATTTCTAGTTTGAGGGTATTTTTTGTCATTTTTGGGGTTATTTAAATTTATTAGAATTTATTTGAATTTATGGGAATTTTTAGAATTTATTTTGGAATTGTTTGAATGAATGTTGACTAGGTTGACTTTGACTAGCAATGACCTTGGTAGACTAACCTAGGAGCTAACCCTAATTGAGTTTGGACTTGGTTAGGTCATGCAACCCTAGTTAGACTAGAGTTGACCCATGGTTTGGTTATTTGACTCAAGTTAGATTATTAAGTCATAAGCCATGACTTGTGGTTGAACCCTTAATCAATAACTTAGCCATAGAAGCCCAAAGCCCATTAACTAATGCCTAACCCTAACCCTAACATTATTGTCCAGCCACCACACCCACATTGGGAATTCTCCCTATAAGTATTCTCCTCCATTTAGGGCTAGCCTCTTTAGGAAAGAGCAAGTTTAGAAAGAGATATTTTTCCAACTTCATAAATCCCTAGAAAATCCATTTTAACTCCTTTTTAATCCAAACAAATTGCAATAGGTTCTAATTGATATTTTCTTGCTGTTGGAATTTGTTTATCTCAGTTTCTTAGCAATTTGAAGGAGTTTGGTGGCTTTTGGGAATCCTTATTCAAGGAGCTTTTGTGTTGAAGAACACACATAGGTATTTTCCAATCCACCCATTAAAATTAGGTTTTAATTGCATGAATGCCTAGACCTAAGTGTCCTGGTCCTATAGGAATAGGATTTGTGGATTTTATGTCCTGTACGTGTCCGTATCGGACACGTATCAGTGATGGGTGTAAGTGTTCGACGAAATGCCCCAATGGGCATTTCGATTCGTTTTTGTAGAAGTTTTTGAATAGGAAATATCGTTTTGTAGTGGCTTACATGTTTCTAGTGTACTGAGTTTGAATCGAGGTCGTGTCGTGTCGTGTCGCTATGACACTCGTGCACACGTGTTTGGACACGCGCACGCGGCCTGGGCGCATCCCCTGCTACTCGGGGCTTCTGTGGGACACGACACAGGTTTGTTTGACACGAAACTTGGTGGACACGAGGGGGCATACACTGACATCATGCCCCCAAAGTTTCATTGGGTCTCGTGTAGGGGTTAGAGAGATATCAGTCGCGCACGGGGATTGCACTGTTCTGTGCACTGTTGTTTTAAGCCACTGATACGACTTAATATATTGGACACGTGACACTGTGGACACATTGCAGGCTTTTGGACACGTGCACCTAGACCTAACCTAGGTGTGGACACAACCACGAGTCCTAGTTTGTGTCGTGTTGAGTGCACGACACGCGTGCACACACGCACGAGCCTGTGCACACTGCACAGTGCCTGTGTGCACTGTTTGTGTTTTAAATCGTTTGGACACGTTTGTGTCCTCTTGCTTGGACACAAACACATTGTATGACACGAACACATGTTGGGTTTACTTTACCAACAATTAGTTTTGTATTTTAGTTTAATTTTGATCATCAAATTCCATTTTCTCCCAATTTTCTGATACGGGTTTTATTCCCTTTTTTTCCAGTTTTGAATATGGTTTTTGATACTCTTTTTGATTAATTTAAATGTAGTTATTTGTCTGTTTCGATCCCTAACTTTGTTCTCCTATTAGTCATCTATCTGTGTGTAAGATTTGGGTTGAAATGGTGGTGTTTTAGATTCGAAATGGGAATGAGAGTTGGACTGTTTTGTGAAGTTCGAAATTGATTCCTGAGTTTTCATTAAAACCTGAGATATGTAGGTTCATATTTACATGTTATATTTTGCTAAAATATGATAGGTTGTTTGATATAAAACCTGAGATAGTGTAGGATTGAGTTGAATTGATTTTCTCCCTTTTATCTGAGATTATGCTAACCTGAGTTGGTTATGAGTAAACTAGATTGGACTCTTTCCTATTTTTAATTCTGAAAACTGAAGATGTGGCTTGGTTTGTGAAAACCAAGTTTTCTTTATATGTTAAAATCTGAGTTTGTTTAACTCTGAAAACTGTGTTGGATTTCTTCTTGATTTCCTGAACTAAACACTCTTCACTAAACCCATGTCCCCCTCTCTCACTCACAGCTCACTCACCTTCATGTATACACACACACAACACTCACATGCACACATATCACATTGTTAATTTTTATTTCCTAAGAATACTACTATGCACTGTCACTTAGTCTTCATGAAAACCAAATAGCTAACTTCCTATCTCTCACATTCTTGTACATATTACACACACACACTTTGCTCCTACACACACACCATTACACATACACACACCCTAGCCTTCCTGTCACACAGGGACAGTTCCCCTCTCTCACTCACAGTTCACTCATTCACACACTCACTCTCTCTATTTTCCTATTTTTCCTAATGTACATATATGTATATATGTAATGTATATATAATGTAATGTGTATATATATAATATAGTTTGTGTAATATAGTTTGTGTAATGGTGTGTGTAATATATAGGTATCTAGTATAGATACATACAATGGGTGTATAGGTTATATTAGTATATATACAAGTATCATATATATGTAACTTGTGTGTGTACTAAATATATGTATTATACATATATAAGTGTTATGTTTTAGATTACATAAATATATCAAGAGTGTTATGTTTTAGATATAGATTTTGACTTGTGTATGTTTTATGGGTTCGCCTATAGGCATGATATAGCCTATGGCATATATGTGTGTCTGCTTGGCTAGTGAGCCTAGATTGGGCTTGTACAGCTTTGTTAGGCCTAGAATAGACTTGCTAGACTAGTGTAGACTTGTTTGACCTAGTTTGGACTTGTTAGACCTAGTTTGACCATAGTTGACCTAGTTTGACTTCTAGGGTTGACCAGAGTTGACCAAGAGTTGACTTTGGCATAGATTGACCTAGATTCATGTAGAATGCATTGTAGTACTTTATTTTACTATTCTGGACTTGTTGTGACTTGTGCTGTTCTAAATAGGAGCCAGACACCACTCTTCGGACAGTACTTTCATCTTGGACACTCAGATACCAGGCGAGTACATTCTCTGATCATTTCATATCCTGCTTAGAATTATTTTTCTGTATTAAATTACTTTACTTGATACTGTCACGTTGGTCACACGGATTAGTACTATATTGATCCCTTCTTGAGATGTTATCCCTTCAGGGAGCATCGGGTACTACATGTTCTGTGAATTTCACTTACATGGCGTATCACTATACTTCGTTGGTTCATTGACCACTTGTGACATATACTCTTATGATCACAGAGTCTTCTTTGAATCCTTATCCCATTTATTGGGTTTCCCAGATCACCTATTTATGGGCCCTCCATGTATCACCCCTTGTGGACCTTTACATGGAATCATGACATAACCTGGTTGGATCCTTGTGCATTGATTGGGGGTACGGGGGAGTAGAAGTAGACATTTGAATAATATCCAAGTAGTATATCACCTGATCACCTTCTTAGTGTCTCATCAGAATCTCCTATGCCATTTATCTGTTTATATTATACTCTGACTCACTAGCCACTGATAGTTCTCTATTTACAGTATATAGATATTTCCATTACAGCTTTCTCTGTTTACATCCTGTATCTTCTTTCAGTTCCTGTATCTTACTTTACTTCATGTTTATATTTTCTAACCTGCTATGAACTGTTGAGATATATTGTGCTCGTTCCTGTCCTGACTGGACCTGTTGAAAATATTACAGAGGACGAGGAGGAGGCTGGTGTAGATACCTATTACGGTGCTACCTTAGATGAGTGCCTGGACTTGGACCAGCAGCAGGTCCCACTAGCTGTGGATGACACACCTCCAGACTAGGATGTTTATCATTTACTTTATCTCTGGATGATTGTACATATTAATACTTGAGATCTGGGATTATGTATTTATCTTAGACACTTAGACTCTCTGTTGTACTTGGGATTTCCTTTCATTTCAGCAGTTTATCTATCTATCTATCTATCATCTATCTTATCATCTGCCTTAGTTGTGATTGAGTTTACTTTCTGCTATGTCACCCCCATTCGGGGAGAATAAACTGTTTAGCTTTATATTGTTAGATGTTGTGACCTAGGACAGCGTTCTACCATCGACACTGCGGCGTAGGCTGGACGTACCCACTTCTCGTGCCCTTACTCTAGGGTGCGGGTCGTGACACTCTTTTAGTGGTGGCCCATGCAGGTCGAGTTTATGTAGTGGTATTCGAACTAGAGTATCACTACAGCCTGCAGTAGGATTAGGATATTTTGAAGGTACTCAATCACATTAGGAAAAACTCCTTATCATATCCCTTTTATCTAAATTTGCTGCTTATTGTTTTCCCCTTGAATATAAACTGTCCTTCTTCGAAATTTTGCTTCATTCTAAGAAATTGTTTCTTGTTTTGATCTGTCTTCATGATGGTTATGTAGACATGATCTCATCACTTCGGTTCGGGGGATACTATCGAGAGGCTGGCCACCTCTCGTCCTGTTCATCAGGGCCTCGAGACCGCAGCTTCTGTTATGTCGACTCAGGTTGGCATTTCTGCTACATTGGAGGTGCACCTCTGTCTGTACAGAGACTTTTCCCGTCATTCCTGATTTCTCTCAGAAGCAGCGGTTCATACAGCATCAGCATCAGACTGGGGGAAACTAGCAGGGCGAGCTATCGTCAGGATAGTCGAGGATGCACAGACCATTGGAGATCTTGCTGCAAGTTCCGTTCTTCTTGATTCTGTTCCCAAAATTATCTTTTATAACTACTTTGAAATCCGGTTCCATCTGTTCCTTGTTGATTGATTAATTTTGTTATGTTGCTCTTTTGTTATGTTTGTTTTCTTTTTTTCTTTCTGAGAAAATCATATGGGCTAGGTCATCTCAATCATGGGATCTAGAATCTTCGACAGTCGTGTTAGCTGGCATAGTGAGGACATATAGTCAGATTTTGGACATATTTCTCGGGTGTGGAAATTTAAGGTTTTTGCCATCGCATGCGGCAATGCGGAAATTTTAAATACCATGAACCTAGAGGTATGTATCTTAGTCAAGGACTCTATGATTATCGTAGCCTTGCTCACTAGCATGACGAAGACTCCGAGCAACATGATTTTGGACAGACGCATATGATTATCAGATTGTATCTTGAGGGTTTTTGAACATCATACCCTTCTGTTGTTGTAAATAACTTGGGAGTAGGGATATTTAGTTTGTAGAGCTTATTCATATGTAGCTCTTTCATAGTGTAATGATGTGATGGCTGGTAGAGTGTCTGCACCCTAGAGATAATAGTTAGCATTGGTATTAGAATAGTAACCCATGGTAGATGATTTTCTTGTTATTATAATACCAACCAGTTACATATATGATGTTAGTATACCTTACAGCCTTGATGATTGTTATTATTTTCTTTACCTTTTTCCAGTGAGGCACCCACGACCAGAGCCTGTCCTTGAGTATAGTTGTAGTTCACCTAAGACTGAGAGGCCTATACACATATAGATTACAGATGGTATTGGCATATGGGATATGGGCTTGGTTGGTATCTATATGTCATTGTCGTATAGGATTATTGACATGTTGTTAGCCTATATTGGTCCACTCCCTATTTTAGTAAGTTCTCTTGTGTTGAGTTCAGTCATGTTGATCAACCTTTATAGGCAGTTTGCAGACCCTTCACTAGATACCCTGTCTCCTTAGTTCAAACTTGTACAAGTTGTTCACTATACTCAAATTTCATTACCTACCATGTTGCATCATAGGTTTCACTGGACCATAGTTTAGACCCCAATTATTGACTCACCAATATAACCATCAATCCCTTACCATATTTTGCATATCAGAAGAATTAGTATCATGCATGCTAGAGGCCTGTACTCACCACTTGGGACAGTTCACTGTTCTGTCCCAGTACACCTTACAGTATCTGACCCCTTCAGTGGGGTGCTAGGCATGTGGTAGGGAGTGTGTGTTTTAGACCCTGAGTAGAATTGAGGTGATGAGGGTTAATATATATAGTTTGTATATTTATGTAATGTATTTTGATTGGTACGTAGCCTGCACTCATTTGCAGTATACTGTCTATTGCATTCCCTGTACACCAGTTTGGTTCACTTCTTCAGACCATTGTCCTGTATATAGTTAGTTCAGCCAGATATAGAGGAGAGGCCAGGTTGATCTAGAGGCACGTTTCAGTCACCATGTAGGTTTTCTTTCACTTTGACTATACAAGTAGACCCAAATGTCCTATCTTTTAGCTCATAATCTCAGTCCCTTGGCATCATTCCCTTTTTCCTATATTGATATTTCAGACCATTCATCCTTAGCCTAGTTCTAAGCATTTGTTTCAGTCCCTTATAAGTTTAGTCTGCCTTAACCCTTGGCTGATCAGTCATATATATATATATAGATGATATACTTAGGATATATGAGGTGGGTTGTTGTTCTTGAGCATATATATATGTGGTATTGGGATTGGTGTGCTTAGCTTGTAGGTACTTAGTTACGGGTGACTTGATAGGATTGGGAAGTTAAGAGCTAGCCTATTATAGAGTTCTCTTTTGCTAAATTCTAGTTGCCAACACTTAGGTAGCTGGCAGAGGTAAAGTCCTAAGAAGATGACCAAGCACTAGGATGTTTAGAATTTGACTAGTGATTGACCTTGACTATGTTGACCTAGAAAGGGGTGCGACCATCTTAATTTCGAGGACAAAATTTTTATAAGGTGGGTAGGATTGTAACACCCAGTTTTCCAGATGAGGGTAATTTTGAAATTTTATAATTATAATTATTATTTATTTATATTTATTTCATATTATGATTCTTGGTAATTTTTAATCTTTTTAAACTATTTAAAATCATGACTTGTGATTAGAATATTTCATTTATCATTTCTAGTTTGAGGGTATTTTTGTCATTTTTGGGGTTATTTAAATTTATTAAAATTTATTTGAATTTATGGGAATTTTTAGAATTTATTTTGGAATTGTTTGAATGAAGGTTGACTAGGTTGACTTTGACTAGCAATGACCTTGGTAGACTAACCTAGGAGCTAACCCTAGTTGAGTTTGGACTTGGTTAGGTCATGCAACCCTAGTTAGACTAGAGTTGACCCATGGTTTGGTTATTTGACTCAAGTTAGATTATTAAGTCATAAGCCATGACTTGTGGTTGAACCCTTAATCAATAACTTAGCCATAGAAGTCCAAAGCCCATTAACTAATGTCTAACCCTAATCCTAACATTATTGTCCAGCCACCACACCCACATTGGGAATTCCCCCCTATAAGTATTCTCCTCCATTTAGGGCTAAGCCTCTTTAGGAAAGAGCAAGTTTAGAAAGAGGTATTTTCCCAACTTCATAAATCCCTAGAAAATCCATTTTAACTCTTTTTTAATCCAAACAAATTGCAATAGGTTCTAATTGATGTTTTCTTGCTGTTGGAATTTGTTTATCTCAGTTTCTTAGCAATTTGAAGGAGTTTGGTGGCTTTTGGGAATCCTCATTCAAGGAGCTTTTGTGTTGAAGAACACACATAGGTATTTTCCAATCCACCCATTAAAATTAGGTTTTAATTGCATGAATGCCTAGCCCTAAGTGTCCTGGTCCTGTAGTAATAGGATTTGTGGATTTTGTGTCCTGTACGTGTCCATATCGGACACGTATCAGTGATGGGTATAAGTGTTCGACGAAATGCCCCAATGGGCATTTCGATTCATTTTTGTAGAAGTTTTTGAATAGGAAATATCGTTTTGTAGTGGCTTACATGTTTCTAGTGTACTGAGTTTGAATCTAGGTCGTGTCGTGTCGTGTCGCTATGACACTCCTGCACACGTGTTTGGACACGCGCGCGCGGCCTCGGCGCATCCCCTGCTACTCGGGGCTTCTGTGGGACACGACACAGGTTTGTTTGACACGAAACTTGGTGGACACGAGGGGGCATACACTGACATCATGCCCCCAAAGTTTCATTGGGTCTCGTGTAGGGGTTAGAGAGATATCAGTCGCGCACGGGGATTGCACTGTTCTGTGCACTGTTGTTTTAAGCCACTGATACGACTTAATATATTGGACACGTGACACTGTGGACACATTGCAGGCTTTTGGACACGTGCACCTAGACCTAACCTAGGTGTGGACACAACCACGAGTCCTAGTTTGTGTCGTGTTGAGTGCACGACACGCGTGCACACACGCACGAGCCTGTGCACACTGCACAGTGCCTGTGTGCACTGTTTGTGTTTTAAATCGTTTGGACACGTTTGTGTCCTCTTGCTTGGACACAAACACATTGTATGACACGAACACATGTTGGGTTTACTTTACCAACAATTAGTTTTGTATTTTAGTTTAATTTTGATCATCAAATTCCATTTTCTCCCAATTTTCTGATACGGGTTTTATTCCCTTTTTTTCCAGTTTTGAATATGGTTTTTGATACTCTTTTTGATTAATTTAAATGTAGTTATTTGCCTGTTTAAATCCCTAACTTTGTTCTCCTATTAGTCATCTATCTGTGTGTAAGATTTGGGTTGAAATGGTGGTGTTTTAGATTCGAAATGGGAATGAGAGTTGGACTGTTTTGTGAAGTTCGAAATTGATTCCTGAGTTTTCATTAAAACCTGAGATATGTAGGTTCATATTTACATGTTATATTTTGCTAAAATATGATAGGTTGTTTGATATAAAACCTGAGATAGTGTAGGATTGAGTTGAATTGATTTCCTCCCTTTTAACTGAGATTATGCTAACCTGAATTGGTTATGAGTAAACTAGATTGGGCTCTTTCCTATTTTTAATTCTGAAAACTGAAATGTGGCTTGGTTTATGAAAACCAAGTTTTTTTTTTTTATGTTAAAATCTGAGTTTGTTTAACTCTGAAAACTGTGTTGGATTTCTTCTTGATTCCCTGAACTAAACACTCTTCACAAAACCCATGTCCCCCTCTCTCACTCACAGCTCACTCAGCTTCATGTATACACACACACACAACACTCACATGCACACATATCACATTGTTAATTTTCATTTCCTAAGAATACTACTATGCACTGTCACTTAGTCTTCATGAAAACCAAATAGCTAACTTCCTATCTCTCACATTCTTGTACACATTACACACACACACACTTTGCTCCTACACACACACCATTACACATACACACACCCTAGCCTTCCTGTCACACATGGACAGTTCCCCTCTCTCACTCACAGTTCACTCATTCACACACTCACTCTCTCTATTTTCCTATTTTTTCTAATGTACATATATGTATATATGTAATGTATATATAATGTATTGTGTATCTATATATATAATATAGTTTGTGTAATATATGGGTATCTAGTATAGATACATACAATGGGTGTATAGGTTATATTAGTATATACAAGTATCATATATATGCAACTTGTGTGTGTACTAAATATATATATTATACATATATATGTGTTATGTTTTATATTACATAAATATATCAAGAGTGTTATGTTTTAGATATAGATTTTGACTTGTGTATGTTTTATGGGTTGGCCTATAGGCATGATATAGCCTATGGCATATATGTGTGTCTGCTTGGCTAGTGAGCCTAGATTGGGCTTGTACAGCTTTGTTAGGCCTAGAATAGACTTGCTAGACTAGTGTAGACTTGTTTGACCTAGTTTGGACTTGTTAGACCTAGTTTGACCATAGTTGACCTAGTTTGACTTCTAGGGTTGACCAGAGTTGACCAAGAGTTGACTTTGGCCTAGATTGACCTAGATTCATGTAGAATACATTGTAGTACTTTATTTTACCATTCTGGACTTGTTGTGACTTGTGCTGTTCTAAATAGGAGCCAGACACCACTCCTCGGATAGTACTTTCATCTTGGACACTCAGATACCAGGCGAGTACATTCTCTGATCATTTTATATCCTGCTTGGAATTATTTTCATGCATTAAATTACTTTACTTGATACTGTCACGTTGGTCACACGGATTAGTACTATATGGATCCCTTCTTGAGATGTTATCCCTTCAGGGAGCATCGGGTACTACATATTCTGTACGTTTCACTTACATGGCGTATCACTATGCTTCGTTGGTTCATTGACCACTTGTGACATGTACTCTTATGATCACAGAGTCTTTTTTGAATCCTTATCCCATTTATTGGGTTTCCCAGATCACCCATTTATGGGCCCTCCATGTATCACCCCTTGTGGGCCTTTACATGGAATCATAACATAACCTGGTTGGATCTTTGTGTATTGATTGGGGGTACGGGGGAGTAGAAGTAGATATGTGAATAATATCCAAGTAGTATCTCACCTGATCACCTCCTTAGTGTCTCATCAGAATCTCCTATGCCATTCACATGTTTATATTATACTCTGACTCACTAGCCACTGATAGTTCTCTATTTACAGTATATAGATATTTCCATTACAGCTTTCTCTGTTTATATCCTGTATCTTCTTTCAGTTCTTGTATCTTACTTTACTGCATGTTTATATTTTCTAACCTGCTATGAACTGTTGAGATATATAGTGCTCGTTCCTGTCCTGACTGGACCTGTTAAAAATATTACAGAGGACGAGGTGGAGGCTGGTGTAGATACCTATTACGGTGCTACCTTAGATGAGTGCCTGGACTTGGACCAGCAGCAGGTCCCACTAGCTGTGGATGACACACCTCTAGACTAGGATGTTTATCATTTACTTTACTCTCTGGATGATTGTACATATTGATACTTTAGATCTGGGATTATGTATTTATCTTGGACACTTAGACTCTCTGTTGTACTTGGGATTTCCTTTCATTTCAGCAGTTTATCTATCTATCTATCATCTATCTTATCATCTGCCTTAGTTGTGATTGAGTTTACTTTCTGCTATGTCACCCCCATTCGGGGAGTATAAACTGTTTAGCTTTATATTGTTAGATGTTGTGACCTAGGACAGCGTTCTACCGCCGACACTGCGGCATATGCTGGACGTACCCACTTCTCGTGCCCTTACTCTAGGGTACGGGTCGTGACAAAGAGGCCGCACGTTTAGCATCAGTTTCAGCAGCAGTTCCAGGGTCAGGGCCATCAGCAGGGACAACAGCAGCCCAGACAGCATCAGGCACCCAGACAGCAGGCAGTCTGTTGTCCCTACTGCAAGAAGCCGGGGCATGGATTGGGTGAGTGCAGGAAGAGGCTGGGCAGGTACCTACTATGTGGAGCAGCGGACCACCAGCTGAGGGAGTGTTCCCAGTACATTGGCAGAGTAGCACAAGGAGCAGTACCAGAAGGACGAGCCAAGGCTCCGGTAGGTCAGCAGCGTGGACCGTTACAGACACAGCAGCAGAGATTTGTGCAGTATCAGCATCAGGCTGGAGGAGGCCAGCAGGGGCGAGCTTACGCCATGGCAGTCAAGGATGCTCAGGCAGTGGGAGAGGTGCTTGCAGGTTCTGCTCTTTTCGATTCCATTCCCACCTTGCCTCATTATATCTATCTTGAAATTCAACTCCATTTGTTCTTATCTGCTTCCTTATTTGTTGATAAGTTTTGATCTGGCATTTCTTTTCGATTTGGTTTTCTTTCGAGATAAGTCGTATGGGCTAGGCCGCCTAAGTTGTGGGATCTAGAGTCTTCTATAGTCATGTTAGCTGGCATAGTGAGGACACATAGTCAGATTTTGGATGTATTTCTCGGGTGTGGGAATTTAAGGTTTTCCCTGCCAAGCATGCGGCAATACAAAAATTTTAAATACCATGATTCTAGAGGTACGTGCCTTAGTCGAGGACTCTGTGATTATCGTAGCCATGCTCACTAGCATGATGAAGATTCTGAGTATCATGATTTTGGATAAACGTATATGATTATCTGACGGTATGTTTGAGACTTTGATTGTGGGGTGTTTGACCTAGAAGGACTACTACCATTTTAATTTCGAGGACGAAATTTTTCTAAGGTGGGTAGACTTGTAACACCTAGTTTCTAAAATAAGGGTAATTTTGAAATTTTGTATTTTAATTTATTTAATTATGATATTTAAATAATAATATGATTTTTGGTGATTTTTAATCATTTAAAACTATTTTAAATCATGACTTATGATTTTGGTGTTTTGATAGTGTAACCTTTGAGATTGGTTGACCTAGAGCCTAACCATGTTATTGGGATACTTAATTGTCATTTTAGCCTTGAGGGTATTTTTGTCATTTTTTTGAATTATTTGAATTTAATATATTTTATTAGGAATTTTAAAATGATTTAATTGAATGGTGTGATTTTAATACTAGTTAATTGATTTCCATGTGGTTTTGGTTAGCCTAACCTAGATTGGACCTAACCTAGATTAGCCATAGCTAGCCTAGTTAGCCACATTGAAAATTAGTTAGTATGGGATAGTGGGTTGAGTCATGTTTAGCTAAGTAGAGTGGTTGCAACTTAACTAGGAAAGAGCCCTAGATTTTAGGCCACTCATTAGCCTTGATTTATTGCTAGCCCTTAGATGAAACCTAAAAACCCTAACCCAAGCTTAAGTGGCCAGCCAAGACCCCCTCCTTGCCTATATAATAATATTTTAGAAAGTTGTGCCTATTTTTATTAGTTCATCATTTTTTCTAAGAACAAGGTGAGCCTACACTTCTTTTCTCCATAGATTAATCAATAGAGCTCTATTTTCATTGGAATTTCTTCCATAATATTATAATCTCTGTTCTCCAACTATTTGTGGAGTCAAATCACAGGATTGAATCAATTTGGAGAAGTTGGGTAGCTTTTGGAGATCCCCTCTTTGGAGCTTGTTCTTGAGTTTTGATACTCAATAGGTAAACCACCTAAACCTTTGTTTCTTCCTGATTTTCTTGCATAATAGGTTAGGTTTAGGGGTTACCTAACTGCCCACGAAATTTGGGCACAATTCGTGTCCATTTCGTGTCCGTATCGGACACGTATCATATTGATATAGTGAGTGTTTGTAGAAATGCCACATAGGAATTAATTTTCATATTTTCGAAATATAATTGCATAGATTTGTAGATCTACATGAGTGTATGAATATTTGTGAAGGTTGTATGGTGTTTTGTGTCCGTTTGTGTCATGATTTTTGACCTGGACACGCAGCACGAGCCCTAGGCTGTGTCCTGCCTATCGGGGGCTAGAACTCGAGACACAGGACACGTCGAGACCCAAATTTTTGGGGGAAGCAAGGGGCCATGACTGTCACCATGCTCCCAAAATTTGGGAGCATCTCGTGGAGTGCACGTGGCGCAATCGCCACCGCACTGGCCGTGCGCTGTCGCGCGCAGGCGGCTGTGCACGCGCACAGGCGCTGCTGACACGGGGTTCGTGTCGTGCCTATTGTAGAAGCATGAAAAAGAATAGAGAAATGTCCATGCGGCCAGGGAGCCCCATGCGGCTCAGAAAGCTCATGCGGCTCAGGGATCCATGCGGCTCAAGTGTCTATGCGGCTCAATAAGTTTCATGCGGCCCAGAAGAGAAGACACGTGGCTTACAAACAGCTCTTCCCTTTGTCCTATACTGCATTAATTGCCTTGACGGCTGACAGCCCTGACAAGGTGACAGTTCTGACACAAAGATGTAATTATGACTCTGTCATAATGGCAGAATCCTAGGGAAACGAAGGAAATCTCTGACACAATCCCCCGAGATCCAGAAAATGCCATGCGGCCTTGACACGTGGACAGTCGTATGTGGCTCAAGCAGAGACTCCCCCCATGCAGCTCAGGCCGAAGCTGTCCTATGCGGCTCATGCCGAAGATACCTTATGCGGCTCAAGCAGAGACTCCCCCCATGCGGCTCACGAAGAAGCTACCCATTATGCGGCCACCTATGCTCATGCGGCCCAGATCATCATTATGCGGTTCAAATAATCAGGGACCACTCCCCAATTAGCCTTGACATATGGCCAACCTTATGCGGCTCAATCCTCATGTGGCTCAGATTTCCTCAGTGGCTCGCAGTTGAGCCACGTGGCAGGACACGTGTCATAAAGCCAATCAATCTCAATAACCCAGATTTACTGCAATTAAAGATTGGGTCAAATCCTAATAATCTGGGGTACGTGGCGGAAGAACGAATTAAATTTATTCATTCTGATTTACAGACATCAGCAAATCATCATGATGGAGATTCATTGCAATCAGCACTAATTACTGATAGGATTTGCGCAATCTGCATTAATGGCCCAGATTCATCACACTCAGGACTAAGGGCCCAGATTGATCAATCAACAGGCCGCCGCCACTTTAAGAAGGGATAATCATTGCAAACCCTAATGACGACCCCATTCCTATAAATAGCAAGGTGACATTCCCTTGCAGGGGACAGATAGACAGAGAAGGACACACAGAGAGAGACATACAGAGAAAGAAAAGAGAGCATTTCCTCAACGCCAAGCAGTTCTTCTCCGGAGTCAAGGCTGCATCCGATCGTCCAAGGAGTAAGGCAGAGCTGCCGTCACTTTCCCGAGCCTCTATCGTCATCCCCCAGATTCTAAAATAAACAATTGTACTTAGATTGCTGTACCTAGGTTTTCGTCCCTAGGCTTTCTTTGTACAAGCGAGTTTGTATTGTTAAGTAAAAGTCTAGTCCTCCGATAATTGTTCTGCTCTTTTGTATTTCGTGGCAAACACGATGGCGACTCTGCTGGGAACAAACTTCTCCACGGCTGAGGAGTTGGTGACGCAATCAGATACAACAAAACTTGGCTCCACACAACAGAAGATGGTCGTCCGCTTCGACCAACAGGCGTTCGAAGAAATGCTCTCCGAGGGAAGCGCTGGCCCGGTCCAGAAGCGCACCCGCATAAAGAAGGCTCGCAAGGAGTGGAGGCCAAAATCATTTGCTCCTCCCCAGGCCCTGGACGGAGTACTCTCTGCTACCCAAGACGGCGAAGGCGATTCTCGTGCGGCCCCACTTCAAGCCATAGAGGACTCTGCTATCCCCAAGTCCGGCAGAGAAAAGTACTATGATGCTGGACTTGCAGGGGCAAAGAGCGATTCTATGTGATCCAGAAAGAAACCGAACAAGGGCACTAGCCGCAAAGCGAAGACTCATGCGTGCAAGATTGCCAGCCGCATGAATGATGACCATGCGGCTGAAACTGCTAGCCAAATGCATAATACTCATGCGGCCAGATCCTCCAGCCGCATGGAGAAAACTCATGCGGCCGGGATTTCCAGTCGCATGGAGAGCACTCTTGCGGCCAGGGTTTCCAGCCGCATGGAGAAGACCTATGCGGCTACGACTGCCAGCCGCATGAAGATTATTGATTCCAGCCGCATGACGCCTGCTCCACGCGGCTCTGTCTTCGATCGCCTTTCCTATGGTCCTGATCTCTTGTGCTCCCAAGAAGACATGTCTGACTCTCTCCAGTACCACTTAGACTCTTCCTACTATGTGCTCTCACGCACTAGAGTGAAAAAGTCTAGGACAGCACGAGCTTGGCAGGCTGGGTCCGCTGATCTGACCTCTGACCATCCGAGCGTCCCACATACTGTTATGCGGGCCTCTGATGGGAAGTTGTACAGAACCACTCGAGTCCAGCCCCCGGCGGCAAACGGACAGAGAGGTTCCCAAAAGTCTTCCAAAATCCAGGGAGCAAATATGGTCGATCCGGACCCATCTGACTTGCGTGAGGCCATCCTCCACAAACGCAAGGAAAGAGAAGGTGCCCCAGGTTGCAAAGAGTCCTCCTACGGACGTCACTGCACCCAAGTCATCGTCAACTGCTGTTGCAATAACGCGACGGTATGAGAAGACCGGCAGTCCGTCTTCCAAAGACTGCAACAACCATGCTCAGAGGACGAAGCGCCTCCCGTCTTCTCTTGCAACTCCACTCAGAAAATTCCCGCTGACGGGAGAGGAAAGAAGATGAGTGTTTCCAGCCCGAAAATTTCAACCACTGCGGCTAAGAAACTATCGTCTAAATGGCTGTCCACCACCAGAGTATTCCAAGGCACCCGGTCGAAGACAAAATTTGCTATAGCCGGAGATTCGTCATCTGCACCGCTGGGGGTTACTGAGACTGGGGGTAGCACTCTTCCGAACCTCCACGACAATCCGATGTTCCAAGATGACGAGCTGGGGGAAACAACTCTCCCATCAGATGCAGCAAATTCCGACGTCTTCGAGGACGTCCACGACTCTCAAGATGAAGCAAACTCTGAAGCCGGGGGTACTATCCCTTCTGAGTCCGAACCAGAGGAAAACATTCCCACGTACCCCGATGACTTCTCGTTACAGGGGTATGATTCGGAGGGCACGTCCTCCACCGTTCCTTCCATCTCTCCTCATATAAGGACGGTGTTCATGACGGACAGCAACCAAGGTGGTTCCAGTGATCGCCAATGCATCGACACTCTGGAGGCCATACTGCACGCCTTGGTCAAGTCTGTAGACGAGATCAAAGCGGCCCTTCCAACTCTCCAAGGAGGGACGCCTGGCCAAACAAGCGCGGGTCCTGCGGTCAACGTGGAATCAAATTCAGTGGCACCAAACCCGGGCAATAATCCTCCTAAAATGACGGCTCCCACCGCTGCAGATGATGCCAGGGAAGCGAGAAGAGAGGTCCAGGAGCTCCGAGCCATGTTTCACGTCCGAGAAAACTCTCAAGACCTCAGAATACGGCAACCATACCCCGCTGCATGGATGGATGTCCCCTTCCCGCCAAGATATAAGCCGTTCAATATCAATCCTTATGATGGAAAGACCTCCAGCAAGTCGATACATCACGTACTTTGAGGTCACCACCGACCATCTGCCCCATGACGATGCCATCCTCACACGATTATTTATCAGGGCATTGGAAGGAGTCGCCTTCGACTAGTATCACAACCTGCCAGACAACTGCATCCACTCCTTCGCCAGCTTCAAGCGCATGTTCTTGGTGAGATTCTATGAAGTAGGACAGGACGTCACAATGTCCACCCTCATGGACGTCGTCCAAGGGGAGAAAGAGCTGACAAGGAACTATATTGAGCGGTTTTGCCAAACCGCAATGAAGTTGCCGTCTGGTAATCCGAATTCCTCCTTGATTGAAATTTTTCAAAAAAGATTGCTCCCAACAATCAGTCTCTGGATGGGCAAAAGTCAATTTAAGGATTGGAAGACGTTTATCATCAGTGCCACTAGCGCCGAAGAACGGTTGAAGAAGGCTCGCCAACTGGGATTGCACATCTCGGAGGGAGAGAACAAGGGCAAGCGTCCTAATGCCAACAATGACAATGGGGATAGCCACTCCAACAATCGGGACAATAAGGGTAAGCAGGCTATGGTGGCCGACACGGCTCAGAAACCTGAGTCGAAACCGGCAGACAAACAATGGCCTCAAATCACTTACTCCTTCGAAGACGGTCATGTCAAGCCCATCTTGGATATGCTCATACAAGGAGATAGAATTCAGCTCCCTCCACCAAGACGGGAACCTCGGCCGGCAGAAATGGAGAGCCCGAAGTACTGTCGTTACTACTGCTACGTCAATCATGCTACACACGACTGCTACCAATTGAAGCGATACATCCAACATCTCATCGATTCGAATGCTCTGGCCATCGATTTCGAAGAGGTGACCGTAGCAGCCAACATGGTGTCCATATAATTCGGCAGCTTCCCTTCAACAGAGACTCAAGACGGCATGGTACCCGTCCCTCGAGCGACGATGGAGATTGCTAATCTTCCACCTCCTCGGGATCAGGTTGCTAATCTAGTGCCCCTCACTACATCACAAAGGGAGATCATGTGGGTCCATTCAGACTTGGTATCTGAAGTGACTCAGTCTACACCATCCTCCACTCGCATAAAGAAGGGTGGAAAAGTCAGATCCTGCCGCATAATCTCGGCGGATGTCGAAGAAGTCACGGCTATCGTTACCCGATCGGGGGCACAGGCCCAACCCGTGGCTGAAAACTCAACTAAAGATCATCAGCCAGCTACTACTGACATTCCGGGACCGTCTCAGCCTCTGACGACCGACAAGCCTAGGCCGAAGGAGACTCGCTTTGACAAATCCCTTCGAAAAGAGGCACCTCAGGGGCTGGATAGGCCCTACAACTTCGACATCTTGGCGCAATTGGCTAACACACCGGCCAAATTATCCTTATACGAGCTTCTGAGACTCTCAAAGGATGTTCGCGCGGCTTTGAGCGATGCACTCCAAAATACCGACGCCTATCTGGCTCAGGTCAACCTTACGGGAGAGAGCCCGTCTGCAAATCTCTAAGACAGCGCTTGCACAGGAGCGATGCCCAACATTGTCTTCACTCCGCAGGATATGCTCATCAAAACCAATCTGCACGATCACCCGTTATACTACACCGGATACATCGGGGACGTAAAGGTGGACCGGATGCACATTGATCCTGGTTCTTCCATAAGCATCATCTCGAAGGGTCTGCTACATCATCTCCACATTCCGATGCATCGCCTGACGCCAATAAGTATCGCCATCAGAGGTTTCAATTCGGACAGGAGCTATCCAATTGGGAAGATTCGCTTGAAGTGCCAAATTGGCGATCTCCAGTCAGAAGTGACCTGTTACGTTATAGATGCGGACACTTCGTACAACATCCTCTTGGGGCGCCCTTGGATACACGATTACATGATCGTGTCTTCCACGCTGTACCAGTGCTTCAAGTACGTCGACAAACACGACTTCGTGAGGACAGAATTTGCCGACATCGATCCCTTCAAAGGGGTCGAATCCTATTACTCAGACACCTGCCTATACAAAAAGTCGAAGAGGCACCTGGATGGAGATGTACAAGCTCAAACTGAGACGGCCTCAGGATCAGAAGAACCTCTGACGATCCACCTTCAAGCTCGCAAACCTGGCAAGTCCGTACCTCTTACCGCCACTCTGCCTAAGGACGCAATCAGCCTCTCGGCACAAGAAGAGCAAATGATAATCCGGCTACCAAGGTCCGGCCAAGTGCCGAGACCCACAACGGAGCCATTGACAATCAGGTTGCCAAGAGTCGGCCAGCCACAAATAGAGAAGCTCAACCCCGCCGACAAGCCAATGACGTTACGTCTTCCCAAGAAAAATTGTCATCCCGATGCAAAGTCTGGGGCTTCTAGCGAGCCTACAACTCCCCGCCCAGCATCGAGTACCAAACTGGGTGTTGCTAGTTTACCAACGACTCCACGTTCGGCTCTACCAGCAGAACTCCTGACGATCAAGCTGTCCAAGTCAGCCTCACAGTCTTCATTTATACAGGGGGTGGCCGAAGAAGAACCAGAACTGGCCAAGTATGTGGCTGCCCACACTGATGTTCCCTTCGCAGATGATGTAATCCCGCTAGAAAAGGTAACAAATGTTTACGCCGCAAACCAGCTTACTCCAGTGGAAGACGCTTACTGCATAATCGAGGAAGGGGACCATCCAATCATCTTCGGCCGGAAGGACGATCCACAGCCCTTCTCCATATAGAAGGTCGCTCTCGAATCAGATGCCGAAAGACTGCCTCTTTATTTGTATAGCCCCCAATCCAAATACCTCATGCAAAAATAGGGATATGATTTGGAGGCTACGCCAGGCTTGAACTACGGCACCGGTCGACGATTACCTTTGAAGCCACCAGTCCCAGATGGCAAACCACGAGACTACTACAGTAAGACTCGATGCGGACTAGGGTATGTTACGCCTGCAACGACCCCTGAAAGTTCAGATGAGGAATGCAACTGGCATTCACATTCAACCGGGTCACCCACTTCCGATTCAGATATCAGCATCGGGGACATGCTCAGGCAAGTCCTGTCAGTCAACATGGCATTCGTCGACGCTTACGAAGAAGATAAAGACATTCCTGAAATCCTCGAACTAGAGCCGTGGGCCCAACAGCTGGATACACAATGGAAAAAGCGGTTCGAACAGAGAGAGCCTCCTACTGAAGATGAGGTCATACAAGTGGACCTCGGCAGCGAATCTTCTCCAAAACCAATCTTCGTTAGTAAAAGCTTGATAGTCGAAGAGCAAGAATCGTTACTGGAACTTGTCAAAGAATATATTAATGTATTTGCCTGGAGCTATGAGGACATGCCAGGACTAAACCTCGAGGTTGCCCTTCACAAGCTCAACATTCGGCCAGATGCGAAGCCAGTCAAACAACAACAGCGATGCTTTCGTCCGGTCATCATGGATACGATCGAAGCTGAAGTCAACAAACTGATAGCCAGCGGCTTCATTCGTGAGGAGCAACATCCTGACTGGGTCGCCAATATAGTTTCGGTCCTCAAGAAGAATGGGAAGATTCAAATCTGCATCGATTTCTGCAATCTGAACGAGGCATGTCCCAAAGATGAATTCCCCCTCCCTATCACAGACATCATGATTGACAACACATGCGGCTTCGAACACATGTCATTCATGGATGGCTTCTCGGGGTACAACCAAATTAAGATGTCTCCTGACGACGAGAAGCATACATCATTTCGAACACCGATTGGCACATACTGCTACACAGTCATGCCTTTCGGTTTAAAGAATGCTTGTGCCACATACCAAAGAGCCATAAGTATCATCTTCAGAGACCACTTGCGCAAGACTGTGGAGTGTTATGTTGATGATATCACCGTCAAGAGTCGCTATAAGGAAGACCATCTGCAGGATCTGAGGACGGTATTCGACCTGATGCGAGCACACAACCTGAAGATGAATCCCACAAAATCCTTCTTGGGCGTATCCAGCAGAAAATTCCTGGGTTTTATTATTACTGCCCAGAGAATTCACGTCGATCCAGAAAAGACGAAGGCAATTATAGAGATGGGTCCTCCGAGAAATCTTCGCGAACTCAGAGGCCTTCAAGGGAGGCTAGCTTACATTAGGAGGTTTATTTCGAACCTCTCTGGGCGATGTCGGACATTCACCCATCTCATGAAGAAAGGCGTCTCGTTCGTATGGGATGAAGAATGCCAACGTGCTTTCGACAGCCTCAAAGAATACTTGTCGAACCCTCCAGTCCTGGTAGCCCCGGTTGCTGGGAAACCATTCTTGCTATATGTACGAGCAATGGAGCATTCCTTCGGTGCACTGCTCGTACAAAACAACGATACGGGCCATGAACAAGCTATATATTACCTCAGCCGAATGATGGTTGGGCCAGAGCACCGATACACCGCCGTGGAAAAGGAATGCCTCACCCTGGTATTCGCCATTCAAAAGACGCGGCACTATGTCACGGGATAAACCATACACGTGATCTCACGAGTCAACCCTCTCAGGGTCCTCATGACTAAATCAGGGGCACTCAGCTCCCACCTCGCCACATGGGCAAATATTGCTGTCTCCTTATCATATGATTTTCGTCCCGCAAAAGGCTGTTAAAGGTCAAGCTCTGGCAGATTTCTTAGCAGCCCACCCAGGCTCGGAGTCATCCAAAATATATAAAGGAATCCCAGATGAGGTCGCCGACTCGCATGCAACTTCCTACGATGATATATGGCGAATGTTCTTCGACGGCACCTCAAGGACCGGACCTAAGGGCAATATCGTCGTCAGAGTCGGGGTGGTGCTGGTGTCTCCTTCCGGACCGGTGATCAATCACGCTTACTCCCTCACGGAACCTTGTTCTTACAATGTGGCCGAGTATAACGCTTTGGTCATTGGCCTCCAGCTTGCAAGAGAGCTGGGGGTAGAATATCTTGAAGCATACGGTAATTTGCAGTTAATCGTCAATCAGATCCGGGGTTCGTACGAAGTCCGCCACGAAGATATGATCCCCTATCACCAAATAGCGATCAACATTATTTCGTCATTTGAGGGATTCTTTATCGAACACGTTCCCAGACTCCAGAATATCGAAGCCGATGCCCTAGCTGGCCTTGCCGCTTCTCTAGCGGTTCTAAACTATGCTCATCAATCGGTAGATGTGATAGGCCACGAACTGGTCTGTCCCAAGAACAACGTTCAGTTTGTGGCGAGTTATTCCGCTCAGATGGTCGACGAAGCGCCAGACTGGAGACAACCATTCATAGACTTCGTAGTCTACGACATCCTGCCCGAGAACCCAAAAGAAGCCACTTCCATCAGAAGGCGTTCTCTCAGATTCTTTTACGATACAGAGACGAAAATGCTGTATCGGCGATCCTATGATGGATTATTACTTCGGTGTCTGTCAAACGCAGAAGCCAAAGAAGCCGTACGTGAAGCTCATGACGGTGTCTGCGGGGCCCATCAGCCTGGCCCTAAATTACAAGACCGTCTTCGCCGAATGGGCTACTACTGGCCCACGATGGTAGCAGATGCGATAGACTATACAAGAAAGTGCAAAGCCTGCCAAGTCCACGCGGACTTCATCCACCAACCATTCGAGTTTCCACATCCGACAGTGGCGTCCTGGCCGTTTGAAGCATGGGGAATGGATATCATCGGTCCGATAGCTCCACCTTCTTCCCGAGGACATCGCTTTATACTCGCAATCACGGATTACTTCTCCAAATGGGCAGAAGTTGTCCCGCTTGTAGAAGTAAAGACTTCAAACGTGATCAGCTTCCTCAAGCATCACGTCATCTATCGCTTTGGACTACCTCGAAGGATCATCCACGATAATGGTCCGCAGTTTGCAAGCCACGCCTTCTATCGGTTCTACGACAAGCACCGCATCCAGAATATTGATTCAACACCATACAATCCGGCTGCAAATGGGCTGGCAGAAGCATTCAATAAAACAATCATCAAACTCCTCAAAAAGTTTGTATCATCCAACAAACGCGACTGGAACGAGAAGCTTGGTGAATGTTTATGGGCGTACCGTACTACAGTCCGAACAGCCACTGGGAACACGCCATTTTCCCTGGTGTACAGGAGTGAGGCAGTCCTCCCATTGGAGACTCAAATACCCTCACTCCGCGTCGCCCTTACTTACCAACTGACGACGGATGATAACTACCGTCGCCGGCTACAAGAGTTGGAGGCCTTAGATGAGAAGCGCCTCTTGGCTCGGCAACGGATCGAGCTATACCAAGCACGCATCTCCGGAGCCTTCAACAAGAAAGTGAAGATCAGAACATTCCAAGTGGGCGATCTCGTTCTGGCAGTCCGGAGGCCGATGGTCATGACTCACAAAACCGTCGGCAAATTCCAGCCAAAGTGGGAAGGCCCGTTCATTATTGTGCTGTGTTCTCTAACGGTGCTTACCGCCTCACAAAACAAAATGGAGACTTGCTCATGTTGCCCGTCAACGGCAAGTTCCTGAAGAAATATTATGTCTAAACGACATTTTCCAGATCATCGAGTCATGTACCCGCTGGTACCGCTGAACTCACCCTCACAATTTTCCAGATCATCGAGTCATGTACCCGCCGGTACCGCTGAACTCACTTTCATAATATTTCGGATCATCGAGTCATGTGCCCGTTGGTACCGCTGAACTCACCCTCACAATTTTCTAGATCATCGAGTCATGTACCCGTCGGTACCGCTGAACTCACTTTCACAATATTCCAGATCATCAAGTCATGTACCCGCCGGTACCGCTGAACTCACTCTCACAATATTCCAGATTGTCGAGTCATGTACACGCCTGTACCGCTAAACTCACTTTCACAATATTTCAGATCATCAAGTTATGTACCCGCTGGTACCGCTGAACTCATCCTCACAATTTTCCAGATCATCGAGTCATGTACCCGCCGGTACCGCTGAACTCACTTTCATAATATTCCAGATCATCGAGTCATGTACCCGCCGGTACCGCTGAACTCACTCTCATAATATTCCAGATTGTCGAGTCATGTACCCGCTGGTACCGCTGAACTCACTCTCACAAAATTTCAGATTACCGAGTCATGTACCCCCTGGTACCGCTGAACTCACTTTCATAAAATTCCAGATTGCTGAGTCATGTACCCTCTGGTACCGCTGAACTCACGTCCTTCTTCCACAAAAATCCTAAATTACCAAGTCATGTACCCGCTGGTACCTCTGAACTTATACTTTGATTCCAAAATTCATGGATTGTCGAGTTTTGTACCCGCTGGTACCCCTGAACTTACATCCAGGTCACTCTTTTGGAGAGAAAGTCATGTGTAACCATACCTCTGAACTTTCTTCCTGAAAGAGATCCTTCCTCATGATCCACTACCCGCACTCCCAGTGCACAAAAAGGGTAACGGATCCACAAATTTCCAAAACGACCATGTCGATGTTACCTCTGAGTCATCTCAATTTTGCCAAAAACAAATCACCCCTCTACATAGAACTTCCATGTCCTCATTACCTCTGAGTTGTTCTATGTAACCCCCTTCATTGAGCCCACTCCTGCCATGCCCTCATTACCTCTGAGTGGGAAGGCTCCGTCGAAGAAACCCTCATGCTTGCCATGTCCTCATTACCTCTGAGTAAGTATGTTGATTCTCCTTCAACTTACTATTCGTATCCACAACCGGAGTACGCCAAGGATAGTAGGTCCACAAATGTCCTCTGTTGACCACAAAAATCCTCCGTTGAGTCCACTCTTACCATGTCCTCATTACCTCTGAGTAGGAAGATTCTGCGGTGAACAAAGCCTTCATACTTGCCATGTCCTGATTACCTCTGAGTAAGTATGTTGGTTCCCTTTCATCCTATTATCTGTATCCTAAGCCAGGGTACGCCAAGGATAATTGGCCCATAAAATGTCCTGTGCCAAGTTCTCAGCACAGCCCCACCATTTCTCATCATGCCTCGGGAGCCCAGCTGCTCCATGGCATTCCTTCTTCCACTACCAAGAACGTCCATGACCACCTTACCATGGAACCGTTCTAGGTATCCCCAATCAAACTTGTTACCCGTACCTAAAACTAAGGTATGCCAGGGGTAACAGGTCCATAGACAAGTCCCTCATGCGGGGCAAACAACACCATAATACCACAGGCACAACAAGCAATACAAATGAAGGGTAGAATGGAAAGTACTCTTTATTTGAAGGATGAAAAAAGCATTACATGTTTTGGGACAACGTCCCTCTCAAAAAAAAGGAAAAGAGAACAAAAGGAGGAAAAGCCGACTACAGTTCGGCATTACACAACTCCAAGAGGCGGTTTTTCACCAAGGCAGTCCCCCGCTCAAGCCTCTGTTTAGCTTGGCGCTCGGCCTCCTGGGACAACTGCTCCGCATCATTCAAATGCATATATGCCTGCCAGTCGTTCTCCATCTTCTTCAGGGCTAGTTCTAGATTGGCAGAAGCCCTACTAAATTTGTCAGCCTCCTGAATGGCAATCCCTTTCTCAGTACGAGCAACTTCGAGTTCGGACTCCAGGAAAGCCAGCTTTCTCTGGAGCTCAAGGATCTGCTCCCGGGTGTCAGCTATCCCGCGGGAGGCTGCCGCTTTCCGAGCTGCACAATCTTCAGTCCGACGGCTCCATTGATCGTACAACTGAGTCAGATCCCGACGGTCCTTCAATATAGTTGGCTTGATCGATTCTCGAGCAAGCCTCACATTTTCTACCGCAGTTATGAGGAAATTGTGCTCTTGGTTTATTGCCGCGGGTAAATCAGCTTGCTGCAGCATGCGAAACTGGGCCACAAGATGATCAGCCTCTAACAGCTTAGGCTCCAGAAGTGCAGCCAGTTCTGCCCTACCGGAGAGTATTCTAAGGATATAGATTTGGCCATCGGCGCATTGACGGGCCATAGAGAAGGGAGTCCCCCATTCCACAGCTGCCTCGATCCCTCTCTTCAGGTGGCGGTAGAAATTGTCGACCACATCCTGGGACACTTCATCCAAAACCTCTGTAGAGGACGGCGTCAAAGGGAGTGTGGCAGGTAGTACCGAAGGAGTAGCCTCAGAACTTGTCGTCCCCGCCACCAGGGAAACAAATTATGTGCGGAAAGATGCATGAATAGCAGCTAGCTCCTCTTCCGCCGCCCAAAGAGCCTGGATGCTTGGCAGGGCGGAAAGGTTAACCCCCGAAACCATATTCGCAGAGGAGGACGCAGGAAGCATCGTCCCTTGCCCCAGCTGTACTACCACTTGGGCTCCCGAACTCGATCTAGCTGGAGGCCCCTCAATGTAAGTTGGAAAAGAAGGAGGCACACGTGCTTCCGTCAGATCCCCTCCGGTGGAGTCCACCCCGACAATGTCCGTCACCGGCAATAAAGGGTGGGACCTGTACGTCCAAAGCAACCATTAATCGACGTAACCCGAAGGACAGGATGATGGAGCAAATAAGCTTCCTCACAGGTTAAGATTTGGCTTATCTTACCAGGAAAAGAGCATAGAGGCTGCGGCTCGTTCGCAGCTGGCATAGTCTCCCCACCCGCGGCTTCCGAGTCAAATCCAACTGGTTTTCCTGTTCCAGCCATCCCTGAAAGGGAGCCAGCCAGGTCAGTGTCATCCTGTTGAAATTCAGATGTCTCAAGGATGGGCGCAGTAGAGCCCCCATCCCCTTGGGTTAAGGTCTCAGCAAGGTGAGACTCCTCGGCCACCTCCGAAAGAACCCCAGCGGAAATGATAGCGGTGCACACATCACTTGCCAAGTTGGACAAGATTGGATCGACCTCGGCAATCGGGTCCCAAGAAGCAGACTCATCTGACACCTGTAAAGAGCAAAAGGAAAAAATGATTAGGCCATAACATAGAGAAAGAAGAAGGAGGTAGTTGAAATTCAAATCACCTCAGAAACAACGTCAACATCATCAATAAACAGCCTGCGACGTCTTACCGCAGCGTGCTTCGTGGAGTAGGTTCTGCCATCATCAGTAAACACGTGCCTGCTTCGCTTACGCGAAGGACCAGGCATAGCAGGTGGTTGATCCTCCACCACCTCATCAGGTCCAGTAGGCGGCTGACCCGCCACCCTTTCATCCGGCATAATAGGGGGGTGACCCCCAATTTCCTCGTCCGAAGAATGCGACGAGTCATCGGCATCCTGCTCATCATCCTCTTCGTCCGTCGTAGTGGACTCCGAGTCCGGCACAGGAACTCTATTCGCCCTTCTCTTCATCTTCTTGGATCCCTCGGGCTTCTCGGCCAAGCCAGTACCAGCAATGAAGCTGGTACTCATGTCAAAGTTAACAAGAGGCTTGCTCGTCACAACATGATAAATGGCCGCCATGTACAAAATTTCCCCTAATGTCTTAGCATCAGGGACCGAGAAGCTAGCCCGGGTGTGGACCGCATTGTAATAATGCCAAGCCCTGATACCATCAAGGACGCTGCCCTCAAAGCACAGGCAAGTGCTGGGGTAATCAAGAAACAGCTGACTATACACAATTGACGAGAAAATCTACTAGGCAAATAAGGCTCCAGGTATACGTTATTTCGGTAACGATATACTAGGTGCGCGGGGCGGATATTGTGCAGCCAAAGAAGCATCTTCTCAGATAAGAGTTGGGGGGTTCAATGCCGTCAATGTGTACCCTCCTCACTTCTCTAGCGGTAAATTGAGGAAGAGAAACAAAGAAGTCGGGCCCGTCAACTCTTGCCAACGCCCTCCGACAGGCCGACATCGTGTCGTATTCCCAAGGCTGATGACGGTATCGAAAAAGGAAGGCGTCATCAGCGGTAACATCATCTTCTGTTCTGGGCCTCATTAACGACCGGTAATGCATCAACAACCAACCCATGAGATAATTGTATGGTAGCTCTATCTGCTCAAAGTCCAACGTCGTCTCGCGAGCAATGACTTTAGACGAAAAGGCACGAAGGCCGTGGTGTATGCTACACACCATGGCCGGAAGAAGGGCCAGTCTGACTTTGAAGACCAGCTTCACAGCCGGGAGAATGAAGTGGCGGCTGATCCTTTCAGTAGAACCTGCCCCTCCCGAGACTACGCAATTCCGTAGCCACACCATCAAGAACCCGGCCAAGAGTGCTTTCTCAGATATCTGTCGGGTACCGTAGTGGAAATAACTGAAGGAGTCAGTGCGACTCCCAAATCTATCACGGGTGGACCTCGACCTTTTGGCCTTCAACATCAGGTCCTTTACTTCCTCCGGGGTTTGAGGACCTCGAGACGAAACCCGGCCGGAAGGACGTAATTTGAAAAGATACGCGACCCAGGCCGTGGTATGGGGGCGTTCCCTTCTGAGCTATTTTTCTTCTTGATAGCAGTCTGGTGACAGATGCTATGATGGCACAGCAATTCCCGGTACACAGCGACGAAGCCTTAGAATCGTCGATCCAGATCATCGAATTCCTCGTTCGTCGGGGTGTATACTTCAAAGGCCTCGCACCCCCATGGCAGCTTAGAAACGACATGCATTTCATGGAGAGCAAGGACCAACTCCCCTCCGGGCGCGAAGAAAGTCCCCGTACGCCGGTTATACATCTCCAAAAGGGCCATGAACAACGGTTTCTTAATGGGCAACCCGTAACAGGTGCCCCGGATGGCGTAGTAAAGGTCAATCTCCCGAAGAAATTCCTCGTAGTTCCTCAGAATCCATGAGGTAAGATTGGTCCATGTAGGAATGGGGTTTATCCAATTCAGCAGCGACAACCTACCCACAGGATAAGACCCCTTGCGAGCGAGCTAATTCAGGAAAGTATCAGCTCGAGTAAAAGTAAAGTTGGGACCAGACACATTTATAAAAGTACCAGGAAGCAGCCCCATCACACTCCGACTGACTGAATCCTTGCCCGCACACGCTGACCCCGTACGCCTATTAAAGTGGATGTTGCCCACGAACATCCCCGATTGGGTGGGAGTTAGAGAGCCCACCATTGTCCTGCCCAACGGTACCATATTAAACCACGAGAGGGGAAAATGCCGTTCCATCTCGGGAATATGGATCTCCACCCCGTCCACAGTAAAGTCCTAGTTCTCAGAAACGTCCAGCATTTGGGAGTTCTTTATGGATAAAGCATCTCCAAAAAGAAAAGCTGGTTTCAGATATTCTCCGTCTAGTCTCCCCGAATTTATCATAGTTCAAAGAAAGTGGAAAGGCGGGTTGTTGATGGCAGCCACCCTCTCCAAAGGCTCATTGGTGGGAAGTTGATCCGTTATATGTCGAATTAAGCCGTCAAATCGCACACCCACGGCGAATTGAGCTGAACCCACCAGAAGCTCTCCTACCGGGTTGGTTGGGAGGTTCACTGGAAAAGGACAAAAGAAATAGGATTTAAAAAGATGGTTAAAACGAAACCACTTAAAGATTCTCAAAAAAAAAAGTTCCTATGAGCCTATGCGGCTCGGGTCGACACAGCCTCATGCGGCCCAATTCAGTTGGGAGTTCCATGTGACACTGATTCGATAGCTTATGCCTCTCGGTTGAACTTATGCGATTCTATCTAGCAGAAGAGCTTATGCGGCGCGACTTAGCAAAATGCTATGCGGTTCAGTTTGTCAAAAACTTATGCGGCTCCGTTCAAAGGAGACTTCATGCGGTTCATATCCAGAAGTAATCCTGCAACTCAAATCCTTCCCATGCGGTTCAAACATATGGCATCTCCTATGCGGCTCGGATGTGAGAGGGTCATGCGGCCCATACAACATATGCGGCACCATCACGATCGAACTTGGGCGGTTCAAACGAAGGCTTGTGCATAAATCATGCAACAGAGCCATGGGTTCTTAGGGTTCAAAGAATTCAAAAGCAATCCTTATCCTTGAAAGCAGGGTGGACATCGGGGTGCACTTCGGGCACGACGGCCGACGAGGAAGCCGCCTTCTTGTCTTTCGCAGCAGCAGAGGCGACCTTGGAAGATTTGGGGGCCATTTTCGACGGTCGAAAAAAGGAGATAAGGAAGGAAAGGTAAGACAACAATAGTTGGGGACGAAAGAGAAAGTAGAGAAATCCCCTCCGACTAAATTCATCCATATTTATAAACAAAACCAAGGCGTTTCGATTCTCGTACGGAACGAAAACCAACTCTTCGGTTATCGAGGCGAGCCGCCTAAAATGAAGGCCAAACTCCTGGGATCCTGTACCAAAAAGTGGCCTTTAAAAACTGACAGCAAATCAAAAGCATTTAATGCAAAAGATTGCCATACGTGGCAAAGATGACATGGCAGAAAGTTCCTGCAGCTGAGACACCCATGCGGCCGAAGCATCCATGCGGCCGAAATATCCATGCGGTTAAGACATCATATGTGGCCAGAAGAATTTATACACAGCCATGCTTCTTATTCAAAGTATTTCAATTTTGCAAATTGAAAACTTTGAAGGAGGTCTTGTGGAAGCATGGAAAAGAATAGAGAAAGATCCATGCGGCCAGGGAGCCCCATGCGGCTCAGAAAGCTCATGCGGCTCAGGGATCCATGCGGCTCAAGTGTCTATGCGGCTCAATAAGTTTCATGCGGCCCAGAAGAGAAGACACGTGGCTTACAAATAGCTCTTCCCTTTATCCTATACTGCATTAATTGTCTTGACGGATGACAGCCCTGACAAGGTGATAGTTCTGACACAAAGATGTAATTATGACTCTGTCATAATGGCAGAATCCTAGGGAAATGATGGAAATCTCTGACACAATCCTCCGAGATCCAGAAAATGCCATGCAGCCTTGACACGTGGACAGTCGTATGCGGCTCAAGCAGAGACTCCCCCATGCGGCTCAGGCCGAAGCTGTCCTATACGGCTCAGGCCGAAGATGTCTTATACGGCTCAAGCAGAGACTCCCCCCATGCGGCTCACGAAGAAGCTACCCATTATGCGGCCACCTATGCTCATGCAGCCCAGATCATCATTATACGGTTCAAATAATCAGGGACCACTCCCCAATCAGCCTTGACACGTGGCCAACCTTATGCGGCTCAATCCTCATGCGGCTCAGATTTCCTCAGTGGCTCGCAGTTGAGCCACGTGGCAGGACACGTGTCATAAAGCCAATCAATCTAAATAACCCAGATTTACTGCAATCAAAGATTGGGTCAAATCCCAATAATCTGGGGCACGTGGTGGAAGAATGAATTAAATTTATTCATTCAGATTTACAGATATCAGCAAATCATCATGATGGAGATTCATTGCAATCAGCATTAATTACTGATAGAATTTGGCACAATCTGTATTAATGGCCCAGATTCATCACACTCAAGACTAAGGGCCCAGATTGATCAATCAACAGGCCGCTACCACTTTAAGAAGGGACAATCATTGCAAACCCTAATGACGACCCCATTCCTATAAATAGCAAGGTGCCATTCCCTTGAAGGGGACAGATAGACAGAGAAGGACACACAGAGAGAGACATACAGAGAAAGAAAAGAGAGTATTTCCTTAACGACAAGCAGTTCTTCCCCGGAGTCAAGGCTGCATCCGATCGTCCAAGGAGTAAGACAGAGCTGCCGTCGCTTTCCCGAGCCTCTATCGTCATCCCTCAGAATCTAAAATAAACAATTGTACTTAGATTGTTGTACCTAGGTTTTCGTCCCTAGGCTTTCTTTGTACAAGTGAGTTTGTATTGTGAAGTAAAAGTCCAGTCCTTCGATAATTGTTCTGCTCTTTTATATTTCATGGCAAACACCTATGTGTCACGTGGACACGTTTCAGGCTGACACGAACCTAGCCCTACCCTTGGCGAATCTAGGTACACACCTACGTGATGTGTCATGTCGTGTGTCGTGTCCTAGACACGAGTGCACGCGTGCACGACGATTGTCATTGCACTGTCTCGTGTATGTGAACACGTGTAGTTTGGACACGATTTGTGTCCAATTCCTGGATACGAGGACACTCTCATATACCCTCACATGTTTATCATCAATTACCAACCTTTGTTTCATAAATTTAGTGATTATTTACGTTCAAAAATTTGAATTCCCTTTGTATACTGTTATGTACTGATACGTGATGGCTGAATGCATTTCTTCTGTTTTGATTTCATTCTTTCCCTGTTTTTGTGATGTTAATATCAGTAAATTGATTCACCAACATATGTATTTAAGTTAATGAATTATGGGATTGTGTGGGGTGTTCGATAATTGGGTTCAAATAAAGTTTTTCATGTTTGATACAATAGGCTAATACAAGAAAACAGAAACTGATTTCTTGGTTAACTTGTTTTTATTTTTCCTGTTTAAACTGATGTTTTACTGTTAGAATAACTCACCTACATGTGTATTAACAGTTGAATGAGTAGTTGTGTTGGTATGGGGTTAAGGGAAACACTATTTTAGTTTTTGGCGTTGGTTTGGGGTTCTTCCTATCAAGTTTCAGAAAACTGAAACTTATTCACAGTTTTCACTCACATTGCCACACATTTATGATTTTGTTTTTCCCTCACTCTCACACAACATACACACACACTCATACACACACATGCTGGTTTCTAGGACACTCTACACTGCCACTGTTCACTCTTCACATGCCACACATATTGGTTCACATCACTCTCACACAGCCCTACTCATTGTACTCTTCTCACACACACATTATGTATATATATATCATATATATATATTTATCACATATATATATATATATATATATATATATATATAATATATATATATATATATATATATATATATATATATATATATATATATATATATATACAAGTATGTGTATTTACATATATATATGTATTGTGGGTAAATAGTTATATTAGCCTATGTGTGATGTGTAGTAAGTTGTGTGGTAGGATTTCATTAGCCTAATTGTATTTGGCCTATGGCCTAGATAGATGGCCTATGGCATGTGTGTATCACCAGGTTAGATGACTTGTGTGATATTTAGCTAGTTGACCTAGAATTGGCCTGTTAAGCCTAGGTTTGACCAACCTAGACTAGTTTGACCAAGTTTAACCTCGCTTGACCTAGTTTGACTTATTTAGACTAGAACTGACCTAGTTTGACTGTTAGGGTTGACTAGAATTGACCAAAGGTTGACTTTAGCCTAGTTTGACCTAGACATCATGTAGATGCATTGTAGCAGTCTATTTTCTTATTTTAGACATGTTGTAACTTATGTTGCTCTGATTAGGAGACAGACACCTCTCTTCAGGTAGTACACCCTCTTCGGACATTCAGTTATCAGGCGAGTACATTCTCTGACCGTTTCATACTTGCCAGAATTTATATTCTTTCTCTAGATTACTTTACTTGATGATGACACGTTGGTAGCACGGATTGGTACTATATGGATCTTTTTATGAGATGTTATCCCTCTCGGGAGCATCGGATACTGCATGTTTTATACGTTTTACGAATCATCACGTATCTCTATGCTTCCACTGATTCACGAATCGCTTGTGACACATGTACTCTCATGTTTACAGAGCCATCATGAATCACCTTCACGTATCACTCATTTTATGAGCCATGTGAAGTTTCACGAATCATAACATAACTTGAACAGATCCTTGTGTATTGATTGGGGATGGAGGAGTAGAAATAGGCATGTGAATATTATCCAAGTAGCTGTAGTCATGAATCACTCTCTTAGCTGTAGTCATGAATCTCCTATGCCATTCACATGTTTATATTTTACTCTGACTCACTAGTCCCTGCTAGTTCTCTATTTATAGTAGATATTTTCTTAAAGTTATCTCCTTACTTCATATATTCTCTTTCAGCGTTTCATGTATCTTACTCTATTGTATGCTTTGTTTTTTCTAACTTGATATGAACTGCGTGAGATGTATTATGCTCGCTCCTGTCCTGACTGGACCTGTTGAAAATATTACAGAGGATGAGGATGAGGCCCTATGTACCACCTATTACGGAGCAGGCTTAGACGACACCTGCGACCTGGTTCCTCTGGAGGACCCAGCTGCAGTGCAGGATGCTACTTCCGTAGTTTAGGCTAGATAGCTAGGCTTTAGCTTTTCTTTCAGCATTGTTATTTGACTTTCAGTTGTTGTTCTGAGATGTTGTATATATTTAGAGACTTGTATTGAGCTGGATGTTCTTGAGTTGTTATCTTGGACACTTAGATTCTCTCTCTCTTATTTGTATTAAATTGTGGTTTTGATCTCTCTATCTACCTCTACTATTCTGTATCTGCCTTAGATGTGATTGAGACTGTTCTGTTATGTCACCTCCATTCGGAGTGTATATACTGTTCAGGTACCTTATATTGTTAGATGTTGTGACCTAGGACTGCGTTCTACCGCCGACACTGCGGCGTAGGATAGGCGTTGTTACGTTCTCGTACCCTCACAGAGGGTGTGGGTCGTGACACGTTGGCCGCGGTACTACGACTGGCTTCACGGTGGGAACAACACTCTCCTTTCTACGGCCCTTTGGCACCCTTTTTGCAGGAAGGGGGCCAAACTGAGTCCCCAATATCAAGCTCTGTTCATGATCATACCGAGGATGAAAAGTATTGATATAAACATAAAATTTGGCAGCAGCGTGGCACAAATGGGTCTCAAGCTTACCAAAGGGAAGAGTGAAGACTGCCCCCGTGCACCCGCCATTGTTGTACATCCAAGCACGTGCCCCGTCAATTAAGCTGCTTATCGACTCCAAATACGAGCTAGCATTTCCCAAAAGGAATTAGTTGTAGCCGAACTGCCGCACGAAATGGCTCGGCAGATATGGCTCCAGATAGGCATGATTCCTGTTCTGGAGCACCAGATGTGATGGCCTAATAGACTGGAGCCAGTGAAATGCCGCAGCAGTCAAACTAGTGGCATGAACTCCCTCATCCACTAAGATATCCCCCGCATTAGCACTGCCAGACGAGGGGGATACTCTGAAGAACTCATAGTTCTGCAAGAAGCCTAAAGCCTTTCTGCAGGCGGGTACACCAGTGACGGTCCAATCTGCATCACAAAATCTACGAAGAAATGCGTCTCCCGCCAAAGAGTCTGCCACCGGCCCAGCATTCATCAGGGTAGGGCAATGAAGTAGCAGCCACCCCATCAGGAAATGATACGGAAGTTCGGTCCGGACAAAGTTGGCCCAGCCGTCAGGAGTCACCGCATTCCTAACAAAGTCCTGCAGACCTCGTCCAGTGGCACAGACCATCGCGGGAAGCAATACAAGACAGTATCCGAATGCCAGCTTTACAGTCGAAAGTATCATATCCCGGCTTATTCTCTCAATGGACCCCGAACCACCAGGGACTATGCAGTCACGAAGCCAGATCATTAAGAAAGCTGCAAGCACAGCTTTCTCCGACAACCGATATTCGGCTTGACGGAAGTAGTGGCCAATCAGAGACTCAGGATCATCACTGTCCTCAGTATCCGCCATATCATAATCCTTCATCCGGGCTTCTATATCAGACTTGATCGTAGGTTTTAATATCGAAAAGGAGGCCGGTTCTTCTCCTTCTCCTTGAACGAAGATGTAGCCCATCCAAGCTCTCGTATGGGGATTGGCCCCCTCGGTCCTCCCTTTCTTATTAATCCTATGACAGATAAAGAGTTGGCAGAGTAATTTCTTGTATACATCAATTATCTCAGAGTTTTCACTCTCCAGATCTCGGAGCTCTTCATCACAAGGCACGTATTCTTCATAGGGCTCCGTTCCCCAGGGAAGCTTCGACACCTCCTATATTTTGTGGAGAGCCAATCCCATCTCCCCACCCGGAGTAAAGAAGGTACAGGTGTAACCCCTCTTCCCAAAATTTGATAATATTTGTATTTATTTATTTGAATTAAATAGATATTTTTAGATTTTTATAAATAATTACTTAGTTAATTATTACGGTAGATGATTTTAGCCATAATGGAGTTTTGGAGTACGCGGTGACTAGAAATCGTGGCACGGATAGTGCCATGACGTGCTTTGACTAGAGTATTAGCCTTGGTAGGGAAGGCCGAGCCATAGTGATGTCCTAACTAGGAAAAACCAGGCCGAGTTGCAACATAACCGTTACCGATGGTTTATTTAAAAATTAATTATATTATTGAGTTTAGGAAAATCAGTTATACCATTTTAGCTCGGACTGGACCCGAACTGAGCCCAAGCCCATGTAGTCATGCGGCACATCCGATGACATTCGTGTAGACGGAATTTGGTATGAGGGTGTTGTATTTCGTTTTAATGATTTATGGAATATTTTCTAGTATTCGTAATTAAATATTATAAATAACCTTATTAGTTAATATTCAAGGATATTGGTATAAAAATGGGTCCTTGTATATTTTAGGGATTATTGGACTGTACGCAATGGTATATATACCATTATTGAGTTATTAAATTTATTATTATTATTGTTATTATTATTTTTATAGAGATTTTATCATATAATATTATTTTATTATCATTGGTTATATTACTTGTCAAATAAATGTTATATAAATATATACATGTAGTCGTATCTATAAAAAATAGACCTTGCACTAAGAATAGATGCTATTGGGATTTATTTAGATCTTTTGGGAATAGTATATAAGTGAATATATATATATATATATATATATATATATATATATATATATATATATAATAAAATATATATATATATATATATATATATATATATATATATATATATATATATATATATATATATATAATGTTTATAAAGAAAATATTTAATTATATTTTAGTGTTTGATAAAATTGCCAGTAATTATAATGTTTGCTTAATTTAAAATTAGATTTTAATGTGGCTTAAGATATATACATATATGGGTTTACCATTGTAGAAGCATGAAAAATATCAGAATGATGGTCTATGCGGCTCGGAGCAGGAGAACCCAATGCGGCTCATACAGGGGCAGTCCCATGCGGTTCAGAGAGACTCTCAGTCTCATGCGGCTCGGGGCAGGAGAATCTATGCGGATTACATAGGGACAGTCCCATGCGGTTCAAAGAGTCTCCCAGCCTCATGCGGCTCGGAAGTATATGCGGCTCACAAACGACCAACGGAGATATGCGGCTCGATCAACACCACGTGTCCCCATGGGATCCCTTCACACAGCTGACCATCGAGTAATGGCCTTATTTAATGCTCTGCCATGATTTGACAGCTGACGGCTCTGACATAAAGTGCCATGATGGTCCTTTCATAATGACAGACTCTTCGGGAACAGAAGAAAATCTCTGATACGATCCGAGATTGCCACATGGCAGACTCCCATGCGGCTCAATCGAAGAACAGCTTCATGCGGCTGGCAGGAATCATCCTCCTGCGGCTCACCACGAAACCATCCCATGCGGCTCGCAAGTACTATACCTATGCGGCTCGCTGAGACGCTGTCTTATGCGGTTCATGGATATCATACGGCTCTGGCAGGGTCCACCATTAAGACACGTGGCAGAGATTCAATTGCCCCCATGACTTGACAGCTGGTAGCAGGGTGATTATGGGATGCGTGGTATTAAATCAATCAGAGATTTACCAGATCCCAATAACCATATTTAATGTTATCCTCATAATTAATGAGATCAGGTCATATCATTCATGATCAAGCCAATGGGACACGTGGTGAGAGATCCAAGCTTGACACAACCAATCATGAAGATTTAAAGCAATCAGCATTAATCATTCACATAATTCAATACTATCCATATTAATGGCCCAGATCCTTCACGCTTAAGACCAATGGTCCAGATTGATTAATCATCAGGCCGTCGCCACTTTGAGAATGGGCAATCATCCAAACCCTAATGATGCCCCCACTCTTATAAATAGCAAGGTGCCATTCCCTTACGAAGAGGGACAAAGAGCTTCCCCCTAATAATCAGAGAGAAAATACACAGAGAGAGAGAGAGAAGTATCACGACCCGTTACCCAAATTGTTGGGCCGGGCCGAGCCATGTCCAGCCTACGCTTGGTTAAAGCGTAGTAAGCTGTTCTAAGAATAGACAATAAAGGATCTAAGTAGCTAACAGTTCTAAAATTATATTTAAATGTTCATCACAACACAGCATCTATAAGCGAAGGTAAACAAACACAGATTTAATAATACATAACCAAAGTATCTAACTGGAGACAAAGTCCAGTATCCAAATATAAGAACAGACAATGTCTAAGTCTACTAAACACATGAAAGATAACTAAGCAAGGTTCCCCGCTGGGGCCTCTTCTGGAGCTAAGGCCAGGTCTATGGTAAGTAGGGCATGTATCCTCAGGACTATCATCTGTAATATTTTCAACAGGTCCAATCAGGACGGTAACGAGTACAACCCATCTAGAAAACCCAAGTAAATGACAGAGAACTCTAAAGCAGTTATAGACAGTTTTATTGATAAACATGGTAATTTATATTCAGGTGATGGTATAGAGAAACAGTTAAGATACAAGAAAAGAAAGGTAACTAAACAAGAGAAGAATCATGGCAATGATGACGGTAATAAAAGCTAACTGAACTAGAATAACATGTATGAGTCCAGACAGTACAATATAAGTCTAATGTAATCCCAGTGTGAGTCCAGTCCATATATATAATCCGATACCAGATGATTTCCGGTACAAGATGAGTCCAACAGTGATCAATGAATCCAGGGTGAGTCCAACTATGATCTAACAGTGTGTTTTAAAATACCGAGGTCGACATGTAAACGGCTGTAGGTATCAGGCACATCTCTCACTGATCAGGCAAGAGATGGCTATGCTTCCGGTAGATTCCTGTGGGAGATTCCGGATTTGGGGTATGTCTACATGTCTTACTCAATATTTTCCCGCCCAGCAAGTGAATCCAGTACAAGACACAAAAATCGAGATGAGTCCGGCCAAATGATGATTCCAGAAATGATTCCGGAATGATTCCAGTGATTCCAGTAATAGAGATCAGTAAGTAAGGTATGTGTCGCATACATGAATCCAGAAATATCCATACGTGTTGATACAGAGAATCACATAGAACTAACTAGAACTAAAATACAGTAATTGACAAATAAATGAGAGAACTATCAGAGAATGTACTCGCCTCGAGCAAAGCAAGAATACTAGTACGAAGGTATAGATGTCCGGTATCCTGTCAATAATGATATACAACTCAGTTCTAAGCTATGATCAACAATATACTAGTGGTGTGACACGACTCTTAACTGGACACTAACTAAGTGGGGACCTAGCATAGAAGTCTAATGTGAAGTGCCACTATACACAAACTAACTTTCTGGGATCTTTACACTAGTGCGGGGTGAGGTCCAATACGTCTATAACTCAAAACAACACAAAATATTAAAAGTCATAATTATTCAATAAATAAATCAAACTGTACATTGAGTTCCAACAACTTTTGAGATAGACAAAAAGCTCAAATATATATAAAATAAAGTATCAAAATGATGCTTGTTATTTATAGAAATTTATGCTAATTTTTCTGGGATTTATAAACCCTCATAAATAATTATTAAAAATCAGTAAACATAAATATATTAAAAATGAGTTTTGTTTTCCCATTTTTATAAAATACCAAAAGTACTTATTAAATGCCGGAAAAATTATAATAAATTAGCTAAATTAACATAGTATTTAAATATAATTTTTTCAAGATTTTTACAGCAATTAAAATATATATAAAAATTCAAAACCAGAAAGTAACAATATCTAGAAAATAATTAATTATAAATTAAGGATAATACATAATCAAAATCTACAGATGTTGTCGGATGATAAAATAAATATCACCAACGTGTCCAGAATGGTCAAATCAGCTAGGATAGCCTACCCATAAGTCCAATTTAGACACAGGGGCAAAACTGTAATTTTGGGTCAAAATGATGTCCGCCGTTGGACACACTTTGCACCGAAAAGCGTGTCGGGATAGCAGTCTACAAAACCTAGCAAATTATATGTCCATGAATCCAGAATGACGATACGAACCCAACGGTATATCCGGAATAGGATTCCGATGTGCCGATCTCAAAATGATACGTTGACGCGACACTTGGTATCCGGTTTGCACGGAAATGCGTGTCGGAGCAAATGTTTTCAAAACTCAGCAAATTATATGTCAACGAGTCTAGAATGACGATACGAACTCAACAGTATATCCGGAATGGGATTCCGATGAGCCGAACTCAAAGTGACCCGTTGACTCGAAAAGTGGGACCCGCTTTGCACCGAAATGCGTGCCATGGCTCACGTTCTCCAAATCAAACATACTTTATATGAAAACATGCCAGAACGACGCCATGAGTCTACTGGTGGTGTCAGAAATTGAATCCGGAGTCCCGGGTTCAAAAATGGAAATTGACAAGTGCGATTTAAAGAATTTGGACGGCCAACTTTGGCGTCGAATTCAACCGACCAAACGTGCTTATAATGAAACAAAACCTAAAGTAGGCAGGAAGAGGGTTATACCAGCTGTGCACCGGAACTGGTGGCGCACAAAACGGAGCTGCGACGACGAAGATACGAACCCGCGAAGTTGGCGTCACGAAACTGTCCAAAAACAGTTCAATTTAAAACGTCAACTTGGTGGCCAGTTTTGAGGTATCAAACGACATAATTAACTGACGAAAATTGACAGTAGTGAAGATGGATATACCGAGATTGAGACGGAGCGAAGAAATCGCCGATCCAATGGTCGGATAGACCAGAAAATCTGTACGAAGTTGCTGCGACGGGACGCGAATTCTGAAGTTCCAAACTCGCGCGCGTCGACGGGATTCCGTTCAAAACGCACGAATAGCCCATGCGTCGCGCCGGGGAAGCGGGCGGTGGCCTGGGGGAGTTCGTCGGAGTTCGCTGGAGTGGTGGGGGGTCATCCACGGTGGTGGGCCGGCCACATAGTGGCGCACGGCCACGCGATAACGCGCGTGTGCACGCGCATGCATGCGCACTGCCGCTGCTGCCGCCTGCTGCGCACGCGTACGCGACAGCGAGCGTCGCTGCTGCCCGGCGAGGGTGGCGGAGGCGTGCGGTGGCGTAGTCCCGGCGAGGGTGCGGGGTGGTGGAAGGTGGTGTTGGTTATGGTGGTGGTTTGCTTGGTGGTGATGATGGTGATATTAATGGTGATGGAGATGGTGTTGATGGTGTTGTGATGGTGGGGGTAATGATGTTAAGGAGAAGGAGGAAGGAGGAGAGGGAGGAGAGGGTGGTGGAGTTCAGCATGGGTGGGGGTGTTCGGCCGAGTGGAGTAGGGGAAGAGTGTGCTGTGTGTTGAGTTGTGTAAGGAGAGTAGGAGAAAGAGATTAATATTGTGTGTGTGTATATAATTATAGGAAGAGAGAGAGAGAGAGTTAGATATTTTGAAAGAGGGAATAGAGAGAGTGTGTGAAGTCGGTTGGGGGGAGAGAAAATGTGTGCTGGTAGAGAGAGAGTGGGGGTGAGGTGGTGTAAAGTGTGAGAGAGAGAGAGAGAGAGAGAGAGAGTTATCCATATATATATAATGTATATATATATATATATATATATATGTAGGTATATATATATATAGAGAGATATTTAGAGAGTGAGAGGAGAGAGAAAAGTGGATAGAGAGAGAGGGAAGGGTGTAGGCCGGCTGTGAGGTGGAGGGGGTGAGGTGTGTGTAGTAAATAATAGAAGAGAGAGAGAGAGTTAGATATATGTTTATATATATATATATATATATATATATATATATATATGTATATATATATATATGTATATATATATATATATATATACATGAGATATTTTTAAAGTAGAGAAAGGAAGTGATATTTTCAAAATAGGAAAAAATAGGAAAATTATGTGGGGTATTTGGGCAATCATGGGAGAACAACATGGGGCTTGGGTTCGGGTTCGGTCGAGCCGGGTCGGGTCAAAATCTGACATGGTACAATAATTGAATTAAAAATAGGGATTTATAATCACGGGAAAATAAATAATATGCGGGGACTCCAATAAATGGGACACAAGCGTCATGTGGGTAGTAGGCTTCGTATGGGCCACGTCCATACTTCGGGTCGACTAGGTTGGGTCGATGTCGGGTCCCGAAATTAAATTGGAAAATAAATCGGGTTTCACGGTAGATAATTAATTGGCCTAAATTGAACCGAAAGTTGTGCGAAGGAAATGGAGCACAAAATGGAGTGTCTGAGTGGGACACGAAGGTTATGGGTGAAGAGCGTCTCGAGTAGATCATTCATGAGAAATTGGTTCTGAGAAAAGGACTGGTCTGGTGCTCCTAAATTAAAAGTCATGGTGACGTGTAAACGAAGATCAAAAATAAAAGTGGGAATATTTATTCAACGATTAATCGGTCTAAGTTGACCCGAAGTTGCGCGATACAAAAAGAGCACAAGGAAACGAATTCAAGTGGGACAGGATATATCAAAATGAAGATAATCTTGTCTACTTCAAAACTCGTGAAGAGAGTTTACAGAGATTGGTATCCCTGACGCTCCAGAAGTCAAAGTCATGGAAGGTACATTAATGATCTAAACAATTAAATAAATAAAATATTTATCGATGATAATTCATTTAGAAAAAATTTAAAACAGCCCTGAAATTCAGGGGGGCTTACATCCTACCCACCTTACAAAAATTTTGTCCTCGAAATTAAAAGTCATCCAATAGGTCAAACTATAACATGTAGCTACTATGTCTACGATACTAAATCTGCTACCCTTGTAATCATCTCTTCCATTTCTCTTTACAATCTTTTTGGTTCAGGTTCAACAAAGTCCTTCTATCATAAACTATGTCATATATCCTTTAAAATCTTCTATACTAACATGAAACCTTTATGTATACCCTAAACTATAGGTCATTCTTTGGGTATGTTTATAAGCCAAAAATGCTTAATCATCAATCATATTTCCAATCTCAATTGTAAATACTGGACTTCCTTATCGTATTCTAAGTATCCATATTCTATCAATCCACAGTTCTTTAGCATCATTTATCGTCAATCCTTTCCTATATTTCTCCTTGAAATTATACGTTCAATTCTTATCCTTGGCGTAGAGCCTTCTTCTTTTTACTCAACAAGTCCTCCAAATATAAATCCTCGATTTCAAACTCCCGATTTATTAATTATCAATGTACATATGTCTCTGTCTTGTTCATTGTCTTTTTAACTGATATTTTTCCGATCTCGTACGCAATACGATAACTCATTCTAACTTATTCTATATCAATCCACATATCGATCTACCCTCTAATCACATGTAATTAGCTATAGATAACCAACCAAAATTCTACAAATGCTAAATCCTCAAACTGCTAAGCACAAGATTCTAATCCTCAATCCATAGTCATAACAATATAATATCTCATTTCTCCATCTTAGATACCCTATCATCAAGTCATACTATCAATACAATCGTTCTTAATGGTTTCCAAGTCTACTACAGTCAGTCGCTTATACTTGTCCTATAAGCTTAATCTAACCAATCCCTAGAAAAAGTACTTATCACAAACACACAATACATTTATAGTTATACTACAGGATCAGTTAACAAGGTTTGGCTATTTCGGTCGTCTATCAAATAGAAGGTAACAAGGCCTAAGACTGGGTTAAGCAATCCATAACAGTATCCAAACAAGTTAAAGGTCAAGCAAGACAGGAAAGTTTATTGGAATATCTCCAAGAATGGTACGAAGACAATGAGATTTATAACGAGAAGAATTATCCAAGAGGTTAACGAAGAAAAGTTTAGTCAAGTCATAGGAAAGATGGAACATAAAAATAATTATGTCCAAAAGATAACATGAAAGCAATCATGTTGGAGAGTCCTAGAGAACCTGTAATTCTAGTTGTAGATGTAGATAGAACAGAGTTAATTAAGACGGGGAAGAATAATGATAAGAACTTATTCTTGCTCATTCGATCATAAGAAAGTAAACCAAGTTGGGATATGATCTGATAACCATACACGTCTTCCTGAAATCATTTTGCCAGAATTTTTGCCCCACCAGTAAGCTTAGATGCAATAAACGATAGAGTCATAACTAAGGTATACTCCCTAAAATCATATTATCTAGAATCTTCGCCACGCCAACCTGTATGGCTGCGAGAAAATCTAAATTCTATGAATATGATAGTATATCCAAAATCAGGCTCTATGTTTTTGTCATACCAGCTAATATGGCTGCGATAAATTCTAAACTCCATAACTAAAGCAGACGTTTACCTTATCAGAATATATCACAATTCAATCCACAAAATTTATCACGATGCAAGATCAAAGTTAACAACAAAAATCAGAAATTAAATTCAACAACGAATTTAAAGAAGAGCAAATGGAAATAAGTGGAAACTGATTTCTAGATAAGATTAGAGTGAGATTAGAGTGAGATCCTCAGGGGTCATCCCAAGGGTACAAACTTTGTCTAAATTGACCCACTGAAATACAAACAAGAAACTAATTATAGCTAACGGTCCTATGCTGTGATGAGTTCTCCTATGTTGTAATCCTAGAAATCCTCTAGGTGTTCTAAATGTCATCCCTAGTGTTATCAAGTTATCCTAGATCCTAATTGCAGGCATGCTTGGTACAATAACGTAACCAAACAACTTAAGTCTGGACCTGCATGGGTCGCCAAAAAAATATGTCACGACCCGTTACCCAAATTGTTGGACCGGGCCGAGCCATGTCCAGCCTACGCTTGGTTAAAGCGTAGTAAGCTGTTCTAAGAATAGACAATAAAGGATCTAAGTAGCTAATAGTTCTAAAATCATATTTAAATGTTCATCACAACACATCATCTATAAGCGAAGGTAAACAAACACAGATTTAATAATACATAACCAAAGTATCTAACTGGAGACAAAGTCCAGTATCCAAATATAAGAACAGACAATGTCTAAGTCTACTAAACACATGAAAGATAACTAAGCAAGGTTCCCCGCTGGGGCCTCTTCTGGAGCTAAGGCCAGGTCCATGGTAAGTAGGGCATGTATCCTCAGGACTATCATCTGTAATATTTTCAACAGGTCCAATCAGGACGGGAACGAGTACAACCCATCTAGAAAACCCAAGTAAATGACAGAGAACTCTAAAGCAGTTATAGACAGTTTTATTGATGAACATGGTAATTTATATTCAGGTGATGGTATAGAGAAACAGTTAAGGTACAAGAAAAGAAAGGTAACTAAACAAGAGAAGAATCATGGCAATGATGACGGTAATAAAAGCTAACTGAACTAGAATAACATGTATGAGTCCAGACAGTACAATATAAGTCTAATATAATCCCAGTGTGAGTCCAGTCCATATATATAATCCGATACCAGATGATTTTCGGTACAAGATGAGTCCAACAGTGATCAATGAATCCAGGGTGAGTCCAACTATGATCTAACAGTGTGTTTTAAAATACCGAGGTCGACATGTAAACGGCTGTAGGTATCAGGCACATCTCTCACTGATCAGGCAAGAGATGGCTATGCTTCCGGTAGATTCCTGTGGGAGATTCCGAATTTGGGGTATGTCTATATGTCTTACTCAATATTTCCCCGCCCAACAAGTGAATCCAGTACAAGACACAAAAATCGAGATGAGTCCGGCCAAATGATGATTCCAAAAATAATTCCGGAATGATTCCAGTGATTCCAGTAATAGAGATCAGTAAGTAAGGTATGTGTCGCATACATGAATCCAGAAATATCCATACGTGTTGATACAGAGAATCACATAGAACTAACTAGAACTGAAATACAGTAATTGACAAATAAATGAGAGAACTATCAGAGAATGTACTCGCCTCGAGCAAAGCAAGAATACTAGTACGAAGGTATAGATGTTCGGTATCCTGTCAATAATGATATACAACTCAGTTCTAAGCTATGATCAACAATATACTAGTGGTGTGACACGACTCTTAACTGGACACTAACTAAGTGGGGACCTAGCATAGAAGTCTAATATGAAGTGCCACTATACACAAACTAACTTCCTGGGATCTTTACACTAGTGCGGGGTGAGGTCCAATACGTCTATAACTCAAAACAACACAAAATATTAAAAGTCGTAATTATTCAATAAATAAATCAAACTGTACATTGAGTTCCAACAACTTTTGAGATAGACAAAAAGCTCAAATATATATAAAATAAAGTATCAAAATGATGCTTGTTATTTATAGAAATTTATGCTAATTTTTCTGGGATTTATAAACCCTCATAAATAATTATTAAAAATCAGTAAACATAAATATATTAAAAATGAGTTCTGTTTTCCCATTTTTATAAAATACCAAAAGTACTTATTAAATGCCGAAAAAATTATAATAAATTAGCTAAATTAACATAGTATTTAATTATAATTTTTCCAAGATTTTTACAGTAATTAAAATATATATAAAAATTCAAAACCAGAAAGTAACAATATCTAGAAAAATAATTAATTATAAATTAAGGATAATACATAATCAAAATCTACAGATGTTGTCGGATGATAAAATAAATATCACCAACGTGTCTAGAATGGTCAAATCAGCTAGGATAGCCTACCCATATGTCCAATTTAGACACAGGGGCAAAACCGTAATTTCGGGTCAAAATGATATCCGCCGTTGGACACACTTTGTACCGAAAAGCGTGTTAGGATAGAAGTCTACAAAACCTAGCAAATTATATGTCCACGAATCCAGAATGACGATACGAACCCAACGGTATATCTAGAATAGGATTCCGATGTGCCGATCTCAAAATGATACGTTGACGCGACACTTGGTATCCGGTTTGCACGAAAATGCGTGTCGGAGCAAATGTCTTCAAAACTCAGCAAATTATATGTCAACAAGTCTAGAATGACGATACGAACTCAACGGTATATCCGGAATGGGATTCCGATGAGCCGAACTTAAACTGACCCGTTGACTCGAAAAGTGGGACCCGCTTTGCACCGAAATACGTGCCAGGGCTCACGTTCTCCAAATCAAACATACTTTATATGAAAACATGCCAGAACGACGCCACGAGTCTACTGGTGGTGTCAGAAATTGAATCCGGAGTCCCGGGTTCAAAAATGGAATTTAACAAGTGCGATTTAAAGAATTTGGACGGCCAACTTTGGCGTCGAATTCAACCGACCAAACGTGCTTATAATGAAACAAAACCTAAAGGAGGCAGAAAGAGGGTTATACCAGCTATGCACCGGAACTGGTGGCGCACAAAACGGAGCTGCGACGACGAAGATACGAACCCGCGAAGTTGGCGTCACGAAACTGTCCAAAAACAGTTCAATTTAAAACGTCAACTTGGTGGCCAGTTTTGAGGTATCAAACGACATAATTAACGGACAAAAATTGACAGGAGTGAAGATGGATATACCGAGATTGAGACGGAGCGAAGAAATCGCCGATCCAACGGTCGGATTGACCAGAAAATCTGTGCGAAGTTGCTGCGACGGGACGCGAATTCTGAAGTTCCAAACTCGCGCGCGTCGACGGGATTCCGTTCAAAACGCACGAATAGCCCATGCGTCACGCCGGAGAAGCGGGCGCTGGCCTGGGGGAGTTCGCCGGAGTTCGCTGGAGTAGTGGGGGGTCATCCACGGTGGTGGGCCGGCCACATAGTGGCGCACGGCCACGCGACAATGCGCGTGTGCGCGCGCATGCATGCGAACTGCCGCTGCTGCCGCCTGCTGCGTACGCGCGCACGACGGCGAGCGGCGCTGCTGCCCGGCGAGGGTGGCGGAGGCGTGCGGTGGCATAGTCCCGGCGAGGGTGCGGGGTGGTGGAAGGTGGTGTTGGTTATGGTGGTGGTTTGCTTGGTGGTGATGATGGTGATATTAATGGTGATGGAGATGGTGTTGATGGTGTTGTGATGGTGGGGGTGATGATGTTAAGGAGGAGGAGGAAGGAGGAGAGGGAGGAGAGGGTGGTGGAGTTCGACATGGGTGGGGGTGTTCGGCCGAGTGGAGTAGGGGAAGAGTGTGCTGTGTGTTGAGTTGTGTTAGGAGAGTGGGAGAAAGAGATTAATATTGTGTGTGTATATAATTATAGGAAGAGAGAGAGAGAGAGTGAGATATTTAGAAAGAGGGAATAGAGAGAGTGTGTGAAGTCGGTTGGGGGGGAGAAAATGTGTGCTGGTAGAGAGAGAGTGGGGGTGAGGTGGTGTAAAGTGAGAGAGAGAGAGAGAGAGAGAGAGTTATCCATATATATATAATGTATATATATATATGTAGGTGTATATATAGAGAGAGAGATATTTAGAGAGTGAGAGGAGAGAAAAAAGTGGATAGAGAGAGAGGGAAGGGTGTAGGCCGGCTGTGAGGTGGAGGGGGTGAGGTGTGTGTAGTAAATAATAGAAGAGAGAGAGAGTTAGATATATGTTTATATATATATATATATGTATATATATATATATATATATATACATGAGATATTTTTAAAGTAGAGAGAGGAAGTGATATTTTCAAAATAGGAAAAAATAGGAAAATTATGTGGGGTATTTGGGCAATCATGGGAGAACAACATGGGGCTTGGGTTCGGATTCGGTCGAGCTGGGTCGGGTCAAAATCTGACAGGGTACAATAATTGAATTAAAAATAGGGATTTATAATCACGGGAAAATAAATAATATGCGGGGACTCCAATAAATGGGACACAAGCGTCATGTGGGTAGTAGGCTTCGTATGGGCCACGCCCAAACTTCGGGTCGACTAGGTTGGGTCGATGTCGGGTCCCGAAATTAAATTGGAAAATAAATCGGGTTTCACGGTAGATAATTAATTGGCCTAAATTGAACCGAAAGTTGTGCGAAGGAAATGGAGCACAAAATAGAGTGTCTGAGTGGGACACGAAGGTCATGGGTGAAGAGCGTCTCGAGTAGATCATTCATGAGAAATTGGTTCTGAGAAAAGGACTGGTCTGGTGCTCCTAAATTAAAAGTCATGGTGACGTGTAAACGAAGATCAAAATAAAAGTGGGAATATTTATTCAACGATTAATCGGTCTAAGTTGACCCGAAGTTGCGCGATACAAAAAGAGCACAAGGAAACGAATTCAAGTGGGACAGGATATATCAAAATGAAGATAATCTCGTCTACTTCAAAACTCGTGAAGAGAGTTTACAGAGATTGGTATCCCTGACGCTCCAGAAGTCAAAGTCATGGAAAGGTACATTAATGATCTAAACAATTAAATAAAAAAATATTTATTGATGATAATTCATTTAGAAAAAATTTAAAATAGCCCTGAAATTCAGGGGGCTTACAAGAAGCCAGAAGAGCAACACGAGGAGAGCAAGAAGGGTATTTCTTCGTCAACGCCAAGCATCTCGTCACAGGAGCCAAGGCTACGTCTGATCGTCCAAGGAGTAAGGCAGAGCTGCCGTCGCTATCCCGAGCCTCTACCGTCGCCCCCCAGAATCAAAAATAAACATTTGTACTTAGACTGTTGTACCTAGGTTTTCGTTCCTAGGCTTTCTTTGTACAAGCGAGTTTGTAACGTGAAGTAAAAGTCCAGTCCTCCGATAATTGTTCTGCTTTTTTATATTTCATGGCAAACAACCATATATTAAGAGTTTCCATAAAATTTAGATTATTATTTTATAAGTATATATAAATAGACAAATGTGTATTAGTAATAAAAGAAAAAGAAAGGAAAAAAAGAGAAAGTAATTAATCCCTTTGTTCCCCCACGGGCCAGCAGCCAACTGGGCCAAAACCGTTCCCACAGGCGCTCAGCACCCCAAGCCGAGGAAAACAATATAACGCCCCAGTCCGAAATTACTTAGGACTAGGTACGTATCCATGCCAGCTGCATACATACGAAGTATACTCCAATATATGGAAACCTCGTATGAATACATGAGCTGTAAATGCAGTAGAACCAGAATAACTAAATCTCAACCACTAGATAAATAAATGATATAAAAGCAACTTTAAATTTGTCATGTATACAATCGTTGGGCGGAGACAAAGTCCACTACCAACTATCTCGAATAAAATGTACAAGAAGTGATCGATAAAATAACGAGACGAACCAAGCGCAATCGTCTTCTAAAGAATGGAGAAGATCACGGCCTTGGTTAGAACACCTGCAAAATCACAGAAGCACACACCTGGAGAGATAACCAGGTCCTCAGAGGGACGTAACAAGATACAATAAACATGCCATATAAATACTGAATATAAAATATGCCACAATCAAAGAAAGTGACAAGACATAAATAAGGTACTCTAACCATACTAAAGCGAACATACAGTTAAGAACAAACCTTTCGTCGTATGAGCCCTGGCTGTAATGGGATCTGGTATAGTCCCCACTTGGGCACCAGTGACTGAGAGCATGACGTTCAAAAACGATAGTGGCCAACCTGAGAGGCTCATACCCGTATCTCTAGCGGAGCTTCCGGGTTACAAGGGAAGTACAATCGAAGCCCATACGACAAGGAAATGTTCTTCCCACCCAATGTACCTATAATGTCGCATCCACGACCATGTAACACTACTAACCGTCAAGTCTTCTAATATACAACTATTGACAGTTAGACCTAACGCATGCGCACTGGGATCAGCCAACACACAAGGACCTCTACATGCTACTCATCTCACACATCCTCGTGGTACAACTGTATCAAGGTATATATGCAATACACTACAAACGGTAGTCTCTTAACTCTAAGTCCATATGCAACCAAAGAATAATAACAAAGTATATCTAATATCACTGAGCAGACAATAAATCAAAAACTGTAAAAAAACTAGAAATAAATGAACTGTGATATATAATAAAATACAGACTGAATATAAACAGTATAATGGCAAGGTATCTTGCCTGGTGGTGCAAAATGGCAAGTCCAGGAAATCACAATGTCAGCCAAGAAATGTCACAATCTCCAAACAACTCCGTACGCTGAAACAAACATCAAAAATGCACTCGGTGTAAAAGATATACCTAGGAAACGCCTGTCTAAAACTCTAATTCTGGAACAGGGGCAAAATCGTAATTTCAGGTCAAAACGATGTCCGCCGTTGGACCCGCTTTGCACCGAAATGCTTGCCAATATCTACGGTCTCTAAAGTCATCAAACTATATGTCTACGGATTTGTTTTGATGAGACGAACCCAACGGTATGTCCAATTTTGGATTCCGGTGGGCTATGCACAAAATCGCCTGTTGAGTGGGATTGTGGGCCCGCCAAAATAGCGTCCCGATCAACGGTCTCAGAATCGGACCAAACTTGGCTCACAGGACCAGAAAATTATTTTGAGTCCAATGGCGCAAGTTTCATCGCGATATGATGAGTGTGCACAAAGTTGTGACTTAATTTGCAAAGAGTCGATACGGGGTATCTCGACGGATACGCATTGATTTCATCGCGCACATGCAATGAAATCGAGTTCCGTCAGTTCTCACACGTCGACAAAATCCATATGCGCCTTTCGATGCGTATAGTGCGCGACCACGTCGCCCGGTTTGTCGGGGCGCACGCCGTATCGAGGTGTTTTTCTAATTTTTGAAAACAGAATTTACAATTTTTCGGAAAACTTTAACAACGTGTAACTTTCTACATACTAGATGAAAAGTGAATCCAAAAGGTGCGTTACAATCTCGGTTAGGTTGTCTTTGACTGTCTTCAATTAATTTTTATGAAAGTTTAATGGACAGCGAGAAAAGTGGCCGACAAGTTGGTGTTTTGAAACAGTTTTTAATATTCAGAAAAGTGGGTTTTTCTCCAACTTCGTCTCGATTTTTCGAGCAAGTTGGATGGCCATGTCGAAATCCACATGGGGGATCTCAAAGGGGGTCATGTGGGCTTTCTACACAAATTTACGGATCTAAAAACGAGCAAGAATTTAGAGAGAAATCGCACGGAGAAGTGGAATACCTTAAAGTGGGAATCTGTTTTTGTTGTCGTCGTCGTCGTTTCCGTCGCCGCTGTCGCGGGGTGTTGTTGTGCTCGCGGACAGCAGGCCGAGGAGAGGGTAGGAGAAAGGAGGAGAGTGGAGGAGGAGAAATAATTAAGGATTAGGGTTTGGTTCATATATATACATAAGTATATGTATATACATAATATATAGGGTTCGGCAAATAAATGGGTTTCGGCCAAAGCACAGTAGCTTGCTACGAAAAAGAAAAGGGGGCGCACAAAGCTTATGGTTTGCGGCTGCTCTTGGCATGTAGGTTGTTTGTTGTTAGGACATATGTATATAAAGCATGTATATATATCTAAAGGCATATATATTAGGTCGGCCACTATATGTTAGCTACTGCTACTAAGTGCTTTAATGGGCGGCCAAGCTTGGCAAGCAAGCTGCTATTGCTGCCTCCAAATAAGTAGTGGTCGGTTCCCCCTTTGTGGGGCCGACCACTGTATGTTTTTTTTTTCAAATTCTTTTCTTATCTAAACTCTTAAATACTTATACATGTCTATAAGTATATATGCATATATCCATAAAAATCTATTTAAATCTATTTAAATCCAAATATTAATTTAGATGTCACATATCCAAATATTTAATATATATAAATATATCTACATATATATATAAATTTAATCCTTAATAAATTAACTCAAAACAATAATATTTAAATAGGGAAACATGTTTATTAAATTTTTACAAAATAACTATAATAATAATAAAATAATAAACTTGTCCCAATGGGTGAACCAATACCGCACACTCTCATCCGGGTCCAGAAAATCTAAAATCTTGTAACATATTATTTAATAATAAAAATACCAATAATTGTACATATAACTAAATAATTAGAAATTGTACATAAAATTCTAAAATAATTTAGTAAATATTTCTACGTACATAAAATATGCCTACATGGCCACCTTGGTCGCACCACATGCCCACATGGGCTTAAATTTGGTTCGGGCCCTGTTCGGGCTGAATTGGACAAACCGGGTCATCCAAAAATCAATATAAAAAATAATATTTAATTAAAATAATTTAAATGAGTTAACGCACAACTTGGCCTGGTTTTCCTAGTTTGGTCATCCCCATGGCAAGGCTTCCCCTAGCATGGCTAGTACACTAGTCAAGGCGTACTGCTACAACTTTCGTGCTAAAAGTCATGGTCGTCTAGCGCTCCAAAGCTCAACAATGGCTAACGTCACTTCTAATAATTAATAAAAATAAATATAAATTGCATAAAAATAAATTTTTAAGTCTCTTTTTTTAAAAAAAATATTTAGAAAAAATTAGGGATTTTACATCCTACCCAACTTACAAGAATTTCGTCCTCGAAATTTAGGATTAATAGGGTAAATAGGGTTGAGGGATAGGAAGAGTTCGTCAATACCAAAAATGTAATTAAATTTGAGGAGGCGATAAAACGTCGTTCAACACCACCGTGCAATAGAAAATTATGGAGTCGATATATAAAAAAAATATATCATGGGTATGAAATTGAATAATGATCGCTAGTGGAGGTAACAAAATTTTGAATATCCAATTTTAGAGAACAACAATAAATTAAGTAGACCAAAGAGAATAAATTAGACAGTTAGAAAATGTGATTCCTTAAGAAAGAACTAGATACTAATCGTCTTGGTCGAGGGTTTGATTTGGTGATGATTAGAATCACTCTCGTGCGTTCAAGAGGGGTTGGAAGGGAACAATGAAATTTCTAAGTGGGGAGAAGAAGAGTTTAAGGTGAGGATATAGCCACATGAGTTGGTCGGTGGCTATCTAAATTCGTGTTCAATAACTGATAGGAAAATGAAAGGTGATATCTTGCATCTATCTATCATGTACAGTGTCTGGTCCTTCTAATATAAGTGAAAGACAAAACTGTAAGGAGTTCAAAGACGATGCTATCGAGTACGAAATACGTGGTTCATAGGCGACAAAAATAATTCAAAAGGGAATTGCCAAGGCTGTCGTGGATGAGACTCTAAGGCAAGTTTAGCTATGTCCTCATCCACGTAGAATAATACAAGAAAAGTGAACCAAAGTGCAATAGGTTGATCAGACCATCATGCACCAGTTCTGATTAGACAATATGTTAGTGGGTGCACCCAATAAAATATGTCATGATCAAGCTTGATAACGAAATAAGCTTGCAAAACTGAAGCTACATTAGCAGCATGGGATAGTCAAAATACGAGCAAGGGGGTACTGGTGAAGGAATTTTAAATAGTCCAAGATCTTTTAAAATCAAGGCTCGCCCGAAGTGTAGGCCAATACAGTTGTCCTAGTGTTTCTTCATTTATGGCTTGGTTGTCTAGATAAGTTAAGGTCCTCTGAATTTATAGTCTAAGTGAACTCATCAATAGGGTCACAAGGAAAAAGGTTTGTTAGGTGGTGAGGTATTCTACCCAACTTACAAGAGTTAAGCTAGTAGTGTGATGGAAAAACAGGTCAAGCAATCAAGATAAAGTACAAGTTAGGCATTTTAAGGGGACAAATAGATCACAATTACGTATCGGGTTGACAGAATTTAGTCAAGGTTTGATCTTTAATTCAGGTCTGAAAGTATATTGGTATCATGGTAGAGGTTTTGGTTTAGACATTTCGACCAGAAGGTCATATTAAGAAATAGAGTACAAGGAGACGTGTTTTGTTGGGATATAATATATCCACATGAAGGTAGGCTCGTCTAGGTCTTACATATGAAACTTGTTGGAAGGAAAAGTCTAGTGTTGTGCTCCAAATATCCAAGTCATGGTAAGGGACGCCGAAAGATCTAAAATAGAAAGTGGGAGTTCACGAGGTGATAATTAATGCACAAAAATAAAGAAGATCAAGTTAAAGCATGAAATAAAATTAATTAATGAATCCAGTAAAAATAATTTAGGAACACAATTTCGGAGAGAAGATAGTCTTCTAGATGAATACAGTTAAGGAACCATTAACTCATTATTCAAATTGCAAATGGGTTAGAAGGTCGCAATTAAAGGATCTAGAATTGAAGGAAGGTCGAGTAAGTCAAGGTGGAAATACAGTCACATAGCTGGGTAGATGACTAACAACACTTGTGTATATACTACTATCATGGTCATGAGTGACATGGCAATTAGTGTGGAGTACATCTATCTTATTAGAGCTATCTTGATGGCCTACCATTAAAATTTTTAACTCAAACTTCCTCCAAAACTTTCAAAATTAAACTTTCAAAAATAAACCACCAAAATTTGTATTCACTCCAAGCTATTCAAATTCATCATAAAAAAAATTTAAATCACTTTCATGAATCTCGAAGCAAAATTTTATCACTTTACTACTAACCTTTTCCAAAATTAACGTTTAAATTCAACTATTTAACTCAAGAGTTCCTAATTTACGAATCCATAAAGATTTCACAATCAATCAAAAATTTAACCCTCTAAATTTTTTTTAAATAACTCATAATAAAACTCTTAGTATATTAAAAGCAATCTCAAAAATTAAGCTCAATGCTATCATAAATTTTAGCTTCTATTCATGCTAAGTTATTCCAACAAAATCACAACTCCTGAATGGTAACTTCTTTTAATCAATCAAAATAACTTTCCACCACATCCTTCGAAATTCTCTCAAAAAGAATTTTAATATTAGCAATCCCACATTAAACTAAATTTTTAAATAATCTTATCAGTCAAAATATCTTCTTCTTTTTTTACCAAAAATCTAAATAGATTCGTAATCCTCAATCATAGGACACAATTTAAAATAAAGCAAAAATCTCAAAAATCGTTTTCAATTATTGTAATCCAAAGTTTACCATCATTACTTCCACTTAAAATTCAAAATTTACTAAACACGAAAATTGCAAGTTGTACAACTCAAATTTAAATAATTCCTACAACCACATTTGAAATCTAAGATCATTTTCAATTCAAATTTATAACTGTTCGAAGGTCTATAACTATAATATACAATAATCATAAACATCAAAACTCGAAAATCAAATAAATTTTATATTTGTTCAAAGATGTATATCTATCACCCAAAACTCATAAATATCATAACTCGAAAAGCAAATCAATTTTTATACTTGTGCAAAGATGTATAACTATAACCCAATAAATCATAAATATCAAATCTCAAAAAGCCAATCAATTTCTTAAATCAATGGTATAAAGATTCTAGCTATATATTTTTTTTCCTTCCTGCAGTATCAATCCTATGCTATTTACTATTTAGAAATCTCAAGATTTAAACTTTTCGTGGCAATATCCTACTCTACAAAATTACTAATCATTAAATCACACTTTAAAAAAAAACTTTTAACTCAATTAGTCTTAAATGTATTCCAATTGCCAATATAACCATTCTAGCCATGTGTTTGACCTATGAGCATATACTAGTGTAGTCATCTTCCTAGTTGATACTAAGCACGAAAATAAGAATCGATGGTAGAAAGGAATCAAGCAAGATGCAGTTTAAGGAGGTAGAACAAGAGTTCAGAATTTGAAGCCAAGGGAAGAGGTCAAGCTGTATGGATGAGATTCCTAGATTCTAATCCTATATTGCAGGCTCACATCGTGTACAATTACGTAACCGAAGTGACAAACTCGACCTGCATGGGCCACCACAAAAATATGTAACGCCCCAGTCCTAAAATATTTAGGACTAGGTACGTATCCATGCCAGCTGCATACATACGAAGTATACTCCAATATATGAAAACCTCGTATGAATATATGAGCTATAAAATGCACTAGAACCAGAATAACTAAATCTCATCCACTAGATAAATAAATGATATAAAAGCAACTTTGAATTTGTCATGTATACAATCGTTGGGCGGAGACAAAGTCCACTACCAACTATCTCGAATAAAATGTACAAGAAGTGATCGATAAAATAACGAGACGAACCAAGCGTAATCGTCTTCTAAAGAATGGAGAAGATCACGGCCTTGGCTAGAACACCTGTAAAATCACAGAAGCACACATCTGGAAAGATAACCAGGTCCTCAGAGGGACGTAACAAGATACAATAAACATGCCATATAAATACTGAATATAAAATATGCCACAATCAAAGAAAGTGACAAGACATAAATAAGGTACTCTAACCATACTAAAGTGAACATGCAGTTAAGAACAAACCTTTCGTCGCATGAGCCCTGGCTGTAATGGGATCTGGTATAGTCCCCACTTGGGCACCAGTGACCGAGAGCATGACGTTCAAAAACGACAGTGGCCAACCTGAGAGGCTCATACCCGTATCTCCAGCGGAGCTTCCGGGTTACAAGGGAAGTGCAATCGAAGCCCATACGACAAGAAAATGTTCTCCCCACCCAATGTACCTATAATGTCGCATCCACGACCATGTAACACTACTAACCGTCAAGTCTTCTAATATACAACTATTGACAGTTAGACCTAACGCATGCGCACTGGGGATCAGCCAACACACAAGGACCTCTACATGCTACTCATCTCATACATCCTCGTGGTACAACTGTGTCAAGGTATATATGCAATACACTACAAACGGTAGTCTCTTAACTCTAAGTCCATATGTAACCAAAGGATAATAACAAAGTATATCTAATATCACTGAGCAGACAATAAATCAAAAACTGTAAAAAACTGGACATAAATGAACAGTAATATATAATAAAATGCAGACTGAATATAAACAGTATAATGGCAAGGTATCTTGCCTGGTGGTGCAAAATGGCAAGTCCAGGAAATCACAATGTCAGCCAAGAAACGTCACAATCTCCTAACAACTTCGGACGCTGAAACAAACATCAAAAACGCACTCGATGTAAAAGATATACCTAGGAAACGCCTGTCCAAAAGTCCAATTCTGGAACAGGGGCAAAATCGTAATTTCAGGTCAAAACGATGTCCGTCGTTGGATCCGCTTTGGACCGAAATGCGTGCCAATATCTACGATCTCTAAAGTCATCAAACTACATGTCTAAGGATTTGTTTTGATGAGACGAACCAAACGGTATGTCCAATTTTGGATTCCGGTGGACTATGCACAAAATCGGCCGTTGAGTGGGATTGTGGGCCCGCCAAAATAGCGTCCCGATCAACGGTCTCAGAATCGGACCAAACTTGGCTCATAGGACCAGAAAAATATTTCGAGCCCAATGGCGCAAGTTTCATCGCGATATGATGAGTGTGCACAAAGTTGTGACTTAATTTGCAAAGAGTCGATACAGGGTATCTCGACGGATACGCATTGATTTCGTCGCGCACATGCAATGAAATCGAGTTCCGTCAGTTCCCACACGTCGACAACATCCATACGCGCCTTTCGATGCATATAGTGTGCGACCACGTCGCCCGGTTTGTCGGGGCGCACGCCGTATCGAGGTGTTTTTCTAATTTTTGAAAACAGAATTTACAATTTTTCGGAAAATTTAACGTGTAACTTTCTACATACTAGATGAAAAGTGAATCCCAAAGGTGCGTTACAATCTCGGTTAGGTTGTCTTTGACTGCCTTCAATTAATTTTTATGAAAGTTTAATGGACAGCGAGAAAAGTGGCCGACAAGTTGGTGTTTTGAAACAGTTTTTAATATTCAGAAAAGTGGGTTTTTCTCCAACTTCGTCTCGATTTTTCGAGCAAGTTGGATAGCCATGTCGAAATCCACCTGGGGGATCTCGAAAGGGGTCATGTAGGCTTTCTACACAAATTTACGGATCTAAAAACGAGCAAGAATTTAGAGAGAAATCACACGGAGAAGTGGAATACCTTAAAGTGGAATCTGTTTTTGTTGTTGTCGTCGTCGTCGTTTCCGTCGCCGCTGTCGCGGGGTGTTGCTGTGCTCGCGGACAGCAGGCCGAGGAGAGGGTAGGAGAAAGGAGGAGAGTGGAGGAGGAGAAATAATTAAGGATTAGGGTTTGGTTAATATATATACATAAGTATATGTATATACATAATATATAGGGTTCGGCAAATAAATGGGTTTCGGCCAAAAAGAAAAGGGGGCGCACAAAGCTTATGGTTTGCGGCTGCTCTTGGCATGTAGGTTGTTTGTTGTTGGGACATATGTATATAAAGCATGTATATATATCTAAAGGCATATATATTAGGTCGGCCACTATATGTTAGCTACTGCTACTAAGTGCTTTAATGGGCGGCCAAGCTTGGCAAGCAAGCTGCTATTGCTGCCTCTAAATATGTAGTGGTCGGTTCCCCCTTTGTGGGGCCGACCACTATATGTTTTTTTTTTCAAATTCTTTTCTTATCTAAACTCTTAAATACTTATACATGTCTATAAGTATATATGCATATATCCATAAAAATCTATTTAAATCTATTTAAATCCAAATATTAATTTAGATGTCACATATCCAAATATTTAATATATTTAAATATATCTACATATATATATAAATTTAATCCTTAATAAATTAACTCAAAACAATAATATTTAAATAGGGAAACATGTTTATTAAATTTTTACAAAATAACTATAATAATAATAAAATAATAAACTTGTCCCAATGGGTGAACCAATACCGCACACTCTTATCCAGGTCCAGAAAATCTAAAATCTTGTAACATATTATTTAATAATAAAAATACCAATAATTGTACAGATAACTAAATAATTAGAAATTGTACATAAAATTCTAAAATAATTTAGGAAATATTTCTACGTACATAAAATATGTCTACATGGCCACCTTGGTCGCACCACATGCCCACATGGGCTTAAATTTGGTTCGGGCCCTGTTCGGGCTGAATTGGACAAACCGGGTCATCCAAAAATCAATATAAAAAAATAATATTTAATTAAAATAATTTAAATGAGTTAACGTACAACTTGGCCTGGTTTTCCTAGTTTGGTCATCCCCATGGCAAGGCTTCCCCTAGCATGGCTAGTACACTAGTCAAGGCGTACTGCTACAACTTTCGTGCTAAAAGTCATGGTCGTCTAGCGCTCCAAAGCTCAACAATGGCTAACGTCACTTCTAATAATTAATAAAAAAATATAAATTGCATAAAAATAAAATTTTAAGTCTCTTTTTTTTAAAAAAATATTTAGAAAAAATTAGGGGTTTTACAAACAACCCCGATCCGACCCCTTTGTGCGCATACATATGATTGTATATATAGAAAGAGAGAGCCGTGAGGGAGAGTTGTCATCGACCTAACTCTAAACCCTAACCCCGATCGATCCCAGTCATCTGGGCAGTCGTTCGTCACCGGCGCCGCCACCACACACGGCCGGCACCGCCGCGGAACAACGCACGTGAAAGAGGAACACGACAGTAACATCGGCCCAAGCACGTAATGTTTGAGGCCGCGGTTCTCCCTCCTCGGTCGACGAAATTTCGTCCCGATTGCGCAGGTATGACCCCAACACAACCACCTTCAAACCCCTTTGATTATATTCTGCTATAATCGCGCGACCAATCCAGGAAATCGACGCAAATTCGACAGAAAACCAGCCTAAAATAGAGCCATAACTCAGCCCAAACCTCCGACTTGGAAGGCTGATTTCGGCCAACCTACTGACAGTTCCTCAGAACCAATTTATGCCATTCATCGATAACCTATACACGATAAAAACCCCAGTTGTAGTTCGTATATTCGTTAACTCGATGCGAAGAAAACAGTGAGTAAAGATCGAGAAAAACCTATTTTAAAACTGTCTAAAAATCTAGAAATCGCTCCACACGACGTGCGTTCCGCCAATCCGGACGACGTGGTCACAAACCGAAAGCGTCGAAAGCTGCGTAACGGTTTCGTGGTCGTGTGGGCTTTGACGGAATTCAAATTGGTCGCGTGTGTGCGACGAATTTGATGCGTATCCGTCGAAATTTACCGTATCGGCCTCTATGCAAATTCCCCAATTACTTTGTGCACGCTCGCCAGATCGAGACGAAACTTGTGCCAGCAGGACCGTATCATTTTTCTGGTCCTGTATGCCAAGTTTGGTCCGATTCTGAGACCGTTGATTGGATCGCCATTTTGCGGGCCCCATGGTCCAACTCAACGGGCGATTTTGTGTACGGCCTGTCGGAATCCAACTTAGGACATACGGTTGGGTTCGTATCGAAAAACTGGATCCGCAGACATGTACTTTGACGACTTTAGAGACCGTTGACTCTGCCACATTTTTCGGTGCAAAGCGGGTCCAACGGCAGACACCGTTTTGGCCCGAGATTACCGTTTTGCCCTGTGTCCAGAATTGGACTTAAGGATAGGTAATTCTAGCTATTATGACTATTCTGAGAATATTGATAATGTTTATTTCAGCTTCCGGGGACTGTTGTACGGGTTTTGACTATTGTGGCACATTGAGTAGTTCAGATTGTCATTTCACCAGCAGAGGACCACAGGCGAGTACAGTTTATTGTCTGTATTTCGATATTGATCTTCACTATATTTCATTGATTGGCCATTGATTATGTGATTTTATATTCTATTATAAATTATTGAGTCAGGAATGTGAAGTACCAACGATGTGTGATCTGACCTTAGACAGTGTAGACAGTGTAGACAGTGATTTATTATTACAAAGTAGACAGTGTAGCCAGTGATTTATTATTGTAAAGTAGACAGTGTAGACAGTGATTTATTATTGCAATTAGACAGTGTAAACAATGATTTATTATTTCAAGTATACCATGTTTATTTATTGCATTATTTGCTGTAGACAGTGTAACTTTAGATAGTGTAGACAGTGTAACTTTAGACAGTGTAGACAGTGTAACTTTAGACAGTATAGACAGTGTCGTGTAATTGTCCCGAGACCGATCACATATCAAAGGTACTTTTACGATTGGGAAGGTATTTTGTTTATTTATTTGCTACTAATTTTCTGTCTTTTCTGTTTATTTTTAAAACTCATGATTGATGTCTAACCTTTGTTTTATAGTCATTTTCATTTATTGAAATTGCATTCAGTGAATTGTACTCGTCCCATTCCTGACTGGAAACCAACATTTTTCTGGTTAGCCGTAGATTCACTTAGCATGGGAGATACGGGGGTACTTGCAGACAAAAGCCTAGAAACTAGCTAGATAGCGGAGTTGTAGTCATTCCAATATTTGTACAAGTTTATATTTTTCTGCAAATGTAAATCTTGTGATCATTGTAAGTTAAATTAATTTTTGTGAATGAGCATTATTTGTGATTTTGATCTTCATGGCCGTGACAGCGTTCTACCGCCGACACTGCGACGTAGGCTGGCTTGGACACGTCTCGTATCCGTTTAGAAAAAAATGGTTGCGGGTCGTGACAAGTTTTTGTGGTGGCCCATGCAGGTCAGTCTTCGCAAATCATGCGAACTCGTGATAATACTTAAGTTAGACGTACTATTGCGAGCCTGCGACTAGGAAATGCTCATTCACGAATTAGAAATTAATTTAATTTAAGAGGATGACTAGGACTAGGAGTCCCTTATACAAATTACCGATGGGTAGTCTAGGCCATGCAATATAGATGAGGAGTTATTAATTTTGGTTGTTTGTCAGATCCCCATAGGTACACTAATATCTCTTGATATGACGACACGATCCAATGTGGATAGATTATTCACTTGGGGAGAGAGGACTTCATAGAAATAATGACCTAACATTGATAAATTGTGCAATTCCTCATCCTTGTCTGTTAGACATCATCCTCATGTCTTAGCCCCAAATTACCTATTTAGTTCCTATTTTGCCCTAAGAACTATTATTTTGTATCCATATACGGGCCTCGAGTTAGTTTCGATTCAAGTTTTCTGCAAAGGCTTGAATATAATGAAATAGATACTAGAATGTTTGTATTTCTTTTGTCCTCAGATATTTCTTTCCTGTTCAATCCTTTATTTTAAGGGTTGTGATTGATAGGACAAATGCTTACGCTCTAGTTCATAGTCAACTTGTTCGATTCTCTAGAAGCTCATGAATATTTTCAGATATAGTTAAAGTAATGTTATTTAACTCATAATGGCAAGACAGCAGCGCACTGTCGTTATTTATTTGAATTATGAAGACCATGGATTCACTGCAGCCAGCAGCGCACTGGCGAAAGACGACCCCTAGAGGTGAAATTAGTTTAAGAAAATATAGGTGATAGGACATTGCTAAAACTACGGCTAGTGGTCCTCTTGATCGTAGTTACCCTTGGAACAATATTGGATAGAGTTAAGAGATGTTCGATTTGTATCATAATTGAGTTATGAAACCAAGGGTTTACTACAGCCAGAGTATACGGACGAGGCATAACTCTCGGTGAAATGACTTCAGACGTGATTACAAGTTAGGGATACTATAGAGGATAGGACAGTGCCCTGTATGTCCCATAAGATCCAAAGCCAATACTAGTGGAAGTTCTGCAAGTTGGGTAGCAGGTCTCCCAATCTAGCATTCCGTGGTCTTGGTGACCTAACGACGAGGATATTGATTGACGCTAATAGGTTTACCTAGAATATAGAATTTTGAGGTCCATAACCCATTAGTCGACCAAGGCCTTGGATAAGAAGATAGTAGGAAGACTGTATAAGCAAGAGTACCAGGTGAGTTTTGATTCCCACAAAACTCGAACTACTTGTGCCTTCTTTCAAAAATCTTGTATACTTGTAATTTGACTATTTTGACCAATGTTGCTATCACAGCCTAGTTTTGCAAGCTTACTCTTTTATCGAGTTTGATTCAAGACATATGTTTATTGGGGACGCCCACTAACATATTGTCTAATCATAATCGATGTGTTACGGTCTGATCAACCGTAGTGCACCCGGTTCGTTCTCCCTCTTATTAACCTACGTGGATTGAGATGTAGATGTCTCTAGGATCTCATCCGCGACTGCATTGACAATTCCCCTTAAATTATACATTCGCCTTTGAATCACGTAATTGTATTCAGTAACATCTCCCTTGAACTCTATTGTTTTGTCTTTCACTGATTTGGAAAGACGGAAGCTCGTAATTAGTAGAGAGATATAGAGTATCCCCCATGGCTATGGTAGTTGTATACAAGGGTAGCTACCATCGGCCAGTCATGTGATTGAGTTACTCGTTCTCCCCTCGACCCTCAAACTACTATTGAGACCTCTAGCCATCTGAACTTGAGAATGAATAGGGTTTTACCCTTAGTCAAAATGCTAATCTAGGAGACTATTTCTTCTCAAGAACCAAATGGCGTGAGCCTCTAATTATTTGCTTGAAGCTTGCTTTAACTGGAACCCTTGTGACCATAGTCTAGCAGGCTTGACATAAATAGGAATTCATCTCAGTTGTTAGAAACCTTTTTAGATGTTGTGCCTTAGAGTTGGTTACCCCGTCGATGACTCTTGTATCTTGTGGACGAGTAGGTCATTCTATTTTATCGACCATGTGTCATTGTACACACTCGTTTTTCATTTATGGAGGAACGATCCTTGAGTTGACTCATATCTACCGTATTCCGTTACGTCGTGCCTTATCCTTATTTAACAAGAGTCGAGGCACAATATCCGGACTTTGAAATTCTTCTAACCTCATTATTCCTAAAACCATGTCCTAGCTTCTAAGGTTGGTAGACTGTAAGCTTTCTAAAATTTTTGGAAAGAACGAGGACTACCGATTGATTTGAATAATTTCTATTAGGATGATAATTAGTGCCCTTGGACTTCCACTTTCCATTTAGATCATTTTGTGTCCCCGGCCGTGTCATTAATATTCGGAGCACGAGATCAGCTGTTACCTTCCAACAAGTTTCATCTGCAAGACATAGACGAGTCCACCTTCCTCTAGGTATATCATGTCCCACTCAAACACGTTCACTTATACTCTATTTTTATGGTACGACTTTCAGGTAAAAAGGATTAGCTATAACCCTTACCATAATACCGGTATGCTTTTCGACTTCCATTAGAGACTCAACCTTGATTCAATTCATTCGACCCAATATATGGTTGTGATTTACTTGAAGCCCACTACGCCCATGTCACTAGTGTGCCATTCAATTGTGTCTTCTTGTGCTACTTAAATACAAAAGTCACGGAAGACGCACCTTCAAGGCTGCAAAACCTATTTAACCAATCCGACTGCCCAACTAGCTCAACCACTTGGGTGGAAACTTATTTCAGGTTACCCTAACCTAGTAGAAATAGTTTTATCATTGGGATCTTGTCCAGTCAATATAGATTGAAGTCCAAGGTTCATCCCACCGACGACTGATGTCCAATTGGAAAACCCATTAAGACCCAGTAATACCCATTCATGCATACCACCATATTTGGACTACATAACAGAACTTTTTGAAAATAGGTCCCTATACCTATTATGTAGCCCCCCTCGTAGAATAAGAAGACATTCGTAACCCTTATTCCATCTACTTGGAAGTCGAGATATGATCTGGTATTGCATTTTTATCCCTTGTTTGTGTGATTAACTAACCACGGGAAAAGATCACAATCTGGAATTCTCAAATCCCGTTCTATTATGGAACCCGTTTAGAATTTCGAGAACGGGACTTCTGCATTGCACTGATTGCAAGTTCCTCTAAGAAATGAAGGGTTCTTGATTTAGAAAGTGACTGGACTAGAGTAGCCCAATCTGGCAAAATAGGTCAATGGCTCATAAACTTTCCTTCAGTCTGTACCATTGGATACTCTCTACCGCTCTAGAAACTTCTTATTCGCCTTTGATTATTTTTCCTTATCTTCCTGTCCTTCCCATTGTAAAGTGACGAATGGTCACGCTTAGTAGAATTTAGCAATATTTCTTTGCTACTTGTACAAATTTGTTGCTTGTTAAATTTTGGATTGCTTGATAGATATGAGAGGTTTATAGGTGCCATATTCAGTAGATATCAACTGGTAGCAATTATAGCAATTAGTTGGATGATTATAAAGTTGTAGGGATATATCTTTGAGGGAGTAGTGTGACCAAAGGTGGGTAGAAGTCCTCGGAGTTCCGTAGTTAAAAATGGCTAGGAGGAGGATATGAACTATTTTTGAGGAATTAAAAAATTCGAGGAGATTTAGGTAATGGTAGATTTCCTTTTTGAATTTAAGGAATAGTTGTGAATTAGAATTTCGAGGACGAAATTATTTTTAAGGTGGGTAGATTTGTAACCCCTCTTTCCGAAATTTGATAATATTTTTATTTATTTATTTGAATTAAATAGAGATTTTTATATTTTTATAAATAATTACTTAGTTAATTATTACGGTAGATAATTTTAGCCATAATGGAGTTTTGGAGTACACGGTGACTAGAAATCGTGGCACGGATAGTGCCATGACGTGCTTTGACTAGTGTATTAGCCTTGGTAGGGAAGGCCGAGCCATAGTGATGTCCTAACTAGAAAAACCAGGCCGAGTTGCGACATAACCCTTACCGATGGTTTATTTAAATATTAATTATATTATTGAGTTTAGGAAAATCGGTTATACCATTTTAGCTCGGACTGGACCCGAACTGAGCCCAAGCCCATGTAGTCATGCGGCACGTCCGATGACATTCGTGTAGACGGAATTTGGTATGAGGGTGTTGTATTTCATTTTAATGATTTACGTAATATTTTCTAGTATTCGTAATTAAATATTATAAATAACCTTATTAGTTAATATTCAAGGATATTGGTATAAAAATGGGTCCTTGTATATTCTGGGGATTATTGAACTGTACGCAATGGTATATATACCATTATTAAGTTATTAAATTTATTATTATTATTGTTATTATTATTTTTATAGAGATTTTATCATATAATATTATTTTATTATCATTGGTTATATTACTTGTCAAATAAATGTTATATAAATATATACATGTATTCGTATCTATAAAAAATAGACCTTGCACTAAGAATATATGCTATTGGGATTTATTTAGATCTATTGGGAATAGTATATAAGTGAATATATATATATATATATATATATATATATATATATATATATATATATATATATATATATATATATATATATATATATATATATATATATATATATAATGTTTATAAAGAAAATATTTAATTATATTTTAGTGTTTGATAAAATTTCTAGTAATTATAATGTTTGCTTAATTTATAATTAGATTTTAATGTGGCTTAAGATACATACATATATGGGTTTACCATATATTAAGAGTTTCCATTATAGTAGATTGTTATTTTATAAGTATATATAAATAGACAAATGTGTATTAGTAATAAAAGAAAAAGAAAGGAAACAAAAAAAAGTAATTAATCCCTTTGTTCCCCCACGGGCCAACAGCCAACTGGGCCAAAACCGTTCCCACAGGCGCTCAGCACCCCAAGCCGAGGAAAACAACCCCGACCCGACCCCTTTGTGCGCATACATATGATTGTATATATAGAAAGAGAGAGTCGTGAGGGAGAGTTATCATCGACCTAACTCTAAACCCTAACCCCGATCGATCCCAGCCATCTGGGCGGCCGTTCGCCGCCGGCGCCGCCACCACACACGGCCGGCACCGCCGCGGAACAGCGCACGTGAAAGAGGAACACGACAGTAACATCGGCCCAAGCACGCAATGTTTGAGGCCGCGGTTCTCCCTCCTCGGTCGACGAAATTTCGTCCCGATTGCACAGGTATGACCCCAAAACAACCACCTTCAAACCCCTTTGATGATATTCTGCTATAATCGCGCGACCAATCCAAGAAATCGACGCAAAGTCGACGAAAAACCAGCATAAAACAGAGCCTTAACTCAGCCCAAACCTCCGACTTGGAAGGCTGATTTCGGCCAACCTACTGACAGTTCCTCAGAACCAATTTATGCCAGTCATCGATAACCTATACACGATCAAAACCCCAGTTGTAGTTCGTATATTCGTTAACTCTATGCGAAGAAAATAGTGGATAAAGATCGAGAAAAACCTATTTTAAAACTGTCTAAAAATCTAGAAATCGCTCCACACGACGTGCGTCCCGCCAATCCGGACGACGTGGTCGTGAACCGAAAGCGTCAAAAGCTGCGTAACGATTTTGTGGTCGTGTGGGCTTTGACGGAATTCAAATTGGTCGCGTGTGCGCGACGAATTTGATGCGTATCCGTCGAAATTCACCGTATCGGCCTCTATACAAATTCCTCAATTACTTTGTGCGCGCTCGGCAGATCGAGACGAAACTTACATCAGCAGGACCGTACATTTTTCTAGTCTTGTATGCCAAGTTTGGTCCGATTCTGAGACCGTTGATTGGATCGCCATTTTGCGGGCCCCACGGTCCAACTCAACGGGCGATTTTGTGTACGGCCTGCCGAAATCCAACTTAGGATATACGGTTGGGTTCGTATCGAAAAACTGGATCCGTAGACATGTAGTTTGACGACTTTAGAGACCATTGACTCTGGCACATTTTTTGGTGCAAAGCGGGTCCAACGGCGGACACCGTTTTGGCCCGAGATTACCGTTTTACCCTGTGTCCAGAATTGGACTTAAGGACAGTCAATTCTAGCTATTTTGACTATTCTGAGAATATTGGTAATATTTATTTCAGCTTCCGGGGACTATTGTATGGGTTTTGACGATTGTGGCACATTGAGTAGTTCAGATTGTCGGTTTCACCAGCAGAGGACCACAGGCGAGTACAGTTTATTGTCTGCATTTCGATATTGATCTTCACTATATTTCATTGATTGGCCATTGATTATGTGATTTTATATTCTATTATAAATTATTGAGTCGGGAATGTGAAGTCCAACGATGTGTGATCTGACCTTAGACAGTGTAGACAGTGTAGACAGTGATTTATTATTGCAAAGTAGACAGTGTAGCCAGTGATTTATTGTTGCAAAGTAGACAGTGTAGATAATAATTTATTATTGTAATTAGACAGTGTAAATAGTGATTTATTATTTCAAGTATACCATGTTTATTTATTGCATTATTTGTTGTAGATGTAGAAGCATGGAAAAGAATAAAGAAAAGTCCATGCGGCCAAGGATCCCTATGCAGCTCAGAGAGCTCATGCGGCTCAGAGAGCCATGTGGCTCACGCGTCTATGCGGCTCGGATAGACCCAGAGCCACGTGGCCATCAAACAGCTTCCCCCTTCATCTTTGGCTGCATTTAATGCCCTGACGGCTGACAGCTCTGACAAATGACAGCTCTGACATAAAGGCGCAATAATGACTGACATAATGGCGCGTTCCTAGAAAAGAGGAGAAGATCTTTTCACAGCTGCCAGAATCACGAGTCCCAAGGCAAGTGGCTGCTGTATTTATGCGGCCGCCCACTTTATGCGGCCTCCCACTTCATGCGGCTACCCATCTTCATGCGGCTGTACCCCCTCATGCGGCCGTCCATCTCCATGCGGCTGCATCATTTATGCGGCTGTCCATCAGCATGCGGCTGCCTATCCCCATACGGCTGCCCACCTTCATGCGGCTACCCACCTTCATGCGGCTGTTCATCCCCATACGGCTGCCCATCTTCATGCGGCCGTTCATTCTCATGCGGCCCACTCATGGCCCAAGGGAGACACGTGGCACTTTTCACGACGATTAAGACACGTGGCAGTCTTATCTTCCTGGAAGTATGGGTACTAGCAAATCCTAACAAAATTAGATTTGTTACAATCACCATAATTGCCTAGATCAAGGCAAATCGAGCAAATTGGACACATGGCAAGCCATCATAAGTCGCGAATATTCATAGCAATCAACATTAATTGCCCACAGAGATTTGATGCAATCTACATTAATTACCTAGATTTGCTATAATCAGAATGAAGGGCCCAAATTAATTGGTCCTTAACCGCCGACATATCAAGGAGGCAATCATTGCAAACCTTAATGATTGCATCCCACTCCTATAAATAGCAAGGTGCCATTCCCTTGCGAGAAAAGACTGACCTTTTTTGAAGAGGAGAGCACCAGAACACTTGGAGAGAAAAAGAGAGAGAGCAAAGAGAGCATTTCTTCAATGCCAAGCAGATCTTCCCCGGAGCCAAGGCTGCATCCGATCGTCCAAGGAGTAAGGCAGAGCTGCCGTCGCATTCCCGAGCCTCCACCGTCACCCCCCAGAATCTAAAATAAACAATTGTACTTAGATTGCTGTACCTAGGTTTTCGTCCCTAGGCTTTCTTTGTACAAGCGAGTTTGTATTGTGAAGTAAAACTCCAGTCCTTCGATAATTGTTCTGTCCTTTTATATTTTATGGCAAACACGATGGCGACTCTGCCGGGGACAAACTTCTCCACGACTGAGAAGTTGGTGACGCAATCGGATGTAGCCAAACTCGGCTCCACGCAACAAAAGATGGTCGTCCGCTTCGACCAACAGGCATTTGAAGAAATGCTCTCTGACGGAAGCGCTGGCCCGGTCCAGAAGCAAACCCGCACAAAGAAGGCTCGCAGGGAGTGGAGGCCAAAATCATTTGCTCCTCCCCAAGCCCTGGACGGAGTACTCTCTGCTGCCCAAGACGGCGAAGGCGACTCTCATGCGGCCCCACTTCAAGCCATGGAAGACTCTGCTGTCCCCAAGTCCGGCAGAGGAAAGCATTACGATACTGGACTTGCAGGGACAAAGAGTGATTCTATGTGCTTCAGGAAGAAGCCGAACACTCATGCGGCCAAGACTGCCAGCCACATGCATGATACTCACGTGGCCGAAACTGCCAGCCGCATGAAGAATATCCATGCGGCCAGAACTCCCAGTCGCATGAAGAATATCCATGCGGCCAGAACTCCCAGCCGCATAGAGAAAACCCATGCGGCTGAGACTTCCAGCCGTATGAAGAAAGCCTATGCGGCCATAACTGCCTGCTGCATGAAGACTGTTGACTCCAGTCGCATACTGTCTGCTCCACGCAGCTCAGGCTCAGTCTTCGATCGCCTCTCCTATGGTCCTGATCTCTCATGTACCCAAGAGAATATGTCTGACTCTCTGTAACATCACTTTGACTCTTCCTACTATGCGCCTTCAGGCGCTAGAGTGAAGAAGTCAAGGGCAGCACGAGCTTGGCAAGCTCAGTCGGCTGTCCCAACCTCTGACCATCTGAGCGCTCCACATACCATTATGCGGGCCTCTGATGGAAAGTTGTACAGAACCACTCGAGTCCCGCCCCCGACAGCGAATGGACAGAGCGGTTCCCAAAAGTCTCCCAAAACCAAGGGAGCAAACATGGTCGTTCCAGACCCATCAGACTTGCGTGAGGTTATCCTCCACAAACTCAAGGAAAGGAAAGAGATTTCGGTGTGCAAAGAGTCTTCCCACGGACGTCACTGCACCCAAATCATTGTCAACTGTTGTTGCAACAATGCAACAGTACAAGAAGACCGGCGGTCTGTCTTCCAAAGACTGCAACGACCAAGCTCAGAGGACGAGGCGCCTCCTGTTGTCTCCTGCAACTCTACTCAAAAAATCCCCGCCGAGGAAAGAGGGAAGAAGATAAACGTTTCCCGCCCGAATATTTCAACCACTGTGACTAAGAAGCTGTCATCTAAACGGTTGTCCTCCACCGGAGTTTTCCAAGGAACCCGTTCGAAAACAAAATCTGCTACAGTGGGTGATTCATCATCCACACCACTGGGGGTCGCTGGAACTGGGGGTAGCACTCCTCCGAACATCCACGATAATCCGATGTTCCAAGGAGACGAGCCCGGGGAAACAACTCTTCCATCAGATACAACAGGTGTTGACGTCCACGAGGACGTCCACGACTCTCAAGATGAAGCAAGCTCTGAAGCTGGGGGTACTATTCCTTCTGTGTCCGAACCAGAGGAGAACATTCCTACATACCCCGATGACTTCTCTGTACAAGGGTACGACTCGGGGGGAACATCCTCTACCGTCCCTTCCATCTCTCCTCATGTAAGGACGGTGTTCATGACGGACAGCAATCAAGGTGGTTCCAGTGATCGCCAACGCATCGACACTCTGGAGGCCATACTGCATCCCTTGGTCAAGACTGTAGACGAGATCAAAGCGGCTCTTCCAACTCTGCAAGGAGGGACGCCTGGCCAAACAAGCGCGGCTCCCGCGGTCAATGCAGACTCGAACTCAGAGACACCGAACCCGGGCAATAATCCTCCTGAAATGACGGCTCCCACCGCTACAGATGATGCCAGGGAAGCAAGAAGAGAGGTCCAGGAGCTCCGAGCCATGTTTCACGCCCGAAAAAACTCTCAAGACCTCAGAATACGGCAACCATACCCCGCTGCATGGAGGGATGTCCCCTTCCCACCAAGATATAAGCCGTTCAACATCAATCCCTATGATGGCAAGACCTGCGCAAGTCGATACATCACTTACTTCGAGGTCACCACCGACCATCTGCCCCATGACGATGCCATCCTTACGCGATTATTCATCGGGACATTGGAAGGGGTCGCCTTCGACTGGTACCGCAACTTGCCAGACAACTGCATCCACTCCTTCGCCAGCTTCAAGCGCATATTCTTGGAGAGATTCTACGAAGTAGGGCAGGACGTCACAATGTCCACCCTCATGGACGTTGTCCAAGGGGAGAAGGAGCTGACAAGGAACTATATTGAGCGGTTTCGCCAAACCGCAATAAAGTTGCCATCTGGTAATCCAGATTCCTCCTTGATTGAAATTTGCCAAAAGAGATTGCTCCCAACAATCAGTCTCTGGATGGGCGAAAGTCAATTTAAAGATTGGAAGATGTTTATCATCAGTGCCACTAGCGCCGAAGAACGGTTGAAGAAGGCTCGCCAACTGGGATCGCACATCTCGGAGGGAGAGAACAAGGACAAGCGTCCTAATACCAACAACGACAATGGGGGTAGTCCCTCCAATAATCGGGACAACAGGGGCAAGCAGGCTATGGTGGTCGACACAGCCCAGAAACCTGAGTCAAGACCGGTAGACAAACAATGGCCGCAAATGACCTACTCCTTCGAAGACAGCCACGTCAAGCCCATCTTGGACATGCTCATACAAGGAGACAGAATTCAGCTCCCTCCACCAAGACGAGAACCTCGACCGGCAGAAACGGAGAGCCCAAAGTACTGCCATTACCACCGCTACGTCCACCATGCTACACACGACTACTATCAACTGAAACGATACATCCAAAATCTCATCGATTCGAACACTCTGGCCATCGATTTCGAGGAGGTAACCGTGGCAGCCAACATGGTATCCGTACAGTTCGGCAGCTTCCCTCCAACGGAGACTCAAGACGGCGTGGTACCCATCCCTCTGGCGACGATAGAGATTGCTAATCTTCCACCTCCTCGGGATTAGACTGCTGGTCTAGTGTCCCTCACCACATCACGGAAGGAAATCATGTGGGTCCATCCGGACCTGGTACTTGAGGTGACTCAGTCCATACCACCTTCCACTCGCAAGAAGAAGAGTGGAAAAGTTAAATCCTACCACACAATCTCTGCAGATATCGAAGAAGTCACAGCTGTCGTTACCCGGTCCGGGGCACAATCCTAACCTGTGGCTGATAACTCGACTGAAGATCATCAGCCAGCTACTGCTGACACTCCGATACCGTCTCAGCCTCCGACGACCGACAAGCCTAGGCCGAAGGAGACTCGGTTTGACAAATCCCTCCAAAAAGATGCACCTCAGGGGCTGGAGAGGCCCTACAACTTCGACATCTTGGCGCAATTGGCCAATACACCGGCCAAATTATCGTTATACGAGCTCCTGAGACTCTCAAAGGATGTTCGCGCAGCTTTGAGCGATGCACTCCAGAATGCCGATGCCTATCTGGCTCAGGTCAACCTCACAGGAGAGAGTTTGCCTGCAAATCTCCAAGGCAGCGCTTACACAGGAGCGATGCCTAATATTGTCTTCACTCCGCAGGATATGCTCATCAAAACCAATCTGTACGATCGTCCGTTATACTACACCGGATACATCGGGGACGTAAAGGTGGACCGGATGCACATTGTTCCTGGCTCTTCCATAAGCATCATCCCGAAGAGTCTGTTACATCATCTCCGTATTCCTATGTATCGCCTAACACCAACAAGCACCGCCATCAGCGGTTTCAATTCGGACAGGAGCTACCCAATTGGAAAGATTCGCTTGAAGTGCCAAATTGGTGATCTTCAGTCAGAAGTAACCTGCTACGTCATAGATGCAGATACTTCCTATAATATCCTCTTGGGGCGCCCTTGGATACATGACTATATGATCGTGCCTTCCACACTGCACCAGTGCTTCAAGTATGTCGACAAACATGACTTCGTAAGGACAGAATTTGCCGACATCGATCCCTTCAAAGGGGTCGAATCCTACTACTCAGATTCCTGCCTATACGAGAAGTCGAAGAGGCACCTGGATGAAGATGTACAAGCTCGAACTGAGGAACCTCTGACAATCCACCTCCAAGCTCGCAAACTTGGCAAATCCGTACCCCTTATGGCCGCTCTGCATAAGGATGCGATCAGCCTCTCGGCACAAGAAGGGCAAATGATAATCCGACTGCCAAGGTTCGGCCAAGCGCCGAGACACACAACGGAGCCACTGACAATCAGACTACCGAGAGTCGGCCGGCCACAAGCAGAGAATCCCAATCCCTCTGACAAGCCAATGATATTGATACGTCTTCCCAAGAAGAACCATCACCCTGATGCAAAGTCTGGGGCTTCTAGCGAGCCTATAACTCCCCGTCCAGCATCGAGTACCAAACTGGGGGTCGCTAGTTTGCCAACAACTCCACGTTCGGCTCCACCAACAGAACCCCTGATGATCAAGCTGCCCAGGTCATCCTCTCAGTCTTCATTTATACAGGGGGTGGCCGAAGAAGAACCGAAACTGGCCAAGTATGTGGCTGCCCACACTGATGTTCCCTTCGCAGATGATGTAATCCTGCTAGAAAAGATACCTTACTTCATCAATAAAGGGCTATTTTTGAACTACCTCGAGCTTAATAAGCTTTATACAATGTATGCTATGGAACACGGTATAGGCACTCACCTACACACACAGGTGACAAATGTTTACACCGCGAACCAGCTTACTCCAGTGGAAGACGCTTACCGCATAATCGAGGGAGGAGACCATCCAATCATCTTCGGCCGGAAGGACGACCCACAGCCCTTCACCATAGAAAAGGTCGATCTCGAATCGGATGCCGGCAGACTGCCTCTTTATCTATATAGCCCCCAATCCAAATATCTCATACAAAAACAGGGGTATGATCTAGAGACTACGCCAGGCTTGAACTACGGCACTGGTCGACGATTACCTTTAAAGCCACCAGTCCCAGCTGGCAAACCACGGGACTACTACAGCAAGACCCGATAAGGATTAGGGTATGTTACACCCGCAATAACCCCTGAAAGTTCAGATGAGAAATGCGACTGGCATTCACATTCAACTGGGTCACCAACTTCTGATTCGGATACCAGCATCGGAGATGTATTCAGACAAGTCTTGTCGGTCAATATGGCATTCGCCGACGCTTACGAAGAAGATGAGGACATTCCTGAAATCTTCGAGTTAGAGCCGTGGGCCCAACAACTGGATGCACAATAGGAAAAACGGTTCGAACAGAGAGAACCTTCTACTGAAGATGAGGTTATACAGGTCGACCTCGGCAGCGAATCTTCTCCAAAACCAATCTTCGTCAGTAAAAGCCTGACAGACGAAGAGCGAGAATCACTATTGGAACTTGTCAAAGAATATATTGATGTGTTCGCCTGGAGCTATGAAGACATGCCAGGACTAGACCCCGAGGTTGCCCTTCACAAGCTCAATATTCGGCCAGATGCAAAGTCGGTCAAACAACAACAGCGACGCTTTCGCCCGGGCATCATGGATGCGATCGAAGCCGAAGTCAACAAACTGATAGCCAGCGGCTTCATTCGTGAAGAACAACACCCAGACTGGGTCGCCAACATAGTACCGGTCCTCAATAAGAATGGAAAGATTCGAATCTGCATCGACTTCCGCAATCTGAACGAGGCATGTCCCAAAGATGAATTCCCCCTCCCTATCACAGACATCATGATTGACAACACATGCGGCTTCGAACGCATGTCATTCATGGATGGTTTCTCGGGATACAACCAAAATGTCTCCTGACGACGTAAAGCATACATCATTCAGAACACCAATCGGCACATACTGCTACACAGTCATGCCGTTCGGCTTAAAGAATGCGGGCGCAACATATCAAAGAGCCATGAGTATCATCTTTAGGGACCACCTGCGCAAGACTGTGGAGTTCTATGTTGATGACATCGGTATCAAGAGTCGCTATAAGGGAGACCACCTGCATGATCTGAGGACAGTGTTCGACCTGATGCGAGCACACAACCTGAAAATGAATCCCACAAAATCCTTCTTGGGCGTATCCAGCAAAAAATTCCTGGGTTTTATTATTACAGCCCAGGGAATTCATGTCGATCCAGAGAAGACGAAGGCAATTATGGAGATGGGTCCCCCGAGAAATCTCTGCGAACTCAGAGGCCTTCAAGGGAGGCTAGCTTACGTCTGGAGGTTCATTTCTAACCTCTCCGGGCGATGTCGGCCATTCACCCATCTCTTGAAGAAAGGCGTCTCGTTCATATGGGATGAAGAGTGCCAACGTGCATTCGACAACATCAAAGAATATTTGTCGAACTCTCCAGTCCTGGTGGCCCCTATTGCTGGGAAACCGTTCTTGCTATATGTACGAGCAATGGAGCATTCCCTCGGCGCTCTGCTGGCACAAAACAACGATACGGGCCATGAACAAGCTATATATTACCTCAGCCGAATGATGATTGGGCCAGAGCACCGATACACCGCCGTGGAGAAGGAATGCCTCGCCCTGGTGTTCGCCATTCAAAAGATGTGGCACTATGTGACAGGACAAACCATACATATGATCTCACGAGTCAACCCTCTCAGGGTCCTCATGACTAAACCAGGGGCACTCAGCTCCCGCCTCGCCACATGGGCAATATTGCTGTCTCCTTATCATATGATCTTCGTCCCGCAAAAGGCTGTTAAAGGTCAAGCTCTGGCAGACGTTTTAGCAGCCCACCCAGGCTCGGAGTCGTCCAGAATATATGAAAGAATCCCAGATGAGGTCACCGACTCTCATGCAACCTCTCATGATGATATATGGCGAATGTTCTTCGACGGCGCTTGTAGCTTCCCTTCCCGGAGATTTTAAAATTATTTTATTATTTATTTTATTTATGGTGATTTTCAGATTTTATAAATAATTAATTATTGGCTTATTGAATTTTATTATTATTATTTTGTTGAGGTTATATAATATTAATTGTGGTTATTAAATACAAATTATTTATTATTAATTGTTATCATTATTTTAGTCATTATCAAAGATATGGGTGTATATATATAAAGGTATAATATATATGTATGTAGGTATATATAGATATTGTATGTATATATAATTATATATAATAGTGTAATTGTAAGTATATATAAATTATATATAATATTGTTGTGTGTGTATATATATATATATATATATATATATTTTATTTTTTTTATTTTTTTATTATATATATATATATATATATATATATATATATATATATATAAATATATGTATACAAATGTATATATATATAAATGTATATGTACATAAATGTATGTATATGGGTATACATATGTATATGTGTATATATATACACGTATGTGTGTGTGTATATACATATGTATATACTTATTAGATATATAAATAATAAATAGAAAGAAAAAGGATATAGAAAGATATATATATATGAGTGAAGCCAAACCCTTGGCCGGCCCCAAGTGAACAACACAGGCCAGAGGACCCCGACCCAAACAGGAAACCTATACCCGAGACCAACCCTGGGCTATATGCACCCATAGCAACCGAACAGAACTCTCTGTTCGTATAGATACATACGCGAGAAGGCGGATCATCAAACCCTAACCACACGATACCCACGCACCTCGACGGCACGCGCCCCTCCGCCACGCACGCGTGCGGCCATCGCGCCACCGCCATGCTCCGCCGGCAGCCAGGCGCGGGAGCCGACATCGCACGCACAAGCGCAGACAGCAGCAATAGCGGCTGCAGGCGCGTGAAATCAAGACGCGATATCTCCGTCGATACTCCGCCGTTTTGCGTACCGCTTCTTTTGGTACGCAGACAACTTAACCCTCTATTAATCCTTTCAATTACAATTGTTTGGTTTCCCCTAGATAGATCGTAATAATTCCTGAAAGTTCAGGAAAAACCTATAAAAACAGAACCCAGACGAACTGTCATGAGGCCGATTTGGAAGGCAAGTATCTGCCGATTCCTCGACAGTTTAGATAATCTTTTTGAAGGGTAATTTTGACAACATATACAGGATCGAAACACCACTGGTAGAATTACTTTTGAGTTACTGTACAAGAAATTATTCATTGCTAAAAATCGGGAAAAATCTATTTTCAAAAATATAGTAAATAGGAAAATCACTCCGATACGACGTGCGTCCCGCCAAACCGGACGACGTGGTCGCGAACCGAAGGCATCGAAAGCTGCGTAACGGCTTCGTGGTCGTGTGGGCTGTGGCGGAATTCAAGTTGGTCGCGTGTGCGCGACGAATTTGATGCATATCCGTCGAAATTCACCGTATCGTACACTTTGCAAATTTTTCAATTACTTTGTGCACGCTCATCGGATCGAGATAAAACTTGCACCAACAGAACCGTATCATTTTTCTGGTCCTGTATGCCAAGTTTGGTCCAATTTTGAGACCGTTGATAAAATCATCGTTTTACGGGCCACACGGTCCCACTCAACGGGCGATTTTGTGCACGGCCCGCCGGAATCCAACTTTGGACATACGGTTGGGTTCGTATCAAAAAACTAGATCCATAGACATGTAGTTTGACGACTTTAGAGACCGTTGACTCTGGCACGCTTTTCGGTGCAAAACGGGTTCAACGACGGACATCGTTTTTGTCCGAAATTACCGTTTTTCCCCTGTGGCCAAAATTGGACTTAAGGACAGGCAATCCTAGCTAATTTGACTATTCTAAGAACGTTGGTAATGTTTATTTCAGCATCCGGAGACTTCTACATGTGTTGATTGATTGTGGCTCATTGAGTGGTACAGTATTATTGGTTTCTCCAGCTAAGGACCTCAGCCAAGTGCACTTTCTGATTGTTTTCCGATTCATAGTAGTCTTTTTATTTCATGTCTATACATATATCTTGCTGCTTGTTGACACGCTCGTCACACGGAGTAGTCGGGAGGGGAAATATCTTAGTACACATGTGAACTACCCAGAAATATCCCCAAAATGTCTATTATTGCATGATAGCAGCTGCACACGACACGTGTAGTGAGCCGGATTTACCCCCTAGCCGTTCACATGTCGAAATAGATATTCACACCACCTAGATAGATGTCTTTTATTAGTTTTTCCTTGCTTACTTCTCTCTCGTGCTTTGTCATCAGTTTTTCTTACCAGCTTTCATATTCCATATGCTATTTTCATGTCTTGTTAATTCTATTGTGTTTTGCATTGCCGTCGGTTTGTGTACTTGTTCCATTCCTGACTGGAAACCAATATTTTTTAGGTTTAGCCGCTATCACTCTTAGCACTGGGGAAGACTTGGGTATGCTGAAGACAACCTAGAAATAGAAAGCAATTTTATCAATTTTATTAATTGTAAACCCTTGTATTTTCTTTAATTGTAAATATTGTAATAAATCTAGAAATGTGAATGAGCAATATTGTTTATTTTGAGCATTTATTTCTTGCGGGCTTGACAGCGTTCTACCGCCGACTCTGCGGCGTAGGCTGGTTTGGACACGTCTCGTATCCGAAAAAGCGGGTGCGGGTCGTGACAAGTTTTTATGGTGGCCCATGCTGGTCAGTTTTTCGCAAAATATTGCGAACTCATGATGGTACGTTATTCGTACTATTGCGAGCCTGCGACCAAGAATTGCTCATTCACAAACTAGGATTAAAATGATTTAAGAGAATGACTAGGACTAGGAGTCCCTTGTTTAAATTGACCGTTGGGTAGTTAAGGTTGTTAGATAGGCCATGCAATTTAGAATTATTCAATTTAGATAACTTGCTAGATCCCTATAGGCACACTATTAATTTTGATATGACATTATGATCCCATGTGGATCCACTATTCGCTTGGTTAGTTAGGCCTTCACCTTGATGAACTGTTCAATTATCTTTTGCTCTATTAGATATAAACATCATTCCATAGGTTAGAATTGCCTGTTTAAATTCTCTTTTGTTGTAAGGATTTAGTTTATAATTTTTGATTCTGTAATTCGTGTCCGAATCTGGAAGTAGATTGATTTGAGATTTTCCCTCAACCATAGAAATGCATATGAAATAGATACTAGAATGTTTGTATTTCTTCCGTCTTCAATTATTTTTTTTCGTGTTAAATCTTTTATTTTAAATGTTGTGATTGATAGGACAAATACCTACACTCTATTTTAGTCAACTTGTTTAAATCTCCAAAAGCCCATAAACTTTTACGGTTATAGTTAGAGAAATATTAGCTAACCCATAAAGTTTAGACAGCAGCGCACTGTCGTCAATTATTTGAGAGTGGAGAATGTGGGTTCACTGCAGCCAGCAGCGCACTGGCGAGGCACAACCCATAGAAGTGGAATCATTCCGAAAAATCATAGTCTATGGGACATTGCTAAAACCATGTTCTCGTTGACCTCTTTAGATCTTAGATACCCTTGTGTCAATATAGAGTAGAGTACCTGATAGCTTATCACTTCTGAATCACGGAACCAAGGATTTACCTAGAATATAGAATTTAGAGTTCCATAACTCATTAGTCGACCAAGGCCTTATGGATAGAAAGATAGTAGGACGACTATATGAGCAATAACACCGTGTAAGGTTTTGATTCTCTCAGAACTCAAACTACTTGTATCCCTTTTCAAAAATCTCGCGTACTTGTATTTGACTATCTTGACCAACGCTGCCATTACAGTCTAGTTTTTGCAAGCTTACTCTTTTACCGAGCTTGAATCAAGACATATGCTTATTGGGGACGTCCGCTAACATATTGTCTAATTAGAATCATTGTATCACGGTCTGATCAACCATGATGCATTCGGCTCACTTTTCATTTAATTGTCCTACGTGGATTGAGATATAGATGTCTCTAGGATCTCAACCGCGACTGCTCTGACAATTCCTCTTGAATTAAACATTCGCCCTTGAATCATGTAATCGTGTTCAGTGACATCTCTTTTGAACTCTTTATTGTTTTCGTCTTCACTGATTGGAAAGACGAAAGCTCGTAATTGATAGATAGGTACAGAGTATTCCCATGGCTATGATAGTTGTATATGCAAGTGTAGCTACCATCGGCCAGTCCAGTGACAGGAACCTTGCCACCATATCCTAGCCTCTAAGGTGGGTAGACCGCAAGCCTTCTAAAAATTTTAGGATATACCAAGACTACCGAGTGATTAGAATAATTTTCATTAGGATGATTATTAGTGCTCTTGGACTCCCACTTTCCATTGAGATCATTTTGTGTCCCCGACCGTGTCATTAATATTCGAAGCACGAGACCAGCTATTACCTTCCAACGAATTTTATACGCAAGCTCTAGACGAGTCGACCTTCATCTAGGTATATCATGTCCCACTCGAACCGGTCCCCTTGCACTCTATTTTTGTGATACGACTTTCAGGTTAAAAGGACTAGCTTCAACCCTTACCATAGAACCGGTATACTTACGACTTCCTTTAGAGCCTCAACCTTGACTCAATCCTCTCGACCCAATATATGGTTGTGACCTACTTGAAGCCCACTATGCACCTGCCACTAGTGTACCGTCCAATTGAGGCCTCATGTGCTACTTAAACAAAAAAGTCACTAAATGCGCATTTTGGGCTTGTGGACCTAGCTACCAACCTGACTAACAACTAGCTCAACCCTTGGATAGAAACCTAATCTAGGATACCCTAATCTAGTAGGAAGAGTTTCATCATTGGGAACTTGTTCAGTCAATATAGATCGAAATCCAAGGTTCATCCAACCAACGGGTGATGTCCAGATGGAGAACCCATTAAGGTCACAATCTTGATTTTCAAATTCCGTTCCGTTATGAATTCTTGTTCAGATAAAATTTTACGAACGGAATTTATGTGTTGCATGGATTGCAAGCCCTCTAGGAAACGAGGAGTTCTTTAATTTAGCAAGTAACTAGACTAGAGTAGCCCAATTTAGCAAATAAGTCAATAGGTTCATAAACTTTCTTCCTACCTGCATCATTAGATACTCTATCGCTCTTGAGACTCCATAATTGCCCTCGATTATTCCTTCTTATCTTCACGTCCTTCCTATTTTCAGAGTGACATATGGTCATATTTCCTTAAGCTACTTGTGTAAAATTTGCTTGTTAAGATTTTGGATTACTTGATAGATAGGAGAGGATATAGGTGCCATATGCAGTAGATATTTATTGGTAGAAATTCTAGCAATTAGTTGAAAGATTGTAAAATTTTAGCGACAGAAGATTCGATGGAGTAGTGTGACTAAAGGTGGGTAGAAGTCATCGATGATTTGTAGTTACAAAATGGCTAGAAAGAGGATACAACTATTTTTGGGAATTAAAATTTAAGGGGATCAAGGTTCAGGTAGGTTTCTTATTGAATTTTAAGGTATAATTATGGATTAGAATTTCGAGGACGAAATTATTTTAAGGTGGGTAGATTTGTAGCTCCCCTTCCCGGAGATTTTAAAATTATTTTATTATTTATTTTATTTATGGTGATTTTCAGATTTTATAAATAATTAATTATTGGATTATTGAATTTTATTACTATTATTATATTGAGGTTATATAATATTAATTGTGGTTATTAAATACAAATTATTTATTATTAATTGTTATCATTATTTTAGTCTTTATCAAAGATGTGGGTGTATATACATAAAGGTATAATATATATGTATGTAGGTATATATAGATATTGTATATATAATTGTATGTATATATAATTATATATAATAGTGTAATTGTAAGTATATATAAATTATATATAATATTGTTGCGTGTGTATATATATATATATATATATATATATATATATATATATATATATATGTATATAAATGTATATATACGTATATAAATGTATATGTACATAAATGTATGTATATGCGTATACGTATGTATATGTGTATATATATACACGTATGTGTGTGTGTATATACATATGTATGTACTTATTAGATATATAAATAATAAATAGAGAGAAAAAGGATATAGAAAGATAAATATATGAGTGAAGCCAAACCCTTGGCCGACCACAAGTGAACAACCCAGGCCAGAGGACCCCGGCCCAAACAGGAAACCTATACCCGAGCCCAACCCTGGGCTATATGCACCCACAGCAACCGAACAGAACTCTCTGTTCGTATAGATACACACGCGAGAAGGGGGATCATCAAACCCTAACCACACGATACCCACGCACCTCGACAGCGCGCGCCCCTCCGCCATGCACACGCGCGGCCACCGCGCCACCGCCGTGCTCCGCCGGCAGCCAGGGGCGGGAGCCGACATCGCACGCACAAGCGCAGATAGCAGCAACAGCGGCTGCAGGCGCGTGAAATCAAGATGCGATATCTCCGTCGATACTCCGCCGTTTTGCAAGCCGCTTCTTATGGTACGCCGACAACTTAACCCTCTATCAATCCTTTCAATTACAATTGTTTGGTTTCCCCTAGATAGATAGTAATAATTCCTGAAAGTTCAAGAAAAACCTATAAATACAGAACCCAAACGAACTGTCATGAGGCCGATTTGGAAGGCAAGTATCTGCCGATTCCTCGACAGTTTAGATAATCTTTTTAAAGGGTAATTTAGACAACATATACAGGATCGAAACACCACTGGTAGAATTACTTTTGAGTTACTGTACAAGAAATTACTCATTCTAAAAATCGGGAAAAATATGTTTTCAAAAATATAGAAAATAGAAAAATCACTCCGATACGACGTGCGTCCCGCCAAACCGGACGACGTGGTCGCGAACCGAAGGCATCGAAAGATGCGTAACGGCTTCTTTGTCGTGTGGGCTTTGGCGGAATTCAAATTGGCCGCGTGTGTGCGACGAATTTGATACGTATCCGTCAAAATTCACCGTATCGTACACTTTGTAAATTTCTCAATTACTTTATGTACGATCATCGGATCGAGACGAAACTTGCACCAACAGAACCGTATCGTTTTTCTGGTCCTGTATGCCAAGTTTGGTCCGATTCTGAGACCGTTGATAAAATCGTCATTTTATTGGCCCCACGGTCCCACTCAACGGGCGATTTTGTGCACGGCCCGCCGGAATCCAACTTTGGACATACGGTTGGGTTCGTATCGGAAAACTGGATCCGTAGACATGTAGTTTGACGACTTTAGAGACCGTTGACTCTGGCACGCTTTTCGGTGCAAAACGGGTTCAACGACGGACATCGTTTTTGCCTAAAATTATCGTTTTGCCCCTATGGCCAGAATTGGACTTAAGCACAGGCAATCCTAGCTAATTTGACTATTCTGAGAACGTTGGTAATATTTATTTCAGCATCCGGAGACTTCTACATGTGTTGATTGATTGTGGCTCATTGAGTGGTATGGTATTATTGGTTTCTCCAGCTAAGGACCTCAGGCAAGTGCACTTTCTGATTGTTTTTCGATTCATAGTAGTCTTTTCATTTCATGTCTATACATATATCTTGCTGCTTGTTGACACGCTCGTCACACGGAGTAGTCGGGAGGGGAAATATCTTAGTACACATGTGAACTACCCAGAAATATCCCCAAAATGTCTATTATTGCATGATAGCAGCTGCACACGACACGTGCAGTGAGCCGGATTTACCCCCTAGCCGTTCACATGTCGAAACAGATATTTCACACCACCTAGATAGATATCTTTTATTTGTTTTTCCTTGCTTATTTCTCTCTCGTGCTTTGTCATCAGTTTCTTACCAGCTTTCATATTCCATATGCTATTTTCATGTCTTGTTAATTCTATTGTGTTTTGCATTGCCGTCGGTTTGTGTACTTGTTCCATTCCTGAGTGGAAACCAATATTTTTCAGGTTTAGCCGCTATCACTCTTAGCACTGGGGAAGACTTGGGTATGCTGAAGACAACCTAGAAATAGAAAGCAATTGTATCAATTTTATTAATTGTAAACCCTTGTATTTTCTTTAATTGTAAATGTTGTAATAAATCTAGAAATGTGAATGAGCAATATTGTTTATTTTGAGCATTTATTTCTTGTGGGCTTGACAGCGTTCTACCTCCGACTCTGCGGCGTAGGCTGGCTTGGACACGTCTCGTATCCGAAAAAGCGGGTGCGGGTCGTGACAGCGCCTCAAGGACCGGACCTAAGGGCAACATCGTCGTCGGAGTCGGGGTGGTGCTGGTCTCCTTCCGGGTTGGTGATCAATTGCGCTTACTTTCTCACAGAACCCTGCTCTAACAATATGGCCGAGTACAACGCTTTGGTCATTGGCCTCTAACTTGCAAGAGAGCTGGGGGTAGAATATCTTGAAGCATACGGCGATTCGCAGTTAATCGTCAATCAGATCCGGGGTTCATATGAAGTCCATCATGAAGACATGATCCCCTATCACCAAATAGCGATCAACATTATTTCGTCATTTGAGGGATTCTTCATCGAGCACGTTCCCAGACTCCAAAACATCGAAGCCGATGCCTTAGCAGGCCTTGCCGCTTCCCTAGCAGTGCCAAATCATACTCACCATTCGGTTGACGTGATAGGCCACGAACTGGTCTGCTCCAAGAACAACGTTCAATACGTGGCGAGTTATTCCGCCCAGACGATCGACGAAGCGCCAGACTGGAGACAACCATTCATAGACTTCGTAGTCTACGACATCCTGCCCGAGAACCCAAAGGAAGCCACTTCCATCAGAAGGCGTTCTCTCAGATTCTTCTACGATACAGAGACGAAAATGCTGTATCGACGATCCTACGATGGATTACAGCTTCGATCCCTGTCAAGCGCAGAAGCCAAAGAAGCCATACGCGAAGCTCATGATGGTGTCTGCGGGGCCCATCAGCCTGGCCCTAAATTGTAAGACCGTCTTCGCCGAATGGGCTACTACTGGCCCACGATGGTAGCAGATGCGATAGACTATGCAAGAAAATACAAAGCCTGCCAAGTCTACGCGGACTTCATCCACCAGCCATCCGAGTTTCTACATCCGACGGTGGCATCCTGGCCATTTGAAGCATGGGGATTGGATATCATCGGTCCGATCACTCCACCTTCTTCCCGAAGACACCGTTTCATACTCGCCATTACAGATTACTTCTCCAAATGGGCGAAAGTTGTTCCACTTACAGAAGTGAAAACTTCAAACGTGATCAGCTTCCTCAAGCACCACGTCATCAATCACTTTGGACTGCCCCGAAGGATCATCCACGATAATGGTCCACAGTTCGCAAGCCATGCCTTCTATCGATTCTGCGACAAGCATCGAATTCAGAATATTGCTTCGACGCCATACAATTCGGCAGCGAATGGGTTGGCAGAAGCATTCAACAAAACCATCATCAAGTTGCTCAAGAAGTTCGCGTCTTCCAACAAACGCGACTAGAACGAGAAGCTTGGAGAATGCTTATGGGCGTATCGTACTACAGTCCGGACGGCTACTGGGAACACACCATTCTCCCTGGTGTACGGGAGTGAGGCAGTTCTCCCATTGGAAACTCAAATACCCTCGCTCGGCGTCGCCCTTACTTACCAATTGACGACGGACGATAACTATCGTCGTCGACTACAAGAGTTGGAGGCCTTGGACGAAAAGCGCCTACTGCCTCAGCAACGAATCAAGCTATACCAAGCACGCATCTCCGGAGCCTTCAACAAGAAAGTTAAAATCAGAACATTCCAAGTGGGCGATCTCGTTCTGGCAGTTCGGAGGCCGATGGTTATGACTCACAAGACCGCCGGCAAGTTCCAGCCGAAGTGGAAAGGCCCATTTATCATTGAGGCTGTATTCTCCAACGGAGCTTACCGCCTCACAAAATAAAATGAAGACTTTTCATGCTGCCCGTCAACGGCAAGTTCCTGAAGTAATATTATGTCTAAACGATATTTCCCAGAATACCGAGTCATGTACCTGCTGGTACCACTGAACTCATAAGTCACAAAACTCCAGATTCTCGAGTCATGTACCCGCTGGTACCGCTGAACTCACATTCACAAAATTCGAGATTCTCGAGTCATGTACCCGCTGGTACCGCTGAACTTATATTCATAATATTCCAGACTATCGAGTCATGTACCCGCTGGTACCGCTGAACTCACATTCACGAATTTCCAGATCATTGAGTCATGTACCCGCTGGTGCCGCTGAACTCATATCCACAAAATTCCAGATTGCTGAGTCATGTACCCTCTGGTACCGTTGAACTCACATCCTCCTTCCACAAAAATTCCAGATTATTGAGTTATGTACCTTCTGGTGCCTCTGAACTTACACTTTGATTCCAAAATTCCTGGATTGTCGAGTTATGTACCCGCTGGTACCTCTGAACTTACATCCCGGTCACTCTTTTAGGGAGAAAGTCATGTATAACCATACCTCTGAACTTTCTTCCTGAAAGAGCTCCTTCCTCATGATCCACTATCCGCACTCCTAGTGCACAAAAAAGGGTAACGGGTCCACAAATTTCCAAAACGACCATGTCGATGTTACCTCTGAGTCGTCTCAATTCCGCCAAAAACAAATCACCCTTCAACATAGAACTTCCATGTCCTCATTACCTCTGAGTCGTTCTATGTACCCCCCTTCATTGAGCCCACTCCTGCCATGTCGTTATTACCTCTGAGTGGGAAGGCTTCGTCGAAGAAACCCTCATGCTTACCATGTCCTCATTACCTCTGAGTAAGTATGTTGATTCCCTTTCGACTTATTATCCGTACCCACAACCGGAGTACGCCAAGGATAGTAGGTCCACAAATGTCTTCTGTTGACCACAAATATCCTCCGTTGAGTCCACTCCTGCCATGTCCTCATCACCTCTGAGTAGAAAGATTCTGCGGTGAAAAAAGCCCTCATACTTGCCATGTCCTCATTACCTATGAGTAAGTATGTTGGTTCCCTTTCATCCTATTATCCGTATCCTAAGCCAGGGTACGCCAAGGATAATAGGCCCACAAATATCCTTTGCTAAGTTTTTTAGTACAGGCCCATCATTTCTCATCATGTCCCGGGAGCCCAGCTGCTCCATGGCATTCTTTCTTCCGCTACCAGGAACGTCCATGACCACCTTACCGTGGAACTGTTCTAGGTATCCCCAATCAAACTTGTTATCCGTACCAAAAACCAAGATATGCCAAGGGTAACAGGTCCACAGACAAGTCCCCCATGCGGGGCAAATACCACCATAATACCACAGGTACAACAAGCAGTACAGGTAAAGGGTAGAATGAAAAATACTCTTTATTTGAAAGCAAAAAAGCATTACATGTTTTGGGACCACGTCCCTCTCAAAAAGAAAAGAAAAGGAGAACATAGACAAAAGAAGAAAAGGTCGACTATGGTTCGGCATTATATAATTCCAGGAGGCGGTTTCTCACCAGGGTGGTCCCCCGCTCAAGCCGCTGTCTAGCTCGGTGCTCAGCCTCCTGGGACAACTGCTCCTCATCATCCAAGTACATATATGCCCGCCAGTCATCCTCCATCTTCTTCAGGGCGAGTTCCAGATTGGCAGAAGCTCGACTAAGTCTGTCAGCCTCCTGGATAGCAAGCCCCTTCTCGGTACGGGCGGCTTCGAGCTTGGACTCTAGGAAGGCCAGCTTTCTCTAGAGCTCGAGGATCTGCTCCCTGGTGTCGATTACCCCACGGGAGGCGGTCGCTTCCCGAGCCGTGCAATCTTCATTTCTACGACTCCATTGATCGTATAACTGAGACAGATCACGGTGGTCCTTCAGTATAATCGGCTTGATCGACTCCCGAGCAAGCCTCACCTTCTCCACCGCGGTTATGAGGAAAGTGCGCTCTTGATTTATTGCCGCGGATAAATCAGCTTGCTGCAGCACGTGAAACTGGGCCACAAAATGATCAGCCTCTAGCAGCTTGGGCTCCAGAAGCGCAGCTAGCCCCGCCCCACCGGGGAGTGTTCTAAGGATGTCAATTTGGCTACCGGTGCACCGACGGGACATAGCAAAGGGAGTCCCCCTCTCCACAGCTGCCTCGACCCTTCTCTTCATGTGGCGGTAAAAGCTGTCAACCACATCCTGGGATACTTCATCCAAATCTTTTGTAGAGGACGGCGTCAAAGGGAGTGTGGTTGGCAATATCGAAGGAGTAGCATCAGAACTTGCCATCCATGCCACCAGGGAAACGAATTCTGTGCGAAAAGATGGATGAATAGCAGCTAGCTCCTCTTCCGCCGCCCGAAGAGCTTGGATACTTGGCAAGACGGAAAGGTTAACCCCCAAAACCATATTCGCAGAGGAGGACGCAGGAAGCATTATCCCTTGCCCCAGCTGTGCTGCCACTTGGGCCCCTGAACTCGACCCAGCTGGAGGCCCCTCAATATAGGTCGGAAGAGAAGGAGGCACACATGCTTCCATCAGATCCCCTCCGGTAGAGTCCGCCCCGAAAATGTCCGTCACCGACAGTAATGGGGCGGGACCTGTACGTCCAAAGCAACCATCAGTCGACGTAACCCGAAGGATGTGATGATAGAGCATATAGACCTCCTCACAAGTTAAGATTCGGCTTATCTTACCAGGGGAGGAGCATGGAGGCCGTAGCTTGCTCGCAGCTGACATAGTCTCCTCGCCCACGGCCTCCAAGTTAAATCAACTGGTTTCTCTGCCCCAGCCACCCCAGAAAGGGAGCCAGCCGGTTCAGCGTCACCCTGTTGAAATTCAGCTGTCTCAAGGACAGGCGCAGTAGAGCCCCCGTCCCCATGGGATGAGGTCTCAGCAAGGTGGGACTCTTCGGCCGCCGACGGAAGAACCCCAGCAGAAATGATAGCAGTGCACATACCGCTGACCAAAGTGGTCAGGGCCGGATCGACTTCAGTGGTCGGGTCCCGGGAAACCGACTCCTCTGACGCCTACAAAGAGCAAAAGAAAATGATTAGACCATAGTTTAGAAAAAGAAGGAGAAGATAGTTGAAATTCAAGTCACCTCAGAAACAGCGTCAACATCCTTAATAAACAGCCCGCGGCGTCTCACCGCAGCTCGTTTCGTGGAGTAGGTTCCGCCGCCATCAGTAAACACGTGCCTGCTTCACTTACGCGAAGGACTAGGCACAGCAGGTGGTTGATCCTCCACCACCTCGTCAGGCCCAGCAGGCGGCTGACCCGCCACAATTTCATCCGGCACAATATGGGGCTGATCTACCACTTCCTCGTCCAAGGGATGGAATGAATCATCGGCATCCTGCTCATCATCCTCTTCGCCCGCCGTAGCGGACTCCGAGTCCGGCACAGGGACCATATTCGCCTTCTTCTTTCTCTTCTGGGACCCCTCGGGCTTCTCTGCCAAGCCAGTACCGATAATAAAGCTGGTACTCATATCAAAATTAACGGGAGGCTTGCTCGCCGTAATATGATAGAGGGCCGCCATGTGCAAGATCTCCTCTGGCGTATTCGTATCGGGGACCGAAAAACTAGTTCGGGTATAAACCGCATTGTAATAATGCCAAGCCCTGATACCATCAAGGACACTGCCCTCAAAGCCTAAGCAAGCACTAGGACAATCAAGGAACAGCTGGCTATACCCGAACTGGCGAGAGAAGAGGCTGGGCAGGTAGGGCTCCAGATATACGTTATTACGGTAACGATATACTAGGTGCGCTGGACGAATATTTCGCAGCCAAAGGAGCATGTTCTCAGATAAGAGGAGGGGAGGTTCAATGCCATCAACGTGTATACCCCTCACTTCTCTAGCGGTAAATTGAGGAAGAGACACAAAGAAGTCGTGTCCATCTATTCTCGCCAACGCCCTTCGACAAGCTGGCATGGTGTCGTGTTCCCAAGGCTGACGGCGGTACCGGAAAAGGAAAGCGTCATCAGCCGTAACTCCATCGTCCGCTCCGGGCCTCATCAACGACCGATAATGCATCAATAGCCACCCCATTAGATAATGGTAGGGTAGCTCTATTCGCTCAAAGTCCAGTGTCGTCTCGCGGGCAATGACCTTGGACGAGAAGGCACGGAGGCCGTGGTGTATGCTACACACCATGGCCGAAAGAAGGGCCAGTCTGACTTTGAAGACCAACTTCACGGCAGGGAGGATGAAGTGGCGGCTGATCCTTTCGATGGAACCTGCCCCTCTCGAGACTACGCAATTCCGTAGCCACACTATTAAGAATCCGGCCAAGAGCACTTTCTCAGACATCTGCCGGGTACCATGCTAGAAGTAGCTGAAGGAGTCAGTTTTACTCCCAAATTTGTCACTGGTGGACCTCGACCTCTTGGCAGTCGACATCAGGTATTTTATCACCTCATGGGTTTGAGGACCTCGGGAAGAAACCCGACCAGAGGGACTTAATTTAAAAAGATACGCGACCCAAGAAGTGGTATGGGGAGCGTTCCCTTCTGAGTTATTGTTCTTCTTAATAGCAGTTTGGTGACAGATACTGTGGTGGCATAACAGTTCTCGGTACACGGTAACGAAACCCGGGAATCGTCGATCCAGATCCTCGAATTCCTTGTTTGTCGGGGTGTATACTTCAAAGGCCTCGCCCCCCCATGGCAGCTTAGAAACATCATACATTTCGTGGAGGGCAAGTCCCAGCTCCCCTCCGGGCGCGAAGAAAGTTCCCGTCCGCCGGTTGTACATTTCCAAAAGAGCCATGAACAACGGCTTTGTTAATGGGTAACCCGTGACAGGTGCCCCGAATGGCATAATAGAGGTCAATCTCCCGAAGGAATGCCTCGTATTTCCTCAGGATCCATGAGGTCAGGTTGGCCCACGTAGGGATAGGGTTTATCCAGTTCAACAGTGACAACCTGCCAACAGGATATGACCCCTTGCGAGTGAGCTGATTCAGGAAGGTATCGGCTAGAGTAAACGTGAAGTTGGGACTAGGTACGTTTATGAAGGTACCCGGAATCAGTCCCATCACGCTCCGACTGACCGAGTCCCTGCCTGCATATGCTGACCTAATATTCTTATTATAATGGATGTTGCCCACGAACATCCCCGATTGGGTTGGAGTTAGGGAGCCCACCATCTGCCTGCTCAATGATACCATATTGAACCACGAGAGGGGAAAATGATGTTCCATTTTGGGAATATGGATCTCCACTCCGTCCACAGTAAAGTCCCAGCTCTCAGAAATGTCCAGCACTCGGGGGTTCTTTATGGATAGAGCATCCCCGAAGAGAAAGGCTGGTTTCAGATACTCTCCTTCCAGCCTTCCCGAGTTCATCATAGTACAAAGAAAGTGGAAAGGCTGGTTATTGATGGCGCTCACCCTCTCCAAAGGCTCATCGGAGGGAAGCTGATCTGACACATGTCGAACTATGTCGTCGAGCCACACACCCACGACATACTGTGCTGAACCTACCAAAAGCTCTCCTGCTGCATTGGTTGGCAGATTCACTGAAGAAAAACAAAAGAAACAGGATTAAAGATGGCTAAAACGAAACCACTTAAAGTTTCTTAAAAAAAGCTCCTCTAAGCCTATGCGGCTCAACGCAGCCTTATGCGGCCCAATTCAGTTGGGTTTCACACGGCACGGCTTCGATAGAGCCTATGCAGCTCGGGTCAACACAGCCTTATACGGCCCGATTTAGTTGGGTTTCATGCGACACTACTTCGATAGAGCTTATGCGGTTCGGTTGAACTTATGCGGTTCTATTTAGAAGAAGAGCTTATGCTACACGACTTAGCGAAGCTTTATGCGGTCCAGTTTATCAGGAGCATATGCGGCCCCGTTCAAATGAGACTTCATGCGGTTCAAATCCAGAAGTTCTCCTGCGGCTCAAGTCCTTCCCATGCGGCTCCAACACAGAGTATGCCCCATACGAGAGGGTCATGCGGCCCATGCAACATATGCGGCTTCATCGTGTTGAACTTGGGCAGTTCAATAAAGACGAAGGATGAAGGCTTGTGCATAAAATATGCAACAAAGCCATGGTTCTTTTTAGGGTTCACAGCATTCAATATCCCATCCTTAGCCTTAAAAGCAGGATGGACGTCAGGGTGCACTTCAGGCGTAGTGGCCGACGAGGAAGCCGCTTTCTTGTCCTTCGCAGTAGCAGAGACAGCCGCTTTCTTGCCCTTAGCAGTAGCAGAGGCAGCCTTGGAAGACTTGGGAGCCATATCATCCGACGGTCGGAGAAGGAAGACAAAGGAAGAAAATTAGAACTGAAGACGAAGAAGAGAGTAAAGAAGTCTCTCCGACTGAACACATTTATTTTTATAGGCAGGCGCCTCGATCCACGTACAGCCTAAAAAAAATCGACTCTTCAGTTATCGAGATAAGCCGACTAAAATAAAGGCCAAACTCTTGGGATCCCGCCCTGAAAAGCGGCTTCAAAATCTGATAGCAAATCAACAACAATTAATGCAAAAGATTTGCACACGCGACAGGATGACGTGGCAAGGAGCTCATACGGCCAGACAGCCTATACGGCCAGAAAGTCCATGCGGCTGGTTGGCCAATGCGGCTGAGTAGGCCATGCGGCTGGGACATCCATGCGGCCAGGACGTCATATGCGGCCAGAAGAATTTATACATAGTCATGCTTCTTATTCAAAGTATTTCAATTTTGCAAATTGAAAACTTTAAAGGGGGTCTTGTAGAAGCATGGAAAAGAATAAAAAAAAGTCCATGCGGCCAAGGATCCCTATGCGGCTCAGAGAGCTCATGCGGCTCAGAGAGCCATGCGGCTCACGCGTCTATGCGGCTCGGATAGGCCCAGAGCCACGTGGCCTTCAAACATCTTCCTCCTTCATCTTTGGCTGTATTTAATGCCCTGACGGCTGACAGCTTTGACAAATGACAGCTCTGACATAAAGGCGCAATAATGACTGACATAATGGCGCGTTCCTAGGGAAGACGAGAAGATCTTTTCACAGCTGCCAGAATCACCGAGTCCCAAGGCATGCGACCGCTGTATTTATGCGGCCGCCCACTTTATGCGGCCGCCCACTTCATGCGGCTACCCATCTTCATGCGGCTGCACCCCTTCATGCGGCCGCCCATCTCCATGCGGCTGCATCCTTTATGCGGCTGCCCATCAGCATGCGGCTGCCTATCTCTATGCGGCTGCCCACCTTCATGCGGCTACCCACCTTCATGCGGCTGTTCATCCCCATGCGGCTGCCCATCTTCATGCGGCCATTCATTCTCATGCGGCCCACTCATGGCCCAAAGAAGACACGTGGCACTTTTTACGACGATTGAGACACGTGGCAGTCTTATCTTCCTGGAAGTATGGGTACTAGCAAATCCTAACAAAATCAGATTTGTTACAATCACCATAATTGCCCAGATCAAGACAAATCGAGCAAATTGGACACGTGGCAAGCCATCACAAGTCGCGAATATTCATGGAAATTAACATTAATTACCCACAGAGATTTGATGCAATATACATTAATTACCAAGATTTGCTACAATCAGAATGAAGGGCCCAAATTAATTGGTCCTTAACCGCCGACATATCAAGGAGGCAATCATTGCAAACCCTAATGATTGCATCCCACTCCTATAAATAGCAAGGTGCCATTCCCTTGCGAGAAAAGACCGACCTTTTTTAAAGAGGAGAGCACCAGAACACTTGGAGAGAAAAAGAGAGAGAGCAAAGAGAGCATTTCTTCAACGCCAAGCAGATCTTCCCCGGAGCCAAGGCTGCATCCGATCGTCCAAGGAGTAAGGCAGAGCTGCCGTCACTCTCCCGAGCCTCTACCGTCACCCCCCAGAATCTAAAATAAACAATTGTACTTAGCTTGCTGTACCTAGGTTTTCGTTCCTAGGCTTTCTTTGTACAAGCGAGTTTGTATTGTGAAGTAAAAGTCCAGTCCTCCGATAATTGTTTATCCTTTTATATTTCATGGCAAACAGTAGACAGTGTAACTTTAGACAGTGTAGACAGTATAGACAGTGTAACTTTAGACAGTAGACAGTGTCGTATAATTGTCCCGAGACCGATCACATATCAAAGGTACTTCTACGATTGGGAAGGTATTTTGTTTATTTATTTGCTACTAATTTTTCGTCTTTTCTGTTTATTTTCAAAACTCATGATTGATGTCTAACCTTTGTTTTATAGTCATTTTTTATTGAAATTGCATTCAGTGAATTGTACTCGTTCTATTCCTGACTGGAAACCAATATTTTTCAGGTTAGCCGTGGATTCACTTAGCATGGGAGATACGGGGGTACTTGCAGACAAAAGCCTAGAAACTAGCTAGATAGCGGAGTTGTAGTCATTCCAATATTTGTACAAGTTTATATTTTTCTACAAATGTAAATTTTGTGATCATTGTAAGTTAAATTAATTTTTGTGAATGAGCATTATTTGTGATTTTGATCTTCATGGTCGTGACAGCGTTCTACCGTCGACACTGCGGCGTAGGCTGGCTTGGACACGTCTCGTATCCGTTTAGAAAAAAATGAGTGCGGGTCGTGACAACAGGTGTGAAGGTTATATAACTCTGCCAAAGAGACAAATATTGGCCAGTTGACCCTTACACCATATTGAGTGGCCCTAATAGCGTAGTATAGGCCAACAGTCTTCAGGGTGGCTTCATACGTGGAAAGTACCCAGCCAGTGAGATTTTTCTAGAATGATGACGGATACCTCCAGCCTTCCATCCGCATCTTCCCTGCGGGATACGACACATCCCCCGTCATCATCAAATTGCAAAGCATGTCAGCAGCATAAGGATGGAGATTAGTCGGAATGTCGTTCACTATGGCACCAGGTTGCAATCCTCTCGTAGAATAAGATGCAGAGCCCCGGACACACTTGAAAGTGCCCTTCTTCCGATCACCTGAGTCGGACTTTATCCTTCTAGAGACAACCCCAGGGAGCTCAGGAGTCAGCTCCCACTTCATCTGTCGCCGCACGGCTAAAACAGTAAAAGCAGACAAAGGATATTGCCGCTCCATCGACGGTAGCCATATCCTCTGATTGTTCAGATAGACCACCATTGGGTTTATCAAGCGTATGGTCTCGCCATCTTCAAACCCCACACTATCACCAAACAAGAAGTACGACTTCTTGAAACGACATGCCCCTCAACGCACGAACTTCTCATCGTTAATTATCTGCCTCAAAAAGGTCGTATCCTGTTCAAGTATGATGAGTGTCCGCTCCGTAGGCTAGTTTTGACTGATCGTAGCTTGAACCTTACTGATCATATTCGTTATGAGACTAGTACCGAGGACTTGATAGGCAGAGCCGGAAGGGATTCCCTCAAGCTCCGGGACAAACATGTTTACTGCAAGGACATAAGAGAAAGTCAGACTCAGAAATACGCAGGAAAAGCTAAGTTTCTGAAAGACTCTTATGCGCCCAAAGGACTATACGTCCAAAGGGATATGTGCCCAAAACAAACAAGTGGGCGCATAACACACGAACAGTACGTGGGCGCATAACATACAAATGGCATGTGGGCGCATAACATGGTAACATGTAGGCGCATAGCACACCACAGTGTTGGCGCTTGACTTCTGTGGGCACATAATGATGCTCACAGAAGTATGTTGCCTTAGACGCATGCGCCCAAGCAGAAGAAAAGTCTGAGCGTCGCCAATTAACGCTCGAGACTTTATTTTTTGAAGCGTGCGCTCACCCAGAATCGGGTCCTGGACTGATGAGATGCTGCCGCAGGAGTAGAGCCACTCGGCGCAGCCCCCTTGCCCTTCGCGGATCTCTTGGCGACCTTGGGAGACATGGTTCTCAAAGAAAGAAGATGAAGAGTTTCTAAAAAATTCTAAGAGAGGAGAATAATGAGCTTTCTCTCTCCTTCAGACCCTATTTATAGGCACATGCCACTTCCTATACGCCTACTATCTTTATGCACCTATGCGTCCATTGTGCAGTATGCGCCTACAATGGCCTATGCGCCTACGTGAAGATCCAGCCTCTTGCACACAATGCGACTGCCACTTGCTGATGTGGATGACGTATGAAGGATGGACCTCTTCAAATTCTACCCCGATGAATTTGTCTGTTCAGATTTCGAAGAAGATCTCAACAGTCGTATCTCTCTGACAGGCTGGCCAAATACTATGTGCCCAAAGAGAGCCGTATTATGCGCCCATTGCATCACGAGAAGACAGTCCATGCTTCTTTCAAAGTATTTCGAACTCGTTTAAGTATCGAAAACTTTGAAGGGGGTCTTGTAGAAGCATGAAAATTTCAGCAAATAAAGCCGTATGCGCCCAAGCCAAAGGAGGACATATGCGCCCAAGTGAAGCTCCTATGTGCTCAAGTCATCCTTTGAAGCTCCTATGCATCCATCATCTTGTGAAGCTCTATGCGCCCAAGCCTGTGAAGCTCTATGCGCCCAAGCCACCCCCTGCGGAGGAGGGCGCATAGCCTGAAACAGGGCTATTCGTCCAAGCCTGACTCGGTCAAAGCCATGATCAAAACGTGCACCGAAGCGCACGGCCACGTCAGTCTCCACGAGCAGTCGTGCACCAAAGCATACGACAACGTCAACACCATGACCAACCCACGATCACACAGCCTGCATGCGCCTACACCCTATGTGCCTAAGGCAGGACTATGCGCCTACATAAAAACTAGTATTTTCCTCATATGGGCGCATAACATCATTTCAGCTCAAGAACGACTATAAAAAGGGGCCTCATCCCTCTTCAAACACAGAACGGAGAGCATTTTCAAGAGCCAAATTGCTGCACTTCTTGCCAGTGAGCCGAGAGTTAGCAATTTTCTTAGGTTTTCTTCCACTTTTGTAATCAAAGTGTCAACGGAGTAAAGGAGCAACTGTCGCTCGATCTCCATCATCCCATTCCTCAAAATTCTTTTTGTACTCGAGGATCCTCAGCAGGATCTCTCAGGCGTACTCGATTTGTGGTGCCTTGTGCCAATAGAGAAAAGAAAGCATTTTTTTCTTCTTTTTTGTGTGTGTCCACAGACGGGAGTTTGGTAATTGAAGGAGCAGAGTTTTTTGACCTTGTCTTCTCGTTTGGGTAGGGCCATCCTTGTGATTCATTTTATTTTATAGCTCAAGGTGTGCTCTAAAGTAGAGCTTGGTGGTTTGTCCTCTCATATGACAGTGATTACAGAAGATAATATTATTATCATAAATAATTTGTTGAGTATGTATCTTGCTACCTAGAGAGATCTGAATAGTATTGGGAAGTTCCTTCGATAAATCGAGCTCCATGCATTTTGGCTTAATTAGCTTTAGAGAGATTGCGAGTTTCTTCAGCCAATAGCCACGAAAGTTCCAAAAGAGTTGGCGATCCTCTTCATCGTTGCTGGAACAAAGCAGTATGCGGTGGGTTAGGGAGAGTCACCCAAACTGAAGCGATCGTCGAGTCTTCCTTCGTATTGAAATCTGGAGCCCATTTATTGATTTCATGAGATGAGAGTTGATCCTATAAGTGCCTCTGGACTAAACATTTTTATGGTTAACCTCGGAAGATAGGTGCAGGAGGATGTGCTTGGGGTCCATCGGGGCCACACGATAGTCAGAGGTGAGACCCCAGCTGGAGACAACTTCTTGCATCCGCAATAGCTTCGGGCAACCGAAGGAGAATTCAAGAATGAATGTCCAGGAGAATTGCTCTAATAGAGATGAAATTTCTTTGGAGGAGAAAGCCACTATGATATCATTCAGTCTGTCGTAGGATATTCCAAGAGTTCTGACAGCTCCACATTACGAATGATCGGAGACTGCTTAGCTGAAAGGTCTGGCCTAACAATCTCAGCAAAAGAATGGGCTGGCATCTTGGGGTTTGAGGCAGTAGATTGTCCCGCATGCATCTCTTGCGCTTGAGGGTAAGCCGCCAGGAAGGATAGCACAGGAGCTGTGTGCGCGGAAGAAGTTTGTGCAGTAGCATTTTGTGCAGGGGAGATGAACACTAAAGTGTTTTGCGCATGAGCGAATTGCATCGATGGGGTGAATCCCAGAGAAGGGTCCCACCGCAATGTTATTATGCGTGGAAGAGAAATGTGCATTAGGGTATGGTACGGAGGAAAAGTGCACAGTAGCAAAATGCACAGGAGACAGGGGCATATAAGGCATAAGAGAAATAGAGGGCCCACCTCTGCGCTAGCGTTATGAGAAGTAGAGAGAGACGCATGAGAAATTAGCGCTGCAGCGGCGAGTGAGGTAGAGATGTGCACGAAAGAGCTCAGCGCTGAGCAATCTGTAGCAGAGAGTAGCGCTGCAGAGGTGGCACCCAAAAGAGCCATTGAGGGACCCACCACTGTGCTATCCAAGTAGCACTGGACATAGGAAGGCATAGACAGGCTGGATGGGCGGGAAAATGGGTCAACCCAAGAGTGGTTCACTAGCACTGGTTCCAAGGGGGAGGGGACAGCAGCAGGCTGAGCCAAGCTTTGACCGATGGGTAGAACGGTACCTAAGGTCTCCTCGCTGACGTCAATGGTCCTAATGTTGCACTATGCCAGAGAAGCTCGCACGATCGGAGCCAACCGGAGATCGGAGACCGACTGGTCGGCACCGAAAAAAGCCACGCTAGTCTAGCCGAGAGCATGGCCGGAGGTAGGTTGCCAGAGGCGGTCGGCAGAGGCACGTCGATCGACTCTACAAGGAGAGGATTACACATAGGGGGGTTCGGGGTGCCCAGATTAAGCAAGGAGATCTGGGCAGCGGTCCAAGGCGCCACTGCCGAGGCTGAAGACGGAGGAGGGAAGAAGCGAGGGGGAGCTGCGACCCCAAGATCGCAGCTCCAGGCAGGGGAACCCTGACCATGCCGCACGCCGACGAGAGCCATCAGCAGAACAAGGAAGACAACAGGGGATGTAGCACGCCGGAGACGAGAGAACAGACCGCTGAATGACCCGCTGGAGAAGAAGACCAAGGAAAAAGAAGACGACGTTAGGCCCTCCCACGTGTAACACCCATGTCCCCATAATACGTAGGACTTGTTGGTGTTTTATTCTTTGTGTGGTGTGTTCACAACATTTTATTGTTAAAAGATAGTCCCACCTCGAAAAATCACACCAATATGTATCTCTATATATTATGAAGGAATAGAGAGATACACATGGGTCGAGGCCCAATGGAGGGTGCCATGTGGGGAAATTTTACATAGAGGTGAGAATAAGAAACCAACTTTTGGCCAAAAGAAAATAGATTTAAATCTATTGGAGCTAAGCCCCGAAGGGGCTTAGCGACTCGGACTCGGGCTAATGGGCTTTTGAGGCTTTTTGATGGCACTTTGCACTTAAAAAATACTCAGAAAATTTCCAGAGAGAGAGAGGTGCTGCTGCTATTCCGAGGAGTCGTCGACATTTTTTTGGCCAGCGTTCTAAAGTTCTCTTCGAACTTGCTGGTTCCTGGAGGCTTGTCCGTAAGGCGGATATAGCTTTGAGCGCCGGTGATCTTTCACCCCAGCAGGCTTTTTTTTTCTGTTGCCTTCGAGAATATCGTCGCTTTCTTTAGAAGTTATACGGTTCTGTTGCCTTCGAGAATACCATCGCTTCTCTTTAGAAGTTTTACGATTTTGTTGCCTTCGAGAAATATTATGAAATCTTTTTAGATTCCCGTAATACAACATCACCTTCTTTAAGGTGTTGTTGCTGGAAACATTGTCTTTACAATAGTTTCTGAATTCGTGGTTTTCCATCGATTGTTCGCCAAGGGACTAACAATCTCAAAGCTATTCCGAAAAGATGGATAACTCACGTGCATCGCTCGTCAATACCGACTTTAACAAGTTGGAGAAATTCGACGGCGAACATTTCCAAATCTGGAAACGGAAAGTAACCTTAAACATTCAACTTGTGGAAGTTGATCACGTGCTGAATGAGGAAGAACCGATCGTTCCAACAACCGGAACCGCAGAAGTTATTGCAGCTGCTAAGTCCAAGCAGGCAAAATGGATTAGAGAAAACAGTATCTGTAAACTGTTGATTCTCAATAGCATGGAAGACTCTCTGGCAGAGTCCTATTCCAAGAAGAATTCTGCCAAAGAGATTTGGGACTCCTTGGGGAAATTGTACGAAGATGACGAGAATCGGTCCAAGATCTTCTTGGTTGAAAGATACCACAAGTGGACCTTCGAAGATGAGAAGGCTATGCTGTCCCAAGTAAAGGAGTTTCTGAAGCTGCGGCAAAAGTTGGATGACGAGAAGATGCCTCTTGTCGACAAGTTTATCGTTGGAGGAATCGTCTCTAAACTTCCTGTGGGTTGGAGCAACTTCTATGCAAGGATGCACCGCAAGAAGCTGGACATATGTATGGAAGATCTCCTGCAAGAGATCCATGTTGAGGACGAGATGCGCTCTCAACAGAAGATGGATTCTCTGTCCAAACAACTAGCGAAAGCAAATCTGGTCCAAACCAGAGAGTACAAGGGGAAGCAGGCGGCTTCTCCTCACAAGAAGAAGAAGGACTTCACTAATCTGAAAGTGAAGAGTCCTTCATTCAAGAATCAGAAGTCCAAGTCCCATGTGACTTGTTACAAATGTGGTAAGAAGGGCCACTACAAAAGTGACTGCAAGGAACCAGAAAAAGGTGAGCCTAGTAAGGTTTCTTTGGTTACTAATCTGGTTGCAATGATAGCACAGGTTGCAAATGTGGGGGTTGACTCGGACTGGTGGATAGACACTGGTGCGACATGTCATGTCTGCTCAGACAAGGAATGGTTCGACTCCTATGAGCCAACTTCCGAGAAAGTCATAATGGCAAACCAGGCATAAGCTGAAGTACTGGGGATCGGGACGGTGGAGCTGAAACTCACATCGGGGAACACTCTGACGCTTCAAGGAATGAAGCATGTTCCTCCAATTGCTAAGAACCTGATCTCTGGGAGCCTGCTTTGTAACGCAGGCTTGAGGATGGACATCAATGCTGGCCAGATGGTGATGTCCAAGAAGGGTACATTCTTCGGAAAAGCTTTCCAGACTGAAGGAATGTACAAAATTCAGCTTGTTGTAACTCATAAAAATGATATTAATGCTATTTCTACTTTGAACTATTCTTTTGAGTTGTGGCATAATAGGCTAGGACATGTTCATTGTAAAAGGATTAACAAGATGTCTAGCCTAGGACTTATCTCCAAGTGTGGGGGTAAGGTAGAGAAATGTGAAGTGTGTGCTCAGACGAAGATCACAAGGAAACCCTTTCACAGGGTCCATCGAAGCACAGATCTTCTGGAGTTGGTTCACTCAGATATCTGTGATTTCAAGCAATTCTCTACAAAAGCCGGGATGAAGTATTTATTACTTTCATCGACGACTTCTCAAAGTATGCTTTTGTCTACCTGCTCAAGTCTAAAGATGAAGCATTCGAGAAGTTCAAGGAGTTCAGGGCCGAGGCTGAACGGCAAACTGGACAACAACTCAAAAGGCTAAGGAGTGATCGAGGCGGGGAGTATCGGTCTCATGATTTCTCATCATTCTGTAAAGAACATGGAATCATAAATGAGACGACGGCTCCGTACTCTCCTCAATCCAACGGAGTAGCAGAAAGGAAGAACAGAACGTTGACAGAGATGATGAACTCTATGTTGTTGACTGCGGGTCTTCCAAAGAGCTTCTGGGGAGAAGCTGCATTAACGGCTACTTTCATTCTCAATAGAGTACCGTATGCAACTTCGGACATAACCCCTCATGAACTCTGGTTCAAAGTCAGACTAAACTTGAATGTAATTCGAGTGTGGGGGTGTCTGGCTTATGTGAAGCTCCCAGATCTGAAGATTCAGAAGCTAGGGACTAGGACTACTAAGGCTATCTTCTTGGGTTATGCCGAGAAGAGTGACGTTCGGAGATTCCTTGATATAGAATCATCATATCATTGAATCTTGGGATGCTGAATATTTTGAAGACAAGTTTGCAAAAATATTGTTCTTGCGGATCTTCCGAAGAATGAGGAGAGTGCAAAGTAGACAGAAGTCCTTATCGAACCAGTAGTCCAAGAAGAAGCTATTGTCGAAGAGACACCAGTTGAACCAGAACTCGCTGAGCCGTCAACTAAGCGAGTAAGGAGGCCGAAAGACTTCGGAGATGACTTTGTCACCTATCATGTGGAAGCAGATCCGCTTACCTATGATGAGGCGATGAAGACCAGAGATGCTGTATTCTGGAAGGAGGCGATAGACAACGAGATTGACTCAATCACCTCCAACAACACATGGGTGTTGGTTGACCTGCCAGAAGGAGCAAGACCCATCGGATGCAAATGGATCTTCAAGAAGAAGATGAAAGCAGATGGAACCATTGACAAGTTCAAAGCCAGGCTAGTGGCCAAGGGGTTTGCTCAGAAGCAGGGGATCGACTACTTTGACACTTATGCTCCAGTAGCTCGGATGACAACCATCAGATTGTTAATTGCTCTAACTGTAATACACAAGCTGGTGATACATCAGATGGATGTGAAAACGACATTCCTTAATGGCGAGCTGACAGAAGAGATCTACATGCAACAACCAGAAGGTTTTGTCGTTAGAGGTCTGGAAGACAAAGTCTGCAAGTTGATGAAGTCTCTGTATGGTTTGAAACAAGCTCCCAAAATGTGGCATGAGAAGTTTGACAAAGTGATAAGGTCAAATGGCTACAAGGTCAGTGAAACAGACAAGTGTGTCTATACTAAGTTTGCTGACGGAAGAGGAGTTATCGTTTGTCTATACGTTGACGACATGCTAATCCTATGTACGGATTTAAGCTGTGTCACAGAGACAAAGAAATTTCTCTCGACCAAGTTCAGTATAAAGGATTTGGGGGATGCCGATGTTATCTTGGGGCTCAAGATCATCCGGACAGGCACGGGAATAGCACTGTCACAATCTTATTACATTGAGAAAATGCTCGCTCGATACGGGTATCAAGATCTTCCTATAATTGATACACCGTACCGGAGTGATCAGAAGCTGGAGCCAAATTCGAGAGAAAGCGTCAAGCAATTGGAGTACGCCAGCGTCATCGGAAGCTTGATGTACGCTACTACTGCCACAAGGCCTGACATAGCTTTTGCGGTGGGAATGCTGAGTCGGTTCACTAGCAACCCAGGCGTTGAACACTGGAATGCTGTGAAGCGTGTTATGAGATATCTTAAAAAGACTCAGACATTTGCACTATACTACAGCGGAGATCCGTCAGTAGTGGAAGGCTTCAGTGATGCTAGCTGGTGTTCAGAGGTGGAGAGCGAGTATTCTACAGGTGGATATTCGCCTTGGGCGGAGCTGCTATATCGTAGAAATCGAAGAAGCAGACAATGTTATCTCGCTCCTCCATGGAATCTGAATTCTTTGCATTGGATGCTGCTGCAGATGAAGCAGAGTGGCTTCGGGAGCTCATGTATGATCTTCCAGTGGTTGGAGCTCAGATACCGGCAATTCCGATATACTGTGACAACTAGGCGGCAGCAGCAGTAGCATCAAATGAACTCTTCAACGGAAAGAAGAGGACTGTGCGGTTAAAGCACAGAGCAGTGAACGATCTCATCAAACGAGGCGTCATTGCAGTGATCGATGTTCGGAGTCAGGAGAACCTGGCGGATCCGTTCACGAAAGGCCTCAAAGACAGCTGGTCGAGGACACAGCAAAGAAGATGGGTTTGAAGGCATTCTAATATTGTGTCATTATAATCCTATCAATAAATTTTATATTATTGGTTCAAAGAGAAATCTACCAGATATCAAATTTTTTGATTCAAGGGAGGACTATTGACTGGAAAAATATTAGTTAACAGTGGGTACTTGTTCTACAGAACATGTAAGGGTTTCGGACCCAGAACCACTGTTGTCTACTATGAATTTTCTACGGAAAATTGATCCTGTGGGAAGGATGGCATAATGCCTTAATGAGTTCTCAGACTGAGTGAAGGTCTGTTATGCTTTACAGGAAGCATTGTAGCACAGCACTACAAGGAGTGTAACTCCATGCTATGTGTGGCGGTGACTCCACCATGAGGTTCTCGAAGGAGGTAAATCCTCGGCTATGTTAGCCAAGTCACAGCGACGTAGCACCGCAAATAGACAGTTGGCCTAATGCTGTATATTGAATTAAAGAGGGATGTAGTCAGCACTACAAAGAGGAGGTGTTCCTCATGTTACGGGTGGCACGACACCACAATGAGGTAAACCCGGCTAGGGATAAAGCCTCGGCCTTGCAAGCCATGTCGTAGCAGCGTAACACCGCACAGAAGCGTAAGGCTTCATGCTGGGTAGTTTGGCACTACAAAGGGGCTAGACCTCATGCTACGGGTAGTATGACACTACGATGAGGTTCCCGGTGATTCGGGGTAAGGTCCTCGGCTTAAGGCCATGTCATAGCGGCGTAGCACCGCAAAGGAAGCGTTGGACGCTTTATGCCATGTCTCTTTAATAAAGAGCTCACCTATAATGTATGGACAGAAAAATAGGCCGTTTCTTGAGGGTAAATTTGTAGACGCCCAAAATACATACATTGAAATCCAGGCTGGCACAAGGCCTTTAATGTGCAGCCAGAAGCACAGATAACTACATTATGTGAGTGGAAAAAATTACAGTTGTGGTACAGAATTCAAGGCGTAGTCCATTCTTGTATCATACTGTTGTTCAACCCATGCGGGAAGATTCAAGTCGTCAGCGACATCTATCATAATGCATAATAGACAGTTACTATGTGGAACGCTTAACTCATATATATAGAGATATGTGGGAGATTGTTGGTGTTTTATTCTTTGTGTTGTGTGTGTTCACAACATTCTATTGTTAAAAGATAGTCCCACATCGAAAAATCATACCAATATATATCTCTATATAACTTATGAAGGAATAGAGAGATGCACATGGGTTGAGGCCCAATGGAGGGTGCCATGTGGAGGAATTTTACATAGAGGTGAGAATAAGAAACCAACTTTTGGCCAAAAGAAAATAGATTTAAATCTAATAGAGCTAAGCCCCGAAGGGGCTTAGCGACTCGAACTCGGACTCGGACTCGGACTCGGACTCGGGCTCGGGCTTGGGCTTGGGCTTGGGCTAATGGGCTTTTGAGGCTTATTGTAGCATTTTGATGGCACTTTGCACTTAGCACGACAGCTCATCGTAAGGCACATTGTGCGCTTTAGTTACGCTCGTGCGCGAGCCTCTGCGCGGCCCTGCGTGGCGTGCGAGGCGTACGGAGCGCACGGAGCGTACGGAGCGTACGGGTCGTACGGGTCGAGCGGGTCGAGTGGGCCGTTCAAATTATGTAACGTCCGCGGGTCTTGTGGGCTCAGATCCAGAAAATCCGGATCTGGCATTAAACCAGGGCGTGCGTTCAGAATTTGAAAAGCCCATCTCGTGCCTATAATATCAGCAGCATCTCCTCTCTCCAAGGTTACAAAAAAATACTCAGAAAATTTCCAGAGAGAGAGAAGTGCTGCTGCTATTCCGAGGAGTCGTCGACATTTTTTTGGCCAGCGTTCTAAAGTTCTCTTCGAACTTGCTGGTTCCTGGAGGCTTGTCCGTAAGGCGGATATAGCTTTGAGCGCCGGTGATCTTTCACCCCAGCAGGCTTTCTTCTTCTTCTGTTGCCTTCGAGAATACCGTCGCTTCTCTTTAGAAGTTATACGGTTCTGTTGCCTTCGAGAATACCGTCGCTTCTCTTTAGAAGTTATACGGTTCTGTTGCCTTCGAGAAATATTACGAAATCTTTTTAGATTCCCGTAATACAACATCACCTTCTTTAAGGTGTTGTTGCTGGAAACATTGCCTTTACAATAGTTTCTGAATTCGTGGTTTTCCATCGATTGTTCGCCAAGGGACTAACAGGACTAGGTACGTAGTCATGCTAGCTGCATATATACGAAGAATATTCCAATATGTGGAATCCGCATACGTATACAGAAGCTGTAAGAAATAATAATAACATCCCACATCACAGAACAACTACATCTCATCCACAGAACAACTAAATCTCATCCCATCCTCTAACCGTGCCGCAGAGGCGCCCAAAGGCGACATGCTGTAGAGGCAGAAGACCAAGCTGTCAGGAATCGCCAAATAATCGCCCAAGGCAGAGAGCCTTAGGATTTGTTATATATATATATATATATATATATATATATATATATATATATAACAATGTCCACTTCTTAATGGAGCATGGATTGGAGCATGGATTTGTTATATATATATATATATATATATATATATATATATATATATATATATATATATATATATATATATATATATATATATATATATATATATGTCTCGAGGCCGTAGTCCGTTGGGAACGACGAGGCACCCTAGCGCAGTGGCGCGGGTTCGAGCCTCCATGCTCCATTAAGAAGTGGACACCATATATATATATATATATATATATATATATATATATATATATATATATATATAAAGAAATATATATATATATATATATATAAATATATATATATATATATATATATATATATATATATATATATCAACATTTTGGCCGTTCATTTGCCTTTATGCTCGTGGTCCTTTTGCTAGCTTTTGATTCGTTTTTTTTCTTTGTCACTTGTAAAGGCAGTCGCATTTTGGCCTTCTCAATACGAATGAGTAGTTATATATGTTAGTCCCGAAACAGATTTTGATGGTAGAACGATTAGAGACAGAGACCTCAGGCAAACAAGTTTGCTCTCTGTTCTGAGTAATGATTAGAAACAAAGACTTCTGTGCAAACAAATTTGCTCTCTAGAAGAACTTGCAGCCAACCAAGAAGAAGAAGAAGAAGAAAGAGGAGATTTCAACATGTAACCACCACTTTTCTAGAATAAGGATAATTTTGAACTTTTGTAAAATTATTATTTTAGTTGTTGTTTAAAGATTAAAATCATGTTAGTGATATCAATTGGTGAATTCTTGATTATTTTTATATTATTTAATTTAATGTATTGTGATTTTGTCATTCGCTAGTGAAACCTTAGAACTACTTTGACTAGAGACTAACCATGATCCTTGGGACCTAACTAATAGACTTAAACTAGTTAGTAGGACTCTAATTATGTTAGAATGACTAATAGAGGATAGTTGTGACTTGAATTAATAAGCCACCTTTGGGCCTTTCCTTAAAAGGCTTGAAATGACACATTAGAAGAGACCTTTAGCCATTTCAGCCAACCAAACCCTAGCCAAGCCAAGGTGGCTAGCCATAGCAGCCTAGAGAAGTCCCCTCTTGCTATATATAGTCATCATTAGCCCCCTAATTTCCCCTTTCATTGAAACCCTAACCCTAAATTGTGTTCTTCTCTAAATTTGCCCCTATTCCTCAAATTGACTCCAAATTAATCCAAACCAATTGCATTCTCTTCCTCTTGAAGAGAGGTAGCTCTATTGGCTAGCTAGGAAGGATTTAGAGCAATTTGGCCATTGGAGCTTGGTGGAAGATCTATTCTAGCAATTTTATTGGGATTCCAACTCCCAATTGATAAGAGCCTCTAAACCTATTAAATTTTAGATTTCTTGTTGTAGATGCACCCATTTAGGATCCCCCTAGCCCTAGGAATGATTTGGGTCTAGTTCGAGGCCATTCGAGGTGCATATCAGAGGAGTATCGAATATGTATCTCAAGTGTTCGACAAAATACCCCTTAGAACTTTTCGTTCTCCATTTTTTAGAACTAATTACATATTTGGATTTTTAATTATGTGTAGATTTAATGGGTTTTGACTGAGTTGAACTCTGTATTATTTTCTGTGTCTATTTGGACACGGGAACACTCGTACAGGCCCCGTGCGCTGTCCTGCTACTGTCGTGTCCGTTCTCACTGGACACGACACTAACTTGTGTTCCACTGGTTGGTATAGGTAGAGGCAGACACTAACATAGGGTCCATGAGGTTTGGCTCGAGATGGTTGAGTTTTCGAGGAGGAATCTCACACGCAGAGGTCAGTCGAGTATACGTACACACAGTTTTCAATTCTGTTTGACACTTGTTCGATGCACTTGGACACGTCCTATTTGACACGTGGACACCTCCTAACATGCTAGACACATTAGATTGCATGATTTTCCATGCAAACACACACCCACAGTGCTCGACACACACTGGACTCTATATTATTGCCACAGAACACTTAATTGCCCTACATTCCCTTGTTCAGAAATTAACATCTTCCTATTTGTTGAAGCCATTACTTTTCCACCCTTCATAATTGATCAGCCCTTATCCTGCAAGTTAACCCCAAGTATTTAGTTTAGGTATCAACTTATATCTGTCCACATCATTTTGAACAGTCATTCAATTGTACATCCATCTTAGTTTTCCCCTTATATTTGATGTCAGTCCTTATTAGACTTGATATCAGTTTCTCCTTAACTTTAGTGATCAGTGGCTTAAGTTTTGCCCAGTCCAGTATAGGATGAGATACCTAGACGATAAGCCATGTCTTAGGTTCAGTCCATAACATATTTAGGAGTTAACCCATTTCATCCCTGTAATTGCATTTCATAGCAAATACCTTCCCCTTGGCATGTTCCTTTCACCTGGATGTGTAATATCAATCCACATCCATTCTACTGATCTATCCCCTTTATTGCATAGGTTCAGTTCCAACTTGGCATTCAGTAAACATTAGGATTTGTGGGTATCAGTTGGTTATGCATTTCATTTTCAATCACACTTATGGTTTAGCCCATGGTCATGTCTTTTAACCACTAATGTTTGAGATCAGTCCCTTGTGAATACTATTGTTTACTCGAGGTAATGGCTTGAAACCCTTTGAGTGCAGGACCTATCTTAATGATCAGTCTACTGTGATAGAGTTTATGCCCAACCTTGTTTATTCTTCTACTAAACATTTTCATCTCAGTTAATTTCTACCCAAATGTCCTGTTCACTGAAACCTTGGATGCATCAACTTTGATTTATCTTGTTCAGAACCAATGGCTTGGATATCCTGTATTTCCCTATGCCCTACATTTGGTACCAGTTACTAATACTCTAAGGTATAAGATCATAATTTCGCCTGTGCAGTCTCTATGTGATGTATCAAATTCCCATTTCAAGGCATACATGTATTAGTCACCCCTATTAGAGATTGGTCCAGTTCTTTTAGCTGCCATATGTGTAAGTATATATGTATATATATTGAGCCATATCATGTCCTTGTGGTTCATTCCTAATCGACCTCTTTCCAAATTTCCCTTCTATTCTATTGTTCTGTTCCCAAGATAGATTTCCTTGTTGGAGTATCTGTTCTACATAGGCATATGCTTTAGTGTCCAACCATTTATCTGCCCTTCCTGCATTTATTTCTCTGAGATATCAACCCCTTATCATGATCAGATCATAGTTGGTATGTTATCTTGCATTCATTGGACTTATCCATTGCAGATATGCAGCCCATCGACTAGGTTCTGTCCCATACCACTCCTTAGCTCAAATGACTTGAGTACCAGTAGTACCTCTGTCCTGCATTTGAGGATAATCCCTTAGGTTCTGTTGTGTAGTCATTTGAGTTCTTGTTCTGCCCCTATATTAGAGGCTCACTGCATTTATATTTTCCTACTGCACTCAATTTGAGTGTCCTGTATATTGGACTTTAGTTACTGCACTTTTATATTACCTTTACTGTATACCCTTTCATATATGTCTTGTATATTGGCATCTGCCCCTTCTTTTGAACATCCTAATATTCACTTTTGCAAGTCATTCCCAGTTCCCTTGATACATCTATGTGTATGTTTACATATGTTATGAGTATTATGTGTTAAATTGAGTACTGGTATATATTGTGGCAAGGCATTGAGGGATGATTTATCCCTTAAATATTATATATGTGGATAGGTATGGAGGGTAGGATATATGGGTTATGTGGAGTGCCTTAGAGTTGTGTTAGTCTATTGTAGAGTGGTATTGGATAAGGACCCATGTTATGCATTATATACATATTGGTGACATACCTTACACATATATGTTATAGGTATATGTGTTATCATAGGGTATGTGATATAGGTATATGGGTTAGTTGACTAGATATTGACCTAGAGTTGACTTTTGACCTAGAGAGATCTAGTGGCATGTAGAATGCATTGTTTAATTCGAATATCCACTATTGAACACATTGTAACATGTATCTCATTAATAGGACTCTTTGACTCCAGTTGGGACACCAATATATATCAGTTGCTCAGGATATCAGGCAAGTATATTCTCTGATCGTTACATACTTGTCAGGATTTATATTCTTACTCTAGACTACTTTATTTGATGTTGACACTTGTTATCACGGATTAGTACTATATGGATCTTTTTATGCGATATTATCCCATCAGCAGATATATCGGATATTTCATGCTAATGTACTTTGTTATGTGCATCGTATACTCCTTGTATTCATATTATTCGTGTACAAATCGTGTGCTCTCATGTATTCTCGTGTGCTCACATGATCTTCTTGTGCAAACTAATCATCGTGTACGTAACATAACTTGAATGGATCCTTGTGTATTGATTGGAGATGGGGGAGTAGAAATGATTATGTGATTATTTTTTGTTTACTCGTGTACAAACTCTGTAACTTAGTCGTGTACAACATCAAGCCGATTAGATAACCATCATGTGCTCCAAATTACTTATAGTCACTTATAGTTCTTACTTTCCTTATATATATCTTGTTTTGCAGATATCTCTCTTATTACTCATGTACATCTCTTATAGCACTTATGTATACTATTCTATTGCTTGTTTTATATTTCCTTCTTGATATGGACTGCGTGAGAGTTATGTGCTCGTTCCTGTCCTAGCTGGACATGTTGAAAATATTACAGATGACACCGAGGAGTTCTGCCCTACTTATTATGGAGCAGGCCTAGATGACACTTGTGAGCTAGACCCACAGGAGGATCCAGTTCTAGTTGAGGATATCATCCCCATTGCCTAGGCTAGATAGCTAGGCTTTATCTTATTTCTTTATGTCTTGTATTTGACATTTGACTTGTATTATATTCTGGATGTTGTGATGATTGTGTCATTTAAACACTAAAACTTATTTCCTTTTGTTTGTATGTTCTCTTTTGAGATTTCATATCTATCATATCGTGTTATTTCTACCTTAGAATTGTGATTGAGAAGAACCTTCTGTACTGTCTTCCGATTGGAGAGTATATCTTGTACAGTTACATTTATAATGTGTTAGATGTATGTAACCTAGGACAGCATTCTACCGTCGATACTGCATCGTAGGCTGGATATACCCACTTCTCGTGTCCCTACATTGGGTGCGGGTTGTGACACGTTTTTAGTGGTGGCCCATGCAGGTCTCGAGAGTCGCAACTAGTACGATTTCGTAGTGGTACTCGAACTAGAGTATCACTACAGCATGCAGTAGGATATAGGATATAAGTTTTGAGGTACTCAATCACATTTAGGAAAAATTCTTATCAAAATTCCTGCCATCTAAATTCTTGTTGCTAATTGCTTTCTTTTGAAATAAACAATCCTCCTTTGATCATATCGCTTCTTGCTCAGTATTGATTCCTTGTTTGGTCTATCTCCAGAATGGTGCAGATATGATCTCATCGCTCCGGCCTGGGGGATACTGCCGGGAGGTCTGCCACCTCTCGTCCGGTTCAACGAGGCCCTGGGACCGTAGCTCCCCTTGTACCTTCTTATGTCGGAGCTTCTGCCGCATTCGGGGGTGCACCTCTACCTGTTTGGAGGCCTTCCTCCGTCATCCCAGATGTGTTCCAGCAGCATCCCACTTCGGGATCAGTCGATGCCGTATAGCTTTTTGCCTTTTTCCAGCAGATGATGGAGGCCCAGCAGCGTCAGTCTGCTGACTTCAGGCAGGGCATAGACATTTCCCACCACCTGGCCTTGACGACAGTAGAGAGGGTTACCGCCCAACCGCAGGGAGGGCAGATGCAACAGTATCAGCCGAAGACGTCGAACATCCAGGACTTTCAGAATGTGCGGCCACGAGACTTTTGAGGTTCAGAGGGGATCTTATATGACGACGACTGGATCGAGCATATAGATGAGATCTTCCGACTGGAACTTATACCAGTCGGGATTCAGATTGAGGCGACGGGCAGCCAGATGCAGGACCTAGCCCACACATAGTACCAGACAAAACCTAGAGTGGGCATAGAGGGGCATACATAGAAGCTTTCAAGAAGCTCTTTAAGGATAAGTTCTTCTCAGATACAACACTCGGTGCATTGGAGATGCAGTTTGAGAGTTTGGTTCAGGGAAACCAAATGGTGGAGGAGTATACCGGAGAGTTCTGTCGTCTGGGCAGATTTATTGAGGGCCTTAGCGAGACGACAAAGGAGAGGAGGTTCATGAAGGGCTTGGTCAAGGAAGTCAAGTCCTTGACCAAGAGTGACAGAGGAGCATCATTCGAGTAGAATCTGTAGGAGCCATGGCAGCAGAGGACGACCTTGAGCTAAAACTAGAGAGAGGTCGGGATGTGCAGGGAGCCAGTGGTAGTTGAGGTCCGGCCATGAGGCCCCATTTTCAGCTGCAGCACCAGCAGGGGCCGTTCTAATAGCAGTTTTAGGGACAGGGTCGTGCACCTTTTTAGCAGGTGCAATAGCAGCTGAGACAGCAGCAGCAGCAGGCACCCAGACACTAGCAGGCCATCAGTTGCCCATTTTGTAAGAAGCCCGAGCATGGGTGTAACGATTGCAGGAAGAGGCTAGAGAAGTGTCTAATGTGTGGATCATCGGACCATCAGATGAGAGATTATCCTATAGTTGCAGTTCGTTCGACACCAGGAGGAGGAGGAGGAGCTTGGGCTCCAGTAGGCCAGCCGAAGGGACCACCGTTGCAGACACAACATCAGAGGTTTGTCCAGCATCAGCAGCAGGCCAGAGGAGGAGGCCAGTAGGGACGAGCTTTCGCCATGACAGCCGAGGATGCACAGGCAGTAGGAGAGCTGATTGCAGGTTCTGTTTTTCTCGACTGCGTTCCCGCATTTGTCTCATTATAAACTATCTCAAAATTCGATTCCAACTGTTCTTGTTTACCTTCCTTGTCGTTAATAAATTTGATTCTTGGTATTCAATATTGATTTAATTTCCTACCAAGATAAGTCGTATAGGCTAGGTCGCCTCAGTTATAGAATCTAGAGTCTTCTACAGTCATATTAGCTAGTATGGCGAGGACATATAGTCTGATTTTGGATATATTTCTCGGGTGTGAGAATTAAAGGTTTTCGTAGCCAAGCATGCAGCAATACAAAATTTTTAAATAACATGATTCCAGAGGTATCACTACCAAAATATAGTAAATTGACGACGGCATTTTAGCGACGGAATAAATCCGTCGTCCGTAGCGACGGATTACCGACAACCTGGCGACAACTTTTCGGCTAATCGTGTACCAATTTTTTTTAAGGGTGAACATCCGTCGCTTATCCATCTGTACGACGTCGGTACAATAGCGATGGAATAAAAACCCGTCGACAAGTAGTCACTCGGTAGTCACTAATTGGCAGAAAAATGTTAAAAAAATTGCAGGAAAATGTCACTAGTTGGCGGGAAAATTGACGACTACTTAGCGACGGATAATCCATCGACCAGATGATGGGATATTAGCGACGGACTTACGGTCCGTCGCTAAGTGGTCACTAAGTGGTTGAAAAAATTTGAAAAAAAATCGTGTGAAATTAACGACTAAGTAGCGACGGATTTTATCCGTCGCTAGTCCGTCGCTAAGTTAAAAGCCTAGCTTAAGTTGAACCGATGGAAGGAAAACTTCATTTCCCCCAATTTTTTCTCTCATCTCTCTCTTGGATGCGGTAAATATCGAGGTACATAACTCTCTCTCTCTCTCTCTCTCTCTCTTTGGCGGCGGTGGGGGGCGGAGGGGAGCCGGCGTTGGTGGGAGGGGTTGGGGGTAGGCTGCGGGGGTTGGGGGTTAGGGTCTGGCCGCGGGGGTGGCAGCCGCGGGGGGTCGGAACACACACACATACACACACACACACATAACAAATACACACACACACACACACACACACACACACACACACACACTTATATATATATATATATATATATTTAAAAAAATCAAAGCCGGTGGACGACTCTACCCGACCTTGGCCCGGAGGCCGTGGCCACCGCCACCCAACCACCTCCGTGGGAGGGAGGGCTCGAACCCGGCCCTCACCCCCGATGCACGGTGGTGTTACCAGTTTTTACTCCCCGATCCTGGAATACGTATTTCAATACGTAAACCGATAGATTGTATTTACCTTGTATTTATACTATATTTATTATGCTGTATTTCTTCATGCATTTCCTAAAATAATATTTCGTAATTTATTTTCTGCATTTGGGCCTACAGTTTTGGCTCATTGGGAAACCTATTTTTGGTTCACCCTTTGGTTCATCATGAACCCTTGGGTTCAAGATTCTATATAATAACTCATCTCATTCTCTCTCCTCTCATTTATTTCCTCTCATTTATTTTCCTCCACCAACCAAGGCAAGTACCAACTTGCTCAAGAGATGGATCCATAAATTTTTGCTAATGTTTTTCTTACAAAATTATTTGTCAAAATATGTTCTTCTCCTCAATCTATACTAGTTTAGAACTTGAAAATTTCTATTTTGAAGCTTTGATTTTTGTAGATCTAAGTTTTAACCATTTTCGGATTTCCTTGGTTTTGATCTAGCAAACTTTATTTTTTTTTTTCGAGTTTTGATTGTTCCATGTTGTAGAAAATTTTGTTCTACCCCATTTTGACCTATTGGAGTCCCAATTTGGGCTTAGGATGAGGATTTTATGGACCTTAGAAGTTCTAGGGCTCATGGTGTTCTTGCTCTCAGCCAAGAGGAAGGAGATGACCCTGTAGCAGTTCGCGAGCGCAGCCTCTTGGCCCAGCACTTTTTAGCGAAGGGCGCAGCTCTATCTTGGCCCAGCGCTTTTAGCGAAGGGCGCAGCTCTCTCGTGGCCCTGCGCAGTCTAACCCTGCGCAGTCTGACCCTGCGTAACCTGATCCTGCGCAGTCTAACCCTGCGCAACCTGACCCTGCGCAACCTGACCCTGCGCAGCCTGACCCTGCGCAGTCTAACCCTGCACATTCTGACCCAGCGCGCCCTGACCTGGGCTCCTTTATATTTTATATTTTTCTTATATTATATTGCTTATATATATATATATATAAAAAATATATATATATATATATATATATATATATATATATATATATATATATATATATATATATATATATAGGTGAATGTTTGTGTATGCTATATATCCTTACGTCTTTTGTCCTGAGCATGATATGAGCACTAATATGATCTCGGTGAACAAGTGTTCCTACCTGATACATGTACCTGAATGCCCCAGTTCTTGTTCATGCTCGACAAATGACTCGTAACTCCACGTGGCGTATTTGCAATAATGCATTACACTAAGGAGGGTAGAACATGTTGACATACTGATTGACATGGATCCTCACTTAGGGTACTCGTACTAAAGTACGACCTTTTAGGAGGATAATCATGCAGGCCACAGCATGTGAGTCCAAGATTTCACCTAGAGTTAAACTAGGCAACTAAATATACTAGATGCATGGCGAGGGCAGAATCCCGAGATCGTGTTACACCAGCCGCCTTGAGATATTGTCTTGACGCGCCGGCTGGTCTCCACGGATACTCCGTCATCTGCAAACGAGTGGATGGCTGTATCCGATTAATTCATGATATATATTATATGTTTTGGCAAGGTGGCCTTACGAGGGACCTGTGCCCAATAACACCTGTCTACGCGAACCCCTGGGTTGGCTAGCCTTGCTGGAAAGATACGATCTGAGGATTTTCTAAATAACTTGATGCGAGGATAACCTCATCCCACTAGAAACTCGTAGGCTTGATTGGCCGTGAAAATGACTTGCTTGTGTCCTATTACCTTCCGTGATTAACTGAGGGAAGCGGACTGTCATGGTACGTGATCCAACCCATGTTCTTGTTTAATTGTTGGGTTGGTTATCGTACTATGACAGGCTGTGGACCGAAGTTATGAACGGAAGACTTATTCTGGTTGTGAAGTGCTACTTCTGTGAATGACTGAGGAACATGGTCTATCATGGTACATGATCCAACCCATGTTCTTGTTTGATTGTTGGGTTGGTTATTGTGCTGCGATAGGCTATCGACCGAAGTCACGATCAGGAGATTTATTGTTTATATCTTTTAACTTATGTGAAAGTTATAGAGTACGACACGTCCCGACTCCATGCGGCACCTTTTGTCCTTATTTGGTTGTAAGGGCGCCATATGGGTTCGAGGATGTTGCGCTACCCTTTAATAGTAGCATAAGTATTACTAATGTCAATCATTCTATTAACTGGGTTTTTAATCTTAACTCTTGTGCCCCTTTGGCGGTACTTGCTATTCGGGGCTGACCCCGCTGGTTTTGTTTGGCCAGATCTCGTAGCAGAGCCGGAGGACACGATCTTCCTTCCTGACATCCATGGTACATACTAGGAGCATGGAGGTTTGGGGACTTGAGTGGGTTTCTTCTCCACCACGCCTGCCTTTACTTTGTGCGGCGTTTAGCCACCGGCACCTGTTAGCCGGATTACTTGATATTTTGTGTCAGTACAGAATTGTAAAGAAACAGACTGCAGCTGTGTATAATTTTGTACTCCTGACTCTCTGAGATAGCTAAATTATAAAGCTAGTCTCTCATGATCATTTTGATGAAGCGTCGGGGACGCCTTACTGCTTTATCTTTAATGTTCATTTAATTGCTGATGTGACTTGATTGATTGAGACGTAAAACTCTAAGGGACCATAGGAGACTTGATTGTAGCACGTACCCCCTAGTCTCTCGACAGCCACGATCACCGTATGACGTTACGTACCTCATATGGAGTAGCTGGCCTAGTCCGTCTCCGTATTTCGGTACTGGAGCGTGACAAGGTTTTAGTGGTGGCCCATGCAGGTCTCTTTTTCAGACTTGTGGGGTACTGCGAATTATTAGGAGTCTCAATCAAAACTTGTTCCCCTTAAAATTCTGTTTCGAATTCTCTGTCCTTGCCTTGATCTCTAACCTGACTTGCATCCTCGAAATCTTCCTCGTTCGGACTTGATAATCTTATATCTTTCTCTATAGGGGTGCTTCATTCTCAGTAGCGGGTGAGGCCCATGAGGAAGAGCAGCGAGAGCATGGCTCGACTGGGCACCAGCAGGGGAGAGAACCTTCCCCAGGGCAGACACGAGCAGAAATGGAACCAGAGGCAGTGCAGCTGCAGGTTATCGAAACTCCTGCAGCACCAGCAGCGACGGCAGTACCAGATGCCGTAGCACTCCTGGAGATCATCCGGGGGATTTTTGTCACTCACCAACAGCAACAGACTCAGCAGCAGGAGCAGAACGTGTTGCAGAACCAAGGGATTCAGTTAGCTCTTGAGAGGAGAGCCGGGGTTGACTCGGGAGCATCTGGAAGGTTCCGTCACTTGAACCCGAGGTATTTTGATGGCACGGAGGATGCCATCACTGCGGATGCATGGATTCAAGACATCGAAGCCATTCTTGTGGCAGCCAAGGTTCCAGATGATGAGAAGGTTGATCAGGTCAAATTAGTACTTCAGGATCTTGCCCGCGACTGGTGGGCATCAGAAGAAGTTGGTATAAGACGCCCTGTTCGTTGGACCACCTTCAGTGAAAGATTCAAGGCCAAGTATTTTGGCGTAGTAGCTCGATATGAGCTCCAGCAGAAGTTTATTAGTCTCAAGCAAGCAGGCAAGACCGTAGATGGGTATGCAGCAATGTTCTGCAGATTGTGCCGTTTTGCACCTGCAATGGTGGCAACGGAGCCAGAGAAAGCTATGAGGTTCCAGCAAGGACTTCATTTGGAACTATTACAGCTTGTGGAGGGACACGACTACCAGACGTTTGACGCTGTTTTGATGGCCGCTCGGAGGCACGAGCTTATCCAGCAGAGGTTGGCATCGAGGACAGGAGGTCAGAAGAGGTCCCATTTCCAAGTTGAAGGAGGAGGAATGCAGCGAACATCGGCACCAGCACCCGGTGTACGTGTTCATGATGTGGGAGCGCCGCGGAGGACGACCGTGTCAACTAATACAGTGCCAGTTCGGCATCAGCAGCCGAGAAACCAACAGCAGCATCAGGGAGCACCCCAGGGCTGTACATTCTGTGGGAAGGCAGGGCACACGAGGGAGGTGTGCCGGTCAGCGAATGGCTTATGCTTGAGGTGTGGTAGTTCAGACCACTGTATCTCCACTTGTCCTGTGATGCAGAGGCCAGGAGGGCCAGCTCAGCAGTTTCCAGCATTGCCAGCTCCGGTGGCAACCCCGAGTGGAGGGCCAGTATTAGTAGTAAGGCCCCTAGCCCAGCGTCTACCAACGCAGGCTCAGATGTTCCGCCAAGCACAGAAAGCCGAAGGCCCTCAGAGGCAGCAACAGCATGGTCGAGGAAGGCCGCAACAAGGGGCTCCGCGGGGCCAGGGCCAGGCTCTCACATTATCCTTGGAAGAGGCTCTAGCGTCTAGCGACGTAGTGGCAGGTAAAATTCTCGTCACCCCTCATTTCCCGCTGTAGCATTATTTGATTCAGGCGCTACCCATTCATTCATCTCTGCACAATATTCTACACGGATTGGATTAGAGTTTGAGGCATTATCGGAGAGGATGGATATACTCACCGGCAATAGGATCGTAGAAGTTAGCAGAGTGCGCTTTTCATGTCCTGTAGAGGTGTGTGGGCATTTATTGCCCGCATCATTGATTGAATTCCCTATGGGGAATTTCGATGTTGTTCTTGGCATGGACTGGTTGAGAGATAGTCATACGACAATTGATTATAGAGGAGGTAGGGTCATATTCAGTATTCCTGGGATGGAACAGTTCATCTTTACTTGAACCTTGAAGAATCAGGCCGGAGGCGCCATCTCAGCAGCAGTGTCAGAGCCAGGACAGATTCCGAGAGTGGTCGAAGATTTTCTCGACGTCTTCCCTGATGAGCTCCCAGGAATACCCCCTGTTAGAGAGGTAGAATTTAGCATTGAGTTGAACCCTGGAATGAGGCCTATTGCAGATAGAGTTTACAAAATGTCGCCGTCAGAACAGGACAAGTTGTATCAGCATGAAGAAGAGTTAAAGTCTAAGGGATTCATCCGAGACAGTAAATCGCCCTGGGCTGCGCCAGTGATTCTAGTTCCTAAGAAGGATGGGTCGACGAGGATGTGCATCGACTACCGCAAGCTGAATGCAGTAACAGTGAAGAATAAGTACCCACTACCAAGGATTGATGACCTGTTTGACCAGTTGAGCAAGGCCAGCATCTTTTCCAAGATCGATCTTCGGTCAGGATACTATCAAGTAAGAGTCCGGGAGCAAGACATACCGAAGACAGCATTCAGATCTAGATATGGGCATTATGAGTTTTTAGTAATGCCCTTTGGACTAACCAATGCCCCCGTAGTATTCATGGATTTAATGAACCGCATCTTTCTGCCGTATTTGGATAAATTTGTGGTGGTGTTCATAGATGACATTCTTGTCTATTCTAGCAGTGAAGAGGAGCATGAGAAACATCTTAGGACTGTCTTGCAGACATTGAGGGAGCATCAACTTTATGCGAAGCTTGTCAAGTGTGAATTCTGGTTAGACCACATTTCGTTCCTGGGACATGTAATTTCTGGAGCAGGAGTGTCAGTGGATCTGAAGAAGATTGAGGCCGTAGAGCATTGGCCGGTCCCGAGAACGGTTGCAGAAGTGCGAAGTTTCTTAGGATTAGCTGGTTACTACAGAAGGTTCGTGGCGGACTTTGCCAGGATCTCTGCGCCCTTAACGCGTTTGACGCACAAGGACGTAGAGTTTGTTTGGTCAGCTAGCTGTCAGGCATCATTTGAAGAATTGAAGAAGAGATTGATCTCAGCCCCAATCTTGACGCTTCCAGTAGGAGCGGGAGGCTTTACAGTATATTGTGACGCATCAGGGAAGGATCTTGGATGTGTATTGATGCAGCACGGAAAGGTGATAGCATATGCGTCTCGGCAGCTTCGAGACCATGAGAAGAATTACCCAACACACGATTTGGAGTTAGCAGCGGTAGTGTTTTCAATCAAGTTGTGGAGGCATTATTTATACGGGGATCGGGTAGAGATCTATACTGATCATAAGAGTTTGAAATACGTGTTCACGCAGCGAGATTTGAACATAAAGCAAAGAAGATGGTTAGAACTGCTGAAGGATTTTGATTTAGATCTTTAGTATCATCCAGGCAAGGCGAATATAGTTGCAGATGCACTGAGTAGGAGAGGCAGTGCCTTTATCTTGACCTCGCAGAAGCATATTTTAGAAGACCTTCAGAGTATGGGAATCGAAGTAGTTTTGCCAAGGGATATAGGAAGAATGACCAGTATGCAGATTCAGTCAACCTTAGTAGAGAGGATAAGGGCAGCACAAGCAGGAGATCCACATATTCAGAAATTACGGTCGGAGTGTGAATCAGGCCGTAGGAAGGAGTTAGTGATTCATGAAGATGGTACGCTCAGGTTTGGAAACAGACTCTGTGTACCGAGTGGAGACCTTCGACAAGAAGTTATGTCCGAAGCTCATAGTTCTATTTACTCCATTCATCCAGGAGGAACGAAGATGTATCGAGATATCAGGCAGTTCTTTTGGTGGAATGGCATGAAAAGAGAGATAGCAAGATTTGTATCCAAGTGTCTGGTATGTCAGCAGGTGAAAGCCGAGCAGCAGAGACCAGCAGGATTGCTACACAGCCGCTTCCTATCCCAGAATGGAAATGGGAGCACATCACGATGGATTTTGTGACCGGTTTACCTAGATCCCCGACTGGTAAGAATGTAGTCTGGATAATAGTAGATCGACTCACGAAGGTCGCTCATTTTCTTCCCTTCCGAGTTGGACAGACTACTGAGCAGTTAGCAGAAATGTACATGAAGCAGATAGTAAGGCAACACGGTGTTCCAGTTAGTATAGTATCAGATAGGGATACGCAGTTTACTTCCCATTTTTTGGCGGAGCTTACACCAAAGTTTGGGAACCAAGTTAAGATTCAGTACTGCTTATCATCCACAAACCGACGGGCAATCAGAAAGAACCATTCAGACGTTAGAAGATATGCTGCGGGCGTGTACCTTAGATTTTGGCGGATCTTGGGAGGATCACCTTCATCTAGTGGAGTTCTCCTATAACAACAGCTATCAGGCTAGCATTCAGATGGCCCCGTTCGAAGCATTGTACGGAAGGAAGTGCAGGTCCCCTTTGGCATGGGACGACGTCGGAGAACGAAAGTTGTTGGGGCCAAAGATGATCACGCAGACGGTGGAGATAGTAAAGTTGGTCAGAGAGCGCCTTCGAGTTGCACAGGACCGACATCGTCATTGGGCAGATCAGCGTCGTAGGCCTCTAGAGTTTAGAGTTGGCGACCAAGTGTTTCTGCGAATTTCGCCTACTCGGAGTATCATCAGATTTGGAACCCGAGGAAAGCTTAGCCCAAGATACGTTGGTCCTTTTAAGATTCTCGCTCGGGTAGGCGATATGGCTTATCGACTTGCCCTTCCGCCTTCGTTAACTGGCATACATGTGTTTTCCATAAATAAATTCACTTTATTTATTGTGTTTCTGAGAAAATTACAACTGTAGGAATCTAATCTAGAAGACGATTACTTTATCCCTTGGACGATGCGATGAAGAAAACTCGAATTTCGAAGAACTTGGACATCAACTGGGCAATCTCTCTGTTCTCTCTGAATTGTCTGTAGTATCTGATGAAGATGAAGAAACTCTCTTTTATAGAGTTCTAGATAACTGTTCTGAAGCATACGCTCAGTCAGTTACTTGACGTGCGCATAACTGCAGGGACGCGTGGCGAATTCTGGTGGAGACACTTTAGAGTGCGGTTGAAAGTAGTGAATATATCTAGGAGAGATTGGTGGCATGGATGCCACGTTGCATAACTTCTGAATAAGTGGGTAACTGAGTACAGGACACGTGAGAACGTGTGTTGACTGTACGTTGAAAATCATCCTGGATGCATTTGCTGTAATATGCTGTCTTTGTTGAAGAAGAGTCATACGCTAGCTTTTGAAGGCACATGTCTTGCATACGCCGACTTGGACAGTGTAGAGCCATATAAAGCTGATACGCTCACTTTATTGATAAGGAGTCGTATGGAGTCTATACGCTCATTTGATTGGCAAGGAGTAGTATGGAGTCCATACGCTCACTTGGTTGGCAAGGAGTCGTATGGAGTCCTTACGCTCACTTGGTTGGCAAGGAGTCGTATGGAGTCCATACGCTCACTTGGTTGGCAAGGAGTCGTATGGAGTCCATACGCTCACTTGGTTGGGCAAGGAGTCGTATGGAGTCCAAACGCTCACTTGGTAAGGCAAGGAGTCGTATGGAGTCCATACGTTCACTTGGTTGGGCAAGGAGCCGTATGGAGTCCATACGCTCACTTGGTTGGGCAAGGAGCCGTATGCATTGAGGGAGGAGACACGTGGCTGTCTTCAATCTTCTCAAATATGCCATATCTTCTAATACTGACAAATATCTCTTGAGCGTTGTGCTGCAGATATGATGGCTGACAGACTGTCAGAAATGACAGTAATGATGGCTGTGCATTTATGATGGCTGCTGAGCTGTCCTCGTAAGAGACAAAAATCAATTCTCGAAAACCTATACGACGGCTAATCTTCATAGGGCAACTGTCTTTGCACGAAAGACGAAGTGTCAGATTCATCCTTCATTAAATATATGCTGTGCTGTCATCTCAAGAAATATTAAAATATTCACTGAGCGTACGACCTTTAGATGAGCGTATGGCCTTGGCTGAGCGTATGGCCTTGAGCGTATGGTTTTGACTGAGCGTATGGCCTTGAGCGTATGACTTTGGCTGAGTCTTATGTCAGCGTGTCATAATTTTTGACACCCTACAAGACCCCCTTCAAAGTTTTTGAACTTTATGAATTTCAAAAGTTCGAAATTACTTTGAACTTAAAGTGGGAATAAGTCTTGACACGCTGGCATGAGTTAGTTATCTTCCTCAATATCAGTGCAAATCTTTTAGGGATTCTGTTTAAAGAACGGCCGCCGTTTGAACTTCTTCTTTTCTTCTATAAATAGGTCTTTCCAAACCTAATTTATTTCTTTACTTTCGCATCCGTCTTCGAGAGAGAAAAGCCCCAAAAACTCAAGCCTTCTTCTTCTTCGACTCAGTCTTCATCAATGGCACCCAAGGTCGACGCTGCTGCGAAGGGAAAGGGGAAGGCTCCTGCAGAGTCATCTCAGCCTGCCGCCACTGCTAAGAAGACTACTGATGAGCGCGTTCGACGAAGTGAACGCCCATTGAAGCCCCTCTATGGTCATGAGGATGGTGATGATGAACAGTAACTATCCCCTATTTAGGGCTCTGGTTAGAACAAGATCATAAAACGTATCCCCTTTTTAGGGTCAAATACGTCAGAAAATACGCTTCCCTCTTTAGGGTTTAGCCGTATTCCATATTTTTCGTTTATATGAAAAATATATTTGAAACATATTCTGTAAGATACGCGTATTTTTGATAGAAAATGTCAAAATACGCTGTCTTGAAAGAATATGCTATGTCAATTTGTCTCACTAAGATACGCTAACTCCTGTGTTAGCGTATTTTTTTTGATGATCGTCTTATCAACCATACGCTAATACGCTCAAGCTGAACATAGACTAAACTTTAAAATTTATCATACACTCAGGATAGAAAAAATGATCTCTGAATTCATCATATGCTTTAGGATAGAGTGAGTGTATGTTTAATCTTTGAGTCTGCCGTACGCTTAGTATAAACTGAGCGTATGTTGAACTTTGAGTCTGCCGTACGCTTAGTATAAACTGAGCGTATGTTGAACTTTAAGTCTGTCGTACGCTTAGTATAAACTGAGCGTATGTTGAACTTTAAGTCTGCCATACGCTTAGTATAAACTGAGCGTATATTGAACTTTGTCATCTCTTGATGTTGAAGATTTCTAACGTTTTATTCTTCTTTTGCAGTGGATATTCTGGCTCAGGAGGCAAAGTTTGAAGGATGTGTAGGAAATAACTATAGAAGTGACCTATCACATGTTCGTTTTCCCCAATTCGATGGACCTTCTACAAGGATAGCTCTTTTGACAAATCAGGAAAATGACACATTATTGAATTTGATGAGTGGACTGCCTTTACAGAGTGTGGATGGTGTTACCCACTCGAAGCCAGCATTTCTTTTTGGAGATGCTATTGACATAAACTCTCAACCTGCTCTTGATAAAGTATCATACTCTTATTATAGGGATGGTGATGCAAATCAGCCAATGTATCTGACTGGTTTATCAAAAAGTATCAACATAGCTCGCTTATTCCACGCGAGTCACCAAAGACAAATGAAGTGGGATATCACTCCATCCCGTCAAGCAAAAGCTGGGTGGATAGGATACCGTCAAGGAAGATTTTGCAGTGGTACTGAACCACATGTATCAGCTTTGCGAGGACTGCTGCCAGCTACCATTCCTCCCGAGGACTCGACACTTCTGAAGCCAGTTAGAGTCCCAATTTTTGCAAATGAATTTGTTCAGCTGGAGAATGCTGTTTACCCAAAACAGTCTATGAGGCTGACTGGTCTGGTAAATCCGGAGAATACCAGATGGACTATTCTTGTAAGATGGATTCTGAAAACTTTGGGGAACAGTTAAAGGCAATAGGTCTATATAATGCCATCAAGTGCACCGCTTATGGTTTTAGGCCAAACCTGGATTTGTTCTTGGCATTAGCGGAGAGGTATAATTACCGTACCGGTACTTTCATGACTCCAAGAGGCGAGATGGGATTCGCCCTCCATGAGATGGCATATATTTCTCAGCTGCCAACAGGAGATTTGCCATATGAGGAGTATATCCCTTTCATTGATGAAATGAATAAAATCTCCGATGCCAACCCACTGGTTCTTCATGTCTTTGAAGAATTAATGTGCCATTACAGTATTTGTAAAGCTTTTCATAAAGGACAAGGTGCAGAGGGAGATTCTAACTGCTATTCTTCCAAGTGGATGGCCTATTTATTCCAAGGCCGTACTGATGAAGTTCAGAAGAAGAAAAAGACCGATCAATATGTCGGTGAATTTAAACCTTTAAGTCAAGCTGAAATTGATAAACTAATCCGGGGTACCACTCATGACGACATCGTCATTGAAGAAGACAAAGGCACCTACAAAGCCGGTGATAGGTTGGAGACCTATATTAAGCAGGGTAGCCGAGAATTATCTGCTGAAGGTCATCTGGCTAGATTTATATCTCTCTGGCTGAGAAAATTTGTAGTACCTGGCACCTATTCAGCAGACAGGATGCACAGAGGAGTTGTCTTTGCAGCAGTCCGTCTAACTTTCGGGTACAGGATGGATTGCTGACAGCAATGACATGCCGTCTGAATGCTGGCTTAAGAGCATACACAGACAGAATGTTTGAATTGGCAAGGAAGCTACTCACAACCTTTCCTCGGGTAGAAATGCCCTTTACATATTTATTTGGGTGGCTACTTCTCCATTTTGAATCTCTCATGAATGCTGGGATGGCTAGACCAGATGACACCTTTCTGGAAAGATACAGTCACACGCCGAAGTAGAAATATGACACTCTGACGGACTGTAGAACCATACTAAACAGGGGAGAATTATGGAGCTTCACTTGTGTTCCTCTACCTGTTAGTTATGAAACTATGCCTGGAAAATTGATTGATGGCATTGGTGCCAATGAGTTGGATGATATTCAACATGAATGGCTGAAGAGGATCAGGCCATCTCACTTAATCTGCCGTCGTGACAATATCACCTATCTGGAGCCATATCTTCCGAGTAGGTTTGCTCGGCAGTTTGGATATGATCAGTTGCACGCGGGAAATACAACGACATGTTTTGGCTACCAAGGCGGTTTAATCGATGGTGCCAGAGCTTGGATATACTTTATTGCTAAAGGTACAGGAGCTACCTTTTCTATGCCAGATCCGGTTACTTATCGGAGAGGGGCTAGAATATTGGCGTCTTATGCCAAATTCTATGTATCAGCTAATACCTTTGATGAAAAATTCAGCATCTTAGGTAGAAGCTTTATTCATGTTGAAAAGAAATCAACCAAATCAGCCTTGCCAAGAGATTGTCACAACCAAGAAGATCCTCTGGCTACTGATGAAGTTGATGATGAAATTTTAGAGACTTTCTTCTCTGATGAACTTAATCAACCAATACATGTACCCATTGGAAGTGCTGAAGAGAGTATATCTGCCGACAGTACACTAAAGAGAAAGCGGGGCAAAAGTGCTGCTGGGCCTGCCCCAAAAAGAGTTACTCGGGCAGAGGCTCGAAATCGTAGAGGAATTACTATTCCAGGGACTTCTCCTGCTTCCAATCGAGTCAGAGATGCTGATGAAGCAGGTAGTGACTCAAAAGACGATTATCCTACTGTTCCATTAACAAAAAGAATAGGAAGGAAAGTGATCGTTTCAAAAACTAGATCCGTAATTTCTCTCGATGCAGAGAGTCCCACCAATCGTGCCGAGCGATTAGCTTTAGAAAAGCAAGCTGCCTTTGCTTTTTCTGTAAAGACGGAACCTATTGAAGAAGATGTACCTAAGCCTGCTGGATCATCCATGCCTTCTGATATAGAATCGATTCCGCCAACAGCCGATGATGCGCAGGTGATTAGTCAACCTGTGGTAGAGGCCGAGAATCAGACTGAAACAGCTAATGACTTACTGATTTCGGGAGAATCAGTGAAGGAAGCCACTACTCTCAATCCAATTGCTGAAGTTTCAGAGAGCAATAAGAGTGATGACGAACAGGTTGACTATGAACCTTCGTCTCATTCTTTTGAAGAAGAGGACATGGAGATAGACGATGAATCACCATCTAAAACTCCAATTGACGTACTGAAGACAATTGGTCAACATTCAGGGTTGACTCCAGAGCCGGAGAGGCATCTAGAAGTAGAAGTTCATGCTCCGAGTACTTCTGGGGCGGGCAGCAGTGAAATAAATCCCGTATCAGAAAGCACTCTGAACAGACTACGAGCTGGGCTGAATGATCCAACGGAAACTGAATATGAACCAGCTCCAGGTAATATTTTATTCAGCAAAGTTTTGTCTTTTCCTTACTTTATTGTCTTTTAATTTTGATCATGCTTCTTTGATTTCAACAGTTGTAGGAACTGTACCGGCAATGAGTTCGACTCAAGCCCCACTTGTCCAGACTGATATGGGTGAGGGGAGTTCACATTTGCCTAGTTCCCCGAAAGCACTTACTTCAACTCCTAGGATAGAGGCTTCTCCTGCTCCTTCCTTTACTGTTGCAGCGACTCCCGGCTTTGAAACAGGGATAGCAAAGGTCATGGGGATGTATTCCGATATTATTTATTCATATCTGGATACATTCTCCAGACGGCTTATGAAGGATGAAACTATGTCTTTCTCGGATCTTCGAGCGGCGATCAAGTTCCCGCTTTTAGCTTTGAGACAGGCTGGTTATGAGACCCAGTGTGTCTTCTTTGAGCATCTCCTAAATGATTTAGAAGCAACCATCCAAAAATACTGGGAGATCAAAAAGGAGGATATTAAGTCTTTGACTGAAGCTGAGATTGCTCAATTAGAAAATGAAGCTCAAGCTCAGCACATTGCTTTGAAGGAATTCCTCGCTCTGTCTTCTGAACAGTTTATGGCGAAGGATGAAGAAATAATAACTACTCGTCAGAAGATGGAGCGTCTGAAGAAGGATGAAGCATCAAAAACCGATGAGCTTAATGAGTTGAAAGAGGAATTAGCTCGTCTTCAGGAGCAAATTGCCTCCGTGGAAAAGGAACAATCAGAGATTGTCACTGCTCGCACCTCCGAAGCTGAACGCTGCCGACTTCTACAGCAAGAACGGGAACTGATGCAGGCTAACCAGATTGAAGAGACAAACCGTCGTACCTTTATTATCGGGATTATGATCAACGAATGGTTGGAGTTGAAGCAGCAGAGCGAATCCACAAAGCTCATGAAGAAAAGATGAATAATGTAATTGTTCGTATTCAGGAGATAATTACTCCTCCTAAATAGATCTTTTACATTTTTCATATGTTGAATTTTTGAAATCCAATTGTAATCAATATTTTGACTTTGATTAAAGAAATGAATATTTTGACTTGATTTCAATTCTATGGATGATATTTTTGTAGAAAACATGTTCAGAGGTACATAATACATGACATATTTCAATAGAATAGAATATACAAATAAACTTTGTAATTCTATCAGATGATATTAAACCAAAGATAATTTTAGTTTAATACTGATTAGAGAAAACAGAATTCAGATATAAAGATATCTTTGGACTCTAATTTCCATGATCGTTGAACTCGGAAATCAAAAGACTAGATATCATTTTTATAGAAAATATGATACTGAGATAGAAAATTCAGAGGTAATATGGACGTGATTTTCTATATGAGATCTTTATTAAATCCACTGGGGATCTAATAAGACAGAATATCAAATTCTCTGGGAAGATGATACATGACAGAATATCAGTTTCCACTGGGGATAACGATATCGAGATGATTTCTGTAGGGAAGAATTAACTCTGATTTTATACTTGCTGGGGAATAATGAAAATATTATATATATTGATGAAATTTATACATAATATTTCTTTAGGAATTTGCCATTGATAGGCATCATCTTAACTTTCCCATCCATAGAGGCAAGCTGATATGCTCCATTATAAAAGACTTTGTTTACTACGAATGAGCCTTCCCATTTCGCATCAAATTTGCCTTTGCTCATATGTGTCATAGTCATAGGACGTCTGACGGTAAGGACCAATTCTCCCTTCTGATATGCTCTGACTTTGACTTTTCGGTTAAAAGCTTTTAAAATTCGAGCCTGATACAACTCGATGTTTTGTTGAGCAAACAATCGCTTTTCATCTAGGGCTTCCAGTTCTTGAAGTCGAAGACGATCATTATTTTCTGTTGTAAGTTCATTGGAGATTGCAATTCTCAGAGAAGGAATCTGGATCTCGAGGGAAAGAACAGCTTCACACCCGTATACCAAAGAGAAAGGCGTACATCCGGTCACATTGCGAATTGTGGTACGGTAGGCCCATAAACATTCACCAAGCTTCTCTCTCCAGTTGCGTTTGTTGGAAGAAACGAACTTTTTCAAGAGTTTGATAATCGTTTTATTGAAAGCTTCTGCCAATCCATTAGCTGCTGGATTATATGCTGTAGAAGCTAAATTATTGATCCGATGATCGTCGCAGAATCGAGTAAATTTCTGACTGATGAACTGCGGTCCGTTATCATGAATAATACGCTGAGGAACACCAAATCGATAGATGACATGATGTTTGACGAAGTTAATGACATTAGAAGTTTTGACTTCAGATAACGGGATTGCTTCAGCCCATTTGGAAAAGTAATCGGTTATTGCCAGAATAAACTGATGTCCTTTTGATGATGGTGGGTTGATCGGACCAATGACGTCCATGCCCCAAGCTTCAAAGGGCCATGATGCCGCTGTTGGGTGTAAGAACTCTGACGGTTGATGGATAAAGTCTGCATGAATTTGACAGGCTTTACATTTTCGAGCATATTGAATAGCGTCAGCCACCATCGTGGGCCAATAATAACCCATATGTCGGATACGATCTTGAAGTTTAGGACCTGGTTGATGAGCTCCGCAAACACCATCATGTGCTTCACGGATTATCTGTTGTGCTTCTTCACCAGCGATGCATCGAAGGAGAAGACCGTCGTAGGCCCGACGATATAGTGTCTTCGTTGTATGATTATAATAGAATCTGAGAGATCTACGCCGGATAGACACTGCTTCACTTGGATTATCGGGAAGTATGTCATACAATACAAAGTCTAAAAATGAGTGTCTCCAATCTTCAATTATGGCTTCTGTTTTGTTAGAAAAGACATATTCCATAGTAGAATCGGAAGAAGACGAGGACACTTTGTCAAACTTTAATCCAGCATCAAGGTTGAAAGAATCTTCGTCTGGTTTATAGGGAAAAGCCAAAGCCAAATTATTCTCAACGCAGAATAGTTCTCGGTTATAAACCACTATTACTTGCTGGCGTCTGATTGGTATGGCTAATACAGCAGCAAGATTAGCCAAAGCATCAGATTCTGCATTATAGGCTCGTCGAACATGTTCAATAAAGAAACCTTCAAAGGAGGAGGCCATAGAGAGTGCTGCTCGATGATAAGGTATCAAATCCTGATGACGGACTTCATATGTTCCTCTGATCTGATTGGCAATAAGCTTGGAGTCTCCATAAACTTCTAAATATTGAATATCCAGATGTTTAGCAAGTTGAAGACCGATGAGCAACGCATTGTATTCGGCTACATTGTTTGAACATGATTGATTCAGAGAATAAGCCCTCTGAATAGTTAATCCTTCTGGGATACAAGAACAATCCAAACTCCGGCGACAATATCGCCATTAGGACCTATTCTAGATGCTCCATCAAAGAATAGACGCCAGGTCGGAATTTTTTCAGAAACCAGATTTGAATCCAGAACTTCATCTGGAATCTCATTATATAATTTAGAATCTTCTGGAATCGCATGAGCTGCCAGAAAATCAGCAAGAGCCTGTCCTTTAACTGACTTCTGAGAAATATAATGCATGTCGTATTGAGCTAACAAAATTCCCCAATTAGCTAATCTGGAGTTGAAAATACCAGGTTTCTTCATCATAATCCTGATGGAATTCACTCTGGAAATGACATGAATCGTTTGACCAATAATATAATATCGCGTCTTCTGAACAGCAAACATTAATGCTAGACATTCTTTCTCGATTGGAGAATAACGCGGTTCAGCACCTGTCATTGTGCGACTGAGATAATAAATAGCCTGTTCATGACCATCTTTATTTTTCTGGGCGAGTAATACACCAAGAGAATGATCCATGGCTCGAACATATAGAAGGAATGGTATTCCCGAGACGGGAGGTACCAAAACCGGAGGGTTCATGAGATACTGTTTGATATCGTCAAATACTTTTTGACATTCTTCGTTCCAGACGAAAGATACACCTTTCTTCAGAAGTTTATTGAATGGTCTGCAGCGTCCTGATAAGTTGGAAATGAATCTCCTAATATAAGCAATTCTTCCTTGAAATCCTCGTAGCTCTTTTAAGGTGCGTGGAGGACGCATCTCTTGAATGGATTTGATCTTCTCGGGATCCACGTGTATACCTTTAGCGGTAATGACGAAGCCGAGAAATTTGCCACTAGAGACGCCCAGGAAGGACTTAGTAGGGTTCATTTTAAGTTGATGCTGACGCATTAAATCAAAGATAGTCTTCAAATCTTGGATATGATCCTCCTTTCGTCGACTTTTAACTGCAATATCATCAACATAGCATTCGACTATTTTCCGGAGATGTTAACGGAATATAGTGCTCATTGCTCGCTGATATGTTGCTCCTGTATTCTTGAGACCAAACGGCATCACTTTATAATAGTATGTACCGATCGGCGTTCTGAAGGAAGTATGTCTCTCGTCGTCTGGAAATATTTTGATTTGGTTGTATCCCGAATATCCATCCATGAATGACATTCGTTCGAAACCACATGTGTTATCGATCATGACATCGGTAATTGGAAGAGGAAACTCGTCTTTAGGACAAGCTGCATTGAGATCGCGAAAGTCTATACAGACTCGGATCTTGCCGGTCTTTTGAGGACAGGAACGATGTTAGCCACCCATTCAGGATGTTGTTCCTCTCGAATAAATCCGAAAGCCATAAGCTTGTTGACTTCAGCTTCAATCGCATCCATAATGTCTGGACGAAATCGTCGTTGTTGTTGTTTGACTGGTTTAGCATTTGGCATGATATTAAGTTTGTGCGTTGCGATCTTCGGATCTAGCCCTGGCATATCCTCGTAGCTCCAGGCGAAGACATCGATATAATCATGAATAAGCTTGATCATGTCTTGTTTATCTGTTTCTGAAAGACTTTCACTGATGAATATTGGTTTAGGGGACCCCTCTTCACCAACATCAATTTGGATCAGTTTATCTTCAGTAGGAGGTTCTCTCTGCTCGAACCTGAATTCCCATTGATTATCTAATCTTTGAGCCTATTGTTCTGATTCATGTGATATTTCAAAATCATCCTCATCTTCATCATTTTCTTGTGGGCCATCAACAGAGACCATATTGATAAATAGAATAGAACGATGAAGATCACCAATACTTGTGTCAGAATCCCAAGAGAGGGAATCGGAAGACTCAGATCGTTTGTCTTCATCGGATTATGAATCTTTATGGACTATGTTGATAAAGGAGGTAGGAGCAATGTAACCTAAACCACATTTTGTCCTTCCGTACTTTAATGGAGGAATTCGAACAAGCATTCTTCTTCCTTTTCTATTATTGAGGCTTGTTCTGAAGTCATAACCCATATTCTTGATGATATTTTTGGATTGCTGACTGTAGCGACGTAGTTGTAACCTTCCAGTATCGTCGTTTTTGTCATCTTCTTCCAAGTTAGGAGGATTCTGGGGTCCTTTGTAGAAGATTATTGGATTTTCTCCTTTCTTTCTAATAGGGACCACGAAGTATGATTTTTGTATAGACTCTAATGATACTTCTGTATGAAGAGTTTGAACAACTCCTATAATTAGTGGCTCTAAGCTATCTAGCAATTGTAAATAACTTTGTACATAATTACAGACATCAATATACTGTAAAGGAGATGCTTCATTAATATTAGATGCTGTATTTACAACAGAAGGCTGAGCCTTATCAGACTTAGTCAAATTAATGACAAAAAGGGGAGAGGAAGAGCGATCAAAAATTTTGTTTCGATTAAGATCGATAACAAAAGGCTCAGAAGAGGTGAGCTCCCTTGAAGAAGATCGTGGATAAGTAGTACGTCCACTGACTGGAATGACTAGAGTATCTGGTCTAGCCTGAGAAGATGGAGGGGGAGTGGTGCGTCCACTGACAGGAATTATCAGCAAACTTTCTGGAACTTAGGAAGGTAATGAAGTGGTATGTTCACTGACAAGAATTATCAGTGAACCTCCTTCAGATGATTTAGGAGACTGCGGATGAGTGATACGCCCTTTTACAGGAATAACAAAGGTGTCGACTTTTGATGCCTCATCGTCGTTATCCATAGCTTGCAAGACTTTTGAGTATTCATCTTTGTACATGCGAGCGTCATTGAAGTAAGCTTCAACTCCTTTGAATGGATAGAGATCTGCAACTTTCTTTTGAACCTCTCCATTATCATCAACATATTTAAAGCATTGATGAAGAGTTGAAGGAACAACATTATGTTCATGCAAGAATGGTCTTCCCAATAGAGCGTTATATGAGCATCTATGATTGTCGATGATGTAGAAAGTAACCTTAGTGCGAAGATCGCCTATTTGAAATTTGAGGCGAATCTTGTCCAAAGGCTCACTTTTTCCTTGATTGAATCCCAAGATGGTAGTGATAGTACTGGAAAGACTATGCACGGGTATCTTCAGTGCATCTAGCATAGTTTTTGGCATAATACTGAGAGCAGATCCTGGATCAATCAGTAGACGATCAACCTTCATGGAATCGATATATCCTGTATGATATAAAGGACGGTCATGTCGATTATCCTCTAGCAGCATATCGTTCTGCGTAAAGGTAATGTTTGGAATTAATTCCAATACATTATGGCAATGAAGACGAGAGATTGGTTCTGTTTCCAATTTCTTGAGAAAAGTTAGGCAGGTTTCTGCTTGCAGCAGTGCTTCACTCAGAGTTTCTCGAGTCTCTTTAGAGAGGCGTAAGAGCTCGAAGATTGACAATTTAGCTGGTGTATTGGCTAGTTGAGCCAATATATCAAAATTATAAGGCTTTTCAAGTCCTGTAGGAGATGATTTCTTCAATGGTTTGTCAAAGCGGACTTGTTGTTTGCCTTTGTCAGCTGCTGTTGGTTTAGAAGGAACTGTCTCAACAGGAACATTTGAAGGTTCTTCAGTAGAGACTGGTGTTGGAGCTGTAACCGAAGGGACATCAGGAGTTTCTTCAGGAATTTCAGCATAATCTTTCAGATATATTTTTCCTGACCGAGTTCCAGCAAGAACTTCGCCTTCAGGCTCAGGTTCAGGGTTTATCGAAACCATGTTGCAATTCTTCATTTTGTTCTTGGTTCTTTTGTGTTTGATGAGAGCTTCATTCCAGAAACCAAGGCCAACACGAGATTGATTATGTCTCATGGTGATGGCTAAAGGTGCTCGGAGTCCTTTGCCTGAGTTCAAACCAGGAGCAGTGGCTAGATCATAACCCATCTTCGCCATTAATTCACAAGATTGTGAACTATATAGATGGAATGTAGGCTTGTATCTTTCTTCAACTTTAGGTACAGTTTTTACCTCCGTAGGGAGTGAATTTCTTGCCAAGATGAAAGTAGGGGTTAGAGAAAGATTGGGTGTGATACTAGAGGTCACATTACACGACTTAGTCTTCCCAGGCTTTTTTTAGACGAAGGAGTCTTCCGAGGAGAAGAGGAAGATGTCTCAAACTCCGTCATTAAATCTGGGTGAATTCACATAATTTCTCCCTTCTTAGTTGTGACAGGAACAAGTCTTTCATTCTGTGCTGGTGGGATGTTCACAACCTCGAGAGTTGCTTTGGGGATAGGAACAATCCCACTTTCCACCATTAAAGGAGGGAAATCACCGAACTGCATTGAAATCACATTTGCTGTGACTGTCTTGTCTTTGGGTGTCAGTGTCACAGCTCCTGACTTAATCATTTCCTGGATCTTTCCTTTTAATATATAGCAAGACCGGATTGTATGACCCAACATTCTATGATATGGACAGTACTTTGAATGATACGTTTTATTGGCTTCATCAGGCTTTTTGATTTCTGGCAATTGAATCTTGTTACCTTTGAGCAAGCATTTAAAGATACCCTGAACATCATCATCGTCAAAAGAATACTCTTCTTTCGATCGAGGAGGTCTCTGTTGTTGATTTGTTGGAGCTGGGGTAGCTTGAGTAGTTTTGTCTCCTGACTATTACTCTGGAGATTAACTTCAAGAGCCTCTTTTCCTTTTCGATTGTTGGGTCGAGCACTATTGCTAGCACTCTGATTTGATTCTTTGGGAGCCATTTGTACCCCCAAGCCTTTGAAGGTCTCAGCACTGACTTCGGCAGCTTTGGCACTGACGATGAATGAAGGCCAATCTTGGAACTGAGTGGACCCTGTCCACATGCTGATGATTGGTAAGAGATTCGACTTGCAAGTGTCGATAGTAACAGCATCGGGAGTTCCGAGAGGCATTTTGAGGGCTTCTCTTCTGAATCTTTCAATGAAGTCCTCAATAGTTTCATTATTTTTCTATTTAATTCTTATGAGGGCTGACATAGTCATGTCATTGAGCCCTTCATAGAACCGTTCAAGAAACATTTGTTTGAAACCGATAAATGAGGTAATGCACCCACCAGGGAGACTTCTATACCATTCATAAGCCGTTCCTTTGAGACATTCGACGAATACCCGAGTGAGGAGAGCATCGCTTGGTTGCAATTGATCAGTCATTACTTCAAAATGATTAATGACTGACTTGGGGAGGTAGTCCCATCAAAGAAAAAGATGGTCGGAGGTTATATTTTGGTGGATACGATACTTGCTTCCATTCTATCGGATAAGGTTGCTTGATGCCTAACCTTTATAAATCATCCTTCTGTTTGAATGCCTCAAATTGAGTTCGGAGATTCCTTAACTCTTCAGTAACAATTCCAGAAGATTGCGGAGTTGTAACTTGTTGAGTGTAATTGGGAGGAGGGACTGCAGCATATGTACCACCCCAGCTCCGGACTGACTTGGAGTGGGTTGTACAGGAAAATTAGATTGTACCCCCGGAATAGTAGAGGGTTCCGAGTTTGGGACAACAGGAGTATTTAATACCACTGGTGGTGTTGTTTGTTGTACTTGCTGAGTTTGATGCTGAACTTGCATAAGAGTATGCATAGCATTCAATGTATCTGCCATAGCTCGCAACTGTTGTTCCAAGGAAGAAATCCTCTGTTCATGAGCTTCAGTACTAGCCGAAGGTTCATGATTGCCGTCTACCATATAAGTGGTAATCGTTCGAGGAATAGACGATGAAACAGTCTATTCTGAATCATCGCTGTGAGAGTCAATATCTTTCCCGGGGCTATTTACGGGAGTCAATACTGGGAAGTTGGACTCTCCAAGAAAGTCCTCTGTGATTTCCGGATTATCAATTGGATGAGAAGAAGAAGAGACTCTGGTAGAGGCTTCGGTCCTGGATCGGGTGCCGAGGTAAACACCATCTTCAGAATCTGACATAGCATCAGATCGTATTCTACCCCCAATATTTCTGGAGGTCATGTTGACAGAAGCATAAAGAGGTTCATCTTCATCCAATATTGGTTCATATTGAATCCGTTCAAAAACAGATCGTCTTTTTGGTGAACAACAACACTGAATCACAACCCGAGGTTGGAAGTTGCAACCATGCTTTTCATGGCAAATATGAGCAATGTCATAGCCAGATGGAGTGTTGATTCTCCGTTTGTTTTGCAAATGTTCCCGGAGATCTGTAGGAACAGATTGTAAAGTATTTGAAGATAGTTTCTGTGTAAAAACTTGTCTTTTATTCCTCTGTCTTCTCGGTTCTTGAGTGTATAAAGACTGATTAATTTGAGCAACATAGTTCTTGGCATATTCTGCATCAGGGTCTAGTATACTTGTCTCAGTGGAGCCGAGATGATTCTGGTTAAGCTTGTTACGAAGATCCGTAGGAGATATGACTTTGGTATCAGTCTTGGATACTTGTAATTTGCCTTTCTCAGATCGAGAAATTTTGAGAGAAGGAAGATGGACATTATTCCGACTAGGAGTTGGTAATAATCCATCTTTAGAGGAAGTAGCCAAAAGGCGTTTTCCTTTGTTTGATCTAGTAAAAGTACTAGTCAAATTAATCCAGAGGTAAAGACCTTAGGAGTAGAGGAGTTGACTAAAGAGTCTTTCTCCTTGGTTGGCACAATATGTGCAAGTTGAGGGGGAATCATTTGTATGTTCTGTGGAAGAGAACCCCCAGCTTGATTTTGAGAAACAGTCAAAGGACTGTATCGATTGGCATACGCTGACTTTAGTTTGGATTTATGGTCATACGCTGCCTTTTTATTAGCATACGCTGGCTTTGGCTTAGCGTACGCTGCCTGCTGTTGGCTTTTGTACGCTACCTTTGCCGTACGCTGCCCTTTGACTGCCATATGCGCAGAGTCATTAATGGCTAAAGAGCCGACTGCTGTCGTAAGAGTAGAGGAAGAAGAAACTTTGACATGTCCAGAGATGGTTTTCCTTGGACACGCTGACTTGGTTAAAGAACCCACTTTGTCAGCGTGACTAGGAGAAGCCACTGTTGCCGTGTTCAGAGAAACCGAAGCATGCTTCGTTGAAGTTGAAGACGTGTTCTTGTCAGCGTAAGAAGTGACAGAAGCATCTCGGGCTGTCGAAGAAGACTTAGGGACATAGACAGAGCGTCCCTTCTTCTTGGCAGCCAGAAGAGCGGAGGAAGCAGTTCGGCCCTCCTTCGCCTTGTGTATTTCTTCGTAAGCAGATTGGTCGAATTGTACGACCATCGTCTTCTTCGTCGGGCCGATCGACGAAGTATCGCATTGAGTTGTTGCTATCTCGTTGGAGGAGACAACTTTCCCCAGCAGAGTCGCCAATTTGTTTTCCATAAATAAATTTACTTTATTTATTGTGTTTCTGAGAAAATTACAATTGTAGGAATCTAATCTAGAAGACGATTACTTTATCCCTTGGACGATGCGATGAAGAAAACTCGAACTTCGAAGAACTTGGACAGCAACTGGACAATCTCTCTGTTCTTTCTGAATTGTCTGTAGTATCTGATGAAGATGAAGAAACTCTCTTTTATAGAGTTCTAGATAACTGTTCTGAAGCATACGCTCAGTCAGTTACTTGACGTGTGCATAACTGCAGGGACGCGTGGCAAATTCTGGTGGAGACACTTTAGAGTGCGGTTGAAAGTAGTGGAATATATCTAGGAGAGATTGGTGGCATGGATGCCACGTTGCATAACTTCTGAATAAGTGGGTAACTGAGTACAGGACACGTGAGAACGTGTGTTGACTGTACGTTGAAAATCATCCTGGATGCATTTGCTGTAATACGCTGTCTTTGTTGAAGAAGAGTCATACGCTAGCTTTTGAAGGCACATGTCTTGCATATGCTGACTTGGACAGTGTAGAGCCATATAAAGCTGATACGCTCACTTTATTGATAAGGAGTCGTACGGAGTCTATACGCTCATTTGATTGGCAAGGAGTCGTATGGAGTCCATACGCTCACTTGGTTGGCAAGGAGTCGTATGGAGTCCTTATGCTCAATTGGTTGGCAAGGAGTCGTATGGAGTCCATACGCTCACTTGGTTGGCAAGGAGTCGTATGGAGTCCATACGCTCACTTGGTTGGGCAAGGAGTCGTATGGAGTCCATACGCTCACTTGGTAAGGCAAGGAGTCATATGGAGTCCATACGCTCACTTGGTTGGGCAAGGAGCCGTATAGAGTCCATACGCTCACTTGGTTGGAAAAAGAGCCGTATGCATTGAGGAAGGAGACACGTGGCTGTCTTCAATCTTCTCAAATACGCCATATCTTCTAATACTGACAAATATCTCTTGAGCGTTGTGCTGCAGATATGATGGCTGACAGACTGTCAGAAATGACAGTAATGATGGCTGTACATTTATGATGGCTACTGAGCTGTCCTCGTAAGAGACAAAAATCAATTCTCGAAAACCTATACGACGGCTAATCTTCATAGGGCAGCTATCTTTGCACGAAAGACGAAGTGTCAGATTCATCCTTCATTAAATATATGCTGTGCTGTCATCTCAAGAAATATTAAAATATTCACTGAGCGTACGGCCTTTAGATGAGCGTATGGCCTTGGCTGAGCGTATGGCCTTGAGCGTATGGTTTTGACTGAGCGTATGGCCTTGAGCGTATGACTTTGGCTGAGTCTTATGTCAGCGTGTCATAATTTTTCACACCCTACAACATGATGTGTTTCATGTGTCCCAATTACGTGGGTATATCTCGGATCTGAGTCATGTCCTTGACCATTCTGAGTTAGTCGTTGGTACCGACCTAACTTACGAGGAACAACCCGTGTCTATTTTGGACTGGCGAGAGAAGGTACTCAAGAATCGGACGATAAGCCTTGTCCGTGTTTCTTGGAACCATCACTCTTCGGGAGAGTCAACTTGGGAGCGCGAGGACGAGATCAGATCTCGGTATCCGTATTTGTTTGACTAATGAGGTATATTTTTACGCCTTATTGACACGATTCCATGCTTATCTGCACCTGCTTGTTTTGCACCTTGTGATGTATGATAATAACTGCTATGATAGTTAACTTGTACATGATTGTGCCTTGCTTGCCATGATTTCACTATCCTGTCTTGGCTGGAATTCCGAGGACGGAATTTTTCTAAGAAGGGTAGAGATGTCACTCCCCGATCCTGGAATACGTATTTTAATACGTAAACCGATAGATTGTATTTACCTTGTATTTATACTATATTTATTATGCTGTATTTCTTCATGCATTTCCCAAAATAATATTTCGTAATTTATTTTCTGCATTTGGGCCTACAATTTTTGCTCATTTGGGAAACCTATTTTTGGTTCACCCTTTGGTTCATCATGAACCCTTGGGTTCAAGATTCTATATAATAACTCATCTCATTCTCTCTCCTCTCATTTATTTCCTCTCATTTATTTTCCTCCACCAACCAAGGCAAGTATCAACTTGCTCAAGAGATGGATCCATAAATTTTTGCTAATGTTTTTCTTACAAAATTATTTGTCAAAATATGTTCTTCTCCTCAATCTATACTAGTTTAGAACTTGAAAATTTCTATTTTGAAGCTTTGATTTTTGTAGATCTAAGTTTTAACCATTTTCGGATTTCCTTGGTTTTGATCTTGCAAACTTCATTTTTTTTTCGAGTTTTGATTGTTCCATGTTGTAGAAAATTTTGTTCTACCCCATTTTGACCTATTGGAGTCCCAATTTGGGCTTAAGATGAGGATTCTATGGACCTTAGAAGTTCTAGGGCTCATGGTGTTCTTGCTCTCAGCCAAGAGGAAGGAGATGACCCTGTAGCTGTTCGCACGCGCAACCTCTTGGCCCAGCGCTTTTTAGCGAAGGGCGCAGCTCTCTCTTGGCCCAGCGCTTTTAGCGAAGGGCGCAGCTCTCTCGTGGCCCTGCGCAGTCTAACCCTGCGCAGTCTGACCCTGCGCAACCTGATCCTGCGCAGTCTAACCCTGCGCAACCTGACCCTGCGCAACCTGACCCTGCGCAGCCTGACCCTGCGCAGTCTAACCCTGCGCAGTCTGACCCTGCGCAACCTGACCCTGCGCAGCCTGACCCTGCGCAGTCTAACCCTGCGCAGTCTGACCCTGCGCGATCTGATCCTGCGCAGTCTGATCCTGCGCATTCTGACCCAGCGCGCCCTGACCTGGGCTCCTTTATATTTTATATTTTTCTTATATTATATTGCTTATATATATATATATATATAGGTGAATGTTTGTGTATGCTATATATCCTTACGCCTTTTGTCCTGAGCATGATATGAGCACTAATGTGATCTCGGTGAACAAGTGTTCCCACCTGATACATGTACCTGAATGCCCCAGTTCTTGTTCCTGCTCGACAAATGACTCGTAACTCCACGTGGCGTATTTGCAATGATGCATTACACTAAGGAGGGTAGAACATGTTGACATACTGATTGACATGGATCCTCACTTAGGGTACTCATACTAAAGTATGACCTTTTAGGAGGATAATCATGCAGGCCACAGCATGTGAGTCCAAGATTTCACCTAGGGTTAAACTAGGCAACTAAATATACTAGATGCATGGGGAGGGCAGAATCCCGAGATCGTGTTACACCACCCGCCTTGAGATATTGTCTTGACGCGCCGGCTGGTCTCCACGGATACTGTGTCATCTGCAAACGAGTGGATGACTGTATCCGATTAATTCATGATATATATTATATGTTTTGGCAAGGTGGCCTTACGAGGGACCTGTGCCCAATAACACCTGTCTACGCGAACCCCTGGGTTGGCTAGCCTTGCTGGAAAGATACGATCTGAGGATTTTCTAAATAACTTGATGCGAGGATAACCTCGTCCCACTAGAAACTCGTAGGCTTGATTGGCCGCGAAAATGACTTGCTTGTGTCCTATTACCTTCCGTGATTAACTGAGGGAAGCGGACTGTCATGGTACGTGATCCAACCCATGTTCTTGTTTGATTGTTGGGTTGGTTATCGTACTATGACAGGCTGTGGACCGAAGTTATGAACGGAAGACTTATTCTGGTTGTGAAGTGCTACTTCTGTGAATGACTGAGGAACATGGTCTATCATGGTACATGATCCAACCCATGTTCTTGTTTGATTTTTGGGTTGGTTATTGTGCTGTGATAGGCTATCGACCGAAGTCACGATCAGGAGATTTATTGTTTATACCTTTTAACTTATGTGAAAGTTATAGAGTACGACACGTCCCGACTCCATGCGGCACCTTTTGTCCTTGTTTGGTTGTAAGGGCGCCATATGGGTTCGAGGATGTTACGCTACCCTTTAATAGTAGCATAAGTATTACTAATGTCAATCATTCTATTAACTGGGTTTTTAATCTTAACTCTTGTGCCCCTTTGGCGGTACTTGCTATTCGGGGCTGACCCCGCTGGTTTTGTTTGGCCAGATCTCGTAGCAGAGCCGGAGGACACGATCTTCCTTCCTGACATCCATGGTGCATACTAGGAGCATGGCGGTTCGGGGACTCGAGTGGGTTTCTTCTCCACCACTCCTGCCTTTACTTTGTGCGGCGTTTAGCCACCGGCACCTGTTAGCCGGATTAGTTGATATTTTGTGTCAGTACAGAATTGTAAAGAAACAGACTGCAGCTGTGTATAATTTTGTACTCCTGACTCTCTGAGATAGCTAAATTATAAAGCTAGTCTCTCATGATCATTTTGATGAAGCGTCGGGGACGCCTTACTGCTTTATCTTTAATGTTCATTTAATTGCTGATGTGACTTGATTGATTGAGACATAAAACTCTGAGGGACCATAGGAGACTTGATTGTAGCACGTACCCCCTAGTCTCTCGACAGCCACGATCGCCGTATGACGTTACGTACCTCATATGGAGTAGCTGGCCTAGTCCGTCTCCGTATTTCGGTACTGGGGCGTGACAAGGTTTTAGTGGTGGCCCATGCAGGTTTCTTTTTCAGACTTGTGGGGTACTGCGAATTATTAGGAGTCTCAATCAAAACTTGTTCCCCTTGAAATTCTGTTTCGAATTCTCTGTCCTTGCCTTGATCTCTAACCTGACTTGCATCCTCGAAATCTTCCTCGTTCGGACTTGATAATCTTATATCTTTCTCTATAGGGGTGCTTCATTCTCAGTAGCGGGTGAGGCCCATGAGGAAGAGCAGCGAGAGCATGGCTCGACTGGGCACTAGCAGGGGAGAGAACCTTCCCCAGGGCAGATACGAGCAGAAATGGAACCAGAGGCAGTGCAGCCGCAGGTTATCAAAACTCCTGCAGCACCAGCAGCGACGGCAGTACCAGATGCCATAGCACTCCTGGAGATCATCCAGGGGATTCTTGTCACTCACCAACAGCAACAGACTTAGCAGCAGGAGCAGAACGTGTTGCTGAACCAAGGAATTCAGTTAGCTCTTGAGAGGAGTACCGGGGTTGACTCGGGAGCATCTGGAAGGTTTCGTCGCTTGAACCCGAGGTATTTTGATGGCACGGAGGATGCCATCACTGCGGATGCATGGATTCAAGACATCGAAGCCATTCTTGTGGCAGCCAAGGTTCCAGATGATGAGAAGGTTGATCAGGTCAAATTAGTACTTCAGGATCTTGCCCGCGACTGGTGGGCATCAGAAGAAGTTGGTATAAGATGCCCTGTTCGTTGGACCACCTTCAGTGAAAGATTCAAGGTTAAGTATTTTGGCGTAGTAGCTCGATATGAGCTCCAGCAGAAGTTTATTAGTCTCAAGCAAGCAGGCAAGACCGTAGATGGGTATGCAGCAAAGTTTTGCAGATTGTGCCGTTTCGCACCAGCAATGGTGGCAACGGAGCCAGAGAAAGCTATGAGGTTCCAGCAAGGACTTCATTTGGAACTATTACAGCTTGTGGAGGGACACGACTACCAGACGTTTGACGCTGTTTTGACGGCCGCTCGGAGGCACGAGCTTACCCAGCAGAGGTTGGCATCGAGGACAGGAGGTCAGAAGAGGTCCCATTCCCAGGTTGGAGGAGGAGGAATACAGCGAACATCGGCACCAGCACCCGGTGTACGTATTCATGATGCGGGAGCGCCGCGGAGGACGGCCGTGTCAACTAATACAGCGCCAGTTCGGCATCAGCAGCCGAAGAACCAACAGTAGCGTCAGGGAGCACCCCAGGGCTGTACATTCGGTGGGAAGGCAGGGCACACGAGGGAGGTGTGCCGGTCAGCGAATGGCTTATGCTTGAGGTGTGGTAGTTCAGACCACCGTATCTCCACTTGTCCTGTGATGCAGAGGCCAGAAGGGCCAGCTCAGCAGTTTCCAGCATTGCCAGCTCCGGTGGCAACCCCGAGTGGAGGGCCAGTATTAGTAGTCAGGCCCCTAGCCCAGCGTCTACCAACGCAGGCTCAGATGTTCTGCCAAGCACAGGAAGCCGAAGGCCCTCAGAGGCAGCAATAGCATGGTCGAGGAAGGCCGCAACAAGGGGCTCCGCGGGGCCAGGGCCAGGCTCTCACATTATCCTTGGGAGAGGCTCTAGCGTCTAGCGACGTAGTGGCAGGTAAAATTCTCGTCACCCTCATTTTCCGCTGTAGCATTATTTGATTCAGGCGCTACCCATTCATTCATCTCTGCACAATATGCTACACGGATTGGATTAGAGTTTGAGGCATTGCCGGAGAGGATAGATATACTCACCGGCAATGGACTCGTAGAAGTTAGCAGAGTGCGCTTTTCATGTCCGGTAGAGGTGTGTGGGCATTTATTGCCCGCATCATTGATAGAATTCCCTATGGGGAATTTCGATGTTGTTCTTGGCATGAACTGGTTGAGAGATAGTCATGCGACAATTGATTGTAGAGGAGGTAGGGTTATATTCAGTATTCCTGGGATGGAACAGTTCATCTTTACTCGAACCTTGAAGAATCAGGCCGGAGGCGCCATCTCAGCAGCAGTGTCAGAACCAGGACAGATTCCGAGAGTGGTCGAAGATTTTCTCGACGTCTTCCCTGATGAGCTCCCAGGGATACCTCCAGTTAGAGAGGTAGAATTTAGCATTAAGTTGAACCCTGGAACGATGCCTATTGCAGATAGAGTTTACAGAATGTCGCCGTCAGAACAGGATAAGTTGTATCAGCATGAAGAAGAGTTGAAGTCTAAGGGATTCATCCGAGACAGTAAATCGCCCTGGGCTGCGCCAGTGATTCTAGTTCCCAAGAAGGATGGGTCGACGAGGATGTGCATCGACTACCGCAAGCTGAATGCAGTAACAGTGAAGAATAAGTACCCACTACCAGGATTGATGACCTGTTTGACCAGTTGAGCAAGGCCAGCGTCTTTTCCAAGATCGATCTTCGGTCAGGATACTATCAGGTAAGAGTCCGGGAGCAAGACATACCGAAGACAGCATTCAGATCTAGATATGGGCATTATGAGTTTTTAGTAATGCCCTTTGGACTAACCAATGCCCCCGCAGTATTCATGGATTTAATGAACCGCATGTTTCTGCCGTATTTGGATAAATTTGTGGTGGTGTTCTTAGATAATATTCTTGTCTATTCCAGCAGTGAAGAGGAGCATGAGAAACATCTTAGGACTGTCTTGCAGACATTGAGGGAGCATCAACTTTATGCGAAGCTTGACAAGTGTGAATTCTGGTTAGACCACATTTCGTTCCTGGGACATGTAATTTCTGGAGCAGGAGTGTCAGTGGATCCGAAGAAGATTGAGGCCGTAGAGCATTGGCCGGTCCCGAGAACGGTTGCAGAAGTGCGAAGTTTCTTAGGATTAGATGGTTACTACAGAAGGTTCGTGGCGGACTTTGCCAGGATCTCTGCGCCCTTAACGCGTTTGACGCACAAGGACGTTGAATTTGTTTGGTCAGCTAGCTGTCAGGCATCATTTGAAGAATTGAAGAAGAGATTGATCTCAGCCCAGATCTTGACGCTTCCAGTAGGAGGGGGAGGCTTTACAGTATATTGTGACGCATCAGGGAAGGGTCTTGGATGTGTATTGCTGCAGCACGGAAAGGTGATAGCATATGCGTCTCGGCAGCTTCGAGACCATGAGAAGAATTACCCGACACACGATTTGGAGTTAGCAGCGGTGGTGTTTTCACTCAAGTTGTGGAGGCATTATTTATACGGGGATCGGGTAGAGATCTATACTGATCATAAGAGTTTGAAATACGTGTTCACGCAGCGAGATTTGAACATGAAGCAAAGAATATGGTTAGAACTGCTGAAGGATTTTGATTTAGATCTTCAGTATCATCCAGGCAAGGCGAATATAGTTGCAGATGCACTGAGTAGGAGAGGCAGTGCCTTTATCTTGACCTCGCAGAAGCATATTTTAGAAGACCTTCAGAGTATGGGAATCGAAGTAGTTTTGCCAAGGGATATAGGAAGAATGACCAGTATGCAGATTCAGTCAACCTTAGTAGAGAGGATAAGGGCAGCACCAGCAGGAGATCCACAGATTCAGAAATTACGGTCGGAGTGTGAATCAGGCCGTAGGAAGGAGTTAGTGATTCATGAAGATGGTACGCTCAGGTTTGGAAACAGACTCTGTGTACCGAGTGGAGACCTTCGGCAAGAAGTTATGTCCGAAGCTCATAGTTCTATTTACTCCATTCATCCAGGAGGAACGAAGATGTATCGAGATATCAGGCAGTTCTTTTGGTGGAATGGCATGAAAAGAGAGATAGCGAGATTTGTATCCAAGTGTCTGGTATGTCAGCAGGTGAAAGCCGAGCAGCAGAGACCAGCAGGATTGCTACAGCCGCTTCCTCTCCCAGAATAGAAATGAGAGCACATCACGATAGATTTTGTGACTGGTTTACCTAGATCCCCGACTGGTAAGAATGCAGTCTGGGTAATAGTAGATCGACTCACGAAGGTCGCTCATTTCCTTTCCTTCCGAGTTGGACAGACTACTGAGCAGTTAGCAGAAATGTACATGAAGCAGATAGTAAGGCAACACGGTGTTCCAGTTAGTATAGTATCAGATCGGGATACGTGGTTTACTTTCCATTTTTGGCGGAGCTTACACCAAAGTTTGGGGACCAAGTTAAGATTCAGTACTGCTTATCATCCACAAACCGACGGGCAATCAGAAAGAACCATTCAGACATTAGAAGATATGCTGCGGGGCGTGTACCTTAGATTTTGGCGGATCTTGGGAGGATCACCTTCATCTAGTGGAGTTCTCCTATAACAACAGCTATCAGGCTAGCATTCAGATGGCCCCGTTCGAAGCATTGTACGGAAGGAAGTGCAGGTCCTCTTTGGCATGGGACGACGTCGAAGAACGAAAGTTGTTGGGGCCAGAGATGATCACGCAGACGGTGGAGATAGTAAAGTTGGTCAGAGAGCGCCTTCGAGTTGCACATGACCGACATCGTCATTGGGCAGATCAGCATCGTAGGCCTCTAGAGTTTAGAGTTGGCGACCAAGTGTTTCTGCGGATATCACCTACTCGGGGTATCATCAGATTTGGAACCCGAGGAAAGCTTAGCCCAAGATACGTTGGTCCTTTTAAGATTCTCGCTCGGGTAGGCGATGTGGCTTATCGACTTGCCCTTCCGTCTTCGTTAACTGGCATACATGATGTGTTTCATGTGTCCCAATTACGTGGGTATATCTCGGATCCGAGTCATGTCCTTGACCATTCTGAGTTAGTCGTTGGTACCGACCTAACTTACGAGGAACAACCCGTGTCAATTTTGAAGCTTTGATTTTTGTAGATCTAAGTTTTAACCATTTTCGGATTTCCTTGGTTTGATCTAGCAAACTTCATTTTTTTCGAGTTTTGATCGTTCCATGTTGTAGAAAATTTTGTTCTACCCCATTTTGACCAATTGAGTCCCAATTTGGGCTTAGGATGAGGATTTTATGGACCTTAGAAGTTCTAGGGCTCATGGTGTTCTTGCTCTCAACCAAGAGGAAGGAGATGACCCTGTAGCAGTTCGCGCGCGCAGCCTCTTGGCCCAGCGCTTTTTAGCGAAGGGCGCAGCTCTTTCTTGGCCCAGCGCTTTTAGCGAAGGGCGTAGCTCTCTCGTGGCCCTGCGCAGTCTAACCCTGCGCAGTCTGACCCTGCGCAACCTGATCCTGCGCAGTCTAACCCTGCGCAACCTGACCCTGCGCAACCTGACCCTGCGCAGCCTGACCCTGCGCAGTCTAACCCTGCGCAGTCTGACCCTGCGCAGCCTGACCCTGCGCAGTCTAACCCTGCGCAGTCTGACCCTGCGCGATCTGATCCTGCGCAGTCTGATCCTGCGCATTCTGACCCAGCGCGCCCTGACCTGGGCTCCTTTATATTTTATATTTTTCTTATATTTTATTGCTTATATATATATATATAGGTGAATGTTTGTGTATGCTATATATCCTTACGCCTTTTGTCCTGAGCATGATATGAGCACTAATGTGATCTCGGTGAACAAGTGTTCCCACCTGATACATGTACCTGAATGCCCCAGTTCTTGTTCAAGCTCGACAAATGACTCGTAACTCCACGTGGCGTATTTGCAATGATGCATTACACTAAGGAGGGTAGAACATGTTGATATACTGATTGACATGGATCCTCACTTAGGGTACTCGTACTAAAGTACGACCTTTTAGGAGGATAATCATGCAGGCCACAGCATGTGAGTCCAAGATTGCACCTAGGGTTAAACTAGGCAACTAAATATACTAGATGCATGGGAAGGGCAGAATCCCGAGATCGTGTTACACCACCCGCCTTGAGATATTGTCTTGACGTGCCGGCTGGTCTCCACGGATACTGTGTCATCTGCAAACGAGTGGATGACTGTATCCGATTAATTCATGATATATATTATATGTTTGGCAAGGTGGCCTTACGAGGGACCTGCGCCCAATAACACCTGTCTATGCGAACCCCTGGGTTGGCTAGCCTTGCTGGAAAGATACGATCTGAGGATTTTCTAAATAACTTGATGCGAGGATAACCTCGTCCCACTAGAAACTCGTAGGCTTGATTGGCCGTAAAAATGACTTGCTTGTGTCCTATTACCTTCCGTGATTAACTGAGGGAAGCGGACTGTCATGGTACGTGATCCAACCCATGTTCTTGTTTGATTGTTGGGTTGGTTATCGTACTATGACAGGCTGTGGACCGAAGTTATGAACGGAAGACTTATTCTGGTTGTGAAGTGCTACTTCTGTGAATGACTGAGGAACATAATCTATCATGGTATATGATCCAACCCATATTCTTGTTTGATTGTTGGGTTGGTTATTGTGCTGCGATAGGCTATCGACCGAAGTCACGATTAGGAGATTTATTGTTTATATCTTTTAACTTATGTGAAAGTTATAAAGTACGACACGTCCTGACTCCATGCGGCACCTTTTGTCCTTGTTTGGTTGTAAGGGCGCCATATGGGTTCGAGGATGTTGCGCTACCCATTAATAGTAGCATAAGTATTACTAATGTCAATCATTCTATTAACAGGGTTTTTAATCTTAACTCTTGTGCCCCTTTGGCGGTACTTGTTCGGGGCTGACCCCGCTGGTTTTGTTTGGCCAGATCTCGTAGCAGAGCCGGAGGACACGATCTTCCTTCCTGACATCCATGGTGCATACTAGGAGCATGGTGGTTCGGGAACTCAAGTGGGTTTCTTCTCCACCACTCCTGCCTTTACTTTGTGCGGCGTTTAGCCACCGGCACCTGTTAGCCGGATTACTTGATATTTTGTGTCAGTACAGAATTGTAAAGAAACAGACTGCAGCTGTGTATAATTTTGTACTCCTGACTCTCTGAGATAGCTAAATTATAAAGCTAGTCTCTCATGATCATTTTGATGAAGCGTCGGGGACGCCTTACTGCTTTATCTTTAATGTTCATTTAATTGCTGATGTGACTTGATTGATTGAGACATAAAACTCTGAGGGACCATAGGAGACTTGATTGTAGCACGTACCCCCTAGTCTCTCGACAGCCACGATCGCCGTATGACGTTACGTACCTCATATGGAGTAGCTGGCCTAGTCCGTCTCCGTATTTCGGTACTGGGGCGTGACACCAGTACACCACGACTCAATATATATATATATATATACACACACACACACATACACAAATACACACACACTTATATATATATATAAGTGTGTGTGTGTGTGTGTATTTGTGTATGTGTATGTGTGTGTGTGTGTGTTTTATATATATATATATATATATATATATATATATATATATATATATATATATATAAGTGTGTGTGTGTATTTGTGTATGTGTGTGTGTGTGTGTTTATATATATATATATATATATATATATATATATATAATATATATAACACACACACACACACATACACAAATACACACACACATACACAAATACACACACACAAAAAAAAAAAAAAAAAAATATATATATATATATAAAATATATATATATATATATATATATATATATATATATATATATATATATATATATATATATATATATAAAATATATATATATATTCGGCACACACACACAAATATATATATTCGGCACACACGCACATATCTATATTCGAGGATATATATAATATAATATATTATAATATATATATATATATAGGAGTATATATAGGAGTATATATAAACTTTGGACCGAAACCGAAACCAAAACCAAACCGAATTTAGTATATTCAAAACCGAAACCGAACCGAATTTAGTTTATTCAAAACCGAAACCGAATAAGTAAATTTAGTATATTGAAAACCGAAACCGAACCGAATTTAGTATATTCAAAACCGAAACTGAAACCGAATTTAGTATATTCAAAACCGAAACCGAATAAGTAAATTTAGAATATTGAAAATCGAAACCGAACTGAATTTAGTATATTCAAAACCGAAACCGAATAAGTAAATTTAGTATATTGAAAACCGAATACCTATCGGATATGACCAATACCAAATCGATAAGGCCAATATGAATCCTAGCTATACGGCCGATACATGTACATATCGGATAGGACGATACCAATTTGTTAAGGCCAATACCAATCTGATACGTCCTATACCAAACCGATAGATCGATACTAATCTGATACGGTCGATACTAAGTACATCTGGCCTATACCAGCGGATCCACCAATTACTGCACGATAGGCCCAAGGACTCTAGTTACATCCGGTTATTGGTGAGTACATGATTACATAGTAATTCTGTTAGTCTTATGATATAGATTTTTACCTCCAATCTGCGATGGATCGTTACTTCTTTGATCGTACATGGATGTACAAATGACAACACGAGAGCAGAATATGTGTGAGTGGCAATTTTCAGGCAGGCGTGGAAGTATTTCTTAAGTATGCCATGAACAAAGCTCAGTACATGGACGGTACCAAAATCAAGTGTCCATGTCGTAATTGTCGCAATAGACGTTACGAAGAAGTGGTGACTGTGAGAGATCATTTGACCCGTAAGGGTTTCGTACGTGATTATGACATATGGTCATCGTAAGGTGAACTATAAGAAAAGACAGGTTGCGAATGCTGCTACTTATGCTTTTAATGATAATGCTACAACGGATTTTGTCATCGAAGACGAAGGATGCTCTGTTGATTATGGAGACCTGCAGAATCTTGTACGAGATATGGTGTACGATGCGACAGGGACTAATTTTGATACGGAGGATCCTAATCCCGAGACGAAGGAGTTCTATGATATATTTCAGGATGCAGATACTCCTCTACATCCTGGTTGTGATACTCATTCCGTACTGTCAGTGACGATGTGGTTGTTGAGCATAAAGTCTGATTTTAACTTGCCACAAGCTTGCTATGATCGAATTACACAACTAGCGAGAGATATCTTACTGAAGGAATCAAAAAAGCTCCCAAAAAACTTCTATAAGTCAAAGATGATGGTCTGAAAACTGGGACTGGAGTACGATAAGATAGATTGTTGTCGCAACGGTTGCATGTTGTACTACAAGGAGAAGGAGGACATAGAAAGTTGCAGCTTTTGTAATGCGGATCGTTACAAGCCAGTAAAGGGAAAGGAAAGTCAACTAAAAAATGACGTCCTTACAAGTATATGCATTACTTTTCGATCACGAAGCGCTTGCAGAGGATGTATATGTCTCTGAATACAGCTGCACACATGACGTGGCACAACGAAGAACGCACAAAGGACGATGGAGAATTGTCACATCCTTCGGACGGAGAGGCATGGAAACATTTTGACTTGTGTCATCCAGATTTTGCTGCAGAGCCTAGAAATGTACGGCTGGCGCTATGTTCTGATGGCTTCGCCCCTTTCGGGCAGTCGGGATATCAATACTCCTGCTGGTCGATCATTCTTACCCCTTATAATCTGCCACCATGGATGTGTATGAAGACTCCTTATATGTTCTTGACAGCTATCATACCGGGGTCCCAAAAATTTGACGAAGAATATCGATATATATTTACAGCCGTTGGTGGATGAGCTTAAACAACTGTGGAAGATCGGCGTCGCGACCTATGATATTTCAAGGAAACAGAACTTTCAGATGAGAGCTTCACTAATGTGGACAATAAATGATTTCCAGCATACGGTATACTGTCGGGATGGAGTACTCACGGCAGGATGTCTTGTCCGATATGCATGGAAAATAGTAAGGTGTTCCGCCTTAAGCATGGAGGAAAATCTTCTTTCTTTGACTGTCACCGTCAATTTCTGCCCGTGAGTCATCCTTGGAGAAAGAACAAGGACGCATTCAGAGCTGGAAAACAAGAATTTTCTCATCCGCCTGCCAGATTGTTGGGATACGATATTTGGGATGATGTAAAGGACTTGCCCTCCGTAATTGAAGATCCATCGAACAATTGTGTCGAGGGGTTCGGACAAAGTCATAACTGACCCAAGCGGAGTATCTTCTGGGACTTGCCTTATTGGAAAGATAATCTTATAAGGCATAATCTTGATGTCATGCATATCAAAAAGAATGTGTTCGATAATATCTTCAATACCGTCATGGATATTAATGGAAAGAAGAAGGACAATCCAAAAGCAAGACAAGACATTACCGAGATATGCAAGCGTCCTCATCTGAACTTGATACAAATGGGAGCTGGTGGACAATTAACTAAGCCGGTAGCACAATACACATTGAACAAGGAAGATAGATTAATAATCTGCAAGTGGATATCTACTTTAAGATTTCTCGACGGCTATGTGTCGAATTGTCTAGATGCGTTGATCTCAATGAACTCAAGCTAACGGAAATGAAGAGTCACGACTGCCACGTGTTTATGGAAAGAGATGAAGGAGCAGATCTCTAAGGGATGTTATAGAGTCAACCCGAAGGAGGCCAAAGAGATGAAGGACCAGATCAACGAACTGAAGTCTCTGGGATTCATTCGAGACAGAGCTTCACCCTGGGGAGCACCTGTCTTGTTTGTGCCCAAGAAGGATGGAACGGTGAGGATGTGCATCGACTACCGGGCGCTGAACAATGTCACAATCAAGAACAAGTACCCTCTGCCCCGGATCGATGACTTATTTGACCAGTTGAGTGGAGCCAAGGTGTTTTCCAAGATTGATCTCAGGTCTGGCTATCATCAGATCAAGGTCAAGAAGGAAGATATTCCCAAGACGGCATTCAACACCAAGTATGGGCAGTTTGAATTCTTGGTCATGCCGTTTGGTCTGACGAATGCTCCTGCTGTGTTCATGAACCTTATGAACAAGGTTTTCCATGAATACTTAGACCAGTTTGTCGTCGTTTCATTGATGACATACTGATCTATTCGAAGACGAAGGAGGAGCACGAAGAGCACCTCAGGAAAGTTCTAGAAACTTTGAGGAAGGAGAAGCTGTACGGTAAGCTATCCAAGTGTGAATTCTTTCTAGACAAAGTAGATTTTCTTGGCCATGTTGTCACAGGAGAAGGAATTTCTGTGGATCCTAAGAAGATAGCTGCTGTGGAGAAGTGGCCTACCCCAAGCTCAGTTGCTGACATCAGAAGTTTCTTGGGCTTGGCGGGCTACTACCGGAAGTTTGTGAAGGATTTTGCTAGAATTGCTGAACCAATGACGAAGCTGACTCGAAAGAATGAGAAATTCATCTGGACGGAGGACTGTCAAGCAGCGTTTGAGGAGTTGAAGAAGAGGCTCACTACTGCACCAATCCTTGCGCTACCCGCAGGATCCGGTGGTTTCACAATCTATAGTGACGCCTCAGGCAAAGGACTGGGTTGCGTTCTTCAACAACATGGGAAAGTGATTGCTTAAAATCTAGGCAATTACGGACTCATGAGAAGAACTATCCCACTCATGATCTGGAGCTTGCTGCAGTGATCTTTGCGTTGAAGCTTTGGAAACATTATCTCTATGGAGAGAGAGTGGAAATATACACAGATCATAAAAGTCTGAAGTATGTTTTCACTCAGAAAGAGTTAAACATGAGGCAAAGGAGATGGTTAGAGTTAATGAAGGACTTTGACATCGACCTGCAATACCACCCGGGTAAGGCTAATGTGGTTGCTGATGCACTTAGTCGATACCCAGTGGCGATGTTCTTAACCAAGGAGAGGCACCTGTTGGAGGACATCGAGAAGCTTGAACTGGAGATTGTACTGCCTGGACGGAAGGAATTGGATGCTGATTCTGTAATGATGAAGTTGCAAGTGAGCTCGTACCTGATGGACAAAGTCAAGGAGACGCAATTTCAAGACGAGGCACTTTGCAAGCTGAGAGATCAAGTGTTACCAGGAACACTGGAGGGTTTCTCAATCGCCAGCGATGGAGCTCTGAAGAATGGTACGAGGCTTTGTGTACCGACTGGTGAATTAAGAAATGAGTTGATGAAGGAAGCGCATCAGTCTCAATATTCCATACATCCTGGAGCCAATAAGATGTATCGGGATATGCGCACTATTGTCTGGTGGAGTAGAATGAAGAAAGATGTCACCAGGTATGTCGCTAGATGCTTGATCTGTCAACAAGTGAAGGCTAGCAGACAGAGGCCTGCAGGACTTCTACAACCGCTGGACATTCCAGAATGGAAGTGGGAACACATCACGATGGATTTCGTGTCAGGACTGCCTCGTTCCCAAGGAGGGAAGGATGCCATCTGGGTAATTGTGGATCGACTAACCAAGTCAGCTCACTTTATCCCCTTCAAAGTTGGTTTATCCACTGAGAAGTTGGCAGCATTGTACATGCGGCATATCTACCGGATTCATGGAGTACCGGTAAGCATTGTATCTGACCGAGACACTCGTTTACCTCACATTTTTGGAAAAGCTTGCATGACAGCTTGGGAACTCAGTTGAAGTTCAGCACGGCTTATCATCCCCAGACAGATGGGCAATCTGAGAGGACTATTCAGACACTTGAATATATGCTGCGAGCTTGTGTTTTGGAATTTGGAGGATCGTGGGAAGACCATCTGCACTTGGTAGAGTTTTCTTACAATAACAGCTACCAAGCCAGTATTGGTATGACCCCGTTTGAAGCGCTTTATGGACGTCGTTGCCGTACACCATTGGCATGGGACGACGTTGGTGAAAGAGTACTGCTGGGTCCAGAAATGGTGACTGACGCAGTAGAGAAGGTGAAGTTTATCAGAGACAGACTCAGAATTGCTCAAGACAGACAGAAGCACTGGGCAGATAGCAGTCGTCGACCACTGGCATTTGAAGAAGGAGATAAGGTCTTCGTGAAGATTTCTCCTACCAGAGGTACAATCAGATTTGGCAGAGCTGGGAAGCTAAGTCCCAGGTACATTGGTCCGTTTGAAGTTCTGAGCCGGATTGGAGAAGTGGCATATAGGTTAGCTCTACCAGCTAATCTAGAAGGCGTGCACAACGTCTTCCATGTTTCACAGCTCAGAGAATATGTACCTGATGAGAGTCACATTGTAGACCATTCCGAGTTGGAGATCGGACCGAGTCTCACTATACCAGAGAAGCCAGTGGCGATCTTGGACCGAGGCGAGAAGAAGACCAGAACCTCGGTGACTCCTATAGTCAGAGTTATGTGGAGGCACGATTCCCCAGGCGAGTCTACCTGGAAGCGAGAAGATGAGATGCGGGAGAAATACCCGTACTTGTTTGAGACCTGAGGTAATTCCTAACCCTATCTCTTTAAATTTCGAGGACGAAATTTTATAAGGAGGGAAGGTTGTGAAACCCATAGTTTTTAGTTTGCAAAATTATTATTTTTTTTTCTTTAAATCTTTAGTTGTTAAATAAAATTTTATAAGAATAATGTTAAATGTTGATTAAGAATAATTAGTTAATATTGATATTATTTTATTTAGTGTAAAAAATTATTTTTAAAAAAATAATAATTTAACTGGGACTTTTGTATGACAACCCAGACCTAACCAAATTTTGATTCGAAATATTTTAAAGTAAATTATGAAATATTAATTATATTTTTAAATACCATATTTATTGATATTAGGCTAAAATTCTTTGCCATATTAAATATTTAAACCCAATTCTTTAAAAACTATTTTTCAAATTCTTCCCATTTTAGGCTGTATTTGAAAGCCCAATTTAAGCCTATTTTAATAAACCCTTTTAGTGCAAACCCAATAAGAATCCTATAACCCATGGCCCATAAGCCAACCCATTATTATTTATTTTTTTTCTTTCTTGCTGTAACCATAAGAGAAAGGAATGAATAATTTCATTCATTTTCGGTTTGGGGCTTTTCCTTTCCTTCCCGACTCAACGGCTAACCCCTGGCCTTCCCCCGCCGGCCGGCCATTAAGCTGGAGGACTCCTCTCCTCCCCAAAGTTGGTAACTTCCAACTTCACTTTTCTATAAAAACCCTCTCATTCACCCTCACTTCATCCACCATATTTTTTCCCAACCAACCCTTTTCCCGTGCCCGAGCTCCGCCTGGACTGCGCCCTTCCGGCGAGACTTGGCCGACCATACCGCGAATTTAGCGCCACCTTCTTCGTCCGCACGGTCCTGCCAGGCCGATCCCGGCAGCCCCGACCGGCGCCGCTTCCCGCGTCACCACCGACGAACCCGTCACCGCGCCCTGCCGCCGCCTCTGGCCGGCGCCGACCCCCGTTCGTTCCGTGTGTGTTCCGTCGTTCGATCCCGAAGCTTCCCTACGTTGTTCCGTCCGTTTCCCGGTGCTGACTCGTGTCGTTCCTGTTCTGAGTTCCATTTCGGTTCAAGTTGTCGATTGGGTAACCTCTAATCCTGTATTTAAATTTCGTAGTCTATGATGAACACTGGTCCTACAGATTCCTTATGGAATTTGGTTTCGGTAACGTAATGACTACGTTACTATCTCGGCTTTTCCGAGTTCTTCGGGAAAATTATTTTGGTTGCTGGTTTGTTTCTGAGAAATATTTTGGACAGAACAATAATCTGTGAAATCTTCGGGTTTCCAATAAATTTTCGGAAACATTTTTGGAGATTAAATTTAAATCATGAGTTGGTTTAGTTGGTTTATTTTGGGTTTCTTGAGTTCTGTTGGAATTTTGGAGATGTTTCTCTTAGGGAATTTGGATTTGGAATGGTTTCGAGTTTTCGGAAATTCCGTTATTGTATCAGAAATGTTGTGTTGGCTTTGGAAAAAATATATATATGAATTTCGGGTTTTCGGGAGTTATTCTGCAGATTTACGGAGCATTTCCCAGTTTTGGGTTGACCAAAACAGAGGGAGTGCTGCCGAAATTTTTAGAAAATTATAAAAATAATGATTTTCAAATGATTTTCGGATAATATTATATTTTTTGGGCGATGACCATATTGGTCAATGGGCCCCAGTGAAATGCAAACGCACCGGTTCGTCCGGACGTTGAGGCAGAGTAGCTGATTGTGATGATTGGACCAGAGTCTGAGACTCATACTACTTTTACAATTTTATTTAGAATTTATTATGGATAATATTTTAGGCGATTTAAGGGACTAACTTATTTTCCTCTTATTTTAATTCGTGTATCAATTTGTAAGGGCATAAGCCATTCATTTATTTTCTGCAAAAGTTTGTAATCAGTAGGAACAATAAATTTGTGATTTCTGGGATTGAGTAAACGCGTAGGATTAATCAATATTATTATTAATTATTAATTGATAATTCACGATTTTCTCATTTTAAGAAAAGAAATTATATTTTTACATATAATTATAAAACACCAATCTTTTTCCCAATAAGTTAATAAAATACCAAGTTTTATATTCAATTGAAAATTACAAGTTTTCCCGAAAAACCTAAATTGAATTTCTAAATTTAAACTCATTAGTAAACGTTGTGATGTTGTGTTAGCTAGCTAATAACTAAAATAGACTAGGAAAGACAAATAGAGATTGCAACTAGATTTTTCTGGTATTTGTATTTCTGAGTTAGTTCCCCGGAATGTAGGAATTCAAGGAAGAACGTGACCTTTCGAATCCCGAAGTTCAAATCTCGACCAATTGAAATTCAAGGCAAGTACGGTTGTGTTAATTTCAGTTTAATTAATATTAGAATTCTGCATGTTAAATACACAATTGTTACACGTACTCTCTCCTAGAGTAATATTGAATCATTGCATCGGGATAATGGGGAGTAGCGTAGTTATCTATGATCAAAGCCAAATAGTTAATGAATGTGCGAGCTTACCCCTCTTCACACGGGGTTAGGCCGGACCGTATCAATAGGATACAATTGAATCATCCTAAACCGGTCATAGATACTGCTTACTCAAATCACAATTGTTTTATAGTTGAAAATTATTGTTTCAAAATTATTTAATATTGCAAGTTTCTATTTATTATGCAAATTGTTATTTTTCATAATTGTACTTGCTCCTTTCCTGACTGGATACCCCACCCCCAATAGGTCCTATTGATGACTCAGAGCTACTGATTAGTAGCTATTACGACCCAGAGCTGTATCCTGCTATGCTTCCAGAGGAGGTTCCTGATGTTGATGATGATATTTCTGCTTAGATGGAGATTTGTTGTCTTTATTTAAATTAATGTTATTTTAAAAGTGGTGAACTCTTTTGTAATGAACAAGTTTATTTTTATCGTTAAATAAAATATTGTGGCAATTATAAATTCAAATGTTGTTGATTGTACCTGCATATGGAATACAGCTTACTGCCGCCGTCTCAACAACGGTGCAGGCTGGGCATGATCCGAGTCGACCCAAGAAATTGGGATCGGGTCGTGACAATTACTGCCATTGCGTGAGAGAGTTGTTGCCTTCTTCTGTATGGGTTCCGTTGGCCGAGCTATCTACACTCTTCAAGGATATCTGTTCAACTATGTTGACGGTGCAACACATGGTTGAACTTGAGGAGAAGATTGTCTTAACAATTTGCAAGTTAGAGAAAATATTTCCTCCGGACTTCTTCGACAGCATGGAGCATCTACCGATTCATCTAGCATATGAAGTCCGTGTCGGTGCACCTGTTCATTATCGATGGATGTACCCATTTGAGAGGTACATAAAAATCGATATAATTTAAGTTGAATTTTATTTTTAACTACACTGATAATTTGTCTCTCTAGATACCTACACCACTTAAAGAAGAAAGTTGGTAACAAGGCTCATATAGAGGCTTCGATATGCGAAGCATATCTTATTGAGGAGGTATCAAACTTCTACTCCATTTATTTCGATACTCATGTTAAGACAAATCGAAATAGACTTCAAAGGAATAACGAGGATGTTGAGGATGGAGGTATATTCAATGTAAGGGGCAAGCCTATTGAGGCTAGTAAGAAACGGTGGTTGACTTACGATGAGTATGATGCCGCTCACTGATATGTCTTGTTAAATTGTGACATACAAGAAGTGAAAGATTTGGAGAAGTAAGTGACTACACTTACACTCGTTATAATCTCTAATTTGGTGAAGTAACTGACTACACTTATTCTTACTCTCTAACAGTGTATTTAAAGATGAAGTCCAAATGAGGATACCCGATATTACCGATGAAGGACTTCAAAGAGAGGTTGATTGTACCTTTCCATCCTGGTTTCGCAAATACGTAAGTAACTGAGATAATAATTTATGTGGCTACTATTAAAATATATGCATCTAAAATATTTAAATTATCAATATTTGTTTACAGGTTTTATTGCCTGAAATAACACTCACAAATGATAGTATTCGTTATTTGGCATTGGGACCGAAGAAGCATGCAAAGACTTGGCCAGGTAATGTCGTTAATGGCTTCAAGTTTAAGGCAACTCAGAATGCTATAAATGGTGAATTTCTCAATAACGGCTTCAGTACCAAGGATTCTGGTATTTGCATAAGACGCACCATCTATGATGACGAGCCAGACTTTGACTATTATGGAGTACTTCGGGATATTATAGATTTACAATATATAGTACCCCATATGATATGTATATTGTGATGTTCAAATGTGAGTGGTTCGATACGACACCAAATATCGGTTGGAGAGTCGATAAACAATTTGGATTCGTCGATATAAATCATCGTAGGAGGTATAGAGGGTCCGACACGTTTGCGATAGCAAGTCAGGCTGTTCAAGTCTACTATACAAGCTACCCAAGGTGTCGTAGAGATCGATTTGACTGGTAGGCAATATGCAAGATTAAATCTAGAAATACATTCAACGTTGGAGACCCAGCGTACCAAGAGGACCAGATCGAAAAGTCCCAATACTTGGTACAACATTCGGATACCATGGATGTTGAAAATATTATTGAGGAAAATAGAAGGAAGGAAGAGGTTGATACACAAGACTTAGCTGTCAACCAGGGAAGAAAGAGACGTCTTGTTCCAACTATTGAGGATGAGAGAAGAAGAAGAAGAAGAAGAAGAAAGAACTTGATGAGGATGAGGATACAGATGAAGTCGATGATGAGGATGAGGATGAGGATGAGGATGAGGACGAAGCCGAGGACGAGGACGAAGACGATGACGATGACGATGATTAGATTAAATATATATATTAAAAACACTTACAATTATGTGATTTTAGTTTGACATCATAAAAATACTTATAACTAACTTATATGAATTCAGTTTAAACTTCTGCATATTCTTGTGCGATGGCACTCATAGTTGTTTTGTATATGCGGCGTCACTCGTCGCCCTGCTGATGGCTAGCACTCGTCGTGCTAGTGGTGCGGGCCGTGGTGGTTGGTGGTACTGGCCGTGGTGGTGGTGGTGGTCGTGGTCGTGGTCGCATTCAGCCTTTCCGGACGATGTCCCCATCTAGCGAGCCCGATCCGGAGAGTACCCCGGGCACAGACTCATCCCGCCGTCGATCTACACAGGGGCTATAGACACATTCGTCGATGGGGTCTCCATCCGCTAGCGGATCCACCAACGGAACCACAAGTGGATCCACCAGCGGTTGAGCGACAGTGGGCCCCGGAGTACCCCCACATTCAGTTACATCTGGTGACTGGCGAGTACATGCGCGGAGTCGCGGATCCTCCGACGCCACCAGAGAGGCCGATGGGCGAGTTCCGACGAGCGCTATGGCCTGCGGGTGAAGCTGTAGCACCCAGTTTCTAAAATGAGGGTAATTTTGAAATTTTGTAATTATAATAATTTAATAATGATATTTAAACCATGTTATGATTTTTGGTGATTTTTAATTATTTTAAAACTATTTAAAATGTTGAATTATGATTTTGATGGTTAACTAGTGTAATCCTAGAGACTGCATGACCTAGAGACTAACCATGACCATGAGGACCTAACCATGTGATTAGGATGACTAAATGTGACTTTTTAGCCTAAGGGTATTTTGGTCATTTTTTGACTTATTAATGAAAATGAATTTTGATTAATTAGTATTGTGCTAATTGAATTGTTAGAGACTAACCTAGTTTTGACTAAACCTAGATGTTAATGATGCTCATGGATGTTTAGTTAGAAGGTTAGAGACTTAATGGTTAAGTTAGATTAACAATATCTAGATATTTCATAGTAGGATATTTACCCCTTAGGATATTTGTGAAAAAGAAAGCCTTATGACTAGTTGAACCAATAGGAAGGCTTAGAATTGGGCGGACAACTCCTAGCCCCTCATATACATGAAAAACTAACCCTAATTCATCTAATGACCATCCATCAAGTGCCCCCTCCCTTCCTATAAAGAATTCTTAAGAAAACCCTTGCCTCTTTTTACCTCTACATAGAATCCTAAGTGATCTTCCCCAAATTAGAGAGCTTCCCTCTTTGATTTGATTTCCTTTCCCTCACATTCCTCCATCCAAACTTCTCCTAATCCATCCCACACCATCAATGAAGGATTCTATACAAGAATTTGGGCAAGGTGCAAAGGGAGGTGTCCTTTTGGATAGATCTTCGTATCGGAACCGTGTCCTAAAGATTTTCATTGGGATTCCACTCCCAATAGGTAAAACCTATCCTCTAACTTGATTTCCTTTGTATATTAATTAGTTTTGAATCCAAAGGATCCACCCCCATGCATGTGTCCCCTTTAGATTCAATTTTGAGACCATTTGGAGTCCATTTGAGGATGTTTAGGTGTGTCTTGTGTCCTACTTGATAGATCCCAAATTAGGACACCCCATGTGTATGTATGTATGATAATAGTTTAAATAGATATTTAAATTCGGTTTTAGAATAGTTAGAGAGTGGATTGATCTTAGTTAGGATGGTTAGAATGAGTTTCATTTGGATACCTATGTTGATATCCAAGTATCTTGGCCAACCCAAATTCGTCATAATTTTTATCCACGTTTTTATTAACAAAGCAACTTAGAAATGTCATAACTTTTAGCTTAGAACTCCGATTTATCTCCCGTTTTTTTTTTAAAGAACCGTACCGAAGTTAGCTTTCCAAATATTATTTTAATAAGCCAAATTCGTTCTGAAACTTTCTGTAAAATTATTTTAGTGTCAGCTGTACGAAAGACGAACGCGTTTCGGTGTTTTTGCGATTCCGGGAGTTTCCGGACACGAAAATATGATCCGTTTAAAGTTTCGGAAAGCTAACACAAAGGGCTATAACATACTTTAATCCTAGAAGTTAGTGAAGGCTCAATTGGTACAGTATTGATTTTAAGTAGAAGAGTGACTATACGATATATGCATTTTGTGTAACCTATGAGCCTATGTAGTATGGATATTAAATAAATATAGAGTATATAATGCATGATATGTTAGATGAATGAAATAATATATATGATATATATCCTCTTTACATTAATGTATATGTATGGTTGAATGCAAGCATGTAGGAATATAATTAATATAATGTATGTAAGCAATGCATAAATACATGAATGAAAAATGATATACAATGTATGCATGAAAGTATATAATGAATGCTAGGTATGAATGCAAGGTATATATGTAATGATAGACATGAATGCATAATGTATAAATATTTTAATACAATATATAATGATAACATGTATGGTAATGTAGAGTATATGATACAAGCTTGAATGAATGGAGAAAATACATGTATATAGGTAATATAGAATGTAATATATGAATGCAAGCATGCAAGATAATGTATTGTATCCATATATGATGTATTCAACTTAAAGATAATGTAATATATGAAAGGAATGAATGATAATATATAACATGATATGTAAGGTAATGTAAGGTATAAAATTATGATGTGTGCATGTTTGTATGCCTCTATGTTAATGTATAAAATGATATGAATATACAATGTAAGTATGCATGTATGCAGAAATTAATGTAATATAATGTAGAGTATGCATATGTAAGTATAATGTATGCAAGTATATAATGTATTCAAATATGTATGTATGTATAGGTGCATGAATGAATGCAAGTATGCATATATGATATGTATGACTGCATGTATACAATGTAAGTATGTATGTATGCATTTCTATAAACTGAGTTAACCTATAACCTTTTACACACATGCATTCATACACCCTTTGACATCATGTATCCCATGTCACATACACCTACCCATCACTAAATTTTAGAATATTAACACATATCCTTTCACACACATGCCAAACATACACATACTCACTTACTCTTTTACCTCTCTTTCTCTCTATATATATGTATGTGCCTATATATAGCTTTCCTATATATATCTATGTATATGAATATGTGAATGTGAATAATATATACATTATATGACTAAGTTGTGTGCTTTGTTAGCTTATGGTTTAGTTTTGTGCTTGGTTTAGCAAGTGACTTAGGCTATGAGTTAGTAGCTATCCTGAATACTTGATTTGCATATACTTAGTTTGTTTAGACCTAGAATTGACTAACCAAGACTAGTTGATCATTGTTGACCCAACCCTAGCTAGTTTGACCACAGTTGACTAGAGTTGACCTAGTTTGACTTTATAGTTGATCAGAGTTGACCCAGAGTTGACTTTGACCTAGATTGACTTAGACTCATGTAGATTGCATTATAATTTCAAATTACCATATAAATTGAACTCTTTATAACCTGTATTGCTATAACTAGGACTCTGTGACTCCAGTTGGCCATCTTTTCATATCAGTTGTTCAGGATATCAGGCGAGTACATTCTCTGATCGTTTCATACTTGTCACGACTTATATTCTTGCTCTAGATTACTTTACTTGATGTTGTCACGTTATCATCACGGGTTGGTACTATATAGATCTTTTCAGGGGATGTTATCCCCCTTAGCGGGCGCATCGGATACTTCATGTAGTGTGTTTCATGTACATCATGTATTCCTTGCTCTTGCGTTATTCATGTACACTCATGTTCTCTTATGTTCTTTCATGTACGCTCATGTACTTTTATGTGCTCTCGTGTACACTCATGTTTCCTCATGTATTTTTCGTATGTAACCAAACATCATGTCCGTAACGTAACTTGACTGGATCCTTGTGTATTGATTGTGGGTAGGGGTAAGTATAAATGGTCATATGATTTACCCATCATGTTCACTCTGTTGCTTTTCGTGTGCAACACAGCCTTATTGGCTGATGTCCTACATGTTCACTCATGTACATCATGTTCAACCTAAGCCAATTATATGCCATCTCGTACTCTAAATCACTAGTCACTTACAGTTCTTACTTATCATGTATATTTTCCAGTTATAAAATCTCTCATGTTTTCATGTACATCTTTTTACAGCGATTCATGTATCTTACTCTATTGCTTACTTATATTTCCTGCCATGATATGAACTGCATGAGATGTATGTAGGACCGATTGTAGGAACGAGTTGTAAAGTGCAATACTCTAGAGGGGGGGTGAATAGAGTAGGCAACGAAAATTAACTACTTAAAAATGTTAGTAACAAGATCACAGATAATATATCACAGATATGTAAATGAAAACTAGAGAGTAGAGAGCAAACGCAAACACAAGGATGTATACTGGTTTCCCTCTTGTGAGGACTAGTCCAGTCGGAAGAACTCTAGCTTCCAGTTGAATCCACTATGGAAAATCACCACAAGTTTTTATCCGAAGCTCTTGCAACTTCTACAACGCGAGCTTTGATCCGAAGTACTCGACCAACTTTAATTGTGAAGTGTGTACCTTCAATCAAGCCTCTGATTACAACCGCTCTGAAACTTCTAGACCGTATCGCACTGGCAAATCGACTAGAGGATTGTAACTGGCTTGGAATTTGAAAATGAAAGCTCAGAACACTTTGGAAGAAGTAGTAGGCTTATATAGAAGAGATATGAAAGTGAAGGTGAATGAGTAAATTGAAATGATCGAAATCCTTCTCTATTTATAGTTTTTCCAAAGGCAGAATTCTGACAGAATTCGGGCAGAACTCTATGAGAAAATCTCGTTGGGATCCGTAACTGCGGGAAGACCAAGTTCAAAAGCAACGGGCTCTAACCGAACTCTGGCCGAATTTGGGCCGAGTTCTGCTAGGGTTCTGTTAGGGTTTTCCAAATTGGTTTTTGGGTTTTTTGAAAAGTCAAACAGTTAGGAAGTAGTTTGGGCTTTTGTAAGTGGGCTTATTTTCAAAATGAAAAGGGTATTTAGAAAACGTTTCTTGGGTAGCCTATTTGCCAGTACGATGCAGTGTACATCGTATTCCTAGACTCAATAAATAAGAAAAACATTGATGAAAATAGGAAAACCAAGAGCCCTTTGATGACGCATTTCTTCAGATACTTGAGCAAACATGAAGACGCATTTTTCCTTGACGGTGGTCGTCCAAAGATAAACAGATCTGAAAATCTGAATATCTTTCGAGGGCTTCGCCCCCAAACCCCTGACGGGGGGCGCTGCCCCCTCGATCCCTGTCCGCTGACCGGACAACGGAACCCCCGATGCGAGGCCCCGGATAGGTCGTTAGGCGGTTCAGAAAAATCTTCTTGTATAACGCCGTCTTTGGCCCATCAATAATTCTCTATTGCATATGTCCTATTTTGACAAAGCTTGATCATGCTTACAGCATGTCTACAAATACATGTTAGACAAACAAAACAATATGATACATGCTTATGTAGCTCAACAATATTGATATAGTGAACATTGAGGACAATGCTAAGTTTAAGTAGCAACATGATAGTGATTACATGAATATTAGTGATGTTATTATGTTAAACTTAATTGATTAGCCATATTCAAAAATATGATATAATCATTGGGATAACAATGTACTGTGCTCACTTCCGTCCTGACTGGACCTGTTAAAAATATTACAGATGATACCGAGAACTTCTGCCCAACCGACTATGGAGCCCATCTAGACGATACTTGTGAGTTGGACCCACAGGAGGATCCAGCTCTAGCTGAGGACGTCGTCCATACTGCTTAGACTAGATTAGCTAGGCTTTATCTTATTTCTTATGTCATTTGTATTGACTTCAGAGTTGTATTATTTTCTAGATGTTGTGATGTTGTGTCGTTTAGACACTTAGACTTTCCTTCTGTTTGTATCTTCCTTTGAGATTTTATATCTATGATATCGTGCTATTCTGCCTTAGTTGTGATTGAGACTGTATTCTGTATTGTCACCTCCACTTGGAGTGTATATACTGTACAGGTACCTTATATTGTTAGATGTTGTGACCTAGGACAGCGTTCTACCACCGACACTGTGGCGTAGGCTGGACGTACCTACTTCTCGTGCCCTTACTCTAGGGTGCGGGTCGTGACAGAAGCGTAAGTAAATTTAAGTTAATTTAATAAATTTGTTTTATTTATTCAAGTTAATAATCCAGTTGTAAAACCCCTAAATTTTTACTATATTTTTTATAAATATGGTATTGATTTTGGTACTTCGTATTTGTACGTCGCGTACGAGTTTACGTTTCGTAAATTTCTCGTTAAGTGCGAATAAGTGCGAAGTACATATTTTTATAAAATGTATTAATTATATAGATGTAGAAAATATTTCAAAATAATAGACGATAAATATTTTATATTGCTTGAAGTTGTAAATGCATTGTGCCGAGGATTGTCAAACTTTATTTTTATTTAAAAAAAGGTCATTTTATTTTATGGTACTAGTATAACTAGTAATTTAGAAAAACTGTGTTTTATGTAAGTATTATCTTTGCATGCGAGTGTATATATTAGTATTTTCAAAATTTATTTTATCATATATTATCTCGAAAAAGGTATATTAAATATGGGTTGATTTAATATGTAATTAATTATGGTGATTTAAGTTGAAAAAAAAGTTATTAAGTTATTTAAATACAGTTTAAATTAGAGGTAGAATCTATCTACATTGGATTATATTTGATTGAGTTACTTTTAAATCAATTTGAATTAAATAGTGGAAAATCTAAGGAGAATTAAAACTCTTCTTAGTCCTTATCTAAATAAGACTTTTGTAAATCCCCTGATTTTTCAAAATAAATATTTGTGAAATTTTGGATTTTTAAATAACTATTTATTGACTTATTATATAATTTATATTATTTTACATATATTAGTATAGTGCTCATTAGTGAATTTAGTATAAAAATATATAAAGCTATTTTTCTAGTATATTAAGGATCTGAACTATATTATACAATTTTTTTTCAAACTTTTAAGATTTATTTGATAAATTTTATTACTTTTTACATGTTACTTGTATTATACACTATTTACATAATATAGAATAAATGTCAATTTAGTATTAAATATTTCAGCTTGTATAAATGAGATTAGATAAAGGTTGTTTAAATAGATATAAACTCTATTTATTATCTATAGTAATTTTAAATAATGTTATAGATAATTTAGATAAATATGAACTATATTTAAGTTAATCATAATCCTAAGTCTAATAGGAAAGCATCCCTATCTATATCCTATCCTAACAAAGCAAACTCTAATTTATTTAAATCAAATCCTATCTAATTTAGGAGATAAATCTGAAATAAATAACTATATAAACCCAATACATCCCCCTTCTATCAGCCATAATTCGAAATTATTTTTAGTCCAATAGAAACTCTAAAATTCGTCATTAGAATTCAGCCCCGCTTTTAGTAGCAAGAGCAACTTGCAACGACGATATCTCCTAGCTCCGAACTCCGTTTTGCCTCTAGTTTTTTTAAAAGAAGCGTATCGAGGTAAGCTTTCCAAAAACATATTTTAATAGACAAAATTCATTCTGTAGATTTCTACAAAATTGTTTGAGTATCTAGTGTCCCAAAAATAAACGGGTTTCAATATTTTTGCGATTTCAGGAGATTCCGGAAACGAAAATGCGATCCGTTTAGTTTTTCGGAGAGCTAATACAAAAACCTATGCCATATCCTAACTTTAGAATTTATTAAATAAATGTAATAGGTGCAGTATTATTTATAATTAGATAATAGACTATTTTCAGCATCCGAAGTTGTACCTATACCTTCCTCTTGTGCGCTGCTGTTGATTCGTCGCCAGGACATCATCTTACCTCACTCGGACATTAGACAAGACACCTTACCTTTACTGTTTAATTTCTTGCTCAATATCATGCATGCTTTTTCTTTAGGTTGTTCTTTCAAAATTATATATATATATATGCAAATTATTATATTTTATGTAATTGGCTTAGAGTTAAGGGACCATCGTATGTTTAGTGTATCTCATAAACTGTCACGATGTGCCACGGGTTGTGTGTGAGTTGTGAGTCACATATAGTTTCGGACTTGCGTACCGACCGTACATCGGTGCGTACAGGCCGTGCGATAGGATATAACTGCTAATAGATTATGTAGAAGACTTGGCAGTTAATAAGGATTAAACAGTGTCGTGGAGTCGACATATGTATAATATCATGGGGAGGGAGGGAGGGGACAGTTATTAGCGTAGGGGCTACATGTTCAGTACACACATAGATTTGAGCCGATAGTGTCTCGGATGAGCGCTACTTACTGCCCCGGGACCGATAGTTCTCGTATGAGAGCTACTTTCTGCCCATGGTCGATAGTGTCTCTTATGAGCGCTACCTACTACCACTCTCTCTCCATCTATGCTGAACACCTAAGCTCCTGCGTAGAACGTTGTCTTCTCAAAGTGTATATCACATAGAATGGTTAGGAACCTTTACTCATGCATACTTTTCTGTTGAGCTTTATTTATTAGTTTATCGGCATGATATTATGTGTCTTGTTACGTCCCTCTGAGGACCTGGTTTTTTCCCAGGTGTGTGTTTCATGTTTTCTGCAGGTGTTCTAGCCAAGGTCATGATCTTCCCCATTTCTCGAAGATGATTGCTCTTGTTTGTTTTATCATTTTGTCGATCGCTTTCTTGTACATTTATATCATTGAGATAGTAATTGGTAGTGGACTTTGTCTCCGCCCAACGATTGTACCATAACTATTCAAGTTGATCCTACCTTTATTTATTTATATCTGTGGATGAGAGTTAGCATGTCTTGGTTCTCTACATTTTAAAGCTTATGTATATATACGAGTCGTATATTTACTCGTATGTATACAGCTGGCATGATACGTATCTAGTCTCAAGTATTGGGACTGGGGCGTTACATGTTTTTGTGGTGGCCCATACAGGTCAGTTTGTCACTTCGGTTACGTAATTGTACCGATGTGAGCCTGCAATATAGGATTAGAATCTAGGAATCTCATCCATACAGCTTGACCTCTTCCCTTGGCTTCAATTTTTGAACTCTTGTTCGACCTCCTTGAACTGTATCTTGCTTGATTCCTTCTACCGTTGATTCTTATTTTCGTGCTTAGTGTCAACTAGGAAGATGACTACACTAGTATATGCTCGTAGGTCAAACACACGGCTAAAATGGTAATATTGGCAATTGGAATACATTCAAGACTCTAATTGAGTTAAAAAAGTTTTTTAGTGTGATTTAATAATTAGTAATTGGTAAAGTAGGATACTACCACGGAAAAGTTTTAACCTTGAGATTTCTAAATAGTAAACACCAGAGGATTTATAGAATTCATACTTGGTTTAAGAAAGTGATTGATTTTCAAGATTTGATATTTATGAATTATTGGATTATAGTTATACATCCTTGCATAAGTATAAAATTGAATTGCTTTTCGAGTTGTGATATTTATGAGTTTTGGGTGACAGATATACATCTTTGAACAAATATAAAATTTATTGATTTTCGAGTTTTGATGTTTATGATTTATTGTATTATAGTTATACACCTTTGAACAGTTATAAATTTGGTTTAAAAATAATCTTAGCTTTTAAAATGGCCATAAGAATTATTTAAATTTGAGTTGTACAACTTGCGATTTTCGTGTTTATTAAATTTTGAATTTTAAGTGGAAGTAATGATGGTGAATTTTGGTTTAAAATATTTGAAAGTTATGAAAACAATTTTTGAGAAATTTTTATTTTAAATGGTGTCCTATGATTGAGGATTTACAAATCTATTTAGATTTTTGGTAAAAAAAAAGAGATTTTACTGATAAGATTATTTGAAAATTTAGTTTAATGTCTGATTGCTAATATCGCAAATTTTGAAATAAAATAAAAATATAGTAATGATGTGATAAGGTTGTTTTGATTGATCAAATAAAGTTACCATTTAAATTTTTGATTATGTTGGTATGACTTAGTATGAATAGAAGTTATAATTGATAAGAGCATTGAGCGTAATTTTTGAGATTGCTTTTAATATGCTAAGAGTTTTATTATGAGTTATTTGAAAATTTTAGAGTGTTAAATTTTTGATTGATTGTGAAATTTTTATGGATTCGTAAATTATAAACTCTTGAGTTAAATAGTTTAATTTAAACGTTAATTTTGGAAAAGGTTAGTAGTAACGTGATAAAATTTTGCTTTGAGATTTATGAGAGTGATTTAAATTTTTATGATGAATTTGAACGGCTTGGAGCGAATACAAATTTTGGTGGTTTATTTTTGAAAGTTTAATTTGAAACTTTTGGAGGAAATTTGAGTTAAAATTTAATGGTAGGCCATCAAGATAGCTCTAATGAGATAGATGTTCTCCACATTAATTACCAGGTCACTCATGACCATGATAGTAGTATATACACCTAGTGTTGTTAGTCATCTACCAAGCTATGTGACTGTATTTCCACCTTGACTTACTCGACCTTCCTTCAATTCTAGATCTTTTAATTGTGACATTCTAACCCACTTGCAATTTGAATAATGAGTTAATGGTTCCTTAACTGTATTCATCTAGAAGACTATCTTCTCTCTGGAATTGTGTTCCTAAATTATTTTATGGATTCTTTAATTAATTTCATTTCATGCTTTAACTTGATCTTCTTTATTTTGTGCATTAATTATCATCTCGTGAACTCCCACTTTCTATTTTAAATTCTTTTGTGTCCTTTAGTGTGACTTGGATATTTGGAGCACAACACTAGACTTTTCCATTCAACAAATTTCATATGCAAGACCTAGACGAGCCCACCTTTATGTAGGAATATCACGTGCCACTAAAACACGTCCCCATGTACTTTATTTTTGTGATACGACTTTCAAGTTAAAATGGCTAGATATAAAACATACCATAATACCATTGTCCTTTTCGACCACAGATAGTGACTCAATCTCGACTAAATTCTTTCAACCCGATATGTGATGAGGTTCTACTTGATTTCCTTTAATGCTCAATTTTGTGCCTTACCTTGATTGCTTAACTCGTGGTCCCATCACACTACTAGTTTAACTCTTGTAAGTTGGATAGAATACCTCATGACCTAACCAATATTTTGTGGACCACATTGATAGATTCACTTGGACCATAGAATTCAGTGAACCCTAACTTATCCAGTCAACCAAGCCGACTGTATAGACCCAAACTTTGGGCAAGACTTAGATTTTAAAGGATCTTGGACTATTTAAATTTCCTTCATCATCCACTGCTTATAGTTTGACTATCTTATGTTGCTATTATAGTCTAGTTTTGCAAGCTTACTCCTTATCGAGCTTGTTCGTGACATATGTTATAGTGGGCGCCTACTAATACATTGTCTAATCAGAACCGACGTATTATGGTCTGATCAACCATAGTGCACTTGGTTCGCCTTTCGTATATCATTCTACGTAGATGAAGACATAGTAAACTTGTCCCTAGAGTCTCCTCCGCGATTACCTTGGCAATTCTCTTGGAATTATACAACCGCCTTTGAATCACATATTGACATACGAAAATATCTCCTTTGGACTCTTGTTGGCTTTCGTCTTTTAACTATTCTAGATAAGGCTTGTGATCGATAGATAGATCAAACCATTCTCCTATGACCATGATATTTGTATATACTTGGGGATAGTTAACCACTGACCAACCAATATAACTATCCCCGTCTTGAGCTACTTGCCTTTTACCTTAACCCTATATTCAATTTTATGACCTTTTTGAAATTTGAAGACGATTCAACTCTAAACCTAGACGACCCTACTCTATCGAGGAACCATAATTTCTACGTCCCCAAATTATTCCTTTTTATTACTCCATTCCTTACTATACTCAGAATTCATGCAATCCTTGCCTTAGTTAGCGATCCTCTATCAATATCATACCTTTGAATTATTTTTCTTTCGCCGTTATTGAAATCACGAATTAAAACATCGTTCTCGCCTAATGATTGAAAGTATTAACATACTCTTGTACCCTACCTACTCCTAAATTTCGAGGACGAAATTCTTGTAAGTTGGGTAGGATGTAAAACCCCTAAATTTTTACTATATTTTTTATAAATATGGTATTGATTTTGGTACTTCGTATTTGTACGTCGCGTACGAGTTTACGTTTCATAAATTTCTCGTTAAGTGCGAATAAGTGCGAAGTACATATTTTATAAAATGTTTTAATTATATAGATGTAGAAAATATTTCAAAATAATAGACGATAAATATTTTATATTGCTTGAAGTTGTAAATGCGTTGTGCCGAGGATTGTCAAACTTTATTTTTATTTAAAAAAAGGTCATTTTATTTTATGGTACTAGTATAACTAGTAATTTAGAAAAACTGTGTTTTATGTAAGTATTATTTTTGCATGCGAGTGTATATATATTAGTATTTTTGAAATTTATTTTTATCATATATTATCTCGAAAATGGCATATTAAATATGGGTTGATTTAATATGTAATTAATTATGGTGATTTAAGTTGAAAAAAAAGTTATTAAGTTATTTAAATACAGTTTAAATTAGAGGTAGAATCTATCTACATTGGATTATATTTGATTGAGTTACTTTTAAATCAATTTGAATTAAATAATGGAAAATCTAAGGGGAATTAAAACTCTTCTTAGTCCCTTATCTAAATAAGACTTTTGTAAATCCTCTGATTTTTCAAAATAAATATTTGTAGAATTTTTAGATTTTTAAATAACTATTTATTGACTTATTATATAATTTATATTATTTTACATATATTTAGTATAGTGCTCATTAGTGAATTTAGTATAAAAATATATAAAGCTATTTTTCTAGTATATTAAGGATCTGAACTATATTATACAATTTTTTTTTCAAACTTTTAGGATTTATTTTATAACTTTTATAATTTTTTACATGTTACTTGTATTGTACACTATTTACATAATATAGAATAAATGTCAATTTAGTATTAAATATTTCAGCTTGTATAAATGAGATTAGATAAAGGTTGTTTAAATAGATATAAACTCTATTTATTATCTATAGTAATTTTAAATAATGTTATAGATAATTTAGATAAATATGAACTATATTTAAGTTAATCATAATCCTAAGTCTAATAGGAAAATATCCCTATCTATATCCTATCCTAACAAAGCAAACTCTAATTTATTTAAATCAAATCCTATCTAATTTAGGAGATAAATCTGAAATAAATAACTATATAAACCCAATACATCCCCCTTCTATCAGCCATAATTCGAAATTATTTTTAGTCCAATAGAAACTCTAAAACTCGTCATTAGAATTCAGCCCCGCTTTTAGTAGCAAGAGCAACTTGCAACGACGATATCTCCTAGCTCCGAACTCCGTTTTGCCTCCAGTTTCTTTTTTAAAAGAAGCGTATCGAGGTAAGCTTTCCAAAAACATATTTTAATAGACAAAATTATTCTGTAGATTTCTACAAAATTGTTTGAGTATCTAGTGTCCCAAAAATAAACGGGTTTCAGTATTTTTGCGATTTCGGGAGATTCGGAAACGAAAATGCGATCCGTTTAGTTTTTCGGAGAGCTAATACAAAAACCTATGCCATATCCTAACTTTAGAATTTATTAAATAAATGTAATAGGTGCAGTATTATTTATAATTAGATAATAGACTATTTTCAGCATCCGAAGTTGTATCTATACCTTCCTCTTGTGCGCTGTTGTTGATTCGTCGCCTGGACATCATCTTACCTCACTCGGACATCAGGCAAGACACCTTGCCTTTACTGTTTAATTTCTTGCGCAATATCATGTATGCTTTTTCTTTAGGTTGTTCTTTCAAAATTATATATATGCAAATTATTATATTTTATGCAATTGGCTTAGAGTTAAGGGACCACCGTATGTTTAGTGTATCTCATAAACTGTCACGATGTGCCACGGGTTGTGTGTGAGTTGTGAGTCGCATATAGTTTCGGACTTGCGTACCGACCGTACATCGGTACGTACAGGCCGTGCGATAGGATATAACTGCTGATAGATTATGTAGAAGACTTGGCAGTTAATAAGGATTAAACAGTGTCGTGGAGTCGACATATGTATAGTATCATGGGGAGGGGGGAGACAGTTATTAGCGTAGGGGCTACATGTTCAGTACACACATAGATTTGGACCGATAGTGTCTCGGATGAGCGCTACTTACTGCCCCGGGGCCGATAGTTCTCGTATGAGAGCTACTTTCTGCCCATGGTCGATAGTGTCTCTTATGAGCGCTACCTACTACCACTCTCTCTCATCTATGCTGAACACCTAAACTCCTGCGTAGAACGTTGTCTTCTCAAAGTGTATATCACATAGAATGGTTAGGAACCTTTACTCATGCATACTTTTCTGTTGAGCTTTATTTATTTAGTTTATCGGCATGATATTATGTGTCTTGTTACGTCCCTCTGAGGACCTGATTTTTTCCCCAGGTGTGTGTTCATGTTTTCTGCAGGTGTTCTAGCCAAGGCCATGATCTTCTCCATTTCTCCAAGATGATTGCTCTTGGTTTGTTTTATAATTTTGTCGATCGCTTTCTTGTACATTTATATCATTGAGATAGTAATTGGTAGTGGACTTTGTCTCCGCCCAACGATTGTACCATAACTATTCAAGTTGATCCTACCTTTATTTTATTTATATTTGTGGATGAGAGTTAGCATGTCTTGGTTCTCTATATTTTACAGCTTATGTATATATACGAGTCGTATATTTACTCGTATGTATACAGCCGGCATGATACGTATCTAGTCTCAAGTATTGGGACTGGGACGTTACACCAGTCGTTGCTTCTTTGTAGGTTTTTCCGTAGGATGCTACCAGGCTTCTAGGGCAGATTATCCGGGCTACCTACCATGGCCCCTACCTCAATTTTTCTGAGGTGTCCCTAGACTTGCAGTACCGCTGGCTCGACAAGATGAGGGTATATATATATATATATATATATATATATATATATATATATATATATATATATATATATATATATATATATATCTTGCGATTAATTATTAATTACTCTTTAATCAACTATTTTTTAATATCGTGATAATTGAATTTGTATGTCAGAGGACCTTCTGGTGGCCCCCCATCGCGAGGAGGCGATCCGCAGGACCTATAGAAGCGCCACCGGGAAGAAGATCCGGGATGCGGTTTATGACCTTCGAACGGCGCATTCGAAGAAGGAGTGGATCCGACAGGACTACTATGAGCAACTCTTGGAGAAGATGGATGCTTCTGCCTTCAAGGAGAAATCGAAAAAAAGCGAAAGCGAACCGACGGGCCGCGGGACTACATACGGGGGGATCAAAGCCCCACGCAGCGACGCTTGCAGATCTGTGAGATACCACAAATTCATTCACTATCTAATTCGGTACTATTAATATATTTAATTAATTAAATTCTATAAATATTTCGTATGCAGACCCACAGGCATTGAAGGAGGGAAACCTGCTGACTCGGTCACCATGTACGATGTATTCCAGCATGTCCACAAGAGACAGAAGGACAGGACCTTCGTCGACGAAAGGGCCAAGGCGACGGATGTAAGTACTTACGTTTATGAGATTTATGTTAGAATTATAAGTATTCAGACAATTACTTAGGTAAACTTAGGATTCAGACAATAACTTATTAGGTAAACTTAGGATTCAGACTATAACTTAGGGTAACATAGGATTTAGATTATAACTTAGGTAAACTTATAGTATAATAAATACATTCATTTGATAGGCTGCGTATCGTGAGGCCCTTAGTCGGATTCAGCCATCTACTTCCGAGGATGTCGGCAAAACGACGCCCGTCGGGACGCCCTCTTCTACGGCCACTCGCTACGACGACTTATTCGTAGATACCGTCGGCGGCTATAGGAAAGGGCACGTGTACGGAGTCGGCTCCCTGGCTAATTTGCAGTCGACGACTCCAAGATTTCTACCTCCCCCGCCTCCTCCCGCGGCTCCGGCAGACGATGATGTGAGGTTCCAGCTTGCGCATCTGAACGAGGCGATGTCGGAGATTCGGACGTAGTTGTCCACGAACCTGCGTCCTTCTACTGGTGCTGCCGGTCCTTCTAGTGCTCCCGGTCCTTCTTCCGTCGAGCATCTTTTTTTGACCCTACTGCCCCTATCGTACCGCCTCCTACTTTGACGGCCCTCCTTGACATGATGACGCCAGAGCAGCTGCGCCAACTTCTAAGCCATGTCTTGGAGGAATTGCCGCCGTACTTGGTGGAGGGGTATATGAGACGGTCGCAGCAAGGAGTACCACCACCAACGGACGATCGCAGCCCTCGTCGTTGATGTTTGTATTTTGGGATTATTTTGTTTGTAAATATTGAATATTGAATATTTGTGTTTAAATATTGAATATTTGTCTGAACAATTTGAATGCTTGGGATAATTTGCGTATTTTGTGTGTTTATTTGTGTGTTGGAATTGTTTGTGCGTTTTGTATATTGGAATTGCTTGGGATTATTTGTGTTTTTGTATATTGGAATTGTGTATATTGGGAATGCCTAGTTTTATGCTATTTTTTTCAAAAATTTCCCAGATACCGATGGACTGGCGACCAATTGCCGACGGACTATCCGTCGCTAATTGGGAGATTCCCAGTTAGCGACGGATACGCGACTAAACGCCGATGGACTATCCGTCTCCAAGGTTCTGGAATTATGAAAGATTCACAGGATAGGACTGACGGATATTACATCGGTATACCATCGCTAGTAGTCGGTAAAACATTGGCGACGGATAATCCGTCGCTAAAAAATCGACCGATTGGCGACGGTTTAACGACGACTCACGACGAAATAACGACGGATGTTCCGTCGCCAATATTATGGAAATATGAATAATTCACAGAATCGGGTCGACGGATATGCCGTCGGTATTCTGTCGCGAATCCGTCAAAACTTAGCGACCATTCGTGACTGATTGGCGACGGATTTTGCGTATCAGAAACTCTCTAATACGCATTTACGGACCAAGTAGCGACAGATATGTCCGTCGGTAGGTGATACGTTATTACTTATTTTGATACGTGATTTGACGGTAATCCTGTAACGCCCCAGAACCAGAATACTGGAGAGCGGGGGCGTACATAGCCAGCTACGTATATTGAAGTGCAACCCACCTCGCTATACGGTCACGGCTGTCTAGATACATGAGGGTTTAACTACAAGCCAACAGTCTCCTATGGTCATGAACAAGCCTATTGTCTCAATCTCAAGCAAGCAATAATAGTTACAAGATGTCAGAGCACCAAATATATAATAGCAAGGCGTCCCATACATTACATATTGGATGATCATGAAGCTAGTCGTACAAATGTCAAGACTAGTAAGAGTTCAGTCGTACATGATCAACCCTAGGATCTGTCAATCATGTTACAGCCCGTAGGAAGACAATAAGTATAGATGCAATACGAGCTAACACGTGCTCGCCGGCTAGACGCCTCAAAAGAATAATTTTACAATAAAGTGGGAGGACAAAAAGAAACCCACTCATTGCCAGGGTTACGCCTGGTGGTTACCATCTGGCTGGAAGTTAGGTGGATCCTCTGGAGCTGCTCCTATATCTGGCCATACAAAACCAGCTGGGTCAGACCCCAGAAAGAGCAAGTGCCACAAAGGAGGCTTCACTTAGGAACTAAAACCAGCATATCATAATAGAATATTAAAGATAGTAAATAAAGAATTGATAATAATAGAGATAACAATAATAAATTGAGTACGAGAAAACCATTCAAGCAGCCAGATTGCAACCCTTAAACCAAACAAGGACCGAGGTTGCAGCCCTTCACCTGAATAAAAACCCGTCTCAAATACTATTGGTAAGATAACAAGACAATAAACGAAGAGAGGACTCAAAACTGCTCCGGGAGCCAGGTTACAACCCTTAAACCAAACAAGGACCGGAGTTGTAACCCTTCGCCTGAACAGAACTGGACCCATGATCTTTATTGTTAAGGCCAGTATAAATAATTAATCATGCCGTTACAGTAAGTAAAACATGACGAGCATGGCATGGGGTTGCAATAAGACAATAAACGAAGAGAGGACACAGAACTGCTCCGGGAGCCAGGTTACAACCCTTAAACCAAACAAGGACCGGGGTTGTAACCCTTCGCCTGAACAGAACTGGACCCCCGATCGTTATTGTTAAGGTAAGCATCAATAATCATGTCATGTCACAATCTTGTACAGGATCGGAACAAGACTAAGCTAGGATAGACTCCATCCAATCAATCACGGCCACTCAAGAGTACGGCTTGATACTTTTAACTAACTAGGGTTATCACAGGCCTAGTTACTAGCAAGATGCAATGAGATTATCCCAACAGCCACAAGCCCTGCAGACCATCCGGTTATCCAGGTCGAATGTCCGTTTATGGAGAATGCAACACGTGACTGTGTGCTGGAAATGTGCCCTACTCATCGGTAGGCTACAAGTCCACTTAATGCGCCCAGATAACGGGATTGCCTGTAGCTGGGAATCTCTTCATGTCTACTGAATTGTTCTAGTTTATTAGCCTTAGTCAATTACTGTAGGTATCCCTGACCGTGGTACTCAGGGATCCCTGCCTTAGACATGATGCAAACATTACCGGTTCATTTAGTACAAACACATTCACCCACGGTGTCCAGGCCATTCAATTCTGCCATGACATGCTAGCCGTCGCAACAGCATTCGAGATATATATCATGTCAAATACACTGTCAAGTGTGCGCCACGACTGGTCACTATCATGTCATGTCATTATTTAAAATTAATATTTAACCTGGTATAAGCGTGTATGCAATAACTAAATATAAACAGGGTGCAAGAGTTGCGGAGGAATCATGCAGCTCAGGGAGACGGGGCATAACTTCCATATACGAACTTAAAATGAGGTGCACCAGAGATATTCGGAAAGGCAAGACAAAGATGTAAAACTTTCATGTTTTAAGTTTTCCAAAATTCTGGCTAGAAAATAGCTTAACTTGGCAAAAACAGTCATTCTGTGCACTTTTTATGCCAAAAATTCAATTATGCGTAAAATATGTAAAAGGGGAGGGTTCCAGCATAAAATTTCACATTCTGGGTACCATCCAGCGTAAAGTACGCAATTTCAGGATTCCCTACGTAAAATCTTACATTCTGGATGATATCCAGCGTAAAATACGCAATTCCGGGGTCCCTAGCGTAAAATCTTACATTATGGATGATATCCAGAGTAAAATACGCAATTTCAGGGTCCCCAGCATAAAATCTTACATTCTACATACAATCCAGCGTAAAATACACAATTTCAGGGTTTCTAGCGTAAAATTTTATATTCTGGATACAATCCAGCGTAAAATACGCAATTTCAGGATTCCCAGCGTAAAATTTCACATTCTGGATACAATCCAGCGTAAAATACGCAATTTCAGGGTTCCCAGCGTAAAATGTCATTTTTACGCAAGCCTTCCTGCGTAAAATTCGATTTTACGCTAGCTTCCCTGCGTAAAATCTTATTTTACGCCAGCACCACATTCTTCAGCCGACATGAAAATTCAGAAAAACTTGTTTTGGCCATAAAAACTTCATTTTAACTCGAAATGAGGTGAATCAAAAACCAAATTCACACGAAATTTCGTGCTCTTGCTCATGGAACTATTAGTTTTCGAAAATAACAAGTTTTAGTAGATCAAAACCAAGAAAACTCCATGAACTAAAAGTTATAAAGTAGATCTAGAAGAATCTATCCATCAAAATTAAAAACTCCAAGTTATAAAGAGGCTTATAATCATGTAAATAAGAAAATGGAACAATAAAACTTAAGATCCCTCAAGAAGCAAGTTGCACTTGCCTAAACCTCTTGGTAGGTGGAGAGCAACGGTGAGGAAGAAGAAGTGTGAATGATGAGAGAGAAAGAGGGTGGGATTAATAAATGGGGATGGTGGTGGTAGGTAGGAGGGTTCACCTTTGGTTCATGATGAACCAAGCAAACCAAGCCAAGCCGAACCAACCCAAGAATAAACCAATCAATGAAAAGCTAGAATAAATCAAGCAGTGAGACTTGCAATACGGGTCAAATTACGTATATGTATACTAAGACACGTAATACGAACCACAGGCATTACAACTCTACCCACCTTAAAAGAATTCCGTCCTCAGAATTTAATTAAGAGGCTAGAGGGACAAGAACAAGCTATACTATTCACAGACAAGCTATACTAATCAAGCAATCAAGCAATTATTTATGCAAGCAAGGAATCGAAGGCATGAGGCATAAGGAAGATATTATACCTCACGAGTCAAACAGGTTGGGATATCGCGATCGGATATCATCCTCACGCTCCCACGTTGACTCACCCAAGGAGTGATGACCCCAAGCAACTCGGACTAACTTAATAGTCTTGTTCTTGAGTATCTTCTCTCTCCGGTCCAATATAGACACGGGCCTCTCCTCATACGAAAGGTTGGTACCAACAACCAATTCCGAATGATCCAAGATATGGCTCGGGTCTGGGATATACCGTCGTAGTTGGGATACATGGAACACGTCATGCACCTCACTCAGGGACGGCGGAAGAGCGAGACGATATGACACATCTCCTACTCGCTCCAGGATATCGAACAGCCCTATATACCTAGGACTAAGCTTTCCCCGTACGCCGAAACGAATGACGCCACGGTTAGGCGAGATCCTCAGGAATACATGGTCGCCGACAGAAAATTCAAGGGGACGCCGATGAGAATCGGCCCAATGGCGCTGACGATCTTGTGCAACGCGAAGATGATCTCTAACTCTCCTGACCACCTCAACTGTCTGAGTGATCAACTCGGGACCAAGCATCTGTCTTTCTCCAACATCGTCCCATGCTAGTGGGGATCTGTACTTCCTACCATACAGTGCCTCGAACGGTGCCATCTGGATGCTAGCTTAGAAACTGTTGTTGTACGAGAACTCCACCAGGTGCAGGTGATCTTCCCACGAACCGTCGAAGTCGAGTGTACATGATCTCAACATATCTTCGAGAGTCTAGATCGTACGTTCTGACTGGCCATCAGTCTGTGGGTGATATGCTGAGCTGAACTGGAGGCGAGTTCCCAAACTCTCCTGCAGACTATGCCAAAAGTGCGACATAAATCTCGAATCTCTGTCCGAGGTGATACTGACTAGTACTCCATGTATCCTAACTACCTGTCTGAGGTACATCTCTACCAGCTGAGCCGTCGACTGACCAACTCTGAACGGAAGAAAGTGGGCCACCTTCGTGAGCCGGTCAACTATAACCCAAATAACATCTCGACCAGCTGGGGATCTAGGTAATCCAGTCATGAAATCCATGGTTATATGCTCCCACTTTCATTCTGGAATTGGCAAGGGCTGAAGTAGTCCAGCCGGCCTCTGATGTTCAGCTTTAACTTGTTGGCAAACCAAACATCGAGAGACAAACCGGGCTATCTCCCTTTTCATGCCATTCCACCAAAAGTGCTGACGGATATCTTGGTACATCTTCGTGCCAACAGGATGAATCGAATACTGAGAACTGTGAGCTTCGGCCATGACTTTCTGTCTGATATCTCCACTGGGTACACAAAGACGCTTACCATGTCGAAGTGTACCGTCTTTATGGATACATAATTCTGGTCTTCGTCCTGCTAAACATTCTGTCCTAAGCCGCTGAAGCTTAGAATCTGATGACTGGGCTATCTTGATCCTCTCAACTATACTGGATTGAACTTGCATGCTGGCCATCAATGCCACATTGGTGGGGATGACAACTTCTATACCCATCTTCTGAAGATCTGCTAACAACTCTGGTTGCGCTATCAGAAAGTAAACTCCGGCTCTCCTGCTCAATGCATCTGCAACAACGTTGGCCTTTCCAGGATGATACTGCAGGTTGATATCATAATCCACAAGCAGCTCTAGCCATCTTCTCTGACGCATGTTAAGATCCTTCTGAGTGAACACATACTTCAGGCTCTTGTGGTCGGTGAAAATCTCCACCCTATCTCCATACAAGTAGTGTCTCCAAAGCTTGAGTGCAAACACTACTGCTGCCAGTTCCAAGTCGTGGGTCGGGTAATTCCTCTCATGATCACGAAGTTGTCTTGACGCATAAGCTATTACCTTTCCATGCTGCATCAAAACACATCCAAAACCTCTGCCTGAAGTATCACAATATACTGAGAATCCTCCGGTCCCATCTGGAAGTGTAAGAATGGGTGCCGTCATCAAGCCTCGCTTCAACTTCTCAAAAGAATCCTGACATTCTGATGTCCAAGCAAACTGCACATCCTTGCGGGTTAACTGCGTCAGTGGTGCTGAAATCCGAACGAAGTCCAAAACAAATCGCCGGTAGTAGCCGGCCAATCCAAGAAAACTGCGAACTTCTGCAATGTGCTGGGCACTGGCCATGTTTCGATAGCCACGATCTTCTGGGGATCCACTTCTACTCCTCCTCTGGTAATGATATGACCTAAGTGTCACGCCCCGCTCCCTTAGGAGCGATCGTCCTCGCTAAGGCGTGATGCCGCACGGGCCTAGGTTGCGCCCGTGCAAGGCCAAGTCCAGAAACGGCCGATTTGATCTAGGCCACAGAGTCGCACAGAGTGTCCCCATTTGCAGCGGAAAGTAAATGAACACAAATTGAAGCGAATTCAAACTCTTTATTGATATTCAAGAAGTTACAAGCGGCGCTAGGCTGATATTACAAATCGCTCAAGCTCTCTCTCTCTTGAAACATAAAAGACGTGCCAAGTGGCTTACAACAAGGAATGATTCATGGCGATGTTCCGATACATTATGTCCTGTATATGGTGCTCCAGCTCCTTGCAATGCTCCAAGGCTCCAGAGGTAGCTCCGCGCCTTAGCACGTTCAAGGAAAGCTCCGTACCCACCGACGTTTCCTGCTTCCTGCAAGCAGACTATGGGATTATCAGTACATTGTTATGCACTGGTAGGGAGGCTAGCTCGCCCACAATGCTATCATTACCAAACACGTTTTATTTACTTTTGTGCATCTCTATCATTCATTGTCTTTATAATCTTGCCTTAGGATCAATTTTATGGCATATTTTATAGCCTATCTCGTGTTGCCAATTTTAAGTGTAGCATGGAAATACAAGCATGACTTACCCATACTTACCGTCCGGCCTTTCCTGTTCAATGTAAACCAAGTTAGTCAACAATTCATATGTTTCAACTTAACATGATTCGCGTAAACATTCAGTGCCAAGGGCGTGTTCCTGCCTTAGATTCTAACGCGTCGTAGGCGTGTTTTCAAATTCATTTGCACGAAGTACTCCTTATCATTTGGAGCGTTACATTTCAAGCCTATTCATAAGGCGCTTCATTCAGTTAACTTTAGACTACTTTGATTTCAATGCAAGGACTTGCACGTGGATTGCCACCAGCAAAGCCCACCTAAATCTATATGCACCGGTCGCTGGCATGTCAGCCATTTTGGATATTTTCTATCCTTGGTATTTCTCACCTATCGAAGCGTGCGGCTGGAAAACCTTGATAGTCTCTTTGAAATACCCCGCACTTACGTTTCCCGTGGTGGCCAAGCCCGCACCCAGGTTGCCCGTAAGCCCCTTTTGATTCCGCCTAGGCCGGCAAATCCCCCGTTAGATCATGCCACGGAATCCCTTTTCGCTCGTGCACGAGCCGTCCACGACCATTTCGTATTTTATTGTCTTTTTAACTTAACGGCTGTCTCTGAGCCGTAGGCTAACCCTTAGCCTTATTGCGTTATCGACCAGGTTGGCGTCCGTGCAGCGCGGGTAGCGAGCCCCGTTGCACGTGCCCGTCACACCTGTCGCTAACCATTCTTTCTTTTCTTACCCTTCATTCATTCATTCTTTTCTTTCTTTTCTTTCACTTATTCATTCGTTCATTGATTCATTCATTCGTTGATTCATTAATTCACACATTACGCAACTCCCAGTACGGGAGTCGTCTTGGCGACCCATCGGTCCCATAGCCTTTCAATGTTACTATACTCTACTCGGAACGACTATATTGATAGTCTTCCCGTTTTCATTGTTGTAACCCATTCATCGTTTCATTGTTGGACGCATAAGGGACTTGAACGTAAGCTTGTGCCTTAGCACGAGCGTGGAGCGCGGTGCGAGAGTTCACATTTTCCAAGTTCCTTTTCATATTCTATACAAGCATACAAGATAGAATTATTCCCTTAGCTAGGTGCGTTGAGTCATTTACTAGCATGCGCAGGGTTATCGCCTAACGATTCTCGTGATAGTGTCCGTATTGTTATGTGTCTAGGCTAAGCAAAGACGGGTTCATCGGAGCCACCCACCTTAGCGATGTTCGCATCGGCCGAGCGATACTCCGAGCGCGCCTTTAAAAGTCTAAGTCTGGATTTATCTTGACGGGCCAATGTAAGCCTTGCATCGATTCTTTATCAGGTCGATGCCAACTCTTCGGGTCGACGGCTCGTTTGAGTCGTTGCGCTTGCCGTTTGAATCGGCGTTTCCGCTAGGGCGGAGCGGGTCATTATATAATACACCACTCAAAACAAGTCTCGTCCTCGAGACTTCCTGAGTGCAGGTCATCCTATCATTCCTTAAGTCGTGTCGTCGTGTTTCTTAGACAATTCTATCGAACGGCTCTATCGTTTGAAGGCAACGAACCATACTCGATACCTTTTCAAGTTCTGTGTCGCATACGTTTGGTTGATTTCATTGAATGACTATTTATTCATTTTGTAGTTTATGGTACTTATTCCATTGTTGAGTTTCTTCGACTTGGTTGCTATATCGACGTATCATGGGACTGAAACGGTCGTACGAGGTGTGTTGTAATTTTTCAAACTCGAAAGTCGCATGCTGAGGCAAACTCACTCATTCGTTCATGCGCATCGCAACACCCACTTGCAGCTGCATTCGAGTTCATATATCGCTGAGTTTGGATCGTGCACGCATTCAAGGTGTCCCCCGAATATGTACATTTCAACCAAGCTTAGCGACTAGCGAAGTCGGACAAGCCACTCGTGATAGTTCCGATTTGCCGATCGTTTTTGCTAACTTCGATTTAAGGCCGAACTCATGTGTGTATCACATATCGTTTATCTCGGTCCTAGAGATTATTCGATTCGCTTCTCAAGCGCTCTTGTCAATGAAATCAATACGATTTCTTCGTAGCGGGGTCGACCAAGTCTAAGTAATTTTCGTCCGATTCAAGACCAAGTATTGCACTGTTATCAAGTACGTCTTCCAATCAATGATTCAATTCGTTATCCCAACTTTACTGCGCATCATTCATTCTTATCATTTCCTTCGTTTGGGACAAATCTCACCGTCGTTCACGCACACTCACAGTTCCCGTCCTACTCTAAGTATTGCTGCCCAAGTCTATCGTCCGTCTAGACGATACTGTAAGGTCAATCGCACAAGTTCAATCACTCGGCTTAGGGTCGTCCGCCTATCCGCTAGGTCAGCTCACAAGGTCATAGTTACACGTCAGGTCCGTAGCTCGTCGTGCAAGGTCGTTGCATGACGCTCGCCCCAAATCCTATGGTCAAACCATTTGTTCGCTTGTACGGGATTTTCTACCCAAGTTTGTTTCACTCAAATTTCTAAACATCGAGCATGATCACCTAATTCGCATCAAGACTTACGTTGCACATATTCAATTCCGTTCAATCACCAGTTCTAACCAATTCATGTATTCGATCACGAGGTCATCCAGCTCGACAATACATTGCGCCCCAATCTCACGCGAGTTCGATTACCTATGGCAGTTCATGAATCACCATGCAACGCTCCCGTGGAATAATCATTCTCATCGGGGCGTAACTCTTGTTTGAGTTTTAGACTAACCCATTCTTGATACGCGGATTGGACCTACTCAATCCTCAAGTTCAATTTTTCAAGCACACAAATTCATTCTCGTGTCTACCTTCGCGTCAAACCACAAGTCGAAGCAATCAGATTGCCACGCCATCCAAGTTCAATCACTCCCGCTGTATGAATCACCATAACAGCGCTCACGCGGAGTGATCGTCATAATCCGGCACGACGCATGTGCGAGGCTAGAGTTGCGCTCGCATAAGACAAGAACGTCAATGTTGTGGTTGTCAACGAAGCAAATTCAAGCATTCATATTTTCATCCAAGCCAAATCAATTCGATAGTCTGACCGTCATACATTCGACTAGAAAATCCTCGAGCTAAATCTATCTTTTCCTCGACACATTTTTAACATCCCAAGTATAGCATCCAACGGGACAATGACATTTGCACGATCGTCATTCGCCGAGTCAGAGTACCCCCGAGTTATCGCATATCGATCTTTGATACGCCTCAATACCATCGACGATATGCGTAACCTGACGATCTTCCTTTGCAACCGATTTCGAGTCGTGCGTTGATGTTGTTGTCCGAGTTGGATATTCCACAATTTCCTCGATATTAAAGATCAAGTTTCGTCGCTCTTCCTCAAGCTAGTTTCAAGATCGTTGTTCAAACTCAAGTCACAATTCACTTGAATCAATCCGAAATCGTACGCGTGATCCTCTAAGTTTCCTCGATCAAGATCATTCATCTTTATTCATCGTTCTGAGTCATTTTCTAACCTGCGTTGTCCATTGACAAGTTGTCCGAACGACATCTCGCTCGGAACTTTCGAAGTCACGATAAACTAAGCGTGACGCGTTCTAGGGCTTTGCGCGATCGCATCGTCTCGCCAACATACTCGTTCTATCCGTAAATCCTTTAGTCTCGCTCGAACAATTTCTATGACGTCCATACACCACTCAGGGTTCGAGCCACTCGACTAGTCGTCGACACTCATTCTTATTCTTCTCCGAACCTATCACATACACCACTCGGATTCAAGCCATACGATCTAGTCCTCAATCACGTTCACGTCATGCGCTAAGACATCCTTCAGATTCGTTCGACGAATCTCTAGCGTAATCGCTCACGTCACCTCGGCGTACTAAGTCGTTCGCACTAATCCTCAAAATCCAAGCCAATCTTTTGGGTACGCCTAAGCGTTAACTCGATAGCGTTCCTATCGATAGACACTCAAAGTGTATCTCCGTTCTCGATCGAGCGATACTTGATATCGCTCGCAACCCGATTGCACCCAAAAGTCGAGGTGCGTGACACGCGGACTAAGTTGTGCCGCATAACCATCTCGTGCGGACTACATTCCGAGTTTGCACGCTCAATTACTAGGGTCATCGTAGGACTAGTTAGGCATGCATGCGACATGTTAACTTTCAGCACGTGTTTTCATTCAAGACAAGTTGACACCGTTCGGCACAAAGGCCTTCGCCTAACGATCCCGTCCAACTGAGTACCCGTACGAGCTTTTAAAAATATTAGACTTATTGTATGGAACATCCCAAGGCACAACGAGAGAGAGCGTATACTTCTTGTTTCCAATGACGAGCTTTCAAAACTGAGAAAATCGAAATGAAGTCCAAGGACGTGAAGCCGTGCTCTGATACTAATCTGTCACGCCCCGCTCCCGTAGGAGCGATCGTCCTCGCTAAGGCGTGATGCCGCACAGGCCTAGGTTGTGCCCGTGCAAGGCCAAGTCCAGAAACGGCCGATTTGATCTAGGCCACAGAGTCGCACAGAGTGTCCCCATTTGCAGCAAAAAGTAAATGAACACAAATTGAAGCGAATTCAAACTCTTTATTGATATTCAAGAAGTTACAAGCGGCGCTAGGCCGATATTACAAATTGCTCAAGCTCTCTCTCTTGAAACATAAAAGACGTGCCAAGTGGCTTACAACATGGAATGATTCATGGCGATGTTCCGATACATTATGTCCTATATATGGTGCTCCAGCTCCTTGTAATGCTCCAAGGCTCCAGAGGTAGCTCCGCGCCTTAGCACGTTCGAGGAAAGCTCCGCACCCGCCGACGTTTCCTGCTTCCTGCAAGCAGACTGTGGGGTTATTAGTACATTGTTATGCACTGGTGGGGAGGCTAGCTCGCCCATAATGCTATCATTACCAAACACGTTCTATTTACTTTTGTGCATCTCTATCATTCATTGTCTTTCTAATCTTACCTTAGGATCAATTTTATGGCATATTTCATAGCCTATCTCGTGTTGCCAATTTCAAGTGTAGCATGGAAATACAAGCATAACTTACCCATACTTACCGTTCGGCCTTCCCTGTTCAATGTAAACCAAGTTAGTCAACAATTCATATGTTTCAACTTAACATGATTCGCGTAAACATTCAGTGCCAAGGGCGTGTTCCTGCCTTAGATTCTAACGCGTCGTAGGCGTGTTTTCAAATTCATTTCCACGAAGTACTCCTTATCATTTGGTGCGTTACATTTCAAGCCTATTCATAAGGCGCTTTATTCAGTTAACTTTAGACTACTTTGATTTCAATGCAAAGACTTGCACGTAGATTGCCACCAGCAAAGCCCACCTAAATCTATATGCACCGGTCGCTGGCATGTCAGCCATTTTGGACATTTTCCATCCTTGGTATTTCTTACCTATCGAAGCGTGCGGCTGGAACACCTTGATAGTCTCTTTGAAATACCCCGCACTTACGTTTTCCGTGGTGGCCAAGCCCACACCCAGGTTGCCCGTAAGCCCCTTTTGATTCCGCCTAGGCCGACAAATTCCCCGTTAGATCATGCCGCGGAATCCCTTTTCGCTCGTGCACGAGCCGTCCACGACTATTTCGTATTTTATTGTCTTTTTAACTTAACGGATGTCTCTGAGCCGTAGGCTAACCCTTAGCCTTATTGCGTTATCGACCAGGTTGGCGTCCGTACAGCGCGGGTAGCGAGCCCCGTTGCACGTGCCCGTCACACCTGTCGCTAACCATTCTTTCTTTTCTTACCCTTCATTCATTCATTCTTTTCTTTCACTTATTCATTCGTTCATTGATTCATTCATTCGTTGATTCATTAATTCACACATTACGCAACTCCCAGTACGGGAGTCGCCTTGGCGACCCATCGGTCCCATAGCCTTTCAATGTTACTATACTCCACTCAGAACGACTATAGTGATAGTCTTCCCGTTTTTATTGTTGTAACCCATTCATTGTTTCATTGTTGGACGCATAAGGGACTTGAACGTAAGCTTGTACCTTAGCACGAGCGTGGAGCGCGGTGCGAGAGTTCACATTTTCCAAGTTCCTTTCTATATTCTATACAAGCATACAAGATGGGATTATTCCCTTAGCTAGGTGAGTTGAGTCATTTATTAGCATGCGCAGGATTATCGCCTAGCGATTCTCGTAATAGTTTCCGTATTGTTATGTGTCTAGGCTAAGCAAAGACGGGTTCATCGGAGCCACCCACCTTAGCGATGTTCGCATCGGCCGAGCGATACTCCGAGCGCACCTTTGAAAGTCTAAGTCTGGATTTATCTTGACGGGCCAATGTAAGCCTTGCATCGATTCTTTATCAGGTCGATGCCAACTCTTCGGGTCGACGGCTCGTTTGAGTCGTTGCGCTTGCCGTTTGAATCGGCGTTTCCGCTAGGGTGGAGCGGGTCATTACACTAAGTACGAAATGCGATCGAGCCAGAACTCACATTTACTGAACTTGGCATACAACTGGTGCTCTCGGAGAATCTGGAGGACAACTCTGAGATGCTGGTCATGCTCCGCTTCACTCTTGCTATAGACCAAGATGTCGTCTATGAACACAATCACGAACTGATCCAAATAAGACATGAAGATGCGATTCATGAGGTCCATAAATACAGCTGGCGCATTGGTTGCTCCAAATGGCATAACAAGGAACTCCAAATGTCCATATCTAGATCTGAATGCCGTCTTCGGGATGTCCTGCTCTCTGACTCTGATCTGGTGGTACCCTGACCGCAAATCTATCTTCGAGAATACTGCTGCTCCTCTGAGTTGATCAAACAAGTCATCTATCCTTGGGAGAGGATATCTGTTCTTGATTGTTACTGAGTTCAAGGTACGATAGTCAACACATAATCTAGACGTACCATCCTTCTTTTTCATAAGAAGTACCGGGGCTCCCCAAGGCGATCCACTGGCACGAATGAATCCCTTGGTCCTGAGTTCTTCAATCATTTTGTACAATATCTCCAATTCTAATGGCGTCATCCTGTAAACTCTCTCTGACACATGTGCGGTCCCGAGGATCAAGTCTATGGTGAACTCGATCTCTCGCTCTGGCGGCATTTTTGGAAGCTCTTCTGGGAAAACATCTGGAAACTCCTCGACGATCCGGGGTAACTGCACTGCTGCTACTGCCATCCGCAATATGGGAGGAGAAGGTTCAACTTTGCCTCGAAAAAAGGAAAACTCCGGCTCGCCTGGGATGCTAAAAATAACCCTGCCAATATGGCAATCTATCCTGGCATACTGGTCCCTCAACCAATCCATCCCTAAGACCACATCAAAATCGGCCATCGGGAATTCTATTAACCTAGCGGGAAACTCTCTACCGCTAACTATGACCCGACACGAGGAAAACACTCTATCTACTCCCACAAGACCGTTACCAGTAAGTATATTGTATATTGAGCCTTACTGATAATGACTCGGGTTCCAGTCCTATCCGTGTCGCGAATCGTGCATACATAAATGAATGCGAGGCACCAGAATCAAATAATACTGAAGCTGGAAAGATGTTGACGAGAATAGTACCTGCCACTACCTCACCGGGTGCTATTCCTTCCTCTCCCATGGTCAAGGCCAGCACTTGACCATGTCCTCTGGGTGCGGGCCCCCTCTGCTGAAAATTCCTCTGCCTGTTCTGGATCAGGGCTTGGCCTTGGGCATACTGTTGCGGTCTCTGCTGCTGGAATGCCTGGGCCTGCGTCGGCAATGGCCTCGGAAATGGGTACTGCAACTGCTGCTGCTGCTGGACTAGTGCTGGTCCTCTAACTGAAGGACTAGAGAAAGCCGATGAACTCCCCCTGTTCGGGCAGTTCCCAACCCTATGGTCCGGGGCACCACAAACCAAGCACAATTCCTGCACTCTGCGACACTCAGATACTACATGCCCGGGCTTCCCGCAGTGTGAACATCCTACCGCGGAAGACTGCTTCTGCTTCTGCTGCTGAGGGTGCGTCGGGGTGGAATGCTGAACCGACGTCACTGAGGCCGCCCGCCTCGGAGCTCCAATGGTCAAAGCCCTGGCTGCCGGGGCTGGGGCTGACGACTGATTCATCTGGCTGTGGAATCGCTTCCGACCTCCGGTCCTATCCACGATCCTCTGGGAGGTATACTCATGCCTCCTAGCTGCTCTCAGTACTGTATCAAAAGTCTGATGCTCAAACTGCTCCACTGCTAACAAGATCTCGAGGTGAAGCCCCTGCTGGAACCGTTGGGCCCTATCGAACTCGGTCGCCACCAAAGTGGGAGCAAACCGACTAAGCCTGGAGAACTCGGCCGCATATCCATCGACCGTCCTGCCCATCTGCTTTAGATTGGTGAACCTCGTCTGTAGATTGTACCGAGCTACAGCATCAAAATACTTGGTATGGAATCTCTCCATGAATACTGCCCATAAAATAGGGGCCACTAATCCATCGGCCTGCGCTGCCCACCAGCTGCGGGCAAGATCTAGTAACTACAGGCGCACTACGGCCACCTTCTCTGCTTCTGGGGTCCTGGCTGCTTCTAGAATCACCTCCGTGTCCTGAAGCCAAGCATCTGCAGCGATCGCATCTTCACCGTCGTCGAAGAATGGAGGGTTCAGGCGCTTGAAGCTGTTGGCCGCGCTGCTACCCTGATGACCTCCTCTGGTCAAAGCGTCTGCCACCGCCTGGTACAAGGCATCTCCCCAACGATCCTGGGAAGCTAATAATGACCTGATGAGACCCACTAAAGTGCCATCATCAGGCTTTGCAGGCTGGACGGGCTGAACTGGTGGCTCTCCTCCAGTAGGCATGACCCTGGAGGCTACCCCTGAATGTTGGGCTTGATCTCCAGGTTGCGGCTGGTCCACGGGAGGTGCTCCGTCTTGCTGATCGGCAGGTCCATGAACAATGCCGCTGAAGAAGACGATATAGGGAACAATAAGAAAGGACCAGGACAGATCAACGATACAAGCATGTGGTCAGGTCAAGATTTTCAGGGATCAAGAGGATACGAGCAGAGATCAAGGGAGAGCACTGATTGAGACATCTATTCGATAAACCCTCACATATCTTGATTTACAAGACCTGCATGGGCCACCACTAAAACCATATAATGCCCCAGAACCAGAATACTGGAGAGCGGGGGCGTACATAGCCAGCTACGTATATTGAAGTACAACCCACCTCGCTATACGGTCACGGCTGTCTAGATACATGAGGGTTTAACTACAAGCCAACAGTCTCCTATGGTCATGAACAAGCCTATTGTCTCAATCTCAAGCAAGCAATAATAGTTACAAGATGTCAGAGCACCAAATATATAATAGCAAGGCATCCCATACATTAGTTATTGGATGATCATGAAGCTAGTCGTACAAAATGTCAAGACTAGCAAGAGTTCAGTCGTACATAATCAACCCTAGGATCTGTCAATCATGTTACAGCCCGTAGGCAGACAATAAGTATAGATGCAATACGAGCTAACACGTGCTCGCCGGCTAAACGCCTCAAAAGAATAATTTTACAATAAAGTGGAAGGACAAAAAGAAACCCACTCATTGCCAGGGTTACGCCTGGTGGTCACCATCTGGCTGAAAGTTAGGTGGATCCTCTGGAGCTGCTCCGATATCTGGCCATACAAAACCAGCTGGGTCAGACCCCAGAAAGAACAAGTGCCACAAAGGAGGCTTCACTTAGGAACTAAAACCAGCATATCATAATAGAATATTAAAGATAATAAATAAAGAATTGATAATAATAGAGATAACAATAATAAATTGAGTACGAAAAAACCATTCAAGCAGCCAGACTGCAACCCTTAAACCAAACAAGGACCGAGGTTGCAGCCCTTCACCTGAATAGAAACCCGTCTCAAATATTATTGGTAAGATAACAAGACAATAAACGAAGAGAGAACTCAGAACTGCTCCGGGAGCCAGGTTACAACCCTTAAACCAAACAAGGACCGGGGTTGTAATCCTTCGCTTGAACAGAACTGGACCCCTGATCTTTATTGTTAAGGCCAGTATAAATAATTAATCATGTCATTGCAGTAAGTAAAACATGACGAGCATGGCAGGGGTTGCAATAAGACAATAAACGAAGAGAGGACACAGAACTGCTCCCGGAGCCAGGTTACAACCCTTAAACCAAACAAGGACCGGGGTTGTAATCCTTCGCTTGAACAGAACTGGACCCCTGATCTTTATTGTTAAGGCCAGTATAAATAATTAATCATGTCATTGCAGTAAGTAAAACATGACGAGCATGGCAGGGGTTGCAATAAGACAATAAACGAAGAGAGGACACAGAACTGCTCCCGGAGCCAGGTTACAACCCTTAAACCAAACAAGGACCGGGGTTGTAACCATTTGCCTGAACAGAACTGGACCCCTGATCGTTATTGTTAAGGTAAGCATCAATAATCGTGTCATGTCACAATCTTGTACAGGATCGAAACAAGACTAAGCTAGGATAGACTCCATCCAATCAATCACGGCCACTCAAGAGTACGGCTTGATACTTTTAACTAATTAGGATTATCACAGGCCTAGTTACTAGCAAGATGCAATGAGATTATCCCAACAGCCACAAGCCCTGCAGACCATCCGGTTATCCAGGTCGAATGTCCGTTTATGGAGAATGCAACACGTGACTGTGTACTGGAAATGTGCCCTACTCATCGGTAGGCTACAAGTCCACTTAATGCGTCCAGATAACGGGATTGCCTGTAGCTGAAAATCTCTTCATGTCTACTGAATTATTCTAGTTTATTAGCCTTAGTCAATTACTGTTGGTATCCCTGACCGTGGTACTCAGGGATCCCTGCCTTAGACATGATGCAAACATTACCGGTTCATTTAGTACAAACACATTCACCCACGGTGTCCAGACCATTCAATTCTGCATTGACATGTCCACGGTGTCCAGGCCATTCAATTCTGCCATGACATGCTAGCCGTCGCAACAGCATTCGAGATATATATCATGTCAAATACACTGTCAAGAGTGCGCCACGACTGGTCACTATCATGTCATGTCATTATTTAAAATTAATATTTAGCCTGGTATAAGCGTGTATGCAATAACTAAATATAAACAGGGTGCAAGAGTTGTGGAGGAATCATGCGGCTCAGGGAGACGGGGCATAACTTCCATATACGAACTTAAAATGAGGTGCTCCAGAGATATTCGGAAAGGCAAGACAAAGATGTAAAACTTTCATGTTTTAAATTTTTCGAAATTCTGGCTAGAAAATAACTTAACTTGGCAAAAACAGTCATTCTGTGCACTTTTTATGCCAAAAATTCAATTCTGCGTAAAATATGTAAAAGGGGAGGGTTCCAGCGTAAAATTTCATATTCTGGGTACCATTCAGCGTAAAATACGCAATTTCAGGGTTCCCTGCGTAAAATCTTACATTTTGGATGATATCCAGCGTAAAATACGCAATTCCAGGGTCCCTAGCGTAAAATCTTACATTCTGGATGATATCCAGCGTAAAATACGCAATTTCAGGATCCCCAGCGTAAAATCTTACATTCTGGATACAATCCAGCGTAAAATACACAATTTCAGGGTTCCCAGCGTAAAATTTCATATTCTGGATACAATCCAGCGTAAAATACGCAATTTCAGGGTTCCCAGCGTAAAATTTCACATTCTGGATACAATTCAGCGTAAAATACGCAATTTCAGGGTTCCCAGCGTAAAATTTCACATTCTGGATACAATCCAGCGTAAAATACGCAATTTCAGGGTTCCCAACGTAAAATTTTATTTTTACGCAAGCCTTCCTGCGTAAAATTCGATTTTACGCAAGCTTCCCTGCGTAAAATCTTATTTTACGCCAGCACCACATTCTTCAGCCGACATGAAAATTCAGAAAAACTTGTTTTGGCCATAAAAACTTCATTTTAACTCGAAATGAGGTGAATCAAAAACCAAATTCACACGAAATTCCGTGCTCTTGCTCATGGAACTATTAGTTTTCGAAAATAACAAGTTTTAGTAGATCAAAACCAAGAAAACTCCATGAACTAAAAGTTATAAAGTAGATCTAGATGAATCTATCCATCAAAATTAAAAACTCCAAGTTCTAAAGAGGCTTATAATCATGTAAATAAGAAAATGGAACAATAAAACTTAAGATCCCTCAAGAAGCAAGTTGCACTTGTCTAAACCTCTTGGTAGGTGGAGAGCAACGGTGAGGAAGAAGAAGAGTGAATGATGAGAGAGAAAGAGGGTGGGGTTAATAAATGGGGATGGTGGTGGTAGGTAGGAGGGTTCACCTTTGGTTCATGATGAACCAAGCAAACCAAGCCAAGCCGAACCAACCCAAGAATAAACCAATCAATGAAAAGCTAGAATAAATCAAGCAGTGAGACTTGCAATACGGGTCAAATTACGTATACGTATATTAAGACACGTAATACGAACCACAGGCATTACAAATCCGTCGGCGAGTCGTTGCAAACTGGACGAGTATGGTTGACGGCAGTCCGTCGCTAATTCGTCGCTGGGCGACTACTTGCCGACGGATTGCAGTTAGCGACGAGGCTTTTTTCGATGACCTTTTTTAACCAATATCCGTCGACCATCCATCGGTAATTATATTTACCGATAGATTTTTGACGGATATAGCCGTCGCTAAATCGATGAATTTTTGTAGTTTATGTACCTTAGTTACGGACTCTATAATTTATCGTAGCATTGCTTACTAGTATGACGAAGATTCTGAGTATCATGATTTTGGACAGACGCATATGATTATCGAATTGTATGATTTAGAGACTTTGATTGTTGGCGGTTTGACCTAGAAGGAGTACCACTTTAAATTTCGAGGACAGAATTATTTTAAGGAGGGTAGACTTGTAATCACCACTTTTCTAGAATTAGGGTAATTTTGAACTTTTATAAAATTATTATTTTAGTTATTGTTTAATAGATTAAAATCATGTTAGTGATATCAATTGGTGAATTCTTGATTATTTTTATATTATTTAATTTAATGCATTGTGATTTTGTCATTAGCTAGTAAAATCTTAGAACTACTTTACCTAGAGACTTACTTTGGTGTGCGTATTGATCGATGAAAAATTAACAAATTTAATACGTGTTCTAACCCTTCATTGGCGGAAACTAGGGTTCACGAATTATACCTGCGGCGGGAAGAAGACAACAGTTCGTAGTAGTCTCGAGCAGTCTTGACCCCAAGATCTTCTGCACGTATTCCTTCTTCGAGTTGGACGTGGTGTGGGCAACGATCTCCCAACCTTTTCTTCTCCTTGGCAGCCCTCTCTTTCTCTCCTTACGTGAATCACGAATTTACCAGAGAATAGAGGATATACATAGGCTACGACAGGGACCAAGAGGAGAAATTAGGGTTAGGCTGTAGAAGCATAGAATTTCACAACCAGAAAGCCCATGCGCCAGACACTACATGCGCCAGAACTCAGACGAAGAACTTCACAGCAAAGTCAATAAGTATAGACATTTGAAGAAGGACTTTTTATTTATATATAAAAGTCTATTACATGTCTAGAAAAGGTTGTACAAAGGAGAATTTCCTAAGTCTATAGCCAGCGGCCACCATGCGCCCTCAGATAAGCGCAGCGGCCACCATGCATCTCCAGATAGGCGCAGCATCACTATGCGCCACCAGTGAGGCGCAGCAGATATCATGCGCCTCCATCCAGGCGTATCCCATTATCTCTTCAGCAGCTCAGTTATGTGCATCCCTTCAGCCAAATTCTTCCAGCCAGGCTCACCTGGCCGAGCAGAGCCCAGTTATGTGCCGCTCTTCCAACCAGGCTCGCCCGATAAATGCTTCGACACAAAGCATTTAACCCTCTGGCTGGAACCAAGGAAGAGAAGAGCACCGCAAATGCTGTGGCCAGGGGAGGCTTCGAAAGAGCCTCCAAAGCCGAAGGAAGACCGTGATCGAAACCACGGCTAAAGGAGCAGCTTTCGACACGATCAAAGTGGGGAAACCCCACTTTGCAGGAAGAGAGAGCCTTGCACCGCCATTCCGATCTACGGCTCTTCCGGAATAACGGAGACGAGGCTCGAGCATCCCTATCTTTGGATGCAACAGGCACCTTCCGCCTGCCTCAGAAGCCCTCGACTCCGTCTTTTGGATGTAACAGTCACCTTCAAGTGTATCAAAGACAACACAGCGTCTCATCTTCACCCTCGGGAGCACTTCGTCAGCAGAATGCACCCGTATGTTCAAGTTCATATTGGAAGTACATGAGGGAATGAGAAGCAAATCTTCTCTCCATGCCACTATTTATAGGCCGGGCAGATCAAACCCACGCGCCAAGTAGATGGCCCTCCGAATTCCGTGCAATGAATTTATATTAAATGGATGAACCGGACGCCTCGAATTCAGCCAAACGGCTATTTATAGCACTCGAAGAGCGAGACAGCCGCATCATTAAAAGACATGTCCGATGCGCCAGCCAGACAGCGCATCACACGGACGCGCCCTTCGGCATCAGGCGCATCACACAGACGCGCCCTACAGTACTCGGCACATTATAGAGGGTGCGCCCCCACACATCTCCATACCGAGTGGAACGCCAACCGATGCGCCCACTCAGCTGTCCATCGAACGTCACCAACATTAAATGCTGAACTGACAGAGTTGGCAGCACGCCTCCCAAAGTCTGAACAGTTGACAGCTTTATTCAGAAAATGAAGCGTCGGCAACGTCAGCATCATCATGACTCTATTCCGACGGCTACTGCCACGTGGCCACCCGCATGCGCCTCTACGACCATGCGTCCACACCCGCATGCGCCTCTACGGCCATGCGTCCAAACCAGCATGCGCCTCAAAAGCCATGCGCCTCAGACCCTTCACTGATCCCTAAAGACAGAGAAGAGTCTCCGGTTGAAGTTTTGCATGCGCCTCAAAAGCCATGCGCCCCAGACTGATCTCTGATCCCGAAAGACAGAAGGAAAGTCGCCTGCATGCGCCTCAAAAGCCATGCGCCCCAAATGGTTTGTAACTCCTAAAGGTTATGAGCCGCAGCCTCCTCCTGCGCCCAATCCAAGGCGCAGCCCACCAGATCACTCCTCTCCACCAAATCCGAGATCTTCGAACCATGAGTCGACGACACGTGTCTTTTGACTCAACTCGTCCAAGATTTCAGCAACGGAAAGATCTTCCCCCCTGCTACGTGCCGGCTCACAACAGCAGTATGAAGAGTTCTCCCCCTCGATCAGGACGCAGCATCCATGCACCTCCATCAGCAACCTCCACGTGGCGTCCCCACACCGGCGCATCCTACATGCGCGCATGAGCAGCCAGCCTGCAAAACTATAAATAGAAGGATCATCCCCTTCACACACACACACAGAGACTCAGAACATAAGACTCACAGAGAATCCACAACAGAGAATCACCGGAGAGGCAGTTATAGATACTCAACGTCTTCCTCCTCTCAGCAAGCTCCAGCACCCAGAGCAATCAACACCTTCAGAGAACCGATAACCGCCGTCAGCCGGTCAACGGAGTCAACGCATTACCACTCGCTCCATTGGCACTAAGGACCCAGCTTAAACAAAAGTGTACTCCTAGGACTACATCTAAGTCCTATATTGTATCACTGTTCTGTTTGTATTAAGATTTCAATCAAAACAATTTTAATGGCAAACAAGCTGGCGACTCTGCTGGGGACCTCTTTCTCCTCTACCGAGAAAGTCGTGTCACAGGCCGACGACGTGAAGGTGGGCTCCTCCCACAAGACGCTGGTAGTGCGCCTCAATCAACAGGCGTACGAGGAGTTTATTTCTGAAGGAAGTGCGAGTCCTTCGAAGCGGCTGTCGAAGACGAAGAAGACCCGCGCAGTCTGGGTGCGCAAAGTCGACGCCTCGGGCACCACCGTTGAAGGGGATGCGCCCATCCAGCCTTCCCTTCCTGCTGACGTCCTCAGCAGTCAAGGTGCGCCCGCTGATGCAGCACATCTCTCGGGGAAGCGTGCGGCTGACCACGTTCCCCAGCCATCTTCCTCTCAGGCGAGGAAGATACGTCGACGGAGCAGGGGCGCAGCCAATGCCCCGCGCATTACTTCTGATGCGCCACAAGGAGCCTCTGTCTTCGACAGACTCACTCGCTGTAACGGCGAGGAGAATTTGGATGCTGAGTACTATGCGCCCCAGCGGGCTGGTACGAAGAAATCCAAGGCGGCACGGGCCATGCGCCACAAACGTGCTATGCCAGCAGCCGGCCAGAGGCACGCGCTTACAATCACGCGCGCTGCCGATGGCAAGCTGTACAAGGTTGACTCAAGTGCTCCTGCACCGACAACGAGTCGACCTTCAAAGTCCTCATCTCACTTGGGCGCATTCACTGCGTGCACAACCAAGCCGAGAGAGGCAAACTCAGTGGTCTTGAACTCCCGCGCCTCCTCTGGTTGTGCGTTCGAGGTCCGTTCAAGTCACTTTAAATGCTGTGGTTCCCCCACTACTGATCGTGATGCCTGCTTGGTATTAGATCAGGGGGCGCAGCACTCACCCGACCACCCCGGCGCTTGGCCCTGCCATGCGCCTGAGAGGGGTGTGAGGGTAGCACTCTCCTCCAACGACTTGCGCAACGTGATCACTCACAAGCGCCGGTCAGGAGAGTTGACCAACAAGCACGATGCGCCTCTCACGGGGCACACTTGTGCAGTGGTCACCATCAACTGCTGTTGCAAGACGGCAGTACCGCCAAAGCAGTCGGTCTTCCAACGGCTACAATCATCGACACCCCTCCGACATCGCCTTGGGACGAAGGTGTCAGCAGAAGAGGAACTAAAGATTGCGTCATGCAACGTGATCTCCAATTCCTCATCTGTCCGGAAGACGGCTGCCAATTCCTCGTCTTCATCCAAAAGCCAGCCGAGGAAAACCAAGGCAGCTGTCACGACCTCTGGAGTGTTCGAAGGCACTCGGTCGAGGAAGAAGTCCTTGGAGGAAGCTGGGGGTAGCCAGACCCTTGTCGAGCCTCCTTCCGAAGACGAAGATGTCCAAAGTACAGCTGCGGCGGATCTTCATCAAGGCGAAGATGGCCTCCCTGAAGCCCCTCAAAATGACGATGTCCTCCAGGACACCGCCGGGGGTAGTGCTGAAAACGAAGAGGCCCTTCAAGACAGAGCTGAGGGCAGTCAGGCCCTTGCAGATGCGCCTGTCGAAGACGAACTCCAGAATGTGGATGGGGGTGGCCAAACACCAGGAGAAGTAACTCCCCCACATGAGAGCGAGGCTGAGAGCGAAGCCTCAACTAATCCATCCACTTCCAGCCGTGTCATGACAGTATACATGACCGGGGGTGATCTTGAGGCTGATGCGCCGCCACAGGACATTGTCCAGCGCATAGACTCGCTAGAGGGAGGACTCAAAACCCTCTCTGCCTCAATGCAAGCACTGATTCAAGCAGTGTTTGAGATGCGGTCGGCCTTGATCAGGACACCTTCAAATGGTCCCGACCCAGGAGCCAATAGAGAGTCGAGTGTGCCCCTCCAGCGGACACCCTCAGACACAGAAGCACCCCGGACATCGGAGCCCTCAAACGCTCCACTCCAGGTAGTACCTCCTTCCCCGACTCCTAGCTCCACGGAGGACGTGGTCGAAATGATCAAAGATCTGCGGGAGCGCTTCGAGTCCAAGAACAGGCAGGAGGAGCGCCAGAAGATGGGCATTCCCTAACCTTATCCCCTTGAGTGGAACAAGGTGGTTTATCCCCCAAAGTATAAACCACAAACACTCACGCCGTATGACGGGAAGGACTCTCCACGACGGTACCTGACGTACTTCCAGTCGCAGACAGGGCATCTTCTGAAGGAGGACGCGCTCCTCACCAGCATCTTTGTTGGGGCCCTGAAAGGGGTGGCGTATGACTGGTACTGCAGCCTCCCCGATAATTCCATATCGTCCTTCGACGACCTGACACGCCTCTTCCTCGACCGCTTCTACGACGGTGGGAAGGACATGACGATGGCGTCTCTCATTGAGATACGCCAGAAGGACAAGGAAACGGTTCGGGCATTCATCGAACGCTTCCGTCAGGCCTGCTTCAGGCTACCTCCAGGTATGCCAGAACATGCGCTTCTCTCCGCTTGCAGTATGAACATGCTGCCTGCAGTAAAGCTCTGGCTTAACTCTACTCCCCCTCCCGACTGGAGCTCCCTAATCATTGAAGCTGAAGCTGCAGAGAAGAAGGCGGCCAATGCACGTCTTCTGGGTGTTAGCTTCCCCGCCTTTGACGATAAGGGGAAAAAGTCCGCAACCAACAACTCCGGACGAGAAACAAAGGGGAAACAGGCATTGACTGTTAATGCCTCGAAGGGCGCATCTGCGCCTACTCAAAAGCCTCCACTGGCACCAAGACCCAAGGAGGTTTATTCATTCAATGATGACGACACCCTGCAACTCTTTGAGATACTGAAGCAGGGTGACAAGATCAAGCTTCCGGACCCGAAGCGGCCCGATGAAGTCGGAAAAGTGGACAACCCGAGGTACTGTCACTACCATCGGTTTGTCGGACACCCGACTAAGGACTGCTACGTCCTCAAAAATTACATCCAGCGCATGATCAATGCGGATGTAATCTCCGTCGACTATGAAGAGAAGACGGTGTCAGCTAATGTGGTGTCACTTCAGTTCGGCACCTTACCGTCGACTACCACACAAGATGGCGTCGTCCCCATCCCTAAGGCGACAATGGAGGTGGTGAATTTGCCACCCACCCGTGACAATATGAGTGGACTTGTCCCACTCACCACATCTCGAGGAGAGGTCCTCTGGGTTCACCCCGACCTCGTCTCCGAGGTAACTCAACCAGAGGTACGCCCTACCTCCAAAGCAAAAGGCAGGAAGATCAAGTCTTGCCGCACGGTCTCTTCTTCAACGGAAGAGGCGCTTCCTGTGCAGACGCGTGCACAACAGAACTCCCAGCCCGGTGAAGCTGCCGCTGAAGTGGTGCCTCCTGGCATCATCCCTGAGGAGGGTCCATCCAAGCCCTCAGCAGCCAATAAACAAAAGCAAGTGGAGGCCCGTTTCGACAGACCTCTGCGAAAAGAAAATGCTTCGGGGCTAGCCAAGCCCCACAATTTTGACATTCTGTCACAACTGGCCAGTACTCCTGCACGCTTGTCTTTGTTCGAGCTCCTGCGTCTCTCCAAGGACTCCCGAGAAGCTCTCTGCGAAGCTCTGAAGGATGCCGAATCCTTTCTCAGTCAGGTCAAGCAGCCTGAAGACCACCCAACTACTTGTGCACACTGTCATTGTGCGGATGAAGTTATCCCAAACATAACCTTCACCCAACAAGACATGCTGCTCAAGCATCACCGACATAACCGACCGTTGTATTACACAGGGTACATCGGTTCGATAAAGGTGAGCAGGATTCAGATCGATCCGGGGTCTTCCCTAAGCATCATTCTAAAGGCGCTGCTATCAAAGCTGGGGATCCCAATGTACCGGCTAGCGCCCTCCAATACGACCATCAGCGGCTTCAACGCCAGCAAGAGTGAGCCACTGGGCAAGATTCGGCTGAAGTGTCACATCGGCAGCCTCAAAACTGAGGTGACTTGTTATGTGGTGGATGCCGAGGTCAACTACAACATCTTACTCGGACGACCATGGTTACATGAGTACATGGTGGTGCCCTCCACGCTCCACCAATGCATGAAATATGTATCCACCAACGGCGTCATCCGGACGGAGTTTGCAGATATCGATCCCTTCAAAGGGATTGAGGCCTACTTCACCGATTCCGACTTATACAAGCCACTTGACGAGGAGGAAGCCAACGACGCCGATGATGAAGCAGAGACAGCAACAGAGCCGGACTTGGAGCCCGAAGCGACTCCTGACGCCCCCTTGAAAATCCGTCTGAAAGGGAGACCACCCCAGAAGGCGCCTCCAATGAGCATCAAGCTATCAGGAAAAGTGCCAGCTCGCGAAGCTCCCCTGAAGATACGCCTCAAGGGGAAGCCACCACAAACAGCGGCTCCCCTGGTGGTAAAATTACAAGGGAAGGCGCCACTCATCGAAGGCGCAATCGAGGCACCCCTCAAGGTGCGTCTTAAAGGCAAGCCGCCGCAGTCATCCAAGATGCCGGAGAGGGCTCACATAACCCTCTCAGACCCCAAAGTCAGAGCGGTGGAGGACTCTCCTGATCCGCCCCCAGTGCTTACAGACGAGGAGCTTGGCGAATATATCTCTGCTGATGTAGACGCACCCTCCTTCGACAATGTAATCCCACGGGATAAAATCTCGTACTTTATCAATAATAGAGTGTCTTTCAATTATTCTTGTCTTCCACACTGGAATGTCATGTATACATTAGACAACGCTCTTCGGTCGTTGCAAACACAAGTAACGACCGTCTACCATAATCAAATAGTCCCGTCTCAAGGAGTCTTCATAGTCCCTCCACGAAGCCGAGACGAAGGCACCATCATCTCGGGCAAAATCGAGCATCGTCGGAACCTCCCGTCGATCGAGCCCGAACCTGATACCGGCAGAGTACAAGTCTATCGATACACGGATGCGGCTAAGCACATCATCCAAAAGATGGGCTACGACCTGAAAAGCAATAAAGGCCTAAACTACGGCAAGGGTCGGCATCTCCCTGTCCGGCTTTCGATGCCCAATGGAAAGCCACAGGATTACTATAATCGGACTCGACGGGGGTTAGGCTATGTCACGCCGCCATCAACTCCAGAGAGTTCAGACGCAGAAGACATAGAACATTCCCACTCGTCAGAAGCATCGACGTGGGATTCCGATACCAGTATCGGATCAGTCTTCAGGAAAGTGCTGTCAGCTAACATGACATCGGTGCAACCTCAGAAAGATGAAGACGAAGACCAACCGCCGGAACCCTTCGAAGAGGAACCCTGGGCTCAACGCCTAGGAGAACAATGGGAGTCTCGTTTTGAGTTACGAGAACCTCCCACCGAAGACGAAGTCGAGCAGATCGACCTCGGGGATGGGTCTTCTTCTAAACCCATCTTTATCAGCAAAAGCTTGGAAGGAGAAGACCGAGAATCTTTAGTCCAACTGGCTAAGGAGTATATCGACGTCTTCGCCTGGAGCTACGAAGACATGCCGGGTCTCGATCCACAGATCGCGATGCATAGGTTGAACATCTTACCAGATGCCAAACCTATCAAACAACAACAGCGACGCTTCCGCCCGGACATCATGAACGCCATCGATCAGGAGGTGGACAAACTCTTGACCAGTGGCTTCATCCGTGAGGAACAACACCCGGACTGGGTAGCCAACGTCGTCCCTGTCACCAAGAAGAACGGGAAGATACGAGTCTGTATCGACTTCAGGGATCTCAACTCTGCTTGCCCGAAGGATGAATTCCTGCTCCCAATCACCGATGTAATGATCGACAACACATGTGGCTTTGAACGCATGTCCTTCATGGACGGGTATTAAGGCTACAATCAAATCAAGATGTTCCCCGATAACGCAAAACACACGTCATTCAGGACTCCAAAGGGTGTTTTCTGCTACACAGTAATGCCCTTCGGCTTGAAGAACGCCGGTGCAACGTACCAGCGAGCTATGAGCACCATCTTCCGTCAACATCTTCGCAAGACAGTTGAGTGCTATGTTGACGACATCGCAGTCAAGAGCCGCCTCAAAAGAGATCACCTACAGGACCTAAAGACGGTCTTCGATCTCATGCGGGCACATCAACTCAAAATGAACCCCGCTAAATCCTTCCTGGGGGTTTCTAGCGGCAAATTCTTGGGCTTTGTCATCACGGCAAAAGGCATTCATGTCGATCCCGAGAAGACTAAAGCCATCCTTAACATGGACCCTCCGAAGAACCTTCGAGAACTTCGGGGCTTACAGGGACGTTTGGCATACATCCGGAGGCTCATAGCAAACCTCTCCGGTAAATGTCAACCCTTTACTCAGCTCATGAAGAAGGGAGTCTCTTATGTCTGGACAGAGGAGTGCCAAAAGGCTTTTGACGACATCAAGGCTTACTTAACAAGCCCGCCAGTCCTAGTGGCACCTGTCGCCGGCAAACCATTCCTCCTCTACGTCCGTGCCATGGATCATTCCCTCGGCGCTTTGCTGGCTCAAAACAGCGATGCAGGCTACGAGCAAGCAATCTACTACCTCAGTCGAACACTCATCGGGGCCGAACACCGGTACAACCCCGTTGAAAAGGAGTGCTTGGCTTTGGTGTTTGCCATTCAGAAGACTCGTCATTACGTCTCGGGCCAGACAATTCACGTCATCTCCCGAGTCAATCCGCTCAGAGTTCTCATGACGAAGCCAGGGTCATTAAACTCTCGGCTGGCTACATGGGCGATCCTACTAACGCCATACAACATGGTGTTTGTCCCGCAGAAGGCGGTCAAGGGTCAGGCTCTGGCTGACTTTTTAGCTGCACATCCCATCCCAGAATCTTCAAAACTCTATGAAGACATCCCGGATGAAGTCCAAGAATCAAACGTCACTGAAGGAAGCCCCGTCTGGCGGATGTTCTTCGATGGCGCTTCAAGAACGGGCCCCAACGGCCAAATCATCGCAGGAGTGGGGGTAGTCTTAGTCTCCCCCGATCAGCTGGTCATCCAGCGCGCATACTCCCTTTCGAAGCCGTGCTCCAACAATGTTGCTGAGTACAATGCACTCGTCATGGGACTCCAGCTAGCACAACAGCTGGGGGTGGATCATCTGGAAGCCTACGGCGACTCAAAACTCGTCGTAAACCAGATTCGGGGGCAATACGAGGTTCGCCATGAAGATTTGATCCCTTACCATGAAGTTGCATTGAACATCATTTCAACCTTCACTGGGTTCTTCATCGAACATGTACCCCGTCTACAAAACTTGGAGGCTGACGCTCTGGCTGGCCTCGCAGCCTCATTGGCCGCGCCCCTTGGGACTCAACATTATGTTACGGTGACTGGCCGAGACCTGATTTGTCCCAGAAACAACCTATGTTTGCAAATGGCTCACGCCATGCCGACAAATACTGGGGTTAATATCCGAGACTGGAGGTTCCCGTTCATCGACTTCGCTGTCTACGGAATCCTTCCAGAGGACCCGAAGGAAGCCGTCTCAGTCAGGAGACGCTCTCTTCGATTCTACTACGATACAGCCACTAAAACGCTGTACCGACGCTCCTTCGACGGGCTTCTCCTTCGATGCCTGTCTAACGAAGAAGCGGCCGAAGCTCTTCGAGAAGCTCATGACGGAACTTGCGGAGCTCACCAACCAGGTCCTAAGTTGCAAGATCGACTGCGACGTATGGGCTACTACTGGCCAACCATGGTTGTCGACGCAGTGGAATATGCTAAGAAGTGCCATGCATGCCAACTTCATGCAGACTTCATACATACACCGTCTGAACCTCTACATCCTACAGTCGCCTCCTGGCCATTCGAAGCCTGGGGCATGGACATTGTTGGACCAATCACCCCTCCTTCATCAAGAGGACATCGTTTCATCCTGGCCATCACCGATTACTTCTCCAAATGGGCGGAAGCAGTCCCACTAGCGGAAGTAAAAAGCTCCAGGGTGGTCAGCTTTATCAAACACCATGTCATTTACCGTTTCGGGGTACCCCGGCGAATCATCCATGACAATGGTCCTCAGTTTATCAGCCACATTTTCAGCAGGTTCTGTGACAAGAATCGCATTCAAAACGTGGCCTCAACCGCCTACAATCCGGCAGCAAACGGATTGGCCGAGGCGTTCAACAAAACTATCGTCAGGCTACTCAAAAAAGTCGTGTCATCCAACAAACGCGACTGGGACGAAAAGCTTGGTGAATGCCTTTGGGCCTACCGCACAACGGTACGGACCCCAACAGGCAACACTCCATTCTCCCTGGTCTACGGGAGCGAAGCAGTACTGCCTCTCGAGATACAGATACCTTCGCTCCGTGTGGCAATCACAAACGATCTCACAGAAGAAGACAATCAACGTCGTCGTCTGCGGGAACTGGAGGCACTTGACGAAAAGCGTCTCCTAGCTCAACAACGCATCGAACTTTACCAAGCCCGTATATCACAGGCTTTCAACAAGAAGGTCAAGCAAAGAACTTTCCAAGTTGGCGACCTGGTTTTAGCAGTCAGAAGGCCAATGGTATTAACTCACAAGACACCAGGGAAGTTCGAGCCCAAATGGGAAGGACCCTTCATCATTGAGACGGTATACTCAAACGGTGCTTACCGGCTCGCCAAACCCAATGGGGACTTGTTCATGATGCCCATCAACGGCAAGTTCCTAAAGAAGTACTACTCTTGACATCCTCCAAGACATGTATTTCCCCAAACAACCTCTTTTCACAAAATCAATCGCTTCCGGAACCCAGCTGTTCCGTAGCATCCTTCCGTAGAAAGATAACCACGTCCATATTACCTCTGAGTTGTCTCTCTACATCCTACAAAGCGGAACCTTACACTTCGTGAGCTTACGCTATCCTTCATGTTTACTACGTCCACATTACCTCTGAGTAAACATCCCGTACAAACAACTCCTACGTTGTCGTACATTGATCGCAGAACTTCCACGTCCACATTACCTCTGAGTTGTTCAGCGTATCCCCCAGGATCATTCCTACCACGTCCATAAACACCTCTGAGTAGGAAGATTCTATCATTTGAACCTAATGATTGCCATGTCCACATTACCTCTGAGCAAACATGTTGGTTCCTTTATACTTATTATTTGTACCTAAAAACCAAGGTACGCAAAAGATAATAGGTCCACATAAATCATCAAGTTCATGAAATCAAAAATGAACACATCAAAGAGATAGTGTATTTCTTTATTTTTCAAAAGGAGTACAGAAATACGCTATTTCCCCAGCAAGAGATGCAAAAAAAAAACACATAAAAAAGAAGAGAAGCTACAATCCCCGATCCTCCCCAGGGTGGGATGAGAGTTCTCTGACTCGACGTCTCAGGTCGGCAGTGCGAGTTTCCACAGTCGCCTGGACTCGCAGCTCGGCTTCTTGACGCATTAACCCGACAGCCTCAGCGGAAGTTTTACTCTCATACTTCTTATCAAGCTGTCGTCGCTGCTGAGCCAAAGCAAAGGTCCGCTGAGTAAGAGTCGTTTCCTCCTGCTTGAATGCCACGTGTTCAGCCAGGACACGCTCAGCCTCTAGTTGAAGTTGGGCCCGCTGGTCTTCAAGACGGCGCATCTGAGCATCAACCTCTGCGATGTTAGCATCCACCGCAGCCCGCTTCTCCGTCGTCTTCTTCATAGATTGAGACAGCTGCTCCGCCGCAGCCTCAGTCCCAGCCACTTCACGCTCCCAACTGCTCACATCGGCTCGATAGGAAGCCTCGATCTCAGCCATCGACTTCCCTATCTCTGCATCTATCAAGACTGAGAGGTCATTTCGTTGGATGCGCTGCAGTTCCGCGAGCCGCTCGTCCAGCTCCATCACCGAAACCTCCAGAATTTTGGCCATATGGTCATGGCCCTGGTGAGTGCGGATCAGCTCGATACAAGGCATCGCCAAAGCTTTTGCCGCCGCAAAGCTCTCCTTGGCATCTACCACTGCAGATACACCTTTCTCCAGCATTTTGTACACTCCCTCGACGAGGAACTTCACATACCCGTCGGCTTCCGCCAGCACCTGCGGCGTCATAGCAGGAGTTGAGGGAGCTACTACAGTTTGCGGACCGGAGGAAGGTCCGCCGACCTCAATCTGAGAGGTTCGAACCTCGACAGCAATAGGCTCTTCATCAACAGGGCCCAGACTGCTAGCCCGAGGAGTCGAAGGAACAGAAGGAGCCGGCACATGCGTCGTGATAGTACCCCAAGTGGAAGGAGCAACAGAGGGTTCCACACCCATACCCTTCTCAAGCTCGGAGAAATCATCGACGCCAACGGCCACCTCTTCTACCCCCGACATTCTATCAGCATTAGCTACCTCCCCCGGCAAAACGGGAAGATCGACATCTATCTCCTGGCCAGCCCCAGGAGACAAGACCGGCAGAAGGGTCTCACTCTTCTCAAATCCCTCTACAGGGACAAAATCTGTCGCTACCGCCTGATCGGTAGCCATCTCTATGTCCATGGTTGAAGCCAAGGAAGGATTCGGCAATGATTCAGCCGACCTCCCTTCATCATGACAAGGAGGGGAATCAATCCTCTCCTCTATCCCCACTGCTTCTGCTGCCCCCGCAACAGACTCCTGCAGCTCCGGAGCGGTGTCATCGGAAGATGATGAACTCCATTCCTCTTCATCACCAGGGAGCTGCGCACTTCCTAAACCATGTGAAGCCTCCGCTGTGGCCTTCGCCACCTCGGAAGCTGCTGCACCCTCAGGTTCCCTCCTGACCTGAACCTCCACGATAACAGTATCCTCCGGATCTTCCTCCATGAGAGACATCATTGTCGGCGGGATACGCACTCCAGACGAGCTCACCATCTCTTCTCGCCTACTCCCACCCGACTTTGGGGTACGAGGTTTTCTTTTTAGCGGCTCCTACAAAAGAAGATGAGGCCTCGTAAGTGGCGGAACCAAAATCAGATTTAGTAGGATAACCTTACCTCTTCGGACGCCGAATCCGATGACACCGTCGGTAACGGTACCTTCTTCTGCTTCTTCGATACAAGAGATTCAGCTCCTGTATCTGCACATCGTTTCGATCGATCGCCCGAGGGTTCTGCTTGTGATGCGGAGGGGGCACTCCGTTGACCCACCCCTGACGGACGATGCGGCCGGGCCTTCACTGGCGTATCCCCAGTCGCTGCTAACTGGGTGCCTACGATAAGGCTGGTCTCCCTGTCATATCCGGAGGGCGGGGCAGCCATAACACAGTAAAATTTGGCGGCCAAGTAAAGAATGGGCGACCGCGGATCGGGGACGGGCAACGTAAAACGAGCTCCGGTACATCCGGCATTATAGTAATGCCAAGCTCGTGCACCATCCAACAAACTTCCAACATACCCCAGGGTATTACTGGGGTTATCCAACATCATCTGAGCATAACCAAATTGCCGCGCAAAGCGGCTCGGCAAGTATGGTTCCAGGTAGCACTGATTCCTGTTCCGGTACACCAGATGGGACGGCCGGATACTTTGCAACCAGCGGAATCTCCATTGAGGCAGAGTGGTGGTACCTTCGCCCAGGTCACTTAAATCCTCGTTGGCCTCAAAACCCAAATAGATGGGACCAACTTTGGTGATCTTCCAACCCTGAAGACGGGATAAAACCTTCCTACAAACCGGGACACCGGTATACGACCAGCTCCTCCGATGGAAACGACGAAGGAATGCATCTCCAGCCTTATAATCTCCTTCCGAGCCTGGGCTCATCACACTGGGATGATACAAAATCAGCCATCCCATCAAATAGTGAAACGGCAGTTCAGCGCACGGGAAGTTATTGTTTCTGCCTCTGTCATGAATCACATTTCCGGCAAACTCTCTCAAACCTCGCTGCAGGTTACATACCATTGCGGGGAGAAGAGCCAAACGCCGGCCGAAAACCAGCTTCACGGCTGGCAGGATTAAGTTTCGGGTCATCCTCTCTACGGCACCGAAGCCGCCCGCGAACACGCAATCCCGGAGCCATATCATCAGGTAGGATGCCAACACCGCCTTGGGTGACATCCGATAAGCAAGATGCCAGAAGCAGCTGTAGGAGCGTGCATCTGACTGCTGGTCCTCATTTCCTCGGGGATTTTTCTCCCCTAACCTGCTCATTTCGGACAACACTTCGCTACGAGAGAGCGCCGGTGGGGTGGAAAATTGTGAGGGATCCTCCTTGTCTTGTCTAAAGACATGATCTCTCCAAGCGGTCACATGAGGCTGCGTCCCGTTCCTATCCCGTCTCTGCATATAGTAATGATGACTCGCCACTTCCTTGAAGACGGCCGTCATCTCCTCAGCCCTGTCCCCCAGGACTTGAAGTTCCTCGTTGGTGGGAAAATACTCTTCATAGGGTTCCGACCCCCAAGGGAGTTTTGACACCTCGTACATCTCATGAAGTGCGAACCCTAATTCCCCCACCGGAGTAAAGAAGGTCCCGGTATGGATATCAAACATCTCCAGGAGTGCGAGGAACATGTGCCTATTAAGGTCAACACCTGCCTGGGTAGCACGGATCGCGGCAGTCAACCCGATCTCTCGGAGCTCAGTCCGAAACCGCGACAAGATCCAGAGCGTCAGTTTATCCCATTTGGAGACGTAATGGCACCAACCCTCCACCCGAAACTCTCCTGTTGGGTAGGAACATTCCATCAAAAACATACGATGTGTAAAAGTCGAAGCACTATAAGCAAACGTATCAATGGGTACATCACTGAAGAGGCTCCCAGGACGTAAAGTCCGCCAAGTGTAAGAAGACCCAGACCGTACAACGGTCAAAGCATCCCTTTGGTCGGAAGTAGAATCAATTTGGATGACACCAGTCATCGCTCCCCCCTGAGAAGGGGTAAGCTCCCAAGACATTCTCCTCTGGGAAACAAGGCGACAGAAGGACGTCAAAGGCCACTGACGTTCAAGTTGCTTAACAGTCATATGCACTCCATTCGCAGTAAAGAACCAGTCCTCCTTGACCTTCAGTACTGACGAATCAGTAGAAGTGAGACGGTCTCCAAACAGGAACTCAGGCTTCAGAAAGGTCACTTTATCAGATGTGGAGGGTTTAATGACTCCACGCTCCATCATCCGTTTGAGGAACCAATACTGCTGTTCACGGATTAGGGTCATTCTCTCAGGAGGCTGATCCAGCATAAGAGCATCTTGAGCAGGGTTTATCACTTCCTCGTTATGCTCTACTCCCATTTGGTTGAAGGCAGCCTCCAAGAAAACTTCACTCAAAGGTGGGATTGCCATCGACACTAGTAAAAAATCAGAAAAAAGTCAGAAGAGAACACACAAATGTGTCTAAAGGAGAAAACTGCGGCGCATCATCAGGGTTTAAACCCACACTACCAAAATAAGTCATATTGGCGACGAATTTAGCGACGCAAGTCATATACGTCGATAATATTTGTGAATTTAGCGACGTTATATAAAAACGTCGCTGATCGTCACCATCTTATCCGAGACGGGGAGCAACGAAGTCTGACTGGTGGATGGTTCGATCCGATTGAAAATCAAGGCTGGAAAATTGACAAGCATGGTCTTGTGGATATAAACTACAAGCGTAGATATCAAGGCTATGAACCGTTTGTCCTAGCAACTCAGGCTCAGCTCGTGTATTTCACAGCTTATCCGAGACGGGGAGCAACGAAGTCTGACTGGTGGGCAGTATGCAAGACTAAAGCTAGAGATACTTTTGATGTTCATGAAAAAGCTTACCAGGAGGACGAGCTACCTCCTGTAACCAATATTGTCGATGTGGACTCCACGGAAGTTACGCATTACACGACACATAATGTAGAAGATGTAGAATTATCCGAAGAGGAAGACGAAGCCGACGAAGGTGAAGACGAAAGTGAAGATGAGGAGGAAGAGGAAGATGAGGTCGAGGAAGACGAACAAGATGATTATTCTGAAGATGATTGAGAGAGATATACTTATCTGGACTTAGATGTTTCTTCTAGAATATATTATCTGGACTTAGATGTTTATTGTAGAATGTATCATCATATGTTACCTTGGTTATTATCTTTGTTGTACTGTCATATTTCTATTCTCTATTATTTGTTGTACTGTCATATTTCTAGTCTCTAATATTTGTTGTACTGTCATATTTCTAGTCTCTATTATTTGTTGTACTGTCATATTTCTAGTCTCTATTATATCTTGTACTATCATATGCTGTTATCAGGTATGGCAGGTCGTCGCGGACATTTGCGAGGGCCACGAGGAGGTCGGAATCCTCCGGTACTTCCTACAGGTACTGCTAGGGGACGGAGTTTGCCTTCGGTACCTCCTATTGGTACCGGCTCTGGATCCTCGTCGCCGATTACTCCTCCATATCGGACAGTAGCTGGGCCGGTTGGGACGACGTCACGTGGCATATCTCCTGGGACGAGTAGTTCCAGACCTGTTGAGAGGGCTCCCCCGTCTAGCGTTCCTGATGTTGATACGACGATGGAGACGGATGAGCAGATGGCCGATGAGGATGCGCCGACTGCCGACCAGCATCATGAAGATGATGCGTGCGCACCTCCGGAGGAGGGGAGGACGGAGATCTGGGCCGACGGTACAAAGTAGGTATTTTGGTTTATGATTTTTTTTTCTTCTGTTTTTATCATAAATTAACTTTTTTCATGAATATAATATGTATGTATAGATATCGTCCTCCAGGGGTACAGAGACGCCTAGGCGATATGCTGAGGCATAATTATGGTGGTCCCTGGATTAACTACTCTGATGCTCCAGACGAAAGGAAGAACTTCTGGTTTACGCGCTTCAAGGTTAAAATAGATTTGTTTTTAACATGAATCATTTAATTTATGCATATTATATATAACTGATAAATATTTGGTTTCGTACTGTTCTAGGATATGTTTTACTATCTGCCGCACCGGGCCGAGCAGATCGAGGGGATGTTTCCTTCCGTCGCTGCTAAGCTGATCCGCGACTCTATTAATGATCAGAAGGAACGTGATCGTGCCGGAAAGCCGATCAAAGGTTGGATCACCCCTGATCAGTGGAATGCGATGAAGGCTCGATTCAACGAGCCAAGGTACAAGGAGAAGTCGGAGAAGGCTAAGGCGGCTAGGCAACATGCCTCGAAGTGGTGCGGTGGGTCGATTCCGATGACGGAACATTTCCGTCGTCTGGTATGTCTTTCTCTTTTAGAAATATTATTTTAATGCAAATCCGATAAATTATTACTAAGATAATATATTTAATTACAGGTAAGGAAGGTCGGTAACGCCGACATGGTGACCGTCTTCCTGGCCATCCATCGGAAGGGCGGAGTCCTTATTGACGAGAGGGCCGAGCAGACCTATGTAAGTATTACAATACGTTATCTTAATTTAATACTTCGTGTCCATTTTAATATAACTTAGTAAATATGATGCAAATAAATATTCATGAAGTTAGTAAAAATAAGTACATTAATTAGAAATTAGAAATCATAGAGTACTATCCATACTTTCTAGGCCGAGTATACGAGGCTGCGGGAATGGGCGGCTGCTAGTGCACCTGATGCAGGAGAGGCCGGTACTTCCTCGCAGCCCACTCAAGCTCCGTCGACGGACGAGCTGTGGATGACCGCCGCTGGTGGCCTCCGTAGGGGTACGTACTACGGTACGGGATCCTATGGCGCCCTAGTTGCGACCCAGTCCTCTAGGACATCTCCTGCTAGTGTGCATGGTCCACAGCCGTCCCAGGAGTCTGCCCGAGTCCACCAGATGATGGAGTCTCTCCGTGACGACCTGCTACGACGGATCGAGCAGCAATCTCAGCATCCTACGGACGATCCTGCACTGCTAGCACGATTGGATGCGCTCGACCGCGGCATTATAGACCTCAGGGAGACGACTGAGAGGACAGAGCGCGCCGTTGGAGGGTTAGAGCGCACGGTGACGGAGTTGCAGATAGGACAGGTGACCATGGCCGAGACGGTGAGATTGGCGCAGGATTCGATGGTCCAGAGCAGTGGTAGAATGTTATCTATCATGGATTCATACAACCAGCGACTTACAGCGTTGGAGCATGCTGGTACTCTGGGTGCGCCTTCATCGTCGTCGACTCCGCCGCCTCCACCGCCTTCTTCTTCGACACCGACTCCACCGACGTCACAGCCTGGCGCTCCATCTGTATCGATTTCACTTGCGGAGTATGAGGAGTTTTTACGCCTTCGTCGTGGCGGTGCCCCTCCTGCACCAGATCACTAGTAGTCCTAGTTAGGACTTTTGTTTGTGTTTGTATCATCTTATGTTTGTGACTTATGATTGGATGTTTGTATTGGATGTTAGTTGTGTTTGTATCGAATTGACTTGTGACTTGTTTGGATTGGATGTTAATTCCTTCGTCGATAAATGTTAATTGTGTTTGGATTGGATGTTAATTAACTTAGATTAAAGCTATCTGTGATTTGGAATTGTGAGTGGGGGTTTGAATGCGCTGTGATTTGGAATTGTGAGTGGGGATTTGAATGTGTACCTATATGTGTTTTATAGAATTGTGAGTGGTAATATAGAATCTGTGTTTTATTTTTTTTATTTTTTTTACAACTTTAGCGACGTTTAGCGACGCTTACTGACGTTTAGCGACGTCTTTTTCCGACGTTTACCGACGACAAGCTGCAAATAATATATTTTTCCGACGTTTTACCGACATTTACCGACGACTAACTGCAAAAAAGAACAGCTCTCCGACGTATTTACCGACGTTTACCGACACTAGCTGCAAAAAATGTACAGGACCTTTACCGACGTCTAGCGACAACATACACGTCGCTATATTACCGACGAAACGACGGTAGACGTCGGTAACTATTCCAGGTATTTACCGACGTGTAGCGACTACACATACGTCGCTAATATACCGACGGAAAGACGATAAACGTCGATAACTCACCGACGTAATGTTACGTCGCTGAATGTCGGTAATTGCGACGTTCAGCGACGTTTTTGTAATCAGCGACTAAGGAAACGGCGACCAAACCTAAACGTCGGTAAATACGTCGGTGATACATATTAGCGACGGATTTTGTTGTTTTTCCGACGTTTTTGGGCGTCGCTAAAACCACTTATTTTGGTAGTGCCATGCGCGTCAGCAGTATAGCCTCGGCGCATCATCAGGGTTTGAACCCATGCACGTCAGCAGTATAGCCTCGGCGCATCATCAGGGTTTGAACCCATGCGCGTCAGCAGTATAGCCTCGGCGCATCACCAGGGTTTAAACCCATGCGCGTCGGCGGGCAAAGACCGCGGCACATCATTAAAGACTCAAGGCCTATGTGCGTTGGCGTACAGACAATGAGACTTACCAACCACCTCCGGCCGAACTTCGACAGGCCGACGAGGAACGATAGCCGCCGCAACTTCCGCGGGCTCCTTCGCTTTCTCCTTCCCCTTACCGGCAGCGCCGCGAGGAGTCTTGGGAGCCATTCTCTCGAAGAAGGAGAAGTTAGGGTTTTGAAGAAGAAACTCTAAAGAAGCAGAGGCACAGAGAAGAAGAACTCTTTCTCTCTCCGACTCTTACCTATTTATAGGGCATGGTCGCACGCGTGAACAGATGACGTGTGATCTCAGCCGTCGCCTCGGGTTCTGTGCAAGGATAGCAGCAAATAAGACCAAAAGATCATCATTAATCTTTTCGGTTACCGAGGCACCATCATCATTAACTGAGAAGAGCATGCGCCCGAACAGGCATGCGCCCAGAAATCATGCGCCCTGACCTCCATGCTTCTTATTCAAAGTATTCCAAAACTTATTCAAAAGTTTTGAAAACTTTGAAGGGGGTCTTGTAGAAGCATGGAATTTTACAACCAAAAAGCCCATGCGCCAGACACTACATGCGCCAGAACTCAGACGAAGAACTTCACAGCAAAGTCAATAAGTATAGACATTTGAAGAAGGACTTTTTATTTATATATAAAAGTCTATTACATGTCTAGAAAAGGTTGTACAAAGGAGAATTTCCTAAGTCTACAGCCAGCGGCCACCATGCGCCCTCAGATAAGCGCAGCGGCCACCATGCGTCTCCAGATAGGCGCAGCATCACTATGCACCACCAGTGAGGCGCAGCAAATATCATGCGCCTCCATCCAGGCGCATCCCATCATCTCTTCAGCAGCTCAGTTATGTGCATCCCTTCAGCCAAATTCTTCCAGCCAGGCTCACCTGGCCGAGCAGAGCCCAGTTATGTGCCGCTCTTCCAACCAGGCTCGCCCGATAAATGCTTCGACACAAAGCATTTAACCCTCTGGCTGGAACCAAGGAAGAGAAGAGCACCGCAAATGCTGTGGCCAGGGGAGGCTTCGAAAGAGCCTCCAAAGCCGAAGGAAGACCGTGATCGAAACCGCGGCTAAAGGAGCAGCTTTCGACACGATCAAAGTGGGGAAACCCCACTTTGCAGGAAGAGAGAGCCTTGCACGGCCATTCCGATCTACGGCTCTTCCGGAATAACGGAGACGAGGCTCGAGCATCCCTATCTTTGGATGCAACAGGCACCTTCCGCCTGCCTCAGAAGCCCTCGACTCCGTCTTTTGGATGTAACAGTCACCTTCAAGTGTATCAAAGACAACACAGCGTCTCATCTTCACCCTCGGGAGCACTTCGTCAGCAGAATGCACCCGTATGTTCAAGTTCATATTGGAAGTACGTGAGGGAATGAGAAGCAAATCTTCTCTCCATGCCACTATTTATAGGCCGGGCAGATCAAACCCACGCGCCAAGTGGATGGCCCTCCGAATTCCGTGCAATGAATTTACATTAAATGGATGAACCGGACGTCTCGAATTCTGCCAAACGGCTATTTATAGCACTCGAAGAGCGAGACAGCCGCATCATTAAAAGACATGTCTGATGCGCCAGCCAGACAGCGCATCACACGGACGCGCCCTTCGGCATCAGGCGCATCACACAGACGCGCCCTACAGTACTCGGCGCATTATAGAGGGTGCGCCCCCACACATCTCCATACCGAGTGGAACGCCAACCGACGCGCCCACTCAGCTGTCCATCGAACGTCACCAACATTAAATGCTGAACTGACAGAGTTGGCAGCACGCCTCCCAAAGTCTGAACAGTTGACAGCTTTATTCAGAAAACGAAGCGTCGGCAACGTCAGCATCATCATGACTCTATTCCGACGGCTACTGCCACGTGGCCACCCGCATGCGCCTCTACGACCATGCGTCCACACCCGCATGCGCCTCTACGGCCATGCGTCCAAACCAGCATGCGCCTCAAAAGCCATGCGCCTCAGACCCTTCACTGATCCCTAAAGACAAAGAAGAGTCTCAGGTTGAAGTTTTGCATGCGCCTCAAAAGCCATGCGCCCCAGACTGATCTCTGATCCCGAAAGACAGAAGGAAAGTCGCCTGCATGCGCCTCAAAAGCCATGTGCCCCAAATGGTTTGTAACTCCTAAAGGTTATGAGCCGCAGCCTCCTCCTGCGCCCAATCCAAGGCGCAGCCCACCAGATCACTCCTCTCCACCAAATCCGAGATCTTCGAACCATGAGTCGACGACACGTGTCTTTTGACTCAACTCGTCCAAGATTTCAGCAACGGAAAGATCTTCCCCCCTGCTACGTGCCGGCTCACAACAGCAGTATGAAGAGTTCTCCCCCTCGATCAGGGTGCAGCATCCATGCGCCTCCATCAGCAACCTCCACGTGGCGTCCCCACACCGGCGCATCCTACATGCGCGCATGAGCAGCCAGCCTGTAAAACTATAAATAGAAGGATCATCCCCTTCACACACACACACAGAGACTCAGAACATAAGACTCACAGAGAATCCACAACAGAGAATCACCGGAGAGGCAGTTCTAGACACTCAACGTCTTCCTCCTCTCAGCAAGCTCCAGCACCCAGAGCAATCAACACCTTCAGAGAACCGATAACCGCCGTCAGCCGGTCAACGGAGTCAACGCATTACCACTCGCTCCGTTGGCACTAAGGACCCAGCTTAAACAAAAGTGTACTCCTAGGACTACATCTAAGTCCTATATTGTATCACTGTTCTGTTTGTATTAAGAGTTCAATCAAAACAATTTTAATGGCAAACATAGGCCTCCTAAAGGATCTGGATATCCCGTGTTCAGCCCGAACACAGAATCCAGGCCCGTTAACAATAGCTCGGTCGACTAATGAGCTATTGTTGCACTACATTCCTAATCCCAAATTATGTTTGTGGGCTCATTTTATTATATGCTTGTTTGGCTCCCCATGTTAAGATATCGAATGTCCGTCGATCAAATTAAGTTACTGACAACTATATTGATTCGACATCTTTTATCCTTAAATAGTACCGCTCAACTTTATTTGTCATGTCGGATATAATCCACCTGTAGGGTTTACATGACAATCCTTATGAGCTCCTTAAGGGGACATCATCAACCCGATGTATCGGGACATGGATTCCTTTTATAATCAACAGTCCATCATACATACAATGTTAATACCCAATTCATAGAGGTTGTTGATCCATAATGAATCTCACTCTTTCATGAGTCAAAGTAATGCACACTGAGCACAAGCATCCATAATAACACAGGTGTTTATTCTCTTATGTAGTCAGTACAAAAAGAACAACCTCAAGTGGTCCTGTTCAATACACACAAAGTGTACTAGTGTAAACCTATAGTCAAGATAGACTAATACCAGATTACACTACAACCTTTCCAATAGATTGTCCAAGTCCATCTAGGTTGTGAACTATTTATATATTTCATAGAAAACTGATAATATGATCTTCTGTGTGACACCACACACCATATTATCTACAATATAGAATATCAGACACTTGCATTAACACTTGCAACAAATACAATATGCAAACATTTGTCCATATGATTTTCATTCAAAATTTAAGGAAATAAAGTTACTACTAAAGTGATGCTTTTACCTAACAAGTAGGACTCTAATTATGTTAGAATGACTAATAGAGGATAGTTGTGACTTGAATTAATAAGCCACCTTTGGGCCTTTCCTCAAAAGGCTTGAAATGACACATTAGAAGAGACCTTTAGCCATTTTAGCCATCTAAACCCTAGCCCAACCAAGGTGGCTGGCAATAGCAGCCTAGAGCAGCCCCCTCTTGCTATATATAGTCATCATTAGCCCCCTCCTTTTCCCTTTGATTAAAACCCTAACCCTAAATTGTGTTCTTTCCCAAATTTGTCCTATTCCTCAAATTGACTCCAAATTCACCCAAACCAATTGCATTCTCTTCCTCTTGAAGAGAGGAAGCCTCTATTGGCTAGCTAGGAAAGATTTGGAGCAATTTGGCCATTGGAGCTTGGTGGAAGATCTATTCTAGGGATTTTTATTGGGATTCCAACTCCCAATTGGTAAGAGCCTCTAAACCTATTAAATTTCAGATTTCTTGTTATAGATGCATCCATTTAGGATCCCCCTAGCCCTAGGAATGATTTGGGTCTAGTTTGAGTCCATTCGATGTGTGTATCGGAGGAGTATCGAATACGTATCTCAAGCGTTCGATGAAATGCCCCTTAGAACTTTTCGTTCTCCATTTTTAGAACTAATTGCATATTTGGATAGCTAATTATGTGTAGATTACAATGAGTTTTAACTGAGTTGAATTCTATGTCATTTTCTATGTCTATTTGGACACAGGGACATTCGTACAGGCCCCGTGCGCTGTCCTACTACTGTCGTGTCCGTTCTCACTGGACACGACACTAATTTGTGTGCCACTGGTTGGTATAGGTAGAGTCAGACACTGACATGGGGTCCATGAGGTTTGGCTCGAGTTGGTTGATTTTTCGAGGAGGAATCTCACTCGCAGAGGTCAGTCGAGTATCCACACACACACACACACAGTTTTCAATTCTATTTGACACTTGTTCGATGCAGTATGCTCCTTTTTAGTACTATACTACTCGAGCTTCCTGTAAAGCACGTCGGACATTCATAATGCCCGAGAACTCATTAATGCGTCTAAGCAATCCTCCCACAGGACTTTGTTCTATACAAAGAACAATAGTAGACAACAGTTGCTTTGGGTCCGTAACCCCTCAATGTCTCAAAGGAATACCAACTATTCTTGATATTCTCTCAGTCAATGGTCCTCTCTTGAACCAAAATCTAGATGCCTAGTATATTTTTTTGAACTAATAGCATAAAGTTTTATGGTAGAACTACAAAGACACAATATCAGAATGTCTTCAAGCCTATTTTTCTTGCTAAGTCTGTGACAAGCTGGCGCTTGAGAACTTTGGTGAACGGATCTGCCAGATTCTCTCGGATCCGAACATCAACCACGACAATGACTCCTCTTTTAATGAGATTATTAACTACCCTGTGCCTTAGTCGTACAGTCCTCTTTGTAGGTCATTTGATTCCACCGCAGCAGTTGCCTGGTTTTCGCAGTAAATTGACACTGTTGAAATATGCCGACCACCCAATAGAAGATCATATATCAGCTCCCGAAGCCTTTCTGCTTCATCCGTTGTTGTCGCTAGTGCATAGAACTCAGATTTCATAGAAGAATGATAGAGCATAGTCTGCTTCTTCGACTTCTATGATATAGCTCGCTTTTCGGATGCGAGTGCGTGTCCAAGCCAGCCTACGCCGCAGTGTCGACGGTAGAACGTTGTCTAGCCACGATGCTCAAAATCACAAAAATAATAAATTTCTTTGCTCATTCACAAAACTAAATTAAGTTACAACATTTTAAGGTTTACATTTGATACAAAGTACAATATCTCACAAATTATAAAAACAACTAAATAAATACTCAACTATCTAACTAGTCTCTAGATTTGGCCTCCGCATGTACCCATGTCTCTCCAACAATCAGATGCTAATAGTAGCCGCGACTAATATGTAAAATGTTGGTTTTCAGTCAGGAATAGAACAAGTATAAATTATTGAATGCAGTTCCAAGTATATGTTAACGACTATAAGAAAATGGTTAGTCATAAATACATGGTAAGAATATCCAGACAAAAGTAACATAAAACATGAGGAATGGAAGACAAAAAAATATATGACAGCATGTAACGAGTAGAACAGAAGAATATAACTATCTGTGTGTTTTGAAGTACTCTTTCGATATGTGGTCGGTCTAGGGACAGTTACACCACAAGGTCTAACTTAATTATCAAGGTCTACTTTATTTATCAAGGTCTACTGTGCAGGAAATAAAACATGGGCTAAGGTCTGATCACATATCTATTTAGTACTTTTCCGTCCCGACACAATATACGAGCAAGAAGGCATAACATGTACAGGAAATATGAAGTGCCATCGTGTAACGAGCGTGTCAGAAATCAAGTATTATATAACTGAACGGTGTAATATATGAATTAATAATATTGAAAACAAACAATAAATGTACTCGCCTGGGATCCTTAGCTGGTGAAACCGACAATCTGGTTAGTCTGATTGGCTAGGATCGATGTGAAGGATCCCAAAGTTGGCAAAAGAAATAGGAATACGATTAGCTGGTCATGATCAAGATTAATCTAAGAGAAATCATTCAAGAAATATAATTCTTAATTAGATATAATATATATATTTAGTTAGAAAATATTTATGAAATATTTAGAAAACTTTATAAAATATATTTAAGGAAGACCTTTAAGAAAATATCCATTAATTACCGGTCAAGATAATATTTAATTTAGAAAGTATTTATAGCCTTAGAATTATTTATAAACCCTATAACAATATCAAAGCCCAATGGTTCAACCCCCATTTATTTTAGTATATGAAAGAAAACCATTTTGAAAAGGCTTATAGGTTTATACGTAATCTATAAAATACTCTATAATATCAATTTTAAAATACTTATATCTCTATTTTAAAAATAAGCCTAGTATAATTTATTGCAATCAATTATTATTATATAGGCCAAAATACTATCTTATATAAACCTAATTATTTATATAGGCTAGGTAAAAGCCTATTGGTAACAAAATCCAAACCCAACTAAAATAGCCCATATTCATTTATTAAAATCCAGCCCATAAATAATAATAAATAAGCCCCAAATTGTTGATTAATGTAACAAAATATTTCTATAAGTCCTTTAATAAAATCCGATAGTATTATTATATAAATTTGGGTCTACGAAATAATATTTGGCAAAAACTAAAGCCTATAATCTATTTAAGATTGAAGCCTGGAAGGTATATATAAACGCTGACCCAAATAAAATCTATTGAACCACTCAAATAAAATCTATTGTTCAATTCTCCTATACACCCAATTTCTACTGAAGTTAGAGTGAAATATCAAAATCTATGTATAATAGACCATACATATACTAATATACCCATTATTAAACTGATATTATATAGATACATTAATATAAAATTTGCACTATTCCCTTTTCTCTCGATTTTACCCAAAATATAATTATAATATTTGAACAAGACTTATGATGCACTCCGTTATCGTTCCTTCTACAAAATAATAAGTAAAATAAAAACCACCAAATAACTCAATTCTTTTCTCCCAGGAAGAGGGAGTTGAACAAACAAAGAAAAGAAGAAGGAGCTGAAGAATACGAAAAGGAAAGTAAGTGATGAAAAGGAGGAGAAGACAAAGAAACTCACCGGAGAGGGAGGTCCTGACCCAGCAGTATGGTAGCACGTGTGGCACGAAGTTGCATGTGGGGCGTGGCTTTAGCCGGGTGGCAGATGAGCTCAGGCGCGGGCGTCGTGGGGCCGTGGCTCTGTCGTGACGGTCGGAGCGTAGCGGCGCTCGACTTCCGGTCGGCGGGGCTCGAGAGCTTGGTAGCGCTCCGACGGGCGGCCGATGGTGGCAGCTTGCGGGGAAGGTTGCACCGACGGGGAGAAGAAATTCAGTCGGAGTCGGGTCGCCACGGGGTCTGTAGGGGACGAAAATCAAGGCTGGCCAGGTTTGCGTTTTCGGCCCTCGGTAATAGGGTTTTGGGGGGTGAATTGGTGTGGTTGATGATGGCACGGTGGTGGCACTGGTGTCTGATGGTGGTGACGATGGGTTATGGCGTGGTGGTTGCGGTTCTGGTCAAGTTGGCTGGACACGGGGTGTGGCTGGATTTATCTCAGAGCAGGGGGTCAGGTGGTTGATGACGGAAAGGACAAGAGATGATGATGGAGTTGATGGGGGGTCACGCCGAGGTGTGCTCTACCGGGTTGTCGAGTGACTGGTACAGTCTGGAGGGCACGATGGTACTCGGACAGGACTTCGGGTCAATGCGTGCAGCGCCAACCGAGGAAAGCATGGTGATCGGCTGGTGTTGGGCTTCGATGGAGTCTTGGACATAATGACAATTATGATGTTGTGGTTCGACACAATGTTCAACCTCGAGGGATCAGGCCATGGCGCTCCGGTGCCTCGGGTAGGAGGGCTAGTGGTAGAGGCGGCGCAGAAGAGTTGCCCAGTGCTGCGCAAGTTTGGGTGGATGGTAATAATGTAAAGATGAAGCAGAGGAGAAGTAGTTGATACGAAGAGGTTTGGGGAAGTAGTTTTTAGAGGAGATGAAGTTCAGCATGTAAATATAGGGGCTTGAAGAAGTTGCTAGATCGTAAGAGAGGAAAGATTTGTAGTTATCAAGAGAGAAGAAAGGGTTAATAATGTATTTTAAATAGAATTTAGTTCAATGTATATATACATTGATGAAAATATGGGATGAATATGGTAGCCGACTATCTGGATGACATATAGATGGATTAGTAATGAAGGAAAATAATGTTGCCTAACAGGCTAATAATTATACTAAAAAACATATACAAATTTAGTGTTATCAAGAATACTTATATTATTACCTATTTAAATCATTCAATAAAATCTAATCTCGTAAATATTTAAACATTAAAAATAATTTAATTCACCTATTTAATATTATCAAATAAACATACAAATTCAAATATATATATATAGAAATAAATACACCAACCCCCCCTATGTTTCATGAGTATTACAGAGACTACCCCTATTTGAAACTAATTACACTCACCACCCCTCTCCTTTAGAAATTTTATAAAACATAGGGGTAGTTAGTGTTATATTTTTATAGAAAATAGAAACTATAGGGGTGGTCCGCGTAATTAGTTTCAAAGTAGGGATAGTTTCTGTAATAAGTGTGTATATATATATATATATATATATATATATATATATATATATATATATATATATATATTATATATATATATATATATATATATATATATATATATATTGAAAGAACCCCCCATTTTATTCCAACAAGCTCAAAATGCCGAAGCCTGTACAAGTATACCCCTAGGCTCAAAATACCGACGCCTATACAAGTATACCACCAAAAATAGAACACCAGAGTAAAGGAAAGAAGAGAAAACCAAAACATTGTCTACCCATACGAACAGATGCCCCTTATCTTACGGCACTGCCTAGTGACCTCCCTAAGGATCTGCTCGGCGTTGTACTGGTAGCCCTCGTACCTCGCCTTGTTACGGTTCTTCCAAATGGTCCATATCGCCGCAGCCGCTACGATTTGGTGACCATGAGAGGAGGCTGCCCAACCAGCTAGGAGGTCATAGAATCTTTCCTCTCCTTGAGTCCTTCTGCACTGCCGGGCTAGTGTTCTCCATACCTTGGCCGATAATTCTCCCTGATAGAAGATGTGGTCGACGGTTTCCGTCTGACGCTCTGAACAGCAATTGCAAGCAGATGCCAAGCTGAATCCCATAGTGTGAACATTGTCGTCGGTGGGTAACTTGTTACGAAAGGCTCTCCAAGTAAGGATAGACCACTTCTTTGGGATGCAAGTCTGCCAAAATGCCGCGTCGATCTGAGAAGGTGTTCCACGACCACGGGCAACTTTCCTGGCCGATTTCACAGAGAAGCCTCCCGAGGTGTCAGCCGACAGCGCAGCTCATCTGGTTCGTTGCCTATCTTAAGGCCATTAAGCCAGATACCTTCTTCAGCTTCATCGCCAGCCCAATTGCGGATCCTGTCCCAGTCCCAATCGTTACCTGAGGGATCCTATAAATCCCTAATCCTGCTGTTCCCCCGACCTGTCGTGCGGTTGGGGAGCAAGGTATCCCCAGCCCAACGTTCAAAGAAGGTCGACGATTCACCATTGCCCAAGTGGAGCCGAATCACCGATTCGGCCATAGTGCGCCCGATTAGGATGCGCCGTCATGCCGCTGATGATCTGCTGTTGGGGGTTGCCTGAACCGGGCGAATGTACTTGAAGTATCTGGCCTTCATGAATCTGGTCCATAAATTTTGCCTCGTCCTCAGCTTCCACCACAGCTTCATCGAAAAAGCATTAATAATGCGAAATATTTTGGCAAATCCTATGCCTCCTTCCTCGGTGGGTTTGGCCATGGTGTTCCAACTCGCCCAATGATGCTTCATGTTGCCGTCGTTGTATCCCAAAAAAATTGCACATAATACTTTCAATCAAGCGGATCACCTTCTTAGGGGGGAGCAAGCTGCTAGGGTATATATAGGAATGAAGGTACGCACATGGTTGATGAGGATCATCTTACCGCCTGGGGATAAGGTGGCATTGTGCCAACCCTCCAGCTTTCTCCTGATTTTGTTAATCAGACCGTCAAAGATGCCCGCGTTAGAACTACCGTACACCAGGGGACATCCAAGGTAGAAAAACGGAGGGTGTTCGATGGAGAACGAGGTGATGTTGGAAATGTTAGCCGCGCTCTCTCTCTTCCAATGTTGTGATGCACGTATATGACACTCTTAGCGGGGTTGACCTTCTGACCGGAACAGAAAATATATCTCTGGAGGGTGTTGTATACCACCTCAACCGACCTGACATCCCCGGAAGTAAAGATGAGGATATCGTCAGCATATGCTAGGTGGGTAATGATCGGGAAACCGCTGGCGGTGTAGAAGTGCTGGAAGTTCAGGGTGCTAAACATCTTGTTCAGATTTCTACTCAAAGCATCCGCTGTGATGATGAAGACGGTGGACGATAGTGGGTCACCTTCCCTGACTCCCCAGCTCGATTTGAAGAAACCGTCGGCTTGTCCATTGATGACGGTGGAGAACCACGAGTTGCTGATCGATCTCCACACTATATTAGTCCATGTTTTCGAGAAGCCGAAGCCCCTAAACACCCAGATCATGAATTGCCAATCGAGCCTGTCGTAAGCTTTCTCCATGTCTAGCTTGATCGCGATGTTGCTACCTCTGGCAGAGAGTTTCATGCAGGTGATGAGCTCCTGTGCTAGCATAATGTTGTCTTGGATGTTTCTACCTCGGACGAACCCATTTTGCTCCTCTGAGATGATCTTGGGTAGCAAATCAGACATATGAGAGGCGATGATCTTGGAGATGATCTTATTGGTGAAGTTGCACAGGCTGATGGGCCGAAAATCTCGAAAGGTCTATATATATATATATATATATATATATATATATATATATATATATATATATATATATATATATATATATATGTCATCAAGATAACATAAAATATAATCTTTATAATTCAAATTCTATTTAAGTATTTTATTAAAACAAAATAGTATTTCAAAATATTTAATTCAAAACTAGTTTCTAATAAAAGAATTAATCATAAAATATTATCCACCAAGTCTCGACAAAAAATTACCTTTAAACACAATAATTAAAATAAAAATAAAAAATTTAAAATTTTGGGAAGAGGAGTTATAAATCTACACACCTTAGAAAAAATTTGTCCTCGAAATTTCAAAGGGCACGGTTAGGTACGACTAAGAATTTAATCAATAAATGATATGATCAACGATCAAAATGAGTTAGATCGTGAATAGGATCGAACCTTAAAAAGATACCACGTGGCATAATTAAAATTTAGTCAAAGGGTCTAGCCACAGTGGTCATGAATATAATCGAAAATAGGATTAGCTAGGTAAGAAAAGTCATTAGACATGATTAACAACTAATCGAAATTATGTAAGCATGATCAACGACCAAAACTTAGACAAGATCTAAACATGGTTAAAATCACTTAGAGACAACTAGGATGCAGACACGATCAAGGTTGATCATGCAAGTCATCCAAGCATAATTAAAATTAAAAGTTGGCACGGGCATGAACATGATTAAAATAATCATGATCATAGTGGAATAGAAATATTAGCAATAATTGAGTTGAAGTATATGCACGATTATGATAATAGTCAAATATTTAGTCACAATCCGAGTCATTTAGGAACCATCAAAATTCAAGTTTGTTTGGCACGGTTAACTCGATTAATTATTTAAGCAACATTTATTTAGGCACGAGTCTAGAAAGGTGTGTGAATTGACACGATCGAAATATAATCAAAATGGTCTAGTCGTGATTAAAAGTCATTAAGGATGGTTCGAGTCAAAATTGTTTTAGCACGATCAATTTTGTACGCATGATCGTAGAGTCATAATCTAGGTGAGGTTATGAATCTAGTGGAGTAGGGGATTAAATATAGTAATAGGTTTTAAATGATGGGGAATCAAATGACGACTCGACAAATAGAAGATAAGAAGGAAAGATAAGAAAGGAAGAACTACAAGCTTTATTTATAATACGATAATGAGAAATAGGGTATCCAATTAGTTTGGAGTGAGAGTGCAATACTTTGCGGATCATTAAAAATCAATAGTCATATGTGAATAAAAGATGTAGTCTTTGTGGTATTCGAAAACCGTAAACACACTCGAAGTCATTTACCGAGAATCCTTGCCTCGCCAGTATACATCTGGCTACAGTAAACTCTTGGTTTCATGACTAATAAGGATACGTTATCGAATATTCTATTAAATTTGTCAGATATTAACATACAACTCAAAAGTCAAAATAGGGCAACTAGGACATGGTTTTAATAACATTAGATAACTTACTCTTACTCAAAATTACTTCAACTTGGGGATCATACCATGCTAGTGCGCTGCTGGTTGCAGTGAACCTGCAGTCTCGATATTTTAAATAATGGCGATAGTGTGTTGTTATTGTGCCATCGTAAGTCATTAAAATTATTCTAACTATATCCTTAAGAATTTCAAAGGAGCTTCTGGAAATTCAAACAAGTCGACTTTAATAGAAAAATGTAAGTATCTGTCCTTGAAGTAATAATGCTAGTTTCGAAAAATCAATATTTGATTAAAAAAATGATCGAAGATAAGAGAATTATAAATTTAATTTCTATTTCTCTGATATTCGAAGATTCGAGGGAAAAACTTATATATATCTTGAGTTTTTAGCAAAACTAACTCGAAATAAATATATGGATAATTGGATCATGTTAAACTCAAAAGTCAATGGATGGAAATAGAGTATTGACCATTAGGAATAATAATTACATACACAAATAAATAACTAATACGACCTAGGCAGAAAAAAATAATTCAAACAAATTCCAAGGTGATCAAGATAGGAGAGGTGCAAGTGTCTGTCATTTCAAGTATCAATTCAAAAATGAAATGAGTGATTGGGGAAGATAATGGTTGAAGCCAAAATAAGGATAAATCTTCTAATCCCTTACATATGCATGTATATATACCCATATATATACTTATATAGCTCAACTATTTTAAACGCCCAAGTAACTATAAATAAAACCATTTACTTTCAGCCCGACCCAATACAACAGGCCAAACCAAAAACCCATATATTAAACCAAAACAAATATTATCCCATAATAATTAATAAAGAATTTATCTCGTGGCCCAAAACAAATATATATATATATATATATATATATATATATATATATATATATATATATATATATATATATTTCAATGATAACTATATAATATTTATTATCTAAGGAAAGCCCATAAATATAAACTTATCTAAGGAATATGGACTAAACCTATTAATCATTTAAACCAGCCCAAATCTAAACCCAATATTTAACCCCAAATATAATACTTTTATATCTATTTATCTTCTAAGCACAATATAAATAATACAATATACAATAATAAATATAATCATAATATATTTTAAAACACACACAGACACACACACACACACACACACATATATATATATAATATATATATATATATATATATATATATATATATAACAGATGGATTCTCTCTGGTTGGCAGCGCTCTCCTCCCCGGGCGATGGCCTCGCTCTCCGCGGGTGACCCAGCCCGGCCTTCCTCCTCCCCTTCCTCCAGCTCTCCTCCCCTTCCTCCGACTTTCCTCCCCCCTCGCGGCAGTACTTCCAACGGTCCGGCGTCCCTGGGCGACCTCTCCGTCGGCTACCCATGGCTGGACCGCCTGGCTCTCCTCGGCCTCAGGCTGCTTTGGGAGCCTCCGGACCTCCGGCCAATTGCTTGCGGTTGGGACTCCGGGTCACCCCCCGCCCCTTTGGTCGTCCCCCGTCCTGCGGGCAATCGACGACGTCTTGCTCCTGTCAGATGCTGCTCTCTGCGGCCTCCCCGAGCCGTGCGGCCCTCCGGTCGGCGGCGGGGGCGCGCTCTCCCCTCCCCCATCTCTCTTTTCCTGCACGTATTCTTATTCCATTTTCCTGCCGACGCCCGCCTTTTCCCCCCATTCAATTTTGAAAGGGCTGGTTGGCGCACCCCAGGCGGATCTGCAGCTGGCTCAACCTGGGGACCTCTCCGGGTTGGCACAACATGGGGTCCTTTTCAGCTTGGCGCAACCTGAGCCCCCCTCCGGATTCGTACAACCAGTGCCCCCTTTCGTTGGCGCTACTTGTAGCAGTTAGGACGCTGTCCCTTCGGGCGCAACCCAGCGATTGCTGTTTCCTACGCATCCTAGTGGGGAGATTTCCTCCAGCCCCTTGCACCTCCTGTGGTGGTCCCTTTGGGCGCTACCCACCCCCTCCACCCTTTCCTTCCCCTGTTTGCACCGGGCATGGGCGCAACCCACCCCATCCCTTCCTATCTCCCGTTTGGGCCGATTGCACCAGGAGTGGGTGCAACCCAGTCCCACCTCCACCCTTTCCACCTTCACCCGCCCTCTTCGCCAGATCCTCCTTCGTCTGTCGACGTGATGTTGCTATCCGACGCTGCCGGTCAGCTGTGTCTGTCGGTCCACACCGCGGGTCGGCCAGACCCCTACGACCAGCCTCCCTTTGTCCCTCCTGGGCCCTCCATCCTCCGCCCTTTCCTGCCGGGTGTTGGCGGTGCCGCACTTGTATTGGGGACATCCCAGCCCCCGCTCCTTCTGGGCGCAACCCAGTTCTGCCCCCCGGCACACCCTGGGTCTCCCAGTGGTCAGCCCCATCCCCTTCCACTCGTCCTCTCCCTCCCTGGGGTTGGGGGTGCAGCGCCTCCAGGCTTCTCCTTTGGGGAGCCTGTCCAGGTTCTCACTCGTACGCAACGTGGGATCCCCAGGGGACAGCCCCCACCTCTCTGGGTGCAAGCCAACCTCTTTTGGGCCCTACTTCTTCGGGCACATCCTCTCCTCTGCCTCTTTCTACTCCTGTCGCATCTCAACGCCCAACTTCTTCCTTTGTTGACATCCTTCGTCCTGACAGGACTCCCAAGCAGGGGCTCCTGTTCCCGGACGTCCCTCTACCCGAAGTCGACTACCCGCCGACATCCCCTATGCCGACGGTGCAATTCTCCGACCAGGAACTCTCTTCTCTGGCCACCTCATTCCCCTACTCTTTTGTCCTCAAATTCTCATCTGGATGCCCCAAGCTCGCCAGGGTCGCAGAGGTTATAGCCAGTTGGCGGCTCACAGCAGAGTACAGGGTAGCCTCCCTTAACCCGAGATATATTCTGTGTCACTCCCCAATCCTGAAATACGTATTTTAATACGTAAACCGATAAATTGTATTTATCTTGTATTTATACGATATTTATTATGCAGTATTTCTTCATGCATTTCCTAAAAATATTCGACAAAATATTATTTCCTAATTTATTTTCTGCATTTGGGCCTACAATTTTGGCTCATTTGGGTAACCTAGTCTTGGTTCACTAATGGTTCATCTTGGACCCTTTGGTTCATCATGAACCCATGGGTCCAAGACCTTTATATATATAACTCATCTCATTCTCTCTCATCTCATTTACTTCCTCTCATTCATTTCCTCCACCAACCAAGGCAAGTACCAACTTGCTCAAGAGATGGATCCATAATTTTGTCAATGATTTCTTACAAAACTATTTGCCAAAACATGTTCTTCTCCTCAATCTATACTAGTTTAGAACTTAGAAATTTCCATTTTGAAGCTTTGATTTTTGTAGATCTAAGTTTTAATCATTTTCGGATTTTGCATGGTTTGATCTACTTTAGTTGGATTTTATGGGTTTTTGATGCTTCCATGTGGAAGAGTATTCAGTTTCACCCAAGTTGGAACCTTAGAAATCTGGATTTGGAGTTCGGATGGCCAAGTTATGATGCTTTGAAGCTTTGGGTTCAACCATGGTGTTCTTGCTGTTTGGAGAAGACAGTGGGCAGTGTGCTTCTGTTTGAGCACGCTTCCTGTTGGAAGCGTGTCTCTCCCCGTGAGTCTGTGTGACTTTTCACGCAGCTCTCTCCTTGAGTTTGCATGACTTTTCACGCAGCTATCTCCTTGAGCCTGCATGACTTTTCACGCAGCTCTCTCCTTGAGCCTGCGTGACTTTTCACGCAGCTCTCTCCTTGAGTTTGCGTGACTTTTCACGCAGCTCTCCCCGTGAGTCTGTGTGACTTTTCACGCAGCTCTCCCCGTGAGTCTGCGTAACTTTTTACGCAGCTCTCTCCTTGAGCCTGCGTGACTTTTCACGCAGCTCTCTCCTTGAGCCTGCGTGACTTTTCACGCAGCTCTCTCTTTGAGCTTGCGTGACTTTTCACGCAGCTCTCTCATTGAGCCTGCGTGACTTTTTATGCAGCTCTCTCCTTGAGCCTGCGTGACTTTTCACGCAGCTCTCCCCTTGAGCCTGCGTGACTTTTCACGCACACTGCCTTGAGTGAGCCTGCGTGACTTTTTACGCACGCTGCCTTAAGTGAGCCTGCGTGACTTTTCACCCCTTGAGCGTGCGTGCTTTTGTGCGTACGCTTTTGATATTTTATCAGATATTATATGACCATTTTATATCCTTACGCCTTTTGTCCCGAGCATGATATGAGCACTAATGTGACCCCGAAGAACAAAGAGTTCCTACCTGATACATGTACCTGAATGTCCCAGTTCTTGTTCATGCTCGACAAATGACTCGTAACTCCACGTGGCATATTTGCAATGATGCATTACACTAAGGAGGGTAGCACATGTTGACATACTGATTGATATGGATCCTCTTTGGGGTACTCGTACTAAAGTACGACTTTAGGAGGATAATCATGCAGGCCACAGCATGTGAGTCCAAGATTTCACCTAGGGTTAAACTAGGCAACTAAATATACTAGATGCATGGGGAGGGTAGAATCCCGAGATCGTGTTACACCAGCCGTCTTGAGATATTGTCTTGACGTGCCGGCTGGTCTCCACGGATATTGTGTCATCTGCAACGAGTGGATGACTGTATCCGATTAATTCCTGCTATATAATATATGTTTTGGCAATGTGGCCTTACGAAGGAACTGTGCTCAATAACACCTGTCTACGCGAACCCCTGGGTTGGCTAGCCTTGCTGGAAAGATACGATCTGAGGATTTTCTAATAACATGATGCGAGGATAACCTCGTCCCACTAGAAACTCGTAGACTTGATTGGCCGTGAAAACGACTTACTTCTATCCTATTACCTTCCGTGAATAACTGAGGGAAGCGGACTGTCGTGGTACGTGATCCAACCCATATTCTTGTTTGATTGTTGGGTTGGTTATCGTACTATGATAGGCTGTGGACCGAAGTTATGAACGGAAGATATATTCTGGTTGTGAAGTGCTACTTCTGTGAATGAGTGAGGAACATGGTCTATCATGGTGCATGATCCAATCCATGTTCTTGTTTGATTGTTGGGTTGGTTATTGTGCTGCGATAGGCTATCGACCGAAGTCACGATCAGGAGGTTATATTGTTTATACCTTTTAACTTATGTGAATGTTATAGAGTACGACACGTCCCGACTCCATGCGGTACCTTTTATCCTTGTTTGTTTGTAAGGGTGCCATATGGGTTCGAAGATGTTGCGCTACCCTATAATAGTAGCATAAGTATTACTATTATCAATCATTCTATTAACTGAGTTTTTAATCTTAACTCTTGTGCCCCTTTGGCGGTACTTGCTATTCGGGGCTGACCCCGCTAGTTTTGTTTGGCCAGATCTCGTAGCAGAGCCGGAGGACACGATCTTCCTCCCTGACATCCATGGTGCATACTAGGAGCATGGCGGTTCGGGGACTCGAGTGGTTTTCTTCTCCACCACTCCTGCTTATACTTTTGCGGCGTTTAGCCACCAGCACCTGTTAGCCGGATTACTCGATATTTTGTGTCAGTACATAATTGTAACTAAACAGACTGCAGCTGTGTATAATTTTGTACTCCTGCCTCTCTGAGATAGCTAAATTATAAAGCTAGTCTCTCATGATCATTTTGATGAAGCGTCGGGGATGCCTTACTGCTTTATCTTTAATGTTCATTTATTTGCTGATGTGATTTGATTGATTGAGACATAGAACTCTGTGGGACCATAGGAGACTTGATTGTAGCATATACCCCCTAGTCTCTCGACAGCCATGATCGCCGTATGACGTTACGTACCTCATATGGAGTAGCTGGCCTAGTCCGTCTTCGTATTTCGGTACTGGGGCGTGACAAGGTTTTAGTGGTGGCCCATGCAAGGTCTGATTTTCAGACTTGTGGGGTATTGCGAATTATTAGGAGTCTCAATCAAAACTTGTTCCCCTTGAAATTCCGTTTCGAATTCTCTGTCCTTGCCTTGATCTCTAACCTGACTTGCATCCTCGAAATCTTCCTCGTTCGGACTTGATAATCTTATATCTTTCTCTATTGGGGTGCTTCATTCTCAGTAGCGGGTGAGGCCCATGAGGAAGAGCAGCGAGAGCATGGCTCGACGGGGCACCAACAGGGGAAAGAACCTTCCCCAGGGCGGACACGAGCAGAAATAGAACCAGAGGCAGTACAGTCGCAGGTTATTGAAACTCCTGCAGCACCAGCAGCAACGGTAGTACCAGATGCCGTAGCACTCCTGGTGATCATCCGAGGGTTTCTTGTCACTAACCAACAGCAACAGACTCGGCAGCAGGAGCAGAAGGTGCTGCTGAACCAAAGGATTTAGTTAGCTCTCGAGAGGAGTGTCGGTGCTGACTCGGGGGCATCAGGAAGGTTTCGTCGCTTGAACCCGAGGTATTTTGATGGCACGGAGGATGCTATCACTGCGGATGCCTGGATTCAAGACATCGAAGCCATTCTTGTGGCAGCCAAGGTTCCAGATGATGAGAAGGTTGATCAGGTCAAATTGGTACTTCAGGATCTTGCCCGCGACTGGTGGGCATCAGAAGAAGTTGGTACAAGACGCCCTGTTCGTTGGACCACCTTCAGTGACAGATTCAAGGCCAAGTATTTTGGCGTAGTAGCTCGATATGAGCTCCAGCAGAAGTTTATCAGTCTCAAGCAAGCAGGCAAGACCGTAGATGGGTATGCAGCAGAGTTTTGCAGATTGTGCCGTTTTGCACCAGCAATGGTGGCAACGGAGCCAGAGAAGGCTATGAGGTTCCAGCAGGGACTTCATTTGGAACTATTACAGCTTGTAGAAGGACACGACTACCAGACGTTTGACGCTGTTTTGACGGCCGCTCGGAGGCACGAGCTTACCCAGCAGAGGTTGGCATCGAGGACAGGAGGTCAGAAGAGATCTTATTCCCAGGTTGGAGGAGGAGCAATGCAGCGAACATCGGCACCAGCACCCGGTGTACGTATTCATGATACAGGAGCACCACAGAGGACGACCGTGTCAAATAATACAGCGCTAGTTCGGCATCAGCAGCCGAGGAACCAACAGCAGCGTCAGGGAGCACCCCAGGGCTGTACATTTTGTGGGAAGGCAGGGCACACGAGGGAGGTGTGTCGGTCAGCGAATGGCTTATGCTTGAGGTGTGGTAGTTCAGACCACCGTATCTCCACTTGTCCTGTGATGCAGAGGCCAGGAGGGCCAGCTCAACAGTTTCCAGCGTTGCCAGCTCCAGTAGCAACCCCGAGTGGAGGGCCAGTATTAGCAGTAAGGCCCCTAGCCCAGCTTCTACCAACGCAGGCATAGATGTTCCGCCAGGCACAGAAAGCCGAAGGCCCTCAGAGGTAGCAACAACATGGTCGAGGAAGGCCGCAACAAGGGGCTCCGCGGGGCCAGGCTCTCACATTGTCCTTGGGAGAGGCTCTAGCGTCTAGCGATGTGGTGGCATATAAAATTCTCGTCACCTCATTTCCCGCTGTAGCATTATTTGATTCAGGTGCTACTCATTCATTCATCTCTGCACAATATGCTACACGGATTGGATTAGAGTTTGAGGCATTGCCGGAGAGGATGGATATACTCACCGGCAATGAGCTCGTAGAAGTTAGCAGAGTACGCTTTTCATGTCCGGTAGAGGTGTGTGGGCATTTACTGCCCGCATCATTGATTGAATTCCCTATGGAGAATTTTGATGTTATTCTTGGCATGGACTGGTTGAGAGACAGTCATGCGATAATTGATTGTAGAGGAGGTAGGGTTATATTCAGCGTTCCTGGGATGGAACAGTTCATCTTTACTCGAACCTTGAAGAATCAGGCCGGAGGCGTCATCTCAGCAGCAGTGTCAGAGCCAGGACAGATTCCGAGAATGGTCGAAGATTTTCTCGACGTCTTCCCTGATGAGCTCCCAGGAATACCCCCAGTCAGAGAGGTAGAATTTAGCATTGAGTTGAACCCTGGAATGAGGCCTATTGCAGACAGAGTTTACGGAATGTTGCCGTAAGAACAGGATAAGTTGTATCAACATAAAGAAGAGTTGAAGTCTAAGGGATTCATCCAAGACAGTAAATTGCCCTGGGCCGCGCCAGTGATTCTAGTTCCCAAGAAGGATGGGTCGACGAGGATGTACATCGACTACCGCAAGCTGAATACAGTAACAGTGAAGAATAAGTACCCACTACCAAGGATTGATGACCTGTTTGACCAGTTGAGCAAGGCCAGCGTCTTTTCCAAGATCGATCTTCGGTCAGGATACTATCAAGTAAGAGTCCGAGAGCAAGACATACCGAAGACAGCATTCAGATCTAGATATGGGCATTATGAGTTTTTAGTAATGCCCTTTGGACTAACCAACGCCCCCGCAGTATTCATGGATTTAATGAACCGCATCTTTCTGCCGTATTTGGATAAATTTGTGGTGGTGTTCCTAGATGACATTCTTGTCTATTCCAGCAGTGAAGAGGAGCATGGGAAACATCTTAGGACTGTCTTATAGATATTGAGGGAGCATCAACTTTATGCAAAGCTCGACAAGTGTAAATTCTGGTTAGATCACATTTCGTTCCTGGGGCATGTAATTTCTGGGGCAGAAGTGTCAGTGGATCCGAAGAAGATTGAGGCCGTAGAGCATTGGCCAGTCCCGAGAACGGTTGCAGAAGTGCAAAGTTTCTTAGGATTAGCTGGTTACTACAGAAGGTTCGTGGCGGACTTTGCCAAGATCTCTGCGCCCTTAACGCGTTTGACGCACAAGGACGTAGAGTTTGTTTGGTCAGATAGCTGTCTGGCATCATTTGAAGAATTGAAGAAGAAATTGATCTCAGCTCCGATCTTGACGCTTCCAGTAGGAGCGGGAGGCTTTACAGTATATTGTGACGCATCAGGGAAGGGTCTTGGATGTGTATTAATGCAGCACGGAAAGGTGATAGCATATGCGTCTCGGCAGCTTCGAGACCATGAGAAGAATTACCCGACTCACGATTTGGAGTTAGCAGCTGTGGTGTTTTCACTCAAGTTGTGGAGGCATTATTTATACGGAGATCGGGTAGAGATCTATACTGATCATAAGAGTTTGAAATACGTATTCACGCAGCGAGATTTGAACATGAGGCAAAGAAGATGGTTAGAACTACTGAAGGATTTTGACTTAGATCTTCAGTATCATCCAGGCAAGGCGAATATAGTTGCAGATGCACTGAGTAGGAGAGACAGTGCCTTTATCTTGACCTCGCAGAAGCATATTTTAAAAGACCTTCAGAGTATGGGAATCGAAGTAGTTTTGCCAAAAGATATAGGAAGAATGACCAGTATGCTGATTCAGTCAACCTTAGTAGAGAAGATAAGGGCAGCACAAACAGGAGATCCACAGATTCATAAGTTGCGGTCGGAGTGTGAATCAGGCCGTAGGAAGGAGTTAGTGATTCATGAAGATGGTACGCTCAGGTTTGGAAACAGACTCTGTGTACCGAGTGGAGACCTTCGGCCAGAAGTTATGTCCGAAGCTCATAGTTCTATTTACTCCATTCATCCAGGAGGAACGAAGATGTATCGAGATATCAGGCAGTTCTTTTGGTGGAATGGCATGAAGAGAGAGATAGCGAGATTTGTATCCAAGTGTCTGGTATGTCAGCAGGTGAAAGCCGAGCAGCAGAGACCAGCAGGATTGCTATAGCCGCTTCCTATCCCAGAATAGAAATGGGAGCACATCACGATAGATTTTGTGACCGGTTTACCTAGATCCCCGGCTGGCAAGAATGCAGTCTGGGTAATAGTAGATCGACTCACGAAGTCGCTCATTTCCTTCCCTTCCGAGTTGGACAGACTACTGAGCAGTTAGCAGAAATGTACATGAAGCAGACAGTAAGGGAGCACGGTGTTCCAGTTAGTATAGTATCAGATCGGGATACGCGATTTACTTCCCATTTTTGGCGAAGCTTACACCAAAGTTTGGGAACCAAGTTAAGATTCAGTACAGCTTATCATCCACAAATCGACGGACAATTGGAAAGAACCATCCAGACATTAGAAGATATGCTACGGGCATGTACCCTGGATTTTGGCAGATCTTGGAAGGATCACCTTCATCTAGTGGAGTTCTCCTATAACAACAGCTATCAGGCTAGCATTCAGATGGCCCCGTTCGAAGCATTGTACGGAAGGAAGTACAGGTCCCCTTTGGCATGGGACGATATCGGAGAACGGAAGTTGTTGGGACCAGAGATGATCACGCAGACTGTGGAGATAGTTAAGTTGGTCAGAGAGCGCCTTCGAGTTGCACAGGACCGACATCGTCATTGGACAGACCAGCATCGTAGGCCTCTAGAGTTCAGAGTTGGCGACCAAGTGTTTCTGCAGATTTTGTCTACTCGGGGTATCATCAGATTTGGAACCCGAGGAAAGCTTAGTCCAAGATACGTTGGTCCTTTTAAGATTCTCGCTCGGGTAGGCGATGTGGCTTATCGACTTGTCCTTCCGCCTTCGTTAACTGGCATACATGATGTGTTTCATGTGTCCCAATTACGTGGGTATGTCCCGGATTCGAGTCATGTCCTCGATCATTCTGAGTTAGTCGTTGGTACCGACCGAACTTACGAGGAACAACCCGTGTCTATTTTAGACCGACGAGAGAAGGTACTCAAGAATCGGACGATAAGCCTTGTCCGTGTTTCTTGGAACCATTACTCTTCGGAAGAGTCAACCTGGGAGCGCGAGGACGAGATCAGATCTCGGCATCCATATTTGTTTGACTAATAAGGTATATTTTTGTACCCTATTGATACGATTCCATGCTTATCTGCACCTGCTTGTTTTGCACTTTGTGATGTATGATAATAACTGCTGTGATAGTTAACTTGTAAATGATTGTGCCTTGCTTGCCCTGATTTCACTATCCTGTCTTGGCTGGAATTCCGAGGACGAAATTTTTCTAAGAAGGGTAGAGATGTCACTCCCCAATCCTGGAATACGTATTTTAATACGTAAACCGATAAATTGTATTTACCTTGTATTTATACGATATTTATTATGCAGTATTTCTTCATGCATTTTCCAAAAAAATTCGACAAAATATTATTTCCGAATTTATTTTCTGCATTTGGGCCTACAGTTTTGGCTCATTTGGGTAACCTAGTCTTGGTTCACCAATGGTTCATCTTGGACCCTTTGGTTCATCATGAACCCATGGGTCCAAGATCTTTATATATATAACTCATCTCATTCTCTCTCCTCTCATTTACTTCCTCTCATTCATTTCCTCCACCAACCAAGGCAAGTACCAACTTGCTCAAGAGATGGATCCATAATTTTGTCAATGATTTCTTACAAAACTATTTGCCAAAACATGTTCTTCTCCTCAATCTATACTAGTTTAGAACTTGGAAATTTCCATTTTGAAGCTTTAATTTTTGTAGATCTAAGTTTTAATCATTTTCGGATTTTGCATGGTTTGATCTACTTTAGTTGGATTTTATTGGTTTTTGATGCTTCCATGTGGAAGAGCATTCAGTTTCACCCAAGTTGGAACCTTGGAAATCTGGATTTGGAGTTCGGATGGCCAAGTTATGATGCTTTGAAGCTTTGGGTTCAACCATAGTGTTCTTGCTGTTTGGAGAAGACAGTGAGCAGTGTGCTTCTGTTTGAGCACGCTTCCTGTTGGAAGCGTGTCTCTCCCCGTGAGTCTGCGTGACTTTTCACGCAGCTCTCTCCTTGAGTTTGCGTGACTTTTCATGCAGCTCTCTCCTTGAGCCTGCATGACTTTTCACGCAGCTCTCTTCTTGAGCCTGCGTGACTGTTCACGCAGCTCTCTGCTTGAGCCTGCATGACTTTTTACACAGCTCTCTCCTTGAGCCTGCGTGACTTGTCACGCAGCTCTCCCCTTGAGCCTGCGTGACTTTTCACGCACGCTTTCTTGAGTGAGCCTGCGTGACTTTTTACGTACGCTGCCTTGAGTGAGCCTGCGTGACTTTTTACCCATTGAGCGTACGTGCTTTTGTGCGTACGCTTTTGATATTTTATCAGATATTATATGACCATTTTATATCCTTACGCCTTTTGTCCCGAGCATGATATGAGCACTAATGTGACCCCGGAGAACAAAGAGTTCCTACCTGATACATGTACCTGAATGTCCCAGTTCTTGTTCATGCTCGACAAATGACTCGTAACTCCACGTGGCGTATTTGCAATGATGCATTACACTAAGGAGGGTAGCACATGTTGACATACTGATTGACATGGATCCTCTTTGGGGTACTCGTACTAAAGTACGACTTTAGGAGGATAATCATACAGGCCACAGCATGTGAGTCCAAGATTTCACCTAGGGTTAAACTAGGCAAATAAATATACTAGATGCATGGGGAGGGCAGAATTCCGAGATCGTGTTACACCAGCCGCCTTGAGATATTGTCTTGACGCGCCGGCTGGTCTCCACGGATACTGTGTCATCTGCAACGAGTGGATGACTGTATCCGATTAATTCCTGCTATATAATATATGTTTTGGCAAGGTGGCCTTACGAGGGACCTGTGCTCAATAACACCTGTCTACGCGAACCCCTGGGTTGGCTAGCCTTGCTGGAAAGATACGATCTGAGGATTTTCTAATAACATAACGCGAGGATAACCTCGTCCCACTAGAAACTCGTAGACTTGATTGGCCGTGAAAATGACTTGCTTGTATCCTATTACCTTCCGTGAATAACTGAGGGAAGCGGACTGTCATGGTACGTGATCCAACCCATGTTCTTGTTTGATTGTTGGGTTGGTTATCGTACTATGATAGGCTGTGGACCGAAGTTATGAACGGAAGACATATTCTGGTTGTGAAGTGCTACTTCTGTGAATGACTGAGGAACATGGTCTATCATGGTGCATGATCCAACCCATGTTCTTGTTTGATTGTTGGGTTGGTTATTGTGCTGCGATAGGCTATCGACCGAAATCACGATCAAGAGGTTCTATTGTTTATACCTTTTAACTTATGTGAATGTTATAGAGTACGACACGTCCCGACTCTATGCGGCACCTTTTGTCCTTGTTTGGTTGTAAGGGTGCCATATGGGTTCGAAGATGTTGCGCTACCCTATAATAGTAGCATAAGTATTACTATTATCAATCATTCTATTAACTGGGTTTTTAATCTTAACTCTTGTGCCCCTTTGGCGGTACTTGCTATTCGGGGCTGACCCCGCTGGTTTTGTTTGGCCAGATCTCGTAGCAGAGCCGGAGGACACGATCTTCCTCCCTGACATCCATGGTGCATACTAGGAGCATGGCGGTTCGGGGACTCGAGTGGGTTTCTTCTTCACCACTCCTGCTTATACTTTTGTGGCGTTTAGCCACCGGCACCTGTTAGCCGGATTACTCGATATTTTGTGTCAGTACATAATTGTAACTAAACAGACTGCAGCTGTGTATAATTTTGTACTCCTGACTCTCTGAGATAGCTAAATTATAAAGCTAGTCTCTCATGATCATTTTGATGAAGCGTCGGGGACGCCTTATTGCTTTATCTTTAATATTCATTTATTTGCTGATGTGATTTGATTGATTGAGACATAGAACTCTGTGGGACCATAGGAGACTTGATTGTAGCATGTACCCCCTAGTCTCTCGACAGCCACGATTGCCGTAAGACGGTACGTACCTCATATGGAGTAGCTGGCCTAGTCCGTCTCCGTATTTCGGTACTGGAGCGTGACATTCTGCTACACTTATCCTCCGACCTGGACCACAGGATGGTATGGTCCAAAGGTACCGGGAGGATCGACTCCCACCAGATGAAGATAATCAAGTGGTCAGCCAACTTTAACACCAAGGAAGACTCCGCGATGGTCGCCGCCAGCATCAAAAAAAGGGCCAACCACCCCTGTTTCCTCTTCCGAACTCCCACACCAGATTCAACTCCAATGAAGGAAAATCCAGCAAAGCCAACACAGCAGAAAAAGCAGTGATCCCATACCAGCCACCTAACCTTTCACTGTCCAACCAATTCAACGCCCTCGTGTCAGAAGCCATTGACTCCTCCCAGGATACGGCTCTTCTTGCTGACTTCAACAAGGCACCAGGAACGGACTCTGAGGGACACAACGCCCCATCCCCAGAAGATGTAGAGGGCTCCTTCCTACCCCCTACGAATGCTACCAACCTTCCAACATCGTACGACAACTCTGTCGTTGATGCGCTGGCCATTCTTGGGACTGAGCAGGCTCTGAGAGGTCTTCAGGTCCTCGCCGCTGGATTCCCTCTCCAGGCAGAAGGTGACCAGATCGGAATCACCGACGACTCCCTCCTCATCCCGTCGGAGCAACCCGACCTCGATTCAGCCGGAGAAACATTCGCACCCACAAAACGCTCCGAGGGCTCTTCCATCGGCACATCGTCCAAGAAGGCGGAAGAAGCATCCACCTCCACCAGGAAATCAGAAATAAAAGGGACTGTAAAGTCCCCGTTTATGTACACCAGGGCCGCTGCAAAGCGATCCAACCAACCCCACCCAAAGCTCCATTAATGCTGAACATTCTCTCCTGGAATGTTCGCGGTCTGGCGAACAAACCTACTATGAGGAGAATTATCAGCCTTAAGAAAACTCATAAGATCGACATCTTGATCATCCTAGAACCCAAAATCCCCCCACAAGAGGCTCAGATCCATTCAACTGCAGTTAGACTTTCCCTCGACCATTGTCGGCAGTCACGATATTTGGATCCTCTGTTCCAAGGCCATCAAAATCGGAGTCATCCAAGATTCCAGGAAATCCCTTTCTTGCTGGATGGAACATCCTTTGATTCCCAAACGCGCCATCCTTTCTGCGGTTCACGACAGTTGTGACATCGCGGAGCGCAGACAGCTCTGGAATGACCTCCTGGACACCAACCACCACAACCAACACCTTCCATGGCTTTGCATCGGGGACTTCAACGTTATCACTTGCAGAGAAGAGAAGATTGGAGGCCACCCTCCCCCTCTCTCCGCCATGCAAGACTTCGACAACTTCATCTTCAACACCTCACCTTTCTCCCGTTCATAGGTAACGCCTTCACCTAGTGTAACATGCAGGAAGGTGACCACTGACAATTCTTCCGCCTCGATAGGGCATTAACAAAAACACACTGGCTAGGTATGGGGACTACCTCCAAGCTTTCTCACCTTAATGACACCGAATCCGATCACGCCCCCCTGATGGTTGGTATCACAAGCACTTCCAACCAGTTCAGAAAGAGCTTCCGCTTCCTGGACTTCTGGAGCAACCACCCCCAATTTTTGGAGGTAGTCACAGAAGCTTGGAATAGCACGGACTCTCTAGATCCCCTCAAACGGGTAGCCAACAAGCGCTAGGCCACGAGGAAAGCTCTAGCCGCTTGGAGCAAGCAAGCTTTTGGAGATATCTTCTAAGCCATTCGTTAGGCGGAGGACGACGTGACCCGGGCCGAGGCCAAATACATGACCGACTGTTCGCCGGATTCCAGGCAGGCTCTTAATCTTACCAAAGCCATCCTCAAATTCAGGTTAAAAATTGAGACCGAATTTTGGAACCAGAAAGCTAGGATCAAATGGGACAGCGAAGGGGACAAAAACTCGAGCTTCTTCTACACCTGCATGAATAGGCACAGACAAAATCTCACTCTCCATCAGATTGTCGTTGACAACGGTACTAGCATCAGCGATCAAAAGACATCCAAGTGGAGGCAGCGAAGTTCTATTCCAAACTTTTTTCCAAGAAAACGGTCCTCAAAGACAACACCTTCCTGGGCGAGGTTCCCCACCTTATCAGCAACACAGACAACTTTCTGCTCGAACAGCCCCTTCAGAGGATGAGGTAAAAGAAGCCGTTTGGGCCCTCGACGAACACAGTGTGCCAGGGCCAGACGGATTTTCAGGGACTTTCTTCCGTACATGCTGGGACATCATCAAGGTTGACATCCACAATGCGGTCTCCTCTTTCCTCCAGGGAGCCACTTATCCCAGAGCCATCTCGAGCACCAACCTAATCCACTACCAAAATACAAGGTTTTAGCGACGGCATTATCCGTCGAAAATCCGTCGATAATTCACTTTACCGACGGATTTTTGACAGATACAGGCTGAAAAAATCCGTCGGAAATAACCTCGTCGCTAAAACTAGCTCATCGCTAGTCCACCGCTCTGCGACTAATTAGCGACGGATTTCCGTTGACAAAATAAAAACTTTTAGCGACGACGTACCGACGGCTTTCCGTCAAATACGACAGTTTAAATTTTAAATATATTCATAAAATTAGCGACGAAAAAGTTGTCGCTAAATCGTCGCTAACCATGTATCCGAGGGTTTCTGATACGCAATATTCGTCGCTCAAATCGTCGCCATCCTCGACGGATTAGCGGCGGAATAGCGATGAATAATACATCGCCACCCTTCTGGAAATCTTCCATATATTCCATAATATGAGCAGCGAAGGTCCGTCGCTCTTCCGTCGCAAAATTTTTCCAGAATAGGCCGACGGACAATCCGTCAGGAAACCGTCGCTAACTGCAAATGTCAGTCGGTAACCCGTCGGTAATCCGTCGCTACCTACAAAAGTCCGTCGGCAAGCCGTCGATAATCCGTCGCTAACTGAAATATTTTTGAAAAAAATTACAGAAAAGAGACTATTCCCTGTAATATAACATATTCAGCATCCACCATACACAAATATAACATATCCGACATCCAATATATCTAACAAATATCCATATTGCCAATACAATATCTCCAAACATCCAATATATCACAACATACACAAAAAATATCCAACACAATGACCAACAAAATATCCAACACAATATCCAACACACTATCCCAACATACATAGCAAAATATCCAAACATAAACAACCCAATACAAATACGAAGGCTCAATCTGGTTGCGTTGAGACATGTACCATTCTATCAACCACTTTGCAAAATATCCAAACATAAACAATCCAACACAATACCTCAGAAAAGACCGCAAGTCAGACGATGAATCCTCACAGCCAGGGATCATAGTTGCGTTGAGGCATGTACCATTCTATCAGCCACTTTGCATACGAAGGCTCAATCTGGTTGAGGTCTTCTGTAGGGACAGGAGGGTCGGTCCCGATACTACTAATCTCTGACGTTGGCTCCTTCTTAACTTCAACCTTGGGAGCAATCTCTTCCCTGATGGTCATCGATTCTTTCTTGACCTCGACCTTTGGTAACACCTCCTCCTTAACAGTCACCGCCTCTTATTTGACGACGGGGACTTCCTCCGTGTCGACCTCCAAGGGTTCCTTGCCTCGGCCCCTTCCTCGGCTAGCAGCACCACCTCGGGGAGTCTTGGGAGCCATCTCTCTGACAACAGAAATTTTCATATAGGGTAAAGAAATTTACTCAAATTATAAAATAAATAAGAAGTTTATCGAAAATTTCAGCCACATATGATATCCACCTCGGGGAGTCTTGGGAGCCTTCTCCTCTCCTCCACCATGGCTCTGGAAAAATTGCCAACACCTCCAACAAAACCTCTGTACTTCCTCCAGGTCATGCCGCCGGCTGTGCTGGTTCCCCCTCCTCTTCCATGCCCACTTCTTCTTCCCCGACTCTACACTTGAGCTGGATATCATATGTGGCTGAGAGAGTCAAATAAGAAGAAGGGAAGTAGGGAGGAGCAGATGGGTCCAGAGCATGGATGGAAGAGAACTAGAAAGCACTGAACCTTCCTGTTGTGAGAACTGTGAAGAGTGAGAAAGGAGAGGGGGTCTTTGATTTTTGCGTTCATCATCATTAGAGGGAGCAGCACTGGAAAGGTTGTGACGTTGGTTGCATGAGAGAGTAAAAATCTGTATCACAAGACTAACAGAATTACTATGTAATTATGTACTCACCAATAACCGGATGTAACTGGAAATCTTTCATAATTCATTCTAGCATACATTAGTGTGAATCATCTATGTTCTGTACATATGGTGTAGTATACGTTCTTATCAAATCTAGTATCTAGTATCTGAAGAATGTAACAGAATCAAGATGAACTCACATAATTTAATACTAAAACATCATCTACTACTATATAAGATATAGTGATAGGTTGTCGTATCATCATTGCCGAGGGATGAGGGATAGAGGACAGTCAACTTTATCTACGGCTACATAGTTTCTGTCTCGTCCGTCGAATGGCTGCAGGGACTATATGCTGATCACCATGTCGTACCGTAGATTAATGCAAATAGAGGTGGAGCTGGAGCCAAAATACAGAATCCAAAATACAAAATATAGAATCCAATCCCTGGATTCGCCGAAAATACAAAAATAAAGATTGACACACAGTTCTAATTCATATGTGTTTTAAGTGTGAGAATGGATGGCTCAGAACACAACCCAAAGTTCATTCTAGCATACATTAGTGTGAATCATCTATGTTCTGTACATATGGTGTAGTATACGTTCTTATCGAATCTAGTATCTAGTATCTGAAGAATGTAACAGAATCAAGATGAACTCACATAATGTAATACTAAAACATCATCTACTACTATATAAGATATAGTGATAGGTTGTCGTATCATCATTGCCGAGGGATGAGGGACGGAGGACAGTCAACTTTATCTACGGCTACATAGTTTCTGCCTCGCCAGTCGAATGGCTGCAGGGACTATGTCCTGATCACCATGTCGTACCGTAGATTAATGCAAATAGAGGTGGAGCTGGAGCCAAAATACAGAATCTAAAATACAAAATACAGAATCCAATCCCTGGGTTTGCCGAAAATACAAAAACAAAGATTGACACACAGTTCTAATTCATGTGTTTTAAGTGTGAGAACAGATGGCTCAGAACACAACCCAACCGGAGAGGATACTCTGAGAGATCCATCTGAGTAGGACGTATACTCTGAGAGATCACCTTTACAAGAATGATATCAGCAGTGGGATTAAGTGTTGGAGGAGATATTATCAGAGTATACGTCCTACTCAGATGGGTCTCTCACCATTACTATTTTTTTCTGATAGCATGGTGGATGTGCTCCGTCAACAGATTCTTACTCCGAGCAATTGTGGGACGAGCAAGAATCCTTTGACAAAGGAGACCACCATGCTGTCAGGAACCTCTCACTCGAGCTCTACACGAAGGATGTCCACTTGAGCTCCGGGGAAAAGTTTTGGCTCAGAGTAAGAATCTGTTGACGGAGCACATCCACCATGCTGTCAGAAAAAATAGTAATGGTAAGAGACCCATCTGAGTAGGACGTATACTCTGATAATATCTCCTCCAACACTTAATTCCACTACTGATATCATTCTTATAAAGGTGATCTCTCAGAGTATACGTTCTACTCAGATGGAACTCTCAGAGTATCCTCTCCGGTTGGTTGTTGTATCACCATTGTCGAGGGATGAGGGTCGGAGGACAGTCAACTTCATCTACGGCTATATAGTTTTTGCCTCGCCAGTCGAATAGCTGCAGGGACTATGTCCTGATCACCATGTCGTAGTCCAATACAATCCAGAGATTGACACAGTACTAATTCATATATGTAGTCCAATACAAATAGTCAAATACAAAAATAACCCAATATAAATAGTCCAATACAAATAAGTTCAGTAATAGCTAATGAGAACCACGCAGCTCACGCAAACGCTCAGTGATACGATCATGCAACCACCTCGAATAAGTAGGATCGACGGCGTTAGAAGAGATGTAGTCCCTTGCAAGTGCTGCATGAATAGAACTCTCGGTCTCACTAGCTACTGGTGCTGGATGAATAGAACTCCCGGTCTCACTAGCTAACGGTGCCACTTCCTCCTTAACTGTAGGAGGAGCCACCTCAGCATTCATTATTTCCCTCAAACGACGTGTCGCTCCTCGGGTCATGGGTGCCATCTGGTAAGATCGAGAAATGAAGAGAGAAAGGGGCTACTGTCATGAAGAGAAGGGATATTAGTAGGTGTCAGTCCTATAATCAGTGAGGACATGGGTACTGTTTCGAGTGTTCAGTTGTATGAGTGTCTTGTGTTGGTGTCTTTGGATCAGTAAAATGAGGGTGTATTATGAGTTAGTATTTTATTAGCAATTAGGATACATTAGTTAGAGAGGTCAGTAATCCAAGTATCAGAGTTAGTGATCAGTTGTATGAGATTAGAAGATGGAGCACTTGGAGCTTGGGGATTTTTAGATCTTGGAGCCATTTTTATTATAAATCCATCTCCCAATAGGTATATGCATTGTAAACCCTCAAAATTGTATTAAATAGTGTAGAGGCATCAAATAAGAACCCCATGTAATAGGATTGCCAATGGTGAGGAGTTTTGACTCTTTTTTTTCCATTTGAGGACTTTCTTCTTTGCATTTCAACCTATTTTGCCAAACTGTACCGGTATCGGTCAGTATCGTTCCGATACTGATTCTGATTACGATACCGATTTCGATACCCCCCTCCCCTGATCCGATACTCATAGAATTGGTCCGATCCGAAACCACCTATACCCCCTCCCCCGATCCGATACACCGATTCGAAACCACCGATACTCATAGGAATGGTCCGATCCGAAACCACTGATGCCCCCCCACCCCCTTCCCTACCCCGCCGGACAGCAAACCCCCCACCCCCCTCCCCCTCCCACACCCCCACCGACAGCAAACCTCCACCCCGCCCCCTCCCCCTCCTCCGACAGCAAACACCCACACCCCCTCCCCCTCACCCCCCGACAGCAAACCCCCACCCCACCCCCTTCCCCTCCGACAGCAAACACCCACCCCCTCCCCCTCACCCCCCGACAGCAAATGCCCACTCCACCCCCTCTCCCCCTCGACAGCAAACACCCACCCCCCCTCCCCTTCGCCCCCCGACAGCAAACACCCACCTCCCTCACCCCCTCCCCCTTACCCCGTCCTGCACCCAACACCATCCACCCTCCGCCCCCCTCCCTCCCCCATCACCGCCGGCCCCCGCGACAGCCGGTCCACCCCCCCGAAACCCTACCCCTGCCTCGAAACCCTAAACCCTACCCTGCCCCCCGCCCTTTATAACCTCTCCCCACTCCACCGGCCCCAGCGACAGCCGACCCCCCCACCAACCCAAAACCCTAAACAAAGAGAGAGAGAGAGAGGGAGAGAGAGAAAGAGAGGGAGAGAGAGCATACCTGAGAAAGAGATATCCCATCGGAGAGAGCTTCGCCGGAGAATGTGACCCGTCGGAGAGAGCTCGTTGGAGAGAGAGAGGGAAGAGAGAGAGTTTTTTGGGGGAATGAAAAATTCCCCCTCCCCGTCGGTCAATTTAAGTTAGGTTACAGTATTTAGCGACAGTTTACTGACGGATATTTCCGTCGGTAGGTAGCCGCTAAATACCAACTAGATTACCGACGGAACATCCGTCGCCACATAGACGCTAATTTAGCGCGCCATTTATTTCAGATTTTGCCGCTACAATTGTAGAAGCATTGAAAAGAACAAGAAAAGCCCATACGGCTCAAAACAGAAGAAGCCCATGCGGCTCAAAACAGAAGGAGCCCCATGCGGCTCAGGAATCTATCGGAGTCTCATGCGGCTCAGAAACTCTCCAATAGCCTCATGCGGCTCAGGAAAGAATCACGTGGCCCTATGCAGCTTGCTTTTTACAGCTGGCCATGAAGTGACTGCTCCCATTAAATGCTCTGACATAAAGTGATAACTTTGACATTAAGGCTGAAATGATGAACCCTGACATGACGGCGTGTTCTTCGGGAAACGGAGAAAATCTCCTATACAGCTGGCACGATCCACCAACTTCAAAGCTCTCTATGCGGCTGCCACCCCCCTCATGCGGCTAATGCTCTTATGCGGCTCGGATCGTGGAGACTATCGTCATGCGGCTCAAACCCTAAGAAGCTACCCCATGCGGTCGCTGTCCTCATACGGCCCAGATCATGGGGATTATCTCCATGCGGTTCAAATACTGAGAGGCCATACCCATGCAGCCTTGACACGTAGCTAGTCTTATGCGACTCAATTGGAAACCACCTCCATGCGGCTCAGATTTCAGAGGCTACATCTATGCGGCTGCCATATTCATACGGTTCAAAACCTAAGAAGCTACCCTCATGCGGCTGTGGCTCGCGGTTATGACACGTGTCAGAAGATCAGTTTCCCTGTAATGATGGTTAGATATGTGACATTGAATCAATCAAGATTTATCAACAGATCCCAACAACCAGATTTGTTACAATCATCATAATTACCCCAAATCAAATCAGATCAGACAAATCGAACACGTGGCAGGAGATTCGAGTTTATCAAAATTCATGGCAATCAATATTAATTGCCCATAAGATTTGGTGCAATCCACATTAATTGCCCAGATTCATTGCAATCAAAATCAATGGTTCAGATGATTGGCCGCCGACTTTTTAAGAAGGGAATCATTGTAAACCCTAATGATCACACCCCCACTCCTATAAATAGCAAGGTGCCATTCCCTTGCAAATGGCTGGACACCTGGAGAGACCTGAAGACTTGGAGACCCCCGGCGGGATACACAGAGAGACAAAGGCACGCGCAGAAGAGTCTCCCCATACATTCTGAGAGCATTTCTTCATCAGAGTCAAGGCTACGTCCGATCGTCCAAGGAGTAAGGCAGAGCTGCCGTCGCTTTCCCGAGCCTCTACCGTCACCCTCCAGAATCAAAAATAAACAATTGTACTTAGATTGTTGTACCTAGATTTTTGTCCCTAGGCTTTCTTTGTACGAACGAGTTTGTATTGTGAGTCTAAGTTCAGTCCTCCTATATAATTATTCTGTACTTTTACAATCAATGGCAAACACGATGGCGACTCTGCTGGGGACAAACTTTTTTACGGCTGAGGAGTTGGTGACGTAATCGGACGCAACCGAACTTGGCTCCACTCAACAAATATTGGTCGCCCGGTTCGACCAGCAGGCGTTTGAAGAAATGCGTTCCGACGGGAGCGCTGGCCCGGTCCAGCGGTGAGCCCACACGAAGAAGGCTCGCAGGGAGTGGAGGCCCAAGTCATTTGCTCCTCCCCAAGCCCTGGACGAGGTACTCTCTGCTGCACAAGACGGCAAAAAAGACTTTCATACGGCTCTACTTCAGGCCATAGAGGACCCTGCTGTCCCCAAGTCTGGCAGTGGAAAACACTACGATGCTGTACTTACAGGAACAAAGTGGTACTCTATGTGGTCCAGGAAAAAGCTGAATAAAGGCACCAGCGGCATGCATGAGGCTCATACGGCCAAGATTGCCAGCCGTATGCATGATACTCATGCGGCCAAAACTGCCAGCCGCGTACAGAATGCCCATTCGGACAAGACTTCCAGCCGCATGAAGGCGACTCATGTGGTCGAGACTTCCAGCCGCATGAAGAAGGCCTATACGACCGCAACTGTCCGCCGCATGAAGACTGCTGATTCCAGCCGCATATTATCCACTCCACGCGGCTCAGGCTACGTCTTCGACCGCCTCTCCCATGGCCCTGATCTCTCGCGCTTCCAAGAAAATGTGCCAGACTCTCTGCGACACCATTTGGACTCTTCCTACTATGCACCCTCGGGTGCTGGAGTAAAGAAGTTCAGGACAGCGCGGGCTCGACGAGCTCAGTCAGCTGTCCCAACCTCTGACCATCCGAGCGCTCCGCTTACTGTCATGCGGGCCTCCGATGGAAAGTTGTACCAAACCACTCGAGTCCAGCCCCCGACGATAAACGGACAGAGTGGTTCCCAAAAGTCTCCCAACTATCAGGTAGCAAATATGGTGCCAATACACTCGGATGCTCGGGTTTCTCAGTTGCTCGAAACCCATCTGACTTGCATGACGTGATCCTTCACAAACGCAAGGAAAGAGAAGGGGACTCAGCGTGCAAAGAGTCCTCCCACGGACATCACTGCACCCAAGTTATTGTCAAATGCTGCTGCAACAATACGGCAGTACGAGAAGATCGGCGGTTCATCTTCCAAAGACTGTAACAACCAAGTTCAGAGGATGAGGCGCTTCCCGTCGTCTCCTGCAACTCTGCTCATAGAATCCCCTCCAACGGGAGAGGGAAGAAAACAAATATCTCCAGTCCGAAGATTTCAACCACTGTGACCAAGAAACTATCATCTAAGCGGTTGCCTACCACCGGAGTTTTCCAAGGTACCCGTTCGAAGACGAAACCTACTACATCGGGAGATTCATCATCCACATCACCGGGGGTCGCTGGAACCGGGGCTAGCATTCCTCCGAACATCCATGACAATCCAGTATTCCAAAAAGATGAGCCCGAGGAAACGACTCTCCCAACAGATACGACAGGTGCCGACGTCCCCGAGGATGTTTGCGATTCTCAAGAAGAGGCAAGCTCTGAAGCTGGGGGTACTGTTCCTTCTGAGTCTGAACCAGAGGAAAACATTTCCATATACCCCGACGACTTCTCTGTCTAGGGGTATGATTCAGAGGACACGTCGTCCACCGTCCCTTCTACTTCGGCTCGTGTGAGGACGGCATTCATGACAAACGATGATCAAGACGGTCCCAGTGATCGCCAATGCATCGACACTCTGGAGGCCATACTGCGTACCTTGGTTAAATCCGTAGACGAAATTAAAGCGGCGCTTCCAACTCTGCAAGGAAGGACGCTTGGCCAAACAAGCTTGGGTCCCGCGGTCAATGCCGACTCAAACTCAGCGGTACCAAACCCGGGCAACAATCCTCCTGAAATATCGGCTCCCACCGCTGCGGATGAGGCCAGGGAGGCAAGAAGAGAAGTCCTGGAGCTCCGGGCCATGTTTCACGCCCGAGAAACCTCCCAAGACCTCAGAATACGGCAACCATACCCTGCTGCATGGAGGGATGTCCCTTTCCCACCAAGATATAAGCCGTTCAACATCAATCCCTATGATGGCAAAACTTTCGCAAGTCGGTACATTACTTACTTCGAGGTCACAACCGACCATCTGCCCCATGACGACGCCATCTTTTCACGATTATTCATCGGGGCATTGGAAGGGGTCCCCTTCGACTGGTACCGCAACCTGCCAGACAACTGCATCCATTCCTTTGTTAGCTTCAAGCGTATGTTCTTGGAGAGGTTCTACGAAGTAGGACAAGACGTGACGATGTCCACCCTCATGGATGTTGTTCAAAGGGAGAAGGAACTGACAAGGAACTATATTGAGCGGTTTCGCCAAACTGCAATGAAGTTGCCGTCTGGAAATTCGGATTCCTCCTTAATTGAAATTTACCAAAAGAGACTGCTCCCAACAATCAGCCTCTGGATGGGTGAAAGTCAATTTAAGGACTGGAAGACGTTCATCATCAGTGCCACTAGCGTCGAAGATAAGTTGAAGAAGGCTCGCCAACTGGGATTACACATCTCGGAGGGAGAGGACAAGGGCAAATGCCCTAATGCTAACACCAACAACGGAGGTAATTCCTCCAATAACCGAGACAACAAGGGCAAACAGGCTATGGTGGCCGACGCAACCCAGAAGCCTGAATCGAAGCCAGTTAAAAAGCAGTGGCCGCAGGTGACTTACTCCTTCGAAGACGGTCATGTCAAGCCCATCTTGGACATGCTCATACAAGGAGGTAGAATCCAGCTCCCTCTACCTAGACAAGAACCTCAGCTGGCCGAGATGGAAATCCCCAAGTACTGCCATTACTATCGTTACGTCTACCATGCCATGAAGGAATGCATCTAATTGAAGCAATATATTCAACATCTCATCGATTCGAAGGCTCTGGCCATCGATTTCGAGGAGGTAACCGTGGCAGTCAACATGGTGTCGGTACAGTTCGACAGCTTCCCTCCGACAGAGACTCAAGACGGCATAGTACCCGTCCCACGGGCAATAATGGAGATTGCTAATCTTCCACCTCCTCGAGATCAGGCCGCTGGTCTTGTGCCCCTCACCACATCACGAGGGGAGGTCATGTGGGTCCACCCGGACCTGGTACCAGAAGTAACTTAGTCCGCACCACCCACTCCCAACAAGAAGAAGAGTGGAAAAGTCAAGACATGTCGCACAATCTCAGCAGAGGCCGAAGAAGCTACTGCTGTTGTTACCCGATCTGGCATACAAACCCAACCTCCACCGGGTAACTCGACTGAAGATCATCAGCCGATAGCTGCTGATGCCCTAGGACCTTCTCAGCCTTCAACGGCCGACAAGTCTAGGCCGAAGGAGACTCGCTTTGACAAGCCGCTCCGAAAAAAGGTGCCTCAGGGGCTGGAGAGGCCCTACAAATTTGATATCTTGGCACAATTGGCCAACACACCGGCCAAATTATCATTATACGAGCTCCTGAGACTCTCCAAAGATGTTCGCATGGCACTAAGCGATGCACTCCAGAATGCCAACGCATATCTGGCTCAGGTCAACCTCACGGGAGAAAGCCCGCCTGCAAATTTCCTTAACAGCGTTTGCACAGGTGCAATGCCCAACATCGTCTTCACTCCGTAGGATATGCTCATTAAAACCAACTTGCACAATCGTCCGTTGTATTACACTGGATACATCGGTGACGTAAAGGTGGATCGGATGCACATTGACCCCAGTTCTTCCATTAGCATCATCCCGAAGAGTCTGTTGCACCATCTTCGCATCCCCATGCATCGTCTGACGCCGAAAAGCACCGCCATCAACGGTTTCAATTTGGGCAGGAGCTACCCAATCGGGAAGATTCGCTTGAAGTGCCAAATCGGCGATCTGCAGTCAGAAGTGACTTATTATGTCATAGATGTGGACACTTCCGATAATATTCTCCTGGGACGCCCTTGGATACACGATTACATGATCGTGTCTTCTACGCTGCACCAGCGCTTCAAGTATGTCGACAAACACGGCTTCGTGAGAACAGAATTTGTCGACATCGATCCCTTCAAAGGGGTCGAGTCTTATTACTCGGACTCCTGCTTGTACGAGAAGTCGAAAAGGCACCTTATCGAAGGAGATATGCAAGCTCAAACTGAGACAGCAACGGGATCAGAAGAACCTCTGACAATCCACCTTCAAGCTCATAAACCTAGCAAGACTGCATCCCTTACGGCCGCTCTACGTAAGGATGCAATTAGTCTCTCGGCACAAGGGGACAAATGATAATTCGACTGCCAAGGTCTGGCCAAGCGCCAAAACCCACAACGGAGCCACTGACCATCAGGCTACCAAGAGCCAGCCAGCCATAAACAGAAAAGCTCAAACCCTCTGATAAGCCAATAACGATACGTCTTTCCAAGATGAATCGTCAGCCCAATGTGAAGTTGGGAACTCCTAGCGAGCCAACAACTCCCCGTCTAGCATCAAGCGCCAATTGGGGAGTAGCTAGTTCGCCAACGACTCCACGTTCTGCCCCACCAGCGGAACCTTTGATGATTAAGCTGCCCAAGCCATCCTCTCAGCCTTCGTTTATACAGAGGGTGGCCGAAGAAGAACCAGAATTAGCCAAATATGTGGCTGCTCATACTGATGTTCCATCCGTAGATGATATAATCCCACTAGAAAAGATATCTTACTTCATCAATAAAGGGCTATCTTTGAACTATCCTCGAGCTTGATAAGCTTTGTACAATATACGCTATAGAACACGGTATAGGCACTCACCTACACACGCAAGTGACAAATGTTTACACTGCAAATCAGCTTACTCATGTGGAAGGCGCCTACTTCATAGTCGAGGGAGAAGACCATCTAATTATCTTCGGCCGGAAGAATGATCCACAGCCTTTCACAATAGAGGAAGTCGATCTCGACTCGGACGCCGGAAGACTGCCCCTTTATCTATATAGCTCCCAATCCAAGTACCTCATGCAAAGACAGGGGTATGATCTGGAGACTACACCAGGCTTAAACTACGGCACTGGTCGGCGGTTACCTTTACAATTGCCAGTCCCGGTCGAAAAACCATGAGATTACTACAATAAGAACCGATGTGGACTGGGGTATGTTAGCCTGCAACGACCCCTGAAAGCTCAGATGAGGAGTACGACTGGCATTCACACTCAACTGGATCACCAACTTCTGATTCAGACGTCAGCATTGGGGACATGTTCAGGCAAGTCTGGTCCATCAATATGGCATTGGCTGACGCCTACGAAGAGGATGAAGACATTCCTGAACTTCTTGAGTTGGAGCCGTGGGCACAACAACTAGATGCACAATGGGAGAGGCGGTTCGAACAAAGAGAGCCTTCCACCGAAGATGAGGTTGTGCAAGTTGACCTCGGCAATGAGTCTTCTCCAAAACTAATCTTCGTTAGTAAAAGCCTGGCAGACGAAGAGCGAGAATCGCTGCTACGACTCATCAAAGAATATATTGATGTGTTCGCCTGGAGTTATGAAGACATGCCAGGGCTAAACCCCGAGATTGTACTTCACAAACTCAACATTCGGCCGGATACAAAGCCGATCAAGCAACAACATCGACGCTTCCGCCCGGATATTATGAATGCGATTGAAGTCGAAGTCAACAAACTGATAGCCAGCAATTTCATTCGTGAAGAACAACATTCGGACTGGGTCGCCAACATAGTACCGGTCCTCAAGAAAATAGAAAGATTCGAATCTGCATCGACTTCCATAATCTGAACGAGGCATGTCCTAAAGATGAGTTCTCCCTCCCTATCACAGACATCATGATTGATAATACCTGCGGCTTCGAGCGCGTGTCATTCATGGATGGTTTCTCAGGATACAACCAAATCAAGATGTCTCCCAACGACGAGAAGTACACATCATTTCGAACACCGATTGGCACATACTGCTACACAGTCATGCCTTTTGGTTTAAAGAATACTGGCGCCACAAATCAAAGAGCCATGAGTGTCATCTTCAGAGACCACTTACGCAAGACCGTGGAGTGTTATGTTGACGACATCGCTGTCAAAAGTCGCTATAAGGAAGACCATCTGCAGGATCTAAGGACGGTATTCGACCTGATGCGAGCGCACAACTTGAAGATGAATCCTACCAAATCCTTCTTGGGCGTATCCAGTGGAACATTCCTGGGTTTTATCATTACTGTCCAGGGGATTCATATAGATCTGGAGAAGACAAAGGCAATCATGGAGATGGGTCCCCCGAGAAATCTCTGTGAACTCCGAGGCCTTCAAGGGAGGCTAGCTTACATCAGGAGGTTCATTTCCAACATCTTCGGACGATGTCAGCCATTCACTCACCTCATGAAGAAGGGCGTCTCATTCGTTTGGGATGAAGAATGCCAACGTGCCTTCGACAGCATCAAAGAATATTTGTCGAACCCTCCAGTCCTGGTGGCCCTGGTTGCTGGAAAACTATTCCTGCTCTATGTACGAGCGATGGAACATTCTCTCGACGCTCTGCTAGCACAAAACAACGATGCAGGCCATGAACATGCTATATATTATCTCAGTCGAATGATGATGGGGCCGGAATACCGATATACCACCGTAGAGAAGGAATGCCTCGCCCTGGTGTTCGCCATTCAGAAGATGCGACACTATGTCACGGGACAAACCATACATGTGATCTCACGAGTCAACCCCCTCAGGATCCTCATGACCAAGCCAGGGGCACTCAGCTCTCGCCTCGCTACATCGGCGATATTGTTGTCCCCCTACCACATGATCTTCGTCCCACAAAAGGCTATTAAAGGTCAAGCTCTGGCAGACTTTTTAGCAGCCCATCCAGGTTCGGAGTCAACCAGGATATACGAAGAGATTCCAGATAAGGTTGTCGACTCACATGTGGCCTCTTATGATACCGTATGGCGAATGTTCTTCGACGGTGCTTCCAGAACTGGGCCCAAGGGCAACATCGTCGTTGGAGTCGGAGTGGTGGTGATTTCTCCCTCCGGGTTGGTGATCAATCGGGCTTATTCCCTCATGGAGCCCGGTTCAAACAATGTGGCCGAGTACAATGCTTTGGTCATTGGCCTCCGACTTGCAAAGAAACTGGGGGTAGAATACCTCGAAGCATATGGCGATTCGCTGCTAATCGTCAATTAGATTCGGGGTTCATACAAGGTTCGCCATGAAGATATGATCCCCTATCACCAAATAGCAATCGACATCATCTTGTCCTTGGCAGGGTTCTTCATTAAATACGTTCCCAGGCTCCAGAACATCGAAGCCGATGCCCTAGCAGGTCTCGCCGCTTCCTTAGCAGTTTCGAATCATGCTCATCATCTGGTCGACATAATAGGCCGTGAGTTGGTCTGTCCCAGGAAAAATATTCAATATGTTGAGAGTTACTCCGCGCTGGCAGTCGACGAAGCACCAGACTGGAGACAATCATTCAGTGACTTCGTAGTCTACGATATCCTGCCAGAGAATCCGAAGGAAGCCACTTCTATCAGAAGACGTTCCCTCAGATTCTTCTATGTTACAGAGACGAAAATGCTGTATCGGCGATCATATGATGGATTACTGCTTCGGTGTCTGTCAAGTACAGAAGCTAAAGAAGCCATACACGAAGCTCATGATGGCGTCTGCGGGGCCCATCAGCCTGGCCCGAAATTACAGGATCGCCTTCGACGAATGGGCTATTATTGGCCCACAATGGCTGCAGATGCAATAGACTATGCACGAAAATGTAAAGCCTGTCAAGTCCATGAGGATTTCATCCATCAGCCATCCGAGTTTCTACACCCGACGGTGGCATCCTGGCCATTCGAAGCATGGGGAATGGACATCATTGGTCCGATTACTCCACCTTCGTCCAGAGGACATCGCTTCATACTCGCAATCACTGATTACTTCTCCGAATGGGCGGAGGCTATTCTGTTGGCAGAAGTCAAGACTTCAAACGTGATCAGCTTCCTTAAGCATCACGTCATCTATCGCTTTAGACTGCCCCGAAGGATCATCTACGACAACGGTCCGCAGTTTATAAGCCACGCCTTCTATCGGTTCTGCGACAAACACCGAATCCAGAATATTCCTTCAACACCATATAACCCAGCGACTAATGGTCTGGCTGAAGCATTCAACAAAACGATCATCAAGCTTCTCAAGAAGTTCGTGTCGTCGAAAAAATGCGACTGAAATGAAAAGCTCGGCGAATGCTTATGGGCGTACCGTACTACAGTACGAACGGCCACCGGAAACACACCATTCTTCTTGGTATACGAAAATGAGGCAGTTCTCCCCTTGGAGACCCAAATCCCCTCACTCCGTGTCGCCCTCACCTACCGATTGACAACATATGACAATCACCATCGCCGACTACAAGAGTTGGAGGCCCTAGATGAGATGTGCCTGTTAGCTCAACAACGAATTGAGCTGTATCAAGCCCGAATCTCCGGAGCTTTCAACAAGAAGGTCAAAATCAGAGCGTTTCAAGTGGGCGATCTCGTTCTGGCAGTTCGGAGGTCGATGGTTATGACTCACAAAACTGCCGGCAAATTCCAGCCAAAGTGGGAAGGTCCATTTGTCATTGAGGCTGTCTTCTCCAACGGTGCTTACCGCCTCGCGAAACAAAATAGAGACTTGCTCATGTTGCCCATCAACGGCAAGTTCCTGAAGAAGTATTATGTCTGAAATGACATACCGTAAATATTCCAGATTGGAGAGTTACGTACCCTCTGGTACCGCTGAACTCACATTCTGCCTCTAAATCTTCCAGGTTGTCGAGTTATGTACCCACAGGTACCGCTGAACTCCCATCCTGGTCAATCTGTATCGCATCTTTTGGGTAGTAAGTCACGTATGATCATACCTCTGAACTTTCTCCCTAAAAGAAGCTCCTTCCTCATGATCCACTACCCGTACTTCCAGTACACAAAAAAGGGTAACAGATCCACAAATTTTCTAAAACAACCACGTCGATGTTACCTCTGAGTTGTTTCACTTCCGCCAAAAACAAATCACCCCCTTACATAGAACTTCCACGTCCTCATTACCTCTGAGTCGTTTTATGTACCCCTTCATGGAGCCCACTCCTGCCACGTCCTCATTACCTCTGAGTAGGAAGGCTCCATCGAAGAAACCCTCATGTTTGCCACGTACTCATTACCTCTGAGTAAGTATGTTGGTTCCCTTTCGACTTATTATCCGTACCCAAAACCGGAGTACGCCAAGGATAATAGGCCCACAAATGTCCACTATTGACCACAAATATCCCCCGCGGAGTCCACTCATGCCACGTCCTCATTACCTCTGAGTAGGAAGACCCCACGGTAAAACCCCCATACTTGCCACGTCCTCATTACCTCTGAGTAAGTATGTTGGCTTTCTCTCAACTTATTATCCGTGTTCTGAACCCAAGTACGCCAAGGATAATAGGTCCACAAAAAGTCTCCCATTGAGGCAACCACTACAAGCAAAGAATAGAGCGAATGTAGTCGGATCAGTTACATTCACACGACTACATCTCATAAGCAAGCCAGAAAAGTTCTATATCATTTCATTCAGACAAGAAGGAAGAAGATTACATTGATGTCCAAAAGAAGCAAAACATAAACTAGAGCTAAAGACAGACAGAAATATCAAGACAAAAGACAGACATTTATGAGAGCCTACGAATCCTAATTACGAGGGCATATATACCAATCCCTCAACCATTTTTCATATGAAGGATCCACTTGAGCAAAATCCTCGTCCGGAGTAGGAGGGTCAGAACTCCCAATACTACCGCCATCAGACTGGGGCTCCTCCTTTACAGCAACTTCAATAGGCGCCAGCTCTCCTTTCTGTTCCTCCGTTTTTGGTATTACCTCCTCCTTAATGAGCGATGACTCTTATTTTAAAGGAGGTAGCAGCTCTTCCTTCACAATTATCTCAGCCTTCGGCAGGGTCGCTGCAAGAATCAAAGATAAAAAAGAAACAAAGTCAGGAGACGGCCAGAAAACATTTAGAGTTCATGCGACTCTGATTAAACGAGCTCTTATGCGGCTCGGATTTTACAGAGTACATACGGCTCTGTTTAGATGATTCTTTATACGGCTCAGTTTTTTTACAAAGTTCATGCGGCTCGGCTTAGACGAGCCCTCATGCGGCTCTGTTTAGGTGGGTTCATATGCGGTTCTGATTCCTAGAACGCTATGCGGCTCAGTCCATTAGAAGCTCATGTGATTTTGTTTAGAGGGGCTTCATGCGGTTCAGTTCTAAAGGCTCTTATGTGGCTCACATGTTCTCATGCGGCTCAAAGATAGGGCATACCCCATGCGGCTCGGATATGAGAAGTTCATGCGGCCCATACAACATATGCGGCTTCATCGTACTGAACTTTAGGCAGTCCAATAAAGACAAAGAACGCATTGAATGCTGAAGGGATGGCAGGGTGGACGTCAAGATGGACTGGGGGCGCTACAGTCGGCGATGAGGCTGCCGTCTTCTTACCTTTCGACGCAGCAGAGGCCTTGGGAGCTTTGGAAGCTTTGGAAGCTTTGGGGGCCATCGTCGATTGATGATCGGAGAAGGAAAACAAAGACAGTGGCTTAGGGCAAGAAAAGAGGAAGACAAAAGAATGCAAAGAAGCTTCTCTGCCCTAAAAGCACCCCTATTTATAGGCAGACATAGGGGGGCACATGGACCGATAACCGCTTCGGGTCGTGTGCTGCAGGTGAAATCAACTCCTCGGATTTCGCCCCCTCTCATAAAGGAGATTTACCCAGGGCATAAAATCCAAATAAGACGGCTCTACAAAAACGAATTAAGGGCAATTAATGAGACGCACGCGTGGCAAGGAGCCCATACGGCTAGGGAGTCTATGCGGCCAGACAGGTCATACGGCCAAGAAGTTCATGCGGCCAGAACATCCCATGTGGCCAGCGGAGCTCATATAGCCATGCTTCTTATTCAAAGTATTTCAAAATTTTCAAATTGAAAACTTTGAAGGGGTCTTATAGAAGCATGGAAAAGAACAAAAAAAGCCCATGCGGCTCAAAACAGAAGAAGCCCATGCGGCTCAAAATAGAAGGAGCCCCATGCGGTTCAGGAAACTATCAGAGTCTCATGCGGCTCAGAAACTCTCCAATAGTCTCATGCGGCTCAGGAAAGAATCACGTGGCCCTATGCAGCTTGCTTTTTTACAGCTGGCCATGAAGTGACTGCTCCTATTAAATACTCTGACATAAAGTGATAACTCTGACATTAAGGCTGAAATGATGAACCTTGACATGACGGCGTGTTCTTCGAAAAACGGAGAAAATCTCCTATACAGCTGGCACGATCCACCAACTTCAAAGATCTCTATATGGCTTCCACCCCCCTCATGCGGCTGATGCTCTTATGCGGTTATGCGGCTCGGATCGTGGAGACTATCGTCATGCGGCTCAAACCCTAAGAAGCCACCCCATGCGGCCGCTGTCCTCATACGGCCCAGATCATGGGGATTATCTCTATGCGGCTCAAATACTGAGAGGCCATACCCATGCAGCCTTAACACATGGCTAGTCTTATGCGACTCAATTGGAAACTACCCCCATACGGCTCAAATTTCAGAGGCTACAGCTATGTGGCTGCCACGTTAATACGGTTCAAAACCTAAGAAGCTACCCTCATGCTGTTGTGGCTCACGGTTATGACACGTGGCAGAAGATCAGTTTTTCCGTAATGATGGTTAGATACGTGGCATTGAATCAATCAAGATTTATCAACAGATCCCAACAACCAGATTTGTTACAATCATCATAATTATCCTAAATTAAATCAGATCAGACAAATCGAACACGTGGCAGGAGATCTGAGTTTATCAAAATTCATGGCAATCAACATTAATTGCCCATAAGATTTGGTGCAATCCACATTAATTGCCCAGATTTATTGCAATCAAAATCAATTGTTCAGATGATTGGTCGCCGACTTTTTAAGGAGAGAATCATTGTAAACCCTAATGATCACACCCCAACTCCTATAAATAGCAAGGTGCCATTCTCTTACAAATGGCTGGACACCTGGAGAGACCTGAAGACTTGGAGACCCCCGGCGGGATACACAGAGAGACAAAGGCACGAGCAGAAGAGTCTCCCCACACATTCCGAGAGCATTTCTTCATCAGAGTCAAGGCTACGTCCGATCGTCCAAGGAGTAAGGCAGAGCTACCGTCGCTTTCCCGAGCCTCTACCGTCACCCCCCAGAATCAAAAATAAACAATTGTACTTAGATTGCTGTAGCTAGGTTTTCGTTCCTAGGCTTTCTTTGTACGAGCGAGTTTGTATTGTGAGTCTAAGTTCAGTCCTCCTATATAATTGTTCTGTACTTTTACAATCAATGGCAAACAACAATGTGCGACATATTAGCGACGGACATGAATCCGTCGCTAAAGTTCGTCAAATTAGCGACGGATGTGCGACTGATTTTGACGCAAAAAAACTAAAAAATATACATTACTTTCTGACGGTAGCCAGTCACAAGGTAGTCGCGAGGCCATCGCTATGGCCGACGGATACGATCCGTCGCTAATCCTCCATCGTCAATTTACTGTATTTTAGTAGTGATCCTCATCCCGAAGAAAGACAACCCCAGAGACCTTCCGCAACTTTCGCCCAATTAGTCTCTGTACCTTCACCAACAAGATCATATCCAAGGTCATCGCCTCCCGCATGGCAGGACTTCTTTCCAAGATCATCTCGGAGGAGCAGAGTGGCTTTGTCCGGGGGAGAAATATCCAAGATAACATCATTTTGGCCCTATAGTTAGTCACCTGTATGAAGCTCCCAGTAAGAGGGTGCAACATAGCTATCAAATTGGACATGGAGAAAGCCTAAGACAGACTGGACTGGCAATTTATGATCTGGGTCTTCAGAGCCTTCGGATTCTTTGAAACCTGGACCAACGTCGTGTGGAGATCGATCAGCAACTCGTGGTTCTCCACGGTCATTAACGGCCAAGCAGACGGTTTCTTCAAATCCAGTCGGGGGGTTAGGCAAGGTGATCCTCTTTCGTCCACCATCTTCGTCATTACGGCGGATGCGTTGAGCAGAAACCTTAATCAGATGGCAAGAACCCCCAACTTTTAGCACTACCATACGGCTAGCGGCTGCCAATAATCACCCATATGACCTTCGTAGATGATATTCTTATATTCTATTCAGGAGACGCCAAATCTGTGGAAGTCGTCTACAATACGCTCCAGAGATACGAAGGATGCTCCGGGCAAAAGATGAACCGGGATAAAAGTGTCATCTACACCCACCACAATATTAAGAGAGAGCAAGCGACTAGCATATCAACCACCACCTTATTCTCCATCAGACACCCTCCATTCTACTACCTCGGGTGCCCCTTCGTGTATGGCAAATCAAATACCGGGATCTTCGAGTCCCTGATCACTTGCATCAGAAAAAAGCTCGAGGGCTGGCACAATGCTACTCTATCCCCGGTAGGCAAGATAATCCTCATCAACCATGTCCTCACTTCCATTCTCATCTACACCCTAGCTGCGTGCTCCCTCCAAGAAAGTTATATCCTACATCGAGAGCATCTTCAGCAACTTTCTCTGGGGTCACAGCGGCAGTCACGACAAGCACCATTGGGCCAGCTGGGACACCATGGATCGTCCCACCGGAGAGGGGGGGTCTAGGCTTCACTAAACTTTCCCACATCGTTAACGCTTTCTCTATAAAATTATGGTGGTCTCTTCGCACGAGTAAGAACTTATGGTCCAGGTTCATGAAGGCCAGATACTTCAAGCACATTCACCCGTCTACAGCCATCGTTAACAGCAGATCCTCCACGGCCTGGCGGTACATTCTTATCGGGCGATCCCTTATCGAACCTGCGATTTGCCTGAAGGTGGGCATTGGTGAGGCTTCGCCATTTTGGGAATGCTGGGTTAGCGATGCCTTGCTACCCAACAATTCTGCGGCTCCAAGGAACATCTCTATCAAGGACATGTGGGACCCTCTTAATAACACCTGGAATTGGGACAAAGATTGGTTATGGGCTGGACCCGAGGCGGTCGATTACATTTACCGTAACGATTTGAGGATCGGACCAGACGCAGATAAGCTCGAGTGGTCGCCCGTTAAGGGTGGCGCATTCTCAATTAACTCGGCCAGAAAAGTCATCCTTGGCAACGCGACCCTGTCTCCTACCATAGCATCATTCTGGCAGACTTGCATCCCCAAGAAGTGCACCTTCCTCATCTGGCGAGCCCTACGCAATATTCTCCCCACCGACGACACTCTCAACACAATCGGCTTCAGCCTTGCTTCAGCATGCACATGCTGCTCTGATCGTCAAGCGGAAACAGTCAACCACATCCTCAGTCAGGGGGACCTACCGGTCCAGGTCTGGAGAGCTCTTTTCCAGCGATACAGATTGCCTTCTGGGGACAAAAACTTTCACCAGCTCATGGTGACCTGGGCTTCAGCGTCCCATGGCCACCAGATTGTCGCTGTAGCCGCCCTTTGGATTATCTGGAAAAATCAGAACAAGGCGAGATACGAAGGCCACCAGTACAACGTAGACCAACTGATATGGGAGACCATTCGTTAGTGCCGCAAACGAATAGGCCTCTGTAAGCATGGTTAGACAGTTTTTTGGACCTCTCTCCTTTCCTCGGCTTAGCCGTTTTGTTTAGCGTTGGCCTCTTCTTTTGTCAGTATACATGTATAGGCATCGGCCTTTTGTGCCTTACGGTATACTTGTACAGGATCGGCCTTTTCGACCATATTGAATAAAATGTGCCTTATGGGTCGTTGATCATATATATATATATATATATATATATATATATTATACCCAATACAAAAATACTGTTAATACAATACGTACAATGCATATGTACAATATAATTAATATAGTACCCATATTATGCCTTGTACAGAAAATAATTAATTCAATCACTCTCTTTCTTTCTCTTGGTTCTGCTGCCATTAAATGGGAGAGCTGCCATTAACTGGAGAGAGAGAAGGAGTAAAGAGGGGGAGAAAATAAAATGAAACAAATGTTCAAGATTTAAGAGTTGAATCCTAAGAAGTCCTAATTAATCATTCAAATAGTCCAACCTTGGATCGTACCATCGTATCAAAATACACAGTACACCCTTCTAGGAAAATTCATCAAGTTATCTAATAGGGTTTGAATTATACCTGAATCACATGGCTTATGTACCGATCTTAACTACCCAACGGTCAAATTGAATAAGAGACTCCTACTCCTATTCATCCTCCTAAATTCAAATGATTTCTAATATAAATAAGAATTTCCTAGTCACAGGCTCGCGATATTATGACTAACTTAAGTACTACCACGAGTTTGCACAATTTACAAAAACTGACCTACATAGGCCACCACAAAATCTTGTCACGAACCGCACCTGCTTTTCGGATGCGAATGCGTGTCTAAGCCAACCTATGCCGCATTATCGGTGGTAGAATGCTGTCTAGCCACGATGCTCAAAATCATAAAAATAACTTTTTTGCTTATTCACAAAACTAAATTAAGTTACAACATTCCAAGGTTTACATTTGATACAATGTACAATGTCTCACAAATTATAAAAACAACTAAATAAATACTCAACTATCTAACCAGTCTCTAGGTTTGGCCTCCACATGTACCCATGTCTCCCTAGCAATTCAACGCTAATAACAGCCGCGACTAATCTGTAAAATATTGGTTTTCATTCAGGAATAAAATAAGTACAAATTATTGAATGCAATTTCAAGTATATGTTAATGACTATAAGACAATGGTTAGTCATAAAATACATGGTAAGAATATCCAGACAAAAGTAACAGGAAATATGAGGAATGGTAGAAAGGAAAATATATGACAACATGTAATGAGCAGAACGAAAGAATATAACTATTTGTGTGTTTTGAAGTACTCCTTCGATATGTGATCGATCGAGGGACAGTTACACCACAAGATCTAACTTAGTTATTAAGGTCTACTTTATTTATCAAGGTCTACTGTGCAGGAAATAAAACATGGGCTATGGTCTGATCACATATCTATTTAGTACTCCTTCGTCCCGACACATTATACGAACAAGAAGGCCTAACATGTACAGGAAATATGAAGTGCCATCGTGTAACGAGCGTGTCAGAAATCAAGTATTATATAACTGAACAGTATAATATAGGAATTAACAAATTGAAAACAAACAATAAATGTACTCGTCTGGGATCCTTAGCTGGTGAAACCGACAATCCGGTTAGTCTGATTGGCTAGGGTCGATGTGAAGGATCCCAAAGTTGGCAAAAGAAATAGGAATATGATTAGCTGGTCATGATCAAGATTAATCTAGGAGAAATCATTCAAGAAACATAATTTTTAATTAAATATAATATATATTTATTTAAAAAATATTTATGAAATATTTAGAAAACTTTATAAAATATATTTAAGGAAGACCTTTAAAAAAATATCCATTAATTACTAGTCAAGATAATATTTAATTTAGAAAGTATTTATAGCCTTAGAATTATTTATAAAACCTATAACAATATCAAAGCCCAATGGTTCAAGCCCATTTATTTTAGTATATAAAATAAAACCATTTTGAAAATGCTTATAGGTTTATACAAAATATATAAAAGACTCTATAATATCAATTTTAAAATACTTATATCACTATTTTAAAAATAAGCCTAATATAATTTATTACAATCAATTATTATTATGTAGGCCCAAAATACTACCTTATATAAACCCAATTATTTATATGGCTAGGTAAAAGCCTATTGGTAATTAAATCCAAAAACATACTTAAACCCAACTAAAATAGCCCATATTCATTTATTAAAATCTAGCCCATAAATAATAATAAATAAGCCCCAAATTGTTGATTAATATAACAAAATATTTCTATAAGTCCTTTAATAAAATCCGATAGTATTTTTTATATAAAGTCCATGTCTACGAAATAATATTTGGCAAAAATAAAGCCCATAATCTATTTAAGATTGAATCCTGGAAGGTATATACCAAATTAAATCTATTGAACCACTCAAATAAAATTGATTATTTAATTCTCTTATAATCCCAATTTCTACTGAAGTTAGAGTGAAGTATCAAAATCTATGTATAATAGACCCATACATATACTAATATACCCATTATTAAATTGATATTATATAGATACATTAATATAAAATTTACACTATTCCCTTTTATCTCGGTTTTACCCAAAAATATAATTATAATATTTGAACAAGACTTATGATGCACTATGTTGCTGTTCCCTATACAAAATAACAAGTAAAATAAAAAGGTAAATTATAAAGGCACAACACATTTTGATCGGGGCTGTCCAAGTGTTAGTTTTTTATTATTTACAAGTTTGCCACTGAAAAAATTACTCAGGGCTATCCAAGTGGTAGGTATAAAAGATAAGTCTTATAATTTTTGTTTACTTCATCACTCTCCATTCCTCACAAGAAGAAGAAGAAGAACAAGAAGAAAAAAAACAAGAACAAGAACATCAATTTTGTAAACCTAGTTTATTTTGATTTTTTGCTCTCTTCTAATTTCTCAGATCTCTTTCTCCAAACCCTACTTTATTTTTCTTCTTCTTGTTTGGGCATTATGGATGAAACCTTAGTTGTAGAAGAAATTGGGTTATCAAATCTATCAAATTTATTAATCTATTAGTCTATTAACAAATTTTTTTTTATTAATAGAAGAATTATGTATGAAATCCTAGTTGTAGAAGAAAACTATGAAAGAAATCCTAGTTGTAGAATAATTGGGTTCATATCAGGACTGCCATAATTTTTGACAGTCCTAGAAGTATTGAGGACTGCCAAAAATTGTGGCAATCTTAAAATAGACTCGATGTACAACAGGACTGCCATAATTGCTGGCAGTCCAAGAAGTAATGAGGACTGCCAGAAATTGTGGCAGTCTTGAAATAGACTCAATGTACAACAAGAATGCCACAATTGCTGGCAGTCCTAGAAGTAATGAGGACTGCCAGGAATTGTGGCAGTCCTGAAAGGGACATGCTCCACAACAGGACTGCCACAATTTTTGGCAGTCCTAGACATATTGAGGACTGCCAGAAATTGAGGCAGTCCTGAAAGAAACTTGCTGTACAGCAAGTTCCTTTCAGGACTGCCACAATTTTTGGCAGTCCTAAAGTCGACATTCCCGAATGAAAAAATATGTTAGGGTTTATTTTAATCTTGATAATAGAGTAAAATATGCATTTTAGGATATATTTTCATGCATTCTTTGTGAGGAAAAAAGTATTTAACCTTTATTTTCATACATTTTAGGGTTTATTTAATTTTTTGGGTGCCATCAAAATTTGGAAAGAGAAGGAAACTAGGGTTTTGATGGAGATGGTGATGATGAAAATGGTAGAGAAGAAGAAGATGATGATGATGAGAAAAAAACTAGGGTTTTGATGAAGATGTGAGAATAGAAATGGTGGAGAAGAAGAAGATGGATAGAAGAAGAAGAAAAAGAAGAAGAAGAAAGCTAGGGTTTGTGAAGAGAGATAGTGAAATTTAGAAATGAGAGTGATTTTTTGGGTTTGGGGGGCTGTGGGCTTTGGACAGCCCCCTGAGTGGAATATTTTGATAGTCCTAGTAAAAGTTCCTCCCAACCTGGCTAGCCCTAATCCTGGCTAGCCCCGATCAAAAAGATATGTGCCCTTATAATTAGCCAATAAAAACCACCAAATAACTCAATTCTTCTTTCCCAGGAAGAGGCAGTTGAACAAACAAAGAAAAGAAGGAGCTGAAGAATACGAAAAGGAAAGAAAGTGATGAAGATGAGGAGAAGACGAAGAAAGTCACCAGAGAGGGAGGTCCTGACCCGACGGTGTGTCAGCGCGTGCGGTACGGAGTTGCAGGTTGGGTGCGGTTTCAACCGGGTGGCAGAGGAGCTCAGGTACGGGCAGCACGGCTCGTTGTTCCGGTCGAGCGCGACACAGGTGCTCACTCGTAGGGCCGTGGCTCTGTCGCAGCGGTCAGAGCGAGGCGGCGCTCGACTTCTGGTCGACGGGGCTCGAGAGCTTGGTAGCACTCCAGCGGGCGGCCGATAGTGGCAGTTCGCAGTGAAGGCTGTGCCGGCGATAGAGAAGAAAGTCAGCCGGAGTCGGGTCGTTATGGGGTCTGCAGCAGCCGAAAATCGAGGATGGCCAGGTATGCATTTTCGGCACTCAGTGATGGGGTTTCGGGGGTGAATTGGTATGGTTGATGATGGCACGGTAGTGGCACTGGTGTCTGATGGTGGTGACGATGGGTTATGGCATGGTAGTTGCGGTCCTGGTCAAGTTGGCCGGACACGGGATGTGGCTGGAGTTATCCCGGAGCAGGGGGTCGGGTGGTTGATTACCGAAAGGACATAAGGTGATAGTGGAGTTAGTGGGTGTCACGGCGAGGGGGTGCTCGATCGGGTTGTCGAGTGACTGGTGCAGACGGGAGGGCTCGACGATACTCGGGCAGGACTTTGCGTCAATGCGTGCGACGCCAACCGAGGAAAGCATGGTGATCGGTTGGTGTTGGGATTCGATGGAGTCTTAGAAATAACGACAATTGGTTCGACACGATGTTTGGCCGAGGGATTAGGCCATGGAGCTCCGGTGCCTCGGGTACGAGGACTAGTGGTAGAGGAGGCACAGAAGAGTTGCCCAGTGCTGCAAAAGTTTGGGTGGATGGTAATAATATAACGATAAAGCAGGGGAGAAGTAGTTGATACGAAGAGGTTTGGGGAAGAGGTTTTTAGAGGAGATGAAGTTCAGCATGTAAATAGAGGGGCACGAAGAAGTTGCCAGATCGTAAGGGTGGAAAGATTTGTAGTTATCAAGTGAGAAGAAAGGGTTAATAATGTATTTGAAAGAGAATTTAGTTCAATTTATATATACATGGATTCTAATCTCGTAAATATTAAACATTAAAAATAATTTAATTCACCTATTATATATATATATATATATATATATATATATATATATATATATATATATATATATTTTATATATACATATATATATATATATATATATATATATATATATATATATATATGTATATATAAAATATACATATATATATATATATATATATATATATATATATATATATATATATATATATATATATATAAAATATGTCATCAAGATAACGTAAAATATAATCTTTATAATTCAAATTCTATTTAAGTATTTTTTTAAAACAAAATAGTATTTCAAAATATTTAATTTAAAACTAATTTTTGATAAAAGAATTAATCATAAAATATTATCCACAAAGTCTCAACGAAAAATTATATTTAAACACAATAATTAAAATAAAATAAAATAAAATAAAATAAAAAAATTAAAATTTCAGGAAGAGGAGTTACAATACCTGGATTGCTCATGAACCAACTTAGCATCTCCACATCGAAAGCTATGTCAAGCCATGTGCAGTAGTTGCATACATCAAACTTCCGATGATGCTTGAATACTCCAAGTGTACGACGCTATTGCTTGGATTAGGCTTCAGCTTCTGGTCACACCTATACGGAGTATCGATCCCTTTAAAATTGTAATAGCACCATTTTATTATCTGTTCGGATGATCTTTATCGCTAGGATAACATTATCTTTCCCTAAGTCCTTCAAGCTGAACTTATACTACTAAAATCTGCTTAATTGGCGACGTAAATTTAGCGACGTTACAAATACGTCGCTAAATAGTAGACATTAGCGACGTATAAACGAAACGTCGGTAACAGTCGCTACTAGCGACGCAAATAGCGACGTGACAACGACGTATACTAGTTACGTGAGCTAGTCGTCGCGAAACGTCGCTACAACGTCGCTAATTGCGACTGATTTAGCGACGTTAATAATAACGTCGCAAAATTTCTAACTAAATTAAATTCCCCCCCGATTCATTTCCCCCCATCCATTTTACTATCTCACTCTCTTCCCCCGGCGCTCGCGCTCTCGTTCTCACCGGCGCTCTCGCTCTCACTCTCTCCGGCGACTTCACTCTCTCCGACGACTTCACTCTCTCCGGTGACTCTCCTCTAGTACGTGACTCCCTCTCCCTCTCTCTCTATTTGTTGTTAGTGGTTGGGGGGGTGCTGGTGGTTGGGGAGGTGCGGGTGGTTGGGGATGAGGAATGGTTGGGGGGTGGCTGGTGGGGTGGGACAGGGGGGGCTTGAGTTAGGGAGGTGAGGGGCGGGGGGGGGGGGGGGTGAGGGCGCCTGGGGGTGAGGGCAGGGGGCTTGGGAGGGGAGGGGGATGGTGGGGGAGGGATTGGGGATAGGGTTAGGGTTAGGGGTGGTGTAGGGTTTGGGGGGGCTGGGGAGGATGGGGGGCTGGTGGGGGAGGGGTTAGGGATGGGGTTCGGGTTAGGGTTAGGGGTGGTGTAGGGGGGGAAGGGGGATGGGTGCGGGGGGGCTGGGTCAGGGGTACCGATAGTGCCGAAAAAACTGATAATTTAGTAATAGTTATTTGTTTTTCGACACCAAAAAATGTGATACTCCGATTCGAAACCACGTACCGATAGTGCCGATATTTATAACATGTAGTTTTATTGGTTGGTTAATTTATAACACGATAGTGCCGATATTTGTAACACGTACCGATAGTGCCGATATTTGTAACACGTAGTTTCCTTGATCCCGATACTCATAGGAATGGTCCCGAATCACGGCCGTAGTATATAGTATATTTGATTTAGTTTGTAGTATATTCATTTTAGTTTTGAAGTTTATTCGTTTTAGTATGTAGTATGTAGTAGGAATGGTCCCAACTCATAGGAATGGTCCCGAGTCACGGTCGTAGTATGTAGTATGTTGTATATTCGTTTTAGTTTTGAAGTTTATTCATATTTGCAGATATCTAGAAATGGCTATATCCATGTATCTGCTAGACCGCTCGTGGATATACAATTGCATTCGAGATGACAGGTGCGGTGTGCGAGATGAATACATCGTCGGAGTAGAACAATTCCTCCAATTCGCGAAGGCGTTTCCTCAATCCATGGAGGGCATGGACATTAAGTTCCCGTGTGCAAAATGTCAGAACATGAAGTTTCAACCAGAATTGGATGTGACGTATCATTTATATACAAAGGGTTTCCTTCCGAATTACTACCAATGGACCGCACATAGAGAGCTTGTACCTTTAGCATTCCAAGCGGAGCCTTATGTGGAGCCTTTTGTGGAGCCTTATATGAATGTCCACAACCGAACTAGTGTCGACAACGAGTACGTGAACATGGTCTTCGACGTTGCGAGGCCTAGTTTCGATCCATACAATCATGAAGCAGCTGAGGAGGCACCGAATGCCGATGCTGCGAAGTTCATAGAGTTGCTGGAGAATATAAGGACTCCTTTATACCCTGGCTGTGAGGACCATTCACCGTTAGAGGTGATCACTCGGCTCTTGAGCATAAAGTCTGACTTTAATATGTCACAAGAATGCTACAATAGAGTGCTCAAGTTGATTACTGATATCTTGCCGGCACTACCAAAATATGTCATATCAGCGACATATTTAGCGACTCCAAGAAAGAACGTCGCTAATTTTTGGGGTTTAGCGACATTTATCTAAGACGTCGCTGTTTGTCGCCAACAGCGACTAATAGCAACGTCTAGCGGCTACAATTTGTTAAATGGGAATCTGTGTCGCAAGTTCTCGGTACACGTCGCAGATATAGCGACGTGTAGCGACGCATTTTCAGCAGCGTCGCCGTTTATTAAATATCAGTGATGTTTAGCGACGGCCGAGAAGGACGTCGCTAAATGTTTCATATAGGCGGCGAGGGTTTCCTTTTCGATCATTCACAAATTTCCCCCCCTCAATTTTTTGCGCGCTCCTCCTCTGCGACGCTCCTCCGGCGATTTCCCTCCTCCGGCCTCCTCCTCCGCGGTGCTCCTTCGGCGATCTCCCTTCTCCTTCTCCTCCTCCTCCTTCCCCAGGTAGCTCCTCCTCAGGTAACTCTCCCCTGTCCCCGCTTCCTATTTTCTCCTCGTCTTCTAGCTCACTCTCTCGCTTCTAGTTCGTGTCCACGAGAGCGTGGACTCGCTACGGAGGACACGAGACTCACAATGAACTCGCTGCGGGGGACACGAGAGCGTGGACTCGCTTCTAGTTTGTGTGACACCTATTTTGTTGGTTTGGACACGTCGTGTCCTACTGTGTGGACACGAGACTCACAGTGTGACACCTATATACTGATACTGGGAGTTTTTTGGGCATATCAACTGTCAATTTGATGTTTTGCTTGGATTCGAATTCTAATTTAGGGTTCGAGCACTATTTACTGATATTGGGAGTTTTTTGGGCATTTTTAGGGTTTTGAAATGATGAATAAATTGACTAATAATTATTATCGAGCCCTATAAAATTTTAGCTATGTCACGAAGGATGGATACTAATCCTGTGAATGAGTTTTCTCCTAAGTATTCTCGACAGTTGAGTATGATTTAGCTCACTGACATTACTGAAATATGGAATGATTAGTGTAGGGAATATTGGTAAGGTTTTGGCAGAGTTGGGATATGATAGTTTGCATGTTACAATTAACAAGGAATGCTGTTGACACCAAATGTTGCACGACAGGTTACTTGAGTAACCTGGAATGTTTTACCTACTGAAACAAATGGTTTGGGCAAGGGTGTGTATAGGTTTGTCATCAGATGGTATGGAATTTTGCCTGCCAAGTTCTGAACAGCAGTCCAGGCTGCCTGCTTAGTTAAAAGTCTTAATTAGACTTTCTATTCAGTACCCTTTGACTGAATTAAGTTGACCTGAATACCATATTTTAAATCCTAAATCTAAGTCTGCCTGTTGTTCAATTCATGACAGGTTATCTTGTTAATAGTAAATGCCTTCCTTTTTAATATGTATGAAACTCAGAGGTAGGATAAATCCAGTACAAATTAGGGACTGTCATGTTCAGGCAGTTGGTACCAGTATTTAAGACTAGTTTGATTTGTGTAATTATCTGCCATTCGACTGGCGAGACAGAAATCTATGTATGATATTTGTTATAAGGAATTTGCATTAATCTACGGTACGACATCGTGATCAGGACATAGTCCCTGCAGCCATTCGACTGGCGAGGCAGAAATTATGTAGCCGTAGATAAAGTTGACTGTCCTCCGACCCCCATCCCTCGGCAATGATGATACGACAACCTATCACTACATCTTTTAGTAGTAGATAATGTCTTAGTATTACATTATGTGGGTTCATCTTGATTCTGTTACATCCTTCAGATACTAGATTCGATAAGAACATATACTACACCATATGTACAGAACATAGATGATTTAAACTAATGTATGCTAGAATGAATTTTGGGTTGTGTTCTGAGCCATTCGTCCCCACACTTGGCAATTATGCATGTGAAATATATCGTTGAAGAACATAAAACTTATGGTCGTACAATCGTCACTTTCGTGCGTCAGTTCATATCGGTCTTCACTTTCTGCAGTAATTATCTTAAAATGGATATGAATTACTATCTGCAGAACCGTTTATGGATATACAATCGTCATCCTGATGAATTATTATCTGTGTCAATCTTTACAGAATTATCTTAAAATGGATATGAATTGCTATCTGCGGAACCGTTTGTGGATGTACAATCGTCATCCTGATGACATGTGCGGTGTGCGGGATGAATTTACACAGGGTGTGCAACAGTTCCTGTAGTTTGCCAAGACGTTCCCTCAGTACATGGATCGTACAAAAATTAAGTGTCTATGTATGAGATGTCGCAACATTGAAATATCATTCGAAAGTGGATGTGACATATTATTTGTATTCGAGGGGTTTCATGCCAAATTATTATCAGTGGACCGCACACGAAGAACTTGTGCCTTTAGCCTCCGAGCCGGAGCCTTATGTGGAGCCTTATGTAGATGTCCACGAGCATGCTGATTACGACAAAGGGTGGACGAACATGGTTTTCGATGCTGCGGGGCCTAGTTTCGATCCGAACAATCAATATGCAGCTGAGGAGGCACCGAATGCCAATGCTGCAAAGTTCATAGAGTTGCTGGAGAATGCAAGGACTCCTTTATATCCTGGTTGTGATGACCATTCACCGTTGGAGGCGATTACAAGATTGTTGAGCATAAAATCAGACTTTAACATGTCCTAAGAATGCTACAACCGAATCCTGCAGTTAATTAAAGATATATTGCCGGAGGGTGGCAAGTTACCTAAAGACTTCTACCGATCCAAGAGAATGGTGAGATCGCTCTGGATGAGGTATGAAAAAATTGATGCATGTCTCAACGGATGCATGTTGTACTATAAGGACGGCAAGGATGAAGACTCCTGCAGATTTTGTGGTGCCTATCGCTTCAAGGCAACTAGTACAACAAGGACTTCTGGTGCACGCAAGCCAACAGATTCGATGCACTATTTGTCTTTGACGTCGCGGTTGCAGAGGTTGTTTATGGCAAAGGAGACAGCTGATAATATGAGTTGGCACAAGCGGGAACAAGTAGATGGAGTACTGGATCATCCATCCGACGGAGAAGCATGGAAGCACTTTGATCGAGTGTATCCCAATTTTGCTTCGGAACCGCATAATGTCAGATTGGGGCTTTCCTCCGACGGTTTTACCCTATTTGGACTTTCGGGCTCACAATATTCTTGTTGGCCTGTGATTGTTACTCCGTACAACTTGCCACCTTGGATGTGTATGAAGACTCCTTACATGTTCCTAACTGTTATTATTCCAGGTCCGAAGAACCCGAAGAAGAATATCGATGTGTACTTACAGCCCTTGGTAGATAAGCTGAATCAGTTGTGGGAAGTAGGTGCAACCACATATGATGTTTCTAGAAAGCAGAACTTTCAGATGAGGGCCGCACTATTGTGGACCATCAATAATTTCCCGGCCTATGGAATGTTATCGGGTTGGAGCACCCATTGTCGTCTCGCATGTCCGTATTGCATGGATCGCACTATGGCTTTCCGTTTCAAATACGGAGGAAAACCGTGCTTCTTTGATTGTCATCGACAGTTCCTGCCAAAGGATCATCCGTACCGGAGGAACATGAATACTTTTCGTGCTGGCATGGTAGAGAAGTCCAGTCCACCGCCACGGTGGTCCGGGGATACGATATAGGAAGAAGTTAAAGAATTGTCAAGTGCTATTGAAGAGCCTACAGCGGGGTACAAGTGTGATGGATTTGGCCGCGCTCACAACTGGACGAAGAGGAGTATATTCTGGGACCTACCATATTGGAGTGACCATCTGCTCAGACATAACCTGGATGTCATGCATATCGAGAAGAATGTATTTGACAATATAATAAATACTATGATGGACGTAAAGGGGAAGACGAAAGACAATCCCAAGGCCAGGTTGGACTTAGAAGAAATATGCAGACGTCCAGAGTTGCATTTGATAAAGGAAGGCAGTTGGAAGTATAAGCAGCCCAGGGTCATTTTCTCACTGGACAAGGAGGACAAAGGTAAACTTTGTAGGTGGATCCAGGACCTAAAATTTCCAGACGGGTACGTATCGAATTTGAGAAGATGTGTTGACCCGAAGGAGAACAAACTACAGGGTATGAAGAGCCACGACTGTCACGTTTTTATGGAGAGGTTAATCCCGATTGCATTTCGGGAATTCTTATCTCATGTCGTTTGGGATCCACTGACAGAGCTTAGCATATTCTTCAGAGATCTTTGTTCTACTAAGTTGCTCGTCGATCGGCTTAAAAAGCAGGAGAAGGACATTGCAGTAATATTGTGTAAGCTTGAGAGGGTGTTCCCTCCTGGATTCTTCGACTCTCTGGAGCATTTGTCAATTCATCTTTCATATGAGGCACGTGTTGGTGGGCCTGTCGGTTATCGGTGGATGTACCCGTTCGAGCGCCATCTAAATCACCTGAAGAGGAAGGTGAAAAATAAGGCACGGGTCGAGGGTTCTATTTGTGAAGCCTATTTCCTTGAGGAGATTACAAACTTTTGTTCAATGTATTTCAAGCCTCATGTTGCTACAAATAGAACAAGAGCTCCGAGGAACGACGATGGAGATATAGAATATAATGATGCATTATTGAAAGTCTTCAATGCTCTTGGAAAGCCTTCTGGAAAACTGAAAAAGTGATATTTGAATGATGAGGAACTAAAGGCTGCCCAGTTATATATATTACTCAACTGCGAGGAGGATGAAGTGGAAAAGCTAGAGTGGTAAGTGAAAATCTTCAACGTTCAAGTCATTTATTTGTTGATTACGTTATTATAATTTAACGAGTATATCCCGATATTTATTGGTTTTCAGCAAATTTAATGATGAGGTGAGGTCAAGTAGACCATACATTGCAGATGAAGAAGTAGAAGAAGAAATGAGACTTCATTTCCCGTCTTGGTTGACTGCATATGTACGTAAGAAGCTAGTTAGAATCTTCCTCCATTCACAACTGCACAAGAAATAACTTAACATTAAACTTAATTTTGTATCTTTTCGTGTTTAGGTCGATCGTCCGGACGTCATCCCTGAGAATGAATCTATTAGAACTCTTGCCAAGGGACCAATTTATGCTGTCAAAATATGGCCAAGTTATTGTGTGAATGGGTTTAAGTTCAAGTCAACAAATGCTCTCATCAGAGATAGCTTCCTGGATCTTGATTCCACAAAAAATAGTTGCTTGTGTATCAAATCTACAAACTACAAAGATGTCACTCCAGGCAATAATTTCTATGGCGTCTTACGGGAGATCGTGGAATTGACGTACAACTATGGCATAGAGCCTGCCAAGATCGTGTTGTTCAAAGTTGATTGGTTCGATCCCATACAAGATCAAGGATGAAAAATTGACAAGCATGGTCTTGTGGATATTAAATACCGTCGTCGATACCAAGGATACGAACCATTTATCCTAGCAAGTCAAGCTCAACTCGTATATTTTACAACCTATCCTAGACGGGGAACAACGAGGTACGACTGGTGGGAAGTATGCAAGACTAAAGCCAGAAATACCTACGACATCGACGAAGTGGCTTATCAGGAGGACGAGCTGCCTCTTGTACCAAATACAGTTGATGTCGACTCAGCAGAAGTTCTCCATTCAATATCTACTTGTGTAGAAGAGGTACAAGTATCCGAAGGGGAAGACGAAGGAGATGCTAGTGACGATGAAGAGGAAGAGGAAGAGGATGAGGAGGAGGAGGAGGCAAACGAAGAAGATGAATTTTCAGAGGATGATTGAGAAACTGTGATTTTGATGTATTCATATTTCTGTAATCTTAAATTATGAACTATGATCATTTTTGAAAACTTAAATTATGAATTCCAATGTATACAGATATTTCTAAACTGTCATTGTATTTATTTATATTTTCAATCATAAACTGTGATTTTGATGTATTCATATTTCTGTAGTCTTAAATTATGAACTCCAATGTTATTATCAGCATGGCATGACGACGCGGAGGCACCTCAGGATGACGCGGAGATAGGACAGGATGAGCCGTGTCCTTAGGTGGGCAGAGAGCTCCGTTACCAGAGGATGGCTCTGGACCATCGTCTGACCCGAGCACTCCATTGTACCATACGGTCGCAGGTCCGGGTGGCAGTACACCTGCGACGAGCAGTTCCAGGCTTGCTGATCATACTACTTTCCCTAGACTTCCTACCGCTGACAGCAGCATGGCGGGTGGGGAGCAGGTGGAGGAGGTAGTCCCTACTCCCGCCCGGGCAGATGCATACCAGAGCGACCCTCCATGCGCACCTCAGGACGAGACGAGGATGGAGATTTGGGCCGACGGTCCTACGAAGTAAGTTAAATATATATATATATATATATATATATATATATATATATATATATTAAAAAAAAAAAAAAATATATATATATATATATATATATTTTATGCATGTCTGTATATCTATATATATTCATTAATACGTCGGTTATCGTTGTATACAGATATCGTCCCTCATCGGTACAGAGAGCGTTGGGCTCCTTTCTAAGGTCCAACTATGGGGGTCCGTGGATCAACTACTCGGATGCCTCGGAAGAGAGGAAGGCATTCTGGTTTGCCCACTTCAAGGTAACTAAAGATAGTTAATTTAGTTTGATTAATATAATTTTAAGCAATTTTTAGAACTTATTATTTTAATTTGTAATTCTTGTAGAGGACTTATTTTTATCCACCACACCGGGCCGAGCAGATTGAGAGGCAGTTTCCTGCCGTCGTCGCCAAGTTGATCCGTGATGCAATTGACGATCAGAAAGCTCGTCAGCGCTCTGGAAAGTCGATTGCTGGTTGGATCACACCTGACCAGTGGACCACGATGAGGGCTCGATTTGAGGAGCCCGGGTATAGAGAGCGGTCGGGGAAGGTGAAGGCGGCTAGGACGAGGGTCAGAAAGTGGTGTGGTGGATCGATTCCTATGACGGAGCATTTCCGTCGTCTGGTATGTAATTTATTGTAAAATATAAGATTTTATTGATAGTAGGAGTATATAATTTTCTATTTTAATAAAGAATAAAATATAACAAACACGCAGGTGAAGAGGGGTGAGGAAGCAAACATGGTGACCGTCTTCCTGGCTACCCATCGGAAGGACGGGAAGCTCATCGACGACCGGGCTACTCAGAGCTATGTAAGTACTAATTTAGATTTCGTTAATTTTTAACACAACTTGAAGAATATACAGATAACCATATACTTAATAATAATAATTAAATATTTTAGACGTTTATTAGGCTAATTTAGGTAAGTACTGATGTATAGAGATGCACAATGATTTCTAGGAAGAGTATGTTAGGCTACGTGATGAGCGTGCGAGTGCTAGTGCACAGACAGAGGGAGGGGTTGGTACATCGCAGCCCTCTCCGCCTCAGTCGGAGGACGAGCTCTGGAAGACCGCTGTTGGTGGTCTTCAGAGGGGTACGTACTACGGTACGGGGTCCTACGGCGTATTTGTTGCGACGCAGGCATCCAGGGCTCCCTCTTCCAGTGCGCATTCACAGCCGTCACAGGCCGAGTCATCCCGAGTTGAGGAGACCATTTTCCGCCAGATTGTTGAGCTGCACGACGATATGCTAAGGAGGATTGCTGAGCAGCCAGGGTCTCAGGCGCAAGGGGGCGCTGCGTCGGTCACCGCACGCTTTGACGAGCTCGAGCGCACCGTGCAGCACATACAGGGGACACAGGAGTCCATTCACGACACCGTTACTAGGATAGCGGCTTGCATGGAGCAATGCAGCGCCAGACTGCAAGCCCTAGAGGAGGCGCCGACGCACCCATCTCCAGCGGTTACACTGCCTCCTTCTCCAGCGGTTGTACTGCCTCCTCCTTCATCGTCGTCGGTGGTTCTTACACCGGAGCAGTATGCTTACCTTCTTTCCAGGAGCGGTGATGCTCCTCCTGATCAGCCGCAGTCGACATATATATTGTTGTGTGATGGCCCATTGTTGGGTCTTTTATGTGGTTATACATACATTATTCTTATGTGGACCATTATGTTTGACATTATTGTTATAAATTTTCATATATCTGTGTTGATTGATGAGATTATGTTTCAAACGTGTTCGTGATTGTGTGTATATGTGTTGTTTGATACTGTGTTCATGATACACACCGTCGTTGTTGTAACAAATGGTGTAGGGAATGCTGCAAATGCTGCAAATGCTACAAATGCTGCAGGGGATGCTGCAAATGCTGTAATTTTTTTATTTTTTTTAATATTAGTGACGTTCAGCGACTCTCAGCGACGTCCAGCAACGAAGGTAACGTCGCTAAGTAAGTATAAGGCACGTCGCTAACTGTGATGAATACCGTCGCTGATCGTCACTAAACGTCGCTACGTAGGACGTCGCTAAACGTCTCTATATGTCGGTACTATAGCGACGTAGCAAAGTCGCAGAACGTCGCCATTTGGCTCTCAAGCCAGGTCAGCATCGATGCATGTCAAGTCGCTCAACGTCGCTAGGTTGCATCGGTAAATAATGACGTTTTACGTCGCTGGTAGTCGCTGAATTAGCGACGTGTCCGCGTCGCTGAGTGTCGTCGCAATAGCAACGTATTGCGACGTTTTATTGTTTAGCGACTAGGTTAATCGCGACTACGTGCAAACGTCGCTAAATACGTCGCTAATCGATATTAGCGACGTATTTTCCCTATTTAGCGACGTCCTGTGGCGTCGCTGATTTGACAGATTTTAGTAGTGCGGAGGGTACCAAGTTACCGAAAGACTTCTACCGCTCTAAGAGGATGGTAAGATCTCTCTGGATGGGATACGACAAGATCGATTATTGTCAGAACGGATGCATGCTTTATACAAAGATCACAAGGATGCAGAAGTGTGCGGATTCTGTGGTGCTGATCGCTACAAGCCAACTGCTGCAGGCAAGTCTAGAAGACCGACTGCTTCAATGCACTACTTGCCGTTGACGCCGCGGTTGCAGAGATTGTTCATGGTAAAAGAGACTGCCAAAAATATGAGTTGGCACAAGCGACAACAGACCGAAGGAGTGTTGGATCACCCATCTGATGGAGAAGCGTGGAAGCACTACGATCGAGCATATCCTAACTTCGCTTCTGATGCGCGTAATATAAGGTTGGGGCTCTACTCTGATGGTTTCACCCCATTTGGTCTTTCAGGCTCCCAATATTCATGCTGGCCGGTAATCCTCACTCCGTACAACCTACCGCCTTGGATGTGCATGAAGACACATTACATGTTCTTAACTATTATCATCCCCGGTCCGAACAACCCGAAGAGGAACATCGACGTTTACTTATAGCCGTTGATAGATGAGTTGAAGCAGCTATGGGAAACAGGGGCGTACACGTATGATGCTTCGAAAAAATAGAATTTTCAGATACGGGCAGCACTAATGTGGACAATCAACGACTTTCCGGCTTATGGAATGTTATCTGGATGGAGCACTCATGGTCGGCTTTCATGTCCGTATTATATGGACCGTACTAAGGCTTTTCGTTTGAGACACGGAGGAAAGCCATACTTCTTTGATTATCACCGGCAGTTCTTGCCGAAAGACATCCGTACCGTAGGAACAGAACTATATTCCGTACCGAAGCTATGGAGAAGGGCGATCCACCGCCAATGTGGTCCGGAGAGGAGACATGGGAGCAAGTAAAAAAAATCCCAAGTGCTATTGAAGATCCTACAACGAGCAGCCGTTGCAAGGGATTTGGCGAAGATCATAACTGGACCAAAAGGAGTATATTCTGGGATCTGCCATATTGGAGCACAAATCTGATTAGACATAACCTTGACGTCATGCATATCGAGAATAACGTGTTTCATAACATAATTAATACTGTAATGGACGTCAAGGGAAAGACAAAAGACAATTAGAAGGCTAGATTGGACTTAGCCGAAATATGCAGACGCCCTATATTGCACATGATAGACAACGGAAAGGGAAAGCTTTTGCGGCCTAAGGCAATATACTTGCTGGACAAGGAGGACAAAGTGAGACTTTATAGATGGATCCAGGACTTAAAATTTCTGGACGGATACGTCTCCAATCTAAGAAGATGTGTCGACATAAAGGAGTGTAAACTGACCGGAATGAAGAGCCACGATTGCCACATATTCATGGAGAGGTTAATTCCTGTTGCATTTCGAGAATTATTACCGTCGGTAGTCTAGGATCCATTAACAGAGCTTAGCATATTCTTCAGAGATCTTTGTTCTTGCAAGTTGCTCGTCGATCGTTTAGAGAAGCAAGAGAAGGACATTGTGGTAACACTTTGCAAACTTGAGAGAGTTTTTTCTCCTGCATTTTTTGACTCAATGGAGCATTTGTCGATTCATCTTATCCATGAGGCTCTTGTTGCTGGACCTGTCGATTATCGTTGGATGTACCCGTTCGAGCGACAGTTGAACCACCTCAAGAGGAAGGTAAAAAATAAGGCATGGGTGGAGGGTTCTATTTGTGAAGCATATGTCCTTGAGAAGATTTCAAACTTCTGTTCCATGTATTTTCAGCCTCATATTGCTACAAACAGAATAAGGGCTCCCAGAAATGATGACGGCTATGAAGTTGGTATTGAGGCAAAGCTGAAAGTATTTACTGCCTACGGAAAACCATCTGGTAAAATGAAAAAAGATATCTAAATGACGACGAGGTTAGCGCTGCAATATTATATGTATTGCTCAACTGCGACGAGGAAGAAGTGGACAAGCTAGAGGGGTAAGTAAAATTATTTTACGTGCTTCGTTGCTTCTGAATATAACTAATATACCTATGCTTTGTTGCTTTCCAGCATGTTTAAGGATGAGGTAACGTCCAACAATCCGTACGCAACCGAGGAGGAAGTAGAACGGCAAATGAGACTTCATTTTCCTTTTTGGTTGAGAGCATATGTACGGACGTAGTCACAATTTAATTTTTCTATACATTTATACTTGCACATAATAATTAAGTTAACATCATTTCTTTGGTATTTAGGTTGATCATCCGGAGGCAATCCTTGAGAATGAGTATATTAAAACTCTAGCCAAGGGGCCAATTTATCAAGTGAAGACCTGGCCAAGTTACTGCGTAAATGGTTTCAGGTTCAAGTCAACAAATGCTCGAATAAGAGACGACTTTTTGGATTTAGATTCTACGAAGAATAGTTGTTTGTGCATAAAATCTTCAAACTACAAAGACGTCAAACCAGACAATGACTTCTTTGGCGTCTTACAGGAGATTGTGGAACTGACATACAATTATGCTATAGAACCTTGTAAGATCGTCTTGTTCAGATGTGACTGGTTCGATCCGATCCAGGGTCGAGGTTGGAGAGTTGACAAACATGGTCTTGTTGACATAAATTATCACCGTCGATATCAAGCTTATGAGCCGTTTGTTCTAGCAAGCCAGGCTCAGCTAGTTTACTTTACCAGCTATCCAAAACGAGGAGCCGGAAGATCGGATTAGTAGGCAGTTTTTAAGACTAAAGCTCGAAATACCTTCAATGTCGACGAGATAGCTTATCAGGAAGACAAACTACCTCTTATTATAAATATTGTCGATGTGGACTCAACGGAAGTTCTTCATGACATGTTTCATCAATTGGAAGAGGTAGAAGTATCATGTCACGACCCGCACCCTAGAGTAAGGGCACGAGACGTGGGTACGTCCAGCCTACGCCGCAGTGTCGGCGGTAGAACGCTTTCCTAGGTCACAACATCTAACAATATAAGTTCTAAACAGTTTATACTCCCCGAATGGGGGTGGCATGATAATAGTAAACTCAATCACAACTAAGGAAGAAGAAGCACGATATGATATAGAACTCAAGGAAATACAGATGATAAAATAGCAAAAAGATAGATAAATGGAACTGCTGAAATGGAAGGAAACCCCCAGTACAAACAGAGAGTCTAAGTGTCTAAAACATCACAAATCCTAAGATCAATATATACAGTCATCCATAGAGTAATGTAAATAACATCCTAGTCTAGAAGAGTGTCATCCACAGCTATAGGATCCGGCTGCTGGTCCAAGTCACAGCTGTCATCTAAAGTAGCCCCATAATATGTAGGACAGCCAGCCTCGTCCTCATCCTCTGTAATATTTCAATAGGTCCAGTCAGGACAGGAGCGAGCACAATACATCTCAACAAGTCATAGCAGGAAAAGGAAATATAATCATGCTAGAGAATAAAATACAGAAAACTGAAGAATAGCATAATGTAAAAGAGAGACTGTAAGTAAATATCTATGATATATGTATAGAGAGACAGTGTTAGTGATTCAGAGTACTGCATAAACATGTGAATAGCTAAGGACTGATTTATGATTACACTACTTGGAATTGATTCATGATTACACTACTTGGATTTATTCACATGTTCATTTACACTCCCCCATCCCCAATCAATACACAAGGAACCATTCAAGTTACGTTAAGATTCATGATTATACTACGTTGCCCATAAAGGGTGATTCATGAATTGATTCGTGAAGGCTCGGTGATCATGAGGGTACATGAGTCACTAGCTAATTCCCGAAGATTCATGATAATAGAAGCATAAGATACGTGATGTAAGTGAAACACACATGAGACAAAAGTATCTGATGCTCCCGAGAAGGATAATATCTCATGAAGGGATCCATATAGTACCATTCCGTGTTCCAATGTGTCAGCATCAAGTAAGATAGTCTAAAACAGGGAATATAATCCTAAACATGATATGAAATGATCAGAGAATGTACTCGCCTGCTATCTGAATGTCCAAGGTGAATATACTGTCCGAGAAGTGGTATCTGGCTCCTAATCAGAACAGCACAAGTCACAACAAGTCTAAAATGATAAAATGAAGCTCTACTATGCATTCTACATGAGTCTAGGTCAAACTAGGTCAAAGTCAACTCTTGGTCAACCCTGGTCAACCAAGAAGTCAAACCTAGGTCAACTATGGTCAAACTAGGTCTAACAAGTCTAACAAGGCTTAACTAGTCTATTCTAGGCTTAACTAAGACTGAACAGACTAACTAAGCCCTCACTAGTCTAATAGATACACCATAGGCCAATACCACATACATATACCACTATCACATATGAAGGTATAAGTATATCCTTATATACATATAGACATGTGCCCAGCACATAAGCTATCACACAACACATAGGCTAGTATGTCCATTTACCCACATATATAGATATATATACATAATCACACACATACATATATTAGGATATATATATATATATATATATATATATTTTTTTTTATATATATATATATATATATATATATATATATATATATATATATATATATATAGGGTGCAAAAATATATATATATATATATATATATATATATATATATATATATATATATACATATATAGGGTGCATCTATGTGTGTGTGGATATATATATGAGCAATGTGTGTGTTAAACAATTGACAGAAAACATGTATGCACTATGTGTGTGTATATATAGTGTGGCAAATAAGCTCTCAGGTTTGTAGGAACTCAGGTTTTCATGTAAAATAGTTCATCCCTATTCAGTGAATCAATATGCACATAAAACCGTTGGTTATTTAATCAAACTTCAGTTAAGTAAGAGAAGAACAAGGTGTGTAGGAGATTGCAAAATAGTGAAGTGTGTGTATGTGCTAACAGTGAGTGGTAGGTGACAGAATATGAGGACAGTGTGCTCATGATAACAGTGTGAGAGAGGAACCCAAATCAATACACAAAATTTTAGATTACATAAAACAGTAATTCTCAGATTTGTATATGTACAGGACATGTATGCAGTGACATATTAAGGAACTGAAACATGTGTGTCTAGGTAGAACACTGTGCTTGTAGTGTATAGCTGACAGGAATGCATGGTGTTGGCAGGACATAAGAGTGTATAGTGTAGGCAATTAAGTTCCCAGGATATGAGGGTGTGTGTGCCAGGGATATTTGCAATGTGTGGGATGGGTGTTAGTATTCTCAGGAAATGTGTCACAGGGAATTGTTCTCAGGATATGCAATTGACAGTGACAATGGGGAACATGCCCAGGTTTGTATCAAATCAGTTCATTAAGAATTGGCCATACATTTCAGGTTTAGTGTATCACAAACTCAGGAAAAATGACAGTGGCTATACCAAATAATTCGACAGTGAAAAGCTAACATGTAATTAAGTTCCAGATTTCAGGAGAAGGAAAAGGAAATCAATCATTGAAACCTACACTAATCTCAGGTTTGTGTAGATGTGTGTTTACCTATACAACATGTTAAGAGGGACAGGTATTTGTATGTACAGGAAATACATGACAATGACTGAAACATGGGTTCTCAGATTTCTACTAATCAGTTATCATGGTTCAATTTGAGAAATGAGTTCATCTCAGGAATTTGGAAATAGCATTGAGCTAAACATGAACAACCCCAAAGCCATAATCCTTATAAGTCCTAGTCTAGCATGTATGGTTAGCTAAGAGAGATTAGGTACTGTGTTAGGACCTGATTAACATCAAATAGCTAAACCATGAGGAATCTCAGGAAATTGTAGTGTACAGTCACTGATACTTTGTGTATCAGTTGACTGAACACTCCCTCGATTTCCCATCTAAAACAAGCCTATTCCAATATGTAATTTAACTAACAGTAATCAGGAATGCTAGGATATAATTTAGTATACAACTAATCACCAATTTATAGGATTTAAACACAGGAAAAAAATATAGAAACAGCTCAAAATGCTCACTGATACATTGTGTATTAGTCGAATGGGGATTTCCCATTCCCACAATTAAAACAACAACTAACCAATTGAAATTAGGTTGGTAATGAATAATCAATATGTGCACGTGTCATACACTTAGTATCGTGTCCACACACACTAGACACAAGTGTCCAGACCATTGCACACGCGCACACGAGACTGCACGAGCTCGGTTGGCCTGTGCACGTGTCCGCACGCACCCGACACGCCACCAAGTGACACGAGGCTTGGGGAGTGTCGTGTCAGATACTTCCCCGAGCTCCACGTCCGATGGCACGCGCCCACGTGTCCTATACGAGTCGTACGACCCTGCGGGTAGCAGGACAGTGCGCCCAGGTACGCGCGACCGTGTCCGCGAGTCCAATGTGACTCGGACACGACTCAAAACCACCTCAATCAATCACAATCGTGTAAGCGACATCAAAATAAGAATTTTCATTCAAACACAATTTGAAATCTCGAACGAAATGCCCAATGCCCTTTGTGGCATTTCGTCGAACACCTGCGCCTGCCACTGGTACGTGTCCGATACGGACACGTACAGGACACAAAAATTGGAAAAACCTATACCTACAGAATCAGGACACCTAGGGTTAGATGTCTATGCAATGAAAACCTAGTTTTAATGGGTGGGTAGGAATTTTACCTATGGTGTTCTTCAACACAACAAGTCTCTTCCAAGGAGTTCTTCAAAGTCACCCAAAATCCCCAAATTGATGCAAATCTGAGATTTGACTCCACCATCAGCAAGAAAACATTGATTAGATCATAATAGAAGAAATCTCAATAAAAAAGGAGTCCTATTGATTAAACTAGGAAGAAATTTAATGAAGGCTTACATATTCCTTAAGAAAATGAAGAACTAATAAAGAAAGAGGCACAAATCCCTATAGAGACATTATATAGGCAAGGAGGGGTCTTGGATGGTCATAATAGTTAGGGTTAGGGTTTTTAGGTTTCATCCTATGGCTAGGAATGAATCAAGGGAAATGGATGGCCTAGAACAAAGGGTTCTTTCCTAGTCTCTTGCAAATCACTTAACCATAACTAACTTGACTTAACCCCTTAACCAACCATCTAATTCTCAAAGTGGCTCACTAAGTTAGTTATGACCCATCTAGGTTAGGTCCAATCTAGGTTAGGCTAACCAAAATCACAATGCAATAATTATATTAGTATTTAAATCACATCATTCAATTAAATTATTTAAAAATTCCTAATAAAATATATTAAATTCAAATAATTCAAAAAATGACAAAAATACCCTCAAACTAGAAATGTGGTAGTGACAAATCTACCCTCCTTAAAAGAATTTCGTCCTCGAAATTGAAAGGCGAAAAGCAACTGATGAGAAGGATAGAAAGTATACCTCACGGTCCAAAAAGATAAGGGTATCGCTCGCGCATCTCATCCTTCCGCTCCCAGGTAGACTCTCCTGGAGAATGATACCTCCATGCGACGCATACCAAGGGTATCACCTGGTTCCTCAGAACCTTCTCCCGTCAATCCAGAATCTCCACTGGCTGCTCTGGATAGCTGAGAGAAGGCCCTACCTCAATCTCCGAATGATCAAGCACATGGCAAGGGTCAGCCACGTACCGTCTCAACTGTGATACATGGAATACGTTGTGGACCCCCACAAGTGCAGGTGGCAAGTCTAGCCTATATGCCACGTCATCGACTCTCCCGCTAATAACGAAAGGGCCGATGAAGCGCGGGCTAAGCTTTCCGCCTCCACCAAAATGTATCGTACCACGAGTCAGAGATATCCTCAAGAAAACCTGGTCTCCGACCTAATCACAAGCAAGGTCTCAATTAATTATAATAAACAAACATGATCAAAAATCACAAACAAACAAACCTAAATCTAATCCTACTCTAATCTGTACCTCAAACTCCAACGACCTCTGGTGGCTATCGGCCTAGTACCCATGTCTGTCCTGCGCCACGCGAAGTCTGTCCCTGATGAGCTTCACCTTCTCGGTTGCGTCAACAACCATCTCTGGCCCCAATAAAGCTTGTAACACCCAGTTTTCCAAATGAGGGTAATTTTGAACTTTTGTAAAAGTTTATTATTTAATAATAGGATTTATGATTTATGGGAATTTTTAATTAATTTAATACTATTTATAATTGGTGAATTATAATTTTGATGTGTTAGCTGGTGAACTCTAGAACTGTTGAGCCTAGAGACTAACCATGACCATGGGGACCTAACCATGTGATTAGAATGACTATTTACAACTTTTTAGGCTAAGGGTATTTTGGTCATTTTGTGACTTTTGAATTATTTAGGATTTTGATAAATTGGTAAATTTTAGATTATTTTAATAATATTTAAATTAATGTATCATGATTTAGGTCATTTTTCATATTTTAATATTTTGGGAAAATTTTATATTTTTAATATTGTTTTTATTGGATTTGTTTAGTCGGGTTTGAGTTTCGTCTCGTTCCGACTTGTATTGTGACCCGGGTAGCTTAAACTCTAGATGGGACCCAATATTAAGTTAAGCATGGCTCACAAGATCCAACATTAAGTTAGTTAATTAAACTAATTTTTGTCATTTAGAATGGTTAAGTTAGAGACTCAAAACTAGATCATTTTGACCCCAAACTTGAACCTAGTCTAGACTTAACCATATGAGACTAGAGAGGGACAATTAGGACATTTCCCATTAGCTCTAATGGACTCTTTATGGCAGCCACCTTTAGGAGAGAATGATTCATTTCATTCATTACAATCTTGCCTCTTTTATTTTCCTTTTGTTCTTCCTCAATTTTAGAGAGCCTTCCCATTGATTTGACCTCCAAATCAAATCATTCCTTCACCAAACCTTCCCTCAATCATTCCCATTCTCTAAGGGAAGGGTGCTACCAAGGATTAGAAGAGGAGTGCAAGGAGGAGTGTCCACTTTGAAGGATCTTCGTATCGAAGCCGTGTCATAAAGGATTTCATTGGGATTCTACTCCCAATAGGTAAAACCCATCCTCTAAATCAATTTTCTTTGCATATAAATTAGTTTTGAATCCGTAGGATCCATCCTCATGCATGTATCCTATTTAGATTCAAATTTGAGGCCATTTGGAGCTCTCTTGAGGATTTTAGATATGCGTCTTGTGTCCTACTTGATAGATCCCAAATTAGGACACCCCATGTGTATGTATGTATAATAATAGTTTAAATAGATATTTAAATTCAGTTTTATAATGGTTAAAGAGTGGATTGATCTTTGTTAGGATGGTTAGAATGAGTTTCATTTGGATACCTATGTTTGTATCCAAGTATCTTGGCCTATATGTGTTCTTTTGTCAAATTCGTCATAATATTTATCCACGTTTTTATTAACCAAAGCAACTTAGAAATGTCATAACTTTTAGCTTAGAACTCCAATTTATCTCCCATTTTTTTTAAAGAACCGTATAGAAGTTAGCTTTCCAAATATATATTTTAATAAGCCAAATTCTTTCTGTAACTTTCTGCAGAATTATTTGAGTGTCAGCTGTATGAAAGACGAACGTGTTTCGGTATTTTCGCGATTCCGGGAGCTTTCGGACACGAGAATGTGATCCGTTTAAAGTTTCGGAAAGCTAACACAAAGGACTACAACATACTTTAATCCTAGAATTTAGTAAATGCCCAGTTGGTACAGTATTGGTTTTAAGTAGAAGAGTGACTATACGATATATGCATTTTGTGTAACCTATGAGCCTATGTAGTATAGATATTAAATGAATATAGAGTATGTAATACATGATATGTTAGATGAATGAAATAATATATATATATATTATATATATTCTCTTTACATTAATGCATATATATGGTTGAATGCAAGCATGTAGGAATGCAATTAATATAATGCATATGAGCAATGCATGAATGAAAGAATGATATACAATATATGTATGAAAGTATATAATGAATGCTAGATATGAATGCAAGATATATATGTAATGATAGATTTGAATGCATTTTGTATAAATATTATAATACAATATATAATGATAACATGTATGGTAATGTAGAGTATATGATGCAAGCATGAATGAATGGAGGAAATACATGTATATAGGTAATATAGAATATAATATATGAATGCAAGCATGCAAGATAATGTATTGTATCCATATATAATGTATAGATGCATGTAAGTATGTAATATGCATGAATGACATGTATGTAATAAAAATAAGTATATGTATGCAACTTAATGATATGTGAATGGATAAAATACCTGAACTGAAATATGCATGCATATGGGATATGAATGAATGTATAAATGCATGAATGAATGTCATATATGGATGAATGAATCAATCAAAGGTATAAGTAAAATATAATACATTGTAATGAATGTTAACATATATAATGTATAAAAGTATGTATGTAAATGTGCATGAATGTATATATCTATGTAACTATGTAAATATGCATGATGTAACATATGCCTATATATATAAATATGTATGTAATTTGGATATGCATGTATGTATGAAGGTATTTATTTATATATATTATCTATTTTATATTATGCATTGTTGTGGTTCATATTGTCTTGTGATTGTGTGAGTGCTAGCCTAGGCTTGGTTAGGCCTAGTGAGACTTGTTAGACTTGTTTGGGCTAGGTTTGACCTAGTTGACCTAGTTTGACTTCTAGTGTTGACCAGAGTTGACCAAGAGTTGACTTTGGCCTAGATTGACCTAGATTCATGTAGAATGCATTATAGTGCATCTTATTACCATTCTGGACTTATTGTGACTTGTACTGTTCTATAGGAGACAGACACCACTCCTCGGACAGCACTTTTATCTTGGACATTCAGATAGCAGACGAGTACATTCTCTGATCTTTTCATACTTACCTGGATTATATTCTTGCTCTAGATTACTCTACTTGATGCTGACACATATCTTCACGGATTAGTACTATATGGATCCTTTTCTGAGATGTTATCCCTCTACGGGTGCATCGGGTATTTTACGTTCATATACTTTATCATGTGCATCAGGTACTCCTTGTACTCGTACTAGTTCATGTTTTTACATGTTCTCATATGCTTTCATGTGCTTCATGTACTTTCATGTGCTTTATCATGTGCCTTATGTACTACTCATTACATGAGTTCACGTATCTTAGCTGTATTCATGTGCCTATAACGTAACTTGAATGGATCCTTGTGTATTGATTGGGGCAGGGCGAGTAGAATTGGTTATGTGAACACTATCCCCAGTAGCTGTATTCATGTGCCTCCTTAGTTGTATTCATGTGCCCCTAAGCCGTTTACATAACCATATTGTACTCTAAATCACGTAGCCACTTACAGTCTCTACTATCATGTATTTACTTTCAGTTATAAAATATCTCCTGTTTACTCGTACTTCCATTCAGCACTTTCTGTATTTTACTCTATTGCATGTTTTATACTCCTAACTTGTTATAAACTGCTTGAGAGATATGTGCTCGTTTTCGTCCTGACTGGACCTGTTGATAAATTTTATAGATAGCTTGGAGGTTGTCTGCTAGCCTAGAGGAGACACAGTAGAGGTTGTATAGATAGTTATTTTAGTTGTCTTGAGTTGTATTTACTTTATGGATTACTGTATTTGAGATTTGAGATGTTTTCTGGGTTTGTGTATCTTAGACACTTAGACTTCTATCTGCGGTATCTCTTGTGGATTTTGTGTTTTATCTATCTTTTATCATGCTCTACCTTAGATGTGATTGAGACTGTATTTGCTATGTCACCTTCATTTGGAGTGTATATACTGTACAGGTACCTTTATATTGTTAGATGTTTGACCTAGGACAGCGTTCTACCGCCGACACTGCGGCGTAGGCTGGACGTACCCACGTCTCGTGCCCTTACTCTAGGGTGCGTATTGTGATACGTTTTTAGTGGTGGCCCATGCAGATCGAGTTTGTGTAGTGGTATTCGAACTAGAGTATCACTACAGCCTGCAGTAGGATCAGGATATTTTGAAGGTACTTAATCACATTAGAAAAAACTCCTTATCAGATCCCTTTTATCTAAATTTGCTGCTTGTTGTTTTCCCTTGAATATTAACTGCCTTCCTTTGATTTCTCGCTTCATTCTCAATAATTGCTTGTTGTTTTGATCTGTCTTCATAATGGTTATGGAGACATGATCTCATCGCTTCGGTTCGGGGGATACTATCGAGAGGCTGGCCACCTCTCGTCCTGTTCATCAGGGCCTCGAGACCGCAGCTCCTGTTGTACCGACTCAGGTTGGCATTTCTGCTACATTGGAGGTGCACCTTTATCTGTACAGAGACTTTTTCTCGTCATTCCCGATTTCTTTCAGCAGCAGCGGTTCATGCAGCATCATCAGCAGACCAGGGGAAACCAGCAGGGCGAGCTATCGTCAGGACAGTCGAGGATACACAGACCATTAGAGATCTTGCTGCAAGTTCCGTTCTTCTCTATTCTATTCCCGCAAATGTCTCTTATAACTATCTTGAAATTCGATTCCATCTGTTCCTTGTTGACTGATCAATTTGTTATGTTGTTCCTGTGTTATGTTTGCTTTTTTTTTTCTGAAAAAAATCATATGGGCTAGGTCACCTCAGTTATGGGATCTAGAATCTTCGATAGTCATGTTAGCTGGCATAGTGAGGACATATAGTCAGATTTTGGACCTATTTCTCGGGTGTAGAAATTTAAAGTTTTTGCCGTCGCATGCGACAATGCAGAAATTTTAAATACCATGAACCTAGAGGTATGTACTTTAGTCAAAGACTTTGTGATTATCGTAGCCTTGCTTACTAGTATGACAAGGATTTGGAGCACCATGATTTTGGATAGACGCATATGATTATCAGATTGTACCTTAAATGCTCTTGAACAAGTTTTCTCTACTTTTGTTCAGTCTTTCAAAAAAAATTGTTTTGTTTGTTTCATTTCTCATTATTTAACTTAGGAGTAGGAGTAGCTTTAGCTGTATTATAAACCTTTGTGTAACTTCTTACTATGAATCTCTTCTTAAAATAATGAATCAATGATTTTGCTAGACCTTATCTTGGATTTGATATTATAGCTCTGGTTTCAAATGGTTCCTTCTTTTAAACAAATAAGCAGAACGGATTTTATCGTTATTTTCTTCTTGCTATTATTCTTGTATTAAATGATAATAATAATAATAATAAAACTGTCTTGATTACATCAATCACCTGCTTTGCAATCTTGGTAGGAATCTAAATGTTGGTCTTGATATAGAATTTGATTTTTATATTGGGACATGAGAATATATATAGTGGACACAGACACTTTGTCTGACACGTATGCATGCTACACTTTTATTATCAACCCATCTAAATGCATATTAATATGTTGTTGATGTTTAAATTCTCAAAACTCCAATATTCTGATACAGTACAGTATCAGAGACTGGTTCTCTGCTTTTCCAGTTTAAATTCCTAATTTAAATATAAATTTCATGTTATTAGTTTTGTTTACATCACTGCACATGTATCTTATACACAATGTTTCAATTCTTAAAGAAATTGGTTGAGTTTTGTGTTTGAACTTGTCAAATCTGAGACTGTGTGCATATTAACCCTTAATACTGGATTTTAAATATTAGTGCAAATTGCTGTTTTTAAATGTAATATTTTGAGGTATATACATTGTTGTATGTAGGGATATAATGGTAGGTTTCATATTTTTACATGTTAGGTTGTGATAAACATTGGGTTGGTTTGATGTTCGAATTTCTCCAAAATTCTAAGACTGAATACATGTTAACATTTTCACATTGATTTTAAATGTTTAGTTCAATTTCAGATTTAATATGTAATGTTAAACTGAACTGAATGATTGAACCCTTCATTTTAAGTTATAACCCCTGTACTCTTGACACTCTACACTAATGTACACTAATGTTCACAACTGCCATGTAAACCTAACCCTTCATCTCTATGTTATATTCATATATCTATCTATATATATATATATATATATATATATATATATATATATAGTTTATGCATGCATGTTATAATGTATATAGATACATAACTAAATCTCTACCTCTCTATACATATAGATATATGTATATATATGGTTAGCCATGCATGTTATGAGTAAATAGGTTGTGCATTGTAGATTGTTTAACCAATATGCCATGAGTAGTGTAACTTGATAGCTATTGTTTTGAAACCCAAATCCTCCTATACACTTTCATGTATATTTCACTCACTAACCACATAACCTTTACATAATGCTAGCTTTTCCCTCTATAATGCTCTCTTTCTCTCTCTCTCTATATATTGTGATTGAATTTCAATGCAATTGACTTTCATTCTTTAACTTTTGATTTTGATTTTTCTTTGAATAGTACCCCTTTATAGATAATTGGTAGTTATCTTATTTTATTTTCTGATAAGTAGCAGTTTTTATATAGGATGGTAGACTGCCTTACAGTTTTGATGATTTGTTATTTCTGTATCTTTTTCAGTTTAACACCCCTGATTGTTTGTAAGTTTTGATACCCTATGATTGTTTTGGTCTAGCGTAACTAGTATACCAAGATGAGACTTACACTACCACCGTATGCCTTGACCTTGTATGTCATTCTTTTAAATTGTATGATTTAGGTAAGTTCTGAGACTTTGATTGTGGGAGTTTGACCAAGGAGTATGAACATTTTAATTTCGAGGACGAAATTTTTCTAAGGGGGGTAGGATTGTAACACCCAGTTTTCCAAATGAGGGTAATTTTGAACTTTTGTAAAAGTTTATTATTTAATAATAGGATTTATGATTTATGGGAATTTTTAATTAATTTAATACTATTTATAATTGGTGAATTATAATTTTGATGTGTTAGCTGGTGAACTCTAGAATTGTTGAGCCTATAGACTAACCATGACCATGGGGACCTAACCATGTGATTAGAATGACTATTTACAACTTTTTAGGCTAAGGGTATTTTGGTCATTTTGTGACTTTTGAATTATTTAGGATTTTGATTAATTGGTAAATTTTAGATTATTTTAATAATATTTAAATTAATGTATCATAATTTTGGTGATTTTTCATATTTTAATATTTTGGGAAAATTTTATATTTTTAATATTGTTTTTATTGGATTTGTTTAGTCGGGTTTGAGTTTCGTCTCGTTCCGACTTGTATTGTGACCCGGGTAGCTTAAACTCTAGATGGACCCAATATTAAGTTAAGCATGGCTCACAAGACCCAACATTAAGTTAGTTAATTAAACTAATTTTTGTCATATTAGAATGGTTAAGTTAGAGACTCAAAACTAGATCATTTTGACCCCAAACTTGAACCTAGTCTAGACTTAACCATATGAGACTAGAGAGGGGCAATTAGGACATTTCCCATTAGCCCTAATGGACTCTTTATGGCAGCCACCTTTAGGAGAGAATGATTCATTTCATTCATTACAATCTTGCCTCTTTTATTTTCCTTTTGTTCTTCCCCAATTTTAGAGAGCCTTCCCATTGATTTGATCTCCAAATCAAATCATTCCTTCACCAAACCTTCCCTCAATCATTTCCATTCTCCAAGGGAAGGGTGCTACCAAGGATTAGAAGAGGAGTGCAAGGAGGAGTGTCCACTTTGAGGGATCTTCGTATCGAAGCCGTGTCATAAAGGATTTCATTGGGATTCTACTCCCAATAGGTAAAACCCATCATCTAAATCAATTTCCTTTGCATATAAATTAGTTTTGAATCCGTAGGATCCATCCTCATGCATGTGTCCCATTTAGATTCAAATTTGAGGCCATTTGGAGCTCTCTTGAGGATTTTAGATATGCGTCTTGTGTCCTACTTGATAGATCCCAAATTAGGACACCCCATGTGTATGTATGTATAATAATAGTTTAAATAGATATTTAAATTCAGTTTTATAATGGTTAGAGAGTGGATTGATCTTTGTTAGGATGGTTAGAATGAGTTTCATTTGGATACCTATGTTTGTATCCAAGTATCTTGGCCTATATGTGTTCTTTTGTCAAATTCGTCATAATATTTATCCACGTTTTTATTAACCAAAGCAACTTAGAAATGTCATAACTTTTAGCTTAGAACTCCAATTTATCTCCCGTTTTTTTTAAAAGAACCATATAGAAGTTAGCTTTCCAAATATATATTTTAATAAGCCAAATTCTTTCTGTAACTTTCTGCAGAATTATTTGAGTGTCAGCTGTACGAAAGACGAACGTGTTTCGGTATTTTTGCGATTCCGGGAGCTTTCGGACACGAAAATGCGATCCGTTTAAAGTTTCAGAAAGCTAACACAAAGGGATACAACATACTTTAATCCTAGAATTTAGTGAATGCCCAATTGGTACAGTATTGGTTTTAAGTAGAAGAGTGACTATACGATATATGTATTTTGTGTAACCTATGAGCCTATGTAGTATGGATATTAAATGAATATAAAGTATGTAATACATGATATGTTAGATGAATGAAATAGTATATATATGATATATATTCTCTTTACATTATTGCATATATTGGTTGAATGCAAGCATGTAGGAATGCAATAATATAATGCATATGAGCAATGCATGAATGAAAGAATGATATATAATGTATGCATGAAAGTATATAATGAATGCTAGATATGAATGCAAGATATATATGTAATGATAGATATGAATGCATATTGTATAAATATTGTAATGCAATATATAATAATAACATGTATGGTAATGTAGAGTATATGATGCAAGCATGAATGAATGGAGGAAATACATGTATATAGGTAATATAGAATGTAATATATGAATGCAAGCATGCAAGATAATGTATTGTATCCATATATAATGTATAGATGCATGTAAGTATGCATGTAAGTATGTAATATGCATGAATGACATGTATGTAATAAAAATAAGTATATGTATGCAACTTAATGATATGTGAATGGATAAAATGCCTGAACTAAAATATGCATGCATATGGGATATGAATGAATGTATAAATGCATGAATGAATGTCATATATGAATGAATGAATCAATCAAAGGTATAAGTAAAATATAATGCATTGTAATGAATGTTAACATATATAATGTATAAAAGTATGTATGTAAATGTGCATGAATTTATATATCTATGTAACTATGTAAATATGCATGATGTAACATATGCCTATATATATAAATATGTACGTATTGTGGATATGCATGTATGTATGAAGGTATTTATTTATATATATTATCTATTTTATATTATGCATTGTTGTGGTTCACATTGTCTTGTGATTGTGTGAGTGCTAGCCTAGGCTTGGTTAGGCCTAGTGAGACTTGTTAGACTTGTTTGGGCTAGGTTTGACCTAGTTGACCTAGTTTGACTTCTAGTGTTGACCAGAGTTGACCAAGAGTTGACTTTGGCCTAGATTGACCTAGATTCATGTAGAATGTATTGTAGTGCATCTTATTACCATTCTAGACTTATTGTGACTTGTACTGTTCTATAGGAGACAGACACCACTCCTCGGACAGTACTTTTATCTTGGACATTCAGATAGCAGGCGAGTACATTCTCTTATCTTTTCATACTTACCTGGATTATATTCTTGCTCTAGATTACTCTACTTGATGCTGACACGTATCTTCACGGATTAGTACTAAATGGATCCTTTCCTGAGATGTTATCCCTCTACGGGTGCATCGGGTATTTTATGTTCATGTACTTTATCATGTGCATCAGGTACTCCTTGTACTCGTACTAGTTCATGTTTTTACATGTTCTCATGTGCTTTCATGTGCTTTCATTTACTTTATCATGTGCCTTATGTACTACTCATTACATGAGTTCACGTATCTTAGCTGTATTCATGTGCCTATAACGTATCTTGAATGGATCCTTGTGTATTGATTGGGGCGGGGTGAGTAGAATTGATTATGTGAACACTATCCCCAGTAGCTGTATTCATGTGCCTCTTTAGTTGTATTCATGTGCCACTAAGCCGTTTACATAACCATATTGTACTCTAAATCACGTAGCCACTTACAGTCTCTACTATCATGTATTTACTTTCAGTTACAAAATATCTCCTGTTTACTCGTACTTCCATTCAGCACTTCCTGTATTTTACTCTATTGCATGTTTTATACTCCGAACTTGTTATGAATTGCTTGAGAGATATGTGCTCGTTTCCGTCCTGACTGGACCTGTTGATAAATTTTACAGATAGCTTGGAGGTTGTCTGCTAGCCTAGAGGAGACACAGTAGAGGTTGTATAGATAGTTATTTTAGTTGTCTTGAGTTGTATTTACTTTATAGATTACTGTATTTGAGATTTGAAATATTTTCTGGGTTTGTGTATCTTAGACACTTAGACTTCTATCTGCGGTATCTCTTGTGGATTTTATGTTTTATCTATCTTTTATCATGCTCTACCTTAGATGTGATTGAGACTGTATTTGCTATGTCACCTTCATTTGGAGTGTATATACTGTACAGGTACCTTTATATTGTTAGATGTTTGACCTAGGACAGCGTTCTACCGCCGATACTGCGGCGTAGGTTGGACGTACCCACGTCTCGTGCCCTTACTCTAGGGTACGGATTATGACAAAGCTCGCTCACCAACATCATCCCAAGATAAGGATGTACGACACCTACGCTCGTACAGAGCCTCGAAAGGTGACATCTCAATGGTGGCCTAGAAACTATGGTTGTAAGCAAACTCCACCAAATGAAGATGATCCTCCCAGGAACCTCCAAAGTCCAGGACGCACGTCCGCAGCATATCCTCAAGTGTCTGAATAGTCCTCTCTGACTGTCCGTCCGTCTGGGGGTGGTATGAAGTACTAAACTTGAGCTGAGTGCCCAAGCTAATCTGCAGACTCCTCCAGAAATGGAAAGTAAAGCGACTATCCCGATCTGAGACGATGCTGACCGGAACCCCATGAATCCTGACTATCTATCGCATATACATCTCCGCCAGCCTCTCTGTAGACGTACCCACCTTGAATGGCAAGAAGTGGGCCAATTTGGTCAACCTGTCAACGATGACCCAAATCGCGTCTTTTTCTCCTGGTGTACGCGGCAATCCTGATACGAAGTCCATAGTGATATGCTCCCATTTCCACTCAGGAATGGGCAGTGGCTGCAACAATCCACCAGGCCTCTGCCTCTCTGCCTTGACCTGCTGACAGACCAAACACCTAGCCACGAAGCGAGCCACCTCCCGCTTCATCCCTGACCACCAAACATGCTTCCTCAGATCTCGGTACATCTTGTTGGCACCCGGGTGTATAGAGTACTGAGATCTGTGGGCCTCCTGCAAAACCTGCTCCCTGAGCTCTCCGTTGGGCATACATAATCTGGAACCATGCCTCAAGGCACCATCATCTGCAAGAGAAAACTAGTCGTCCACCAATCCTGCTCGAACCTGCTCTCGGAGACACCGCAGAGCAACGTCCTCAAACTGAGTCGCCTTGATCCTCTCCACCAAGTCCGACTGAATCTGCATCCTCCATAACTGTATCTGTACTCTGGGCACGATCACCTCAATCCCAAGGCTCTCCATTTCTGCAAGCAAATGTCGATCCATGGTCAAACACATGGCTGTCGGATACCTACTCAAGGCATCGGCAGCCACGTTGGCCTTCCCTGGGTGATACTAAAGTAGGATGTTAAAATCCTTCATCAACTCTAGCCATCTGCGCTGCCTCATGTTCAACTCCTTCTGAGTGAACACATACTTTAAGCTCTTGTGATCTGTGAAGATCTCCACCCTCTCCCCATACAGATAATGCTTCCACAACTTCAGAGCAAATATCACCACTGCCAGCTCCAGGTCGTGGGTAGGGTAGTTCTTCTCATGGGGACGTAATTGCCTGGAAGCATAGGCAATCACCTTTCCATGCTGCTGTAAGACACAATCCAGCCCCTTCCCTGAAGCGTCACTATAAATAGTGAAACCACCTGATCCTGAAGGCAATGTCAGAATCGGAGCTGTCGTAAGCCACTTCTTTAACTCATCAAAAGCTGCCTGACACTCCTCTGACCAAACGAACTCAGCATCCTTCCGGGTCAACCGAGTCAACGGTTCTGCAACCCGGGAGAAATCTTGCACAAATCTTCGATAATATCCTGCCAGCCCCAGGAAACTCCTGATCTCTGCAACTGAAGTTGGCGCTGCCCATGCCTCAACTGCTACAATCTTCTTGGGGTCAACTGAGATACCATCTCTAGTCACCACATGCCCTAAAAAGTCCACCCGGTCCAAGAAAAACTCACACTTGGAGAGTTTCCCATAAAGCTGCTCCCTCCTGAGAGTCTCCAGCACTATCCGCAGATGCTCTTCGTGCTCCTCCTCAGTCTTGGAATATACCAAGATGTCGTCAATGAACACCACCACAAACTGATCCAGATACTGGTGGAACACCTTGTTCATTAGGTTCATAAACACTGCTGGTGCATTGGTTAGCCCAAACGGCATAACCAAAAACTCAAACTGCCCGTACCTCGTCCTGAAAGCGGTCTTGGGAATATCCTCCCTCTTCACCTTCACCTGGTGATATCCTGACCTCAGATCAATCTTGGAAAATACCCGAGCTCCGTTCAACTGGTCAAAAAGATCGTCGATCCGCGGCAGTGGGTATTTGTTCTTGATCGTGAGGTTGTTGAGTGCCCTATAGTCAATACACATCCGTACTGACCCATCCTTCTATGGCACAAACAACACTGGTGTACCCCATGGCGACGAACTCGAGCGGATGAAGCCCTTGTCCTGCATCTCATCCACTTGCTTCTTCAGTTCCACCAGCTCACTGTTGTTTACCAGATAGACATGCTGAGAGATGGGTTCCGCTCCTGGAACCAAGTCTATCGAGAACTCTATGTCTCTGTCTGGTGGCAATCCCGGTAACTCCTCTAGGAAAACATCTATATACTCTGCTATCAAGGGGTGTGGAATCGTCTGCTCCTCAACCGAGATGCCACAGAAGACTCCGCTGCTCTACTCTGCCTGACGTCTGGAGTACTCGAACTCTGGCTCCCTCGGCACTCTGAAGAGGACTCTACCCCCTCTGCAATCAATGCTGTCGTGGTGCCTGCTCAACCAATCCATGCCGAGTACTATATCGTAGTTCGGCAATGGCATTACGAGCAGGCTCACCTCCAACTCACGGCCTCCCAAAATAACACTTCGACCCTTACAAACATCACGTACGAGGATAATGCCACCCCCGATCGTGATCTTGAAAGTCCTAGGCAAAGATTCAGCTATGATACTATGTCTAATCACAAATGATACTGATATGAAGCTATGCGAAGCACCAGAATCGAATAATACAAAAGCTGGACTGGAGTCGAGAAGAACCGAACCTGCGATCAGCTCTCCTATCGCCTCTGCATCATCAGCTGCCATGGCGAAAGCTCGCCCCTGCTGGCCTCCCCTGGCCTGCTGCTGGTGCTGCACAAACCGCTACTGCTGAGTCGGCAACGGTCCCTTCTGCGGTCCCCCCGGAGCCTTGGCTCCTGCTCCTGCTCGTCCCGAGAACATAGGGCACTCCCTCAGTTGATGGTCTGTTGCCCCACAGAGTAGGCACCTGCCCAGCCTCTTCCTACACTCGTTCCACCCGTGCCCTGGCTTCTTGCAATAAGCACAAGTGGTGGCCTGCTGCCTCGGTGCCTGCTGCTGTACCCTCTGCTGCTGATACTGCACTGGCTGCTGCCTCGGCTGCTGAAACTGCTGCGGCTGGAACCTCTGCTGCTGGTGGTGCTGCTGAAAGTGCGGCCTCTTGGCCGGTCCTCCGCTGCTGCTGCCTCCCTGGGAGTCTCGCCCCCTCTTGAGCCTAAGCTCAAGATCATCCTCTGCAGCTAGTGCGTCCACCAGGATCTCCTCAAATGTAGCACTGCGGGCGTTCTTGGTGTAGGACTTGACCTCCTTTACCAAGCCCTTCCGAAACCTCCGGGCCTTCGTCGTCTCCGACAGGTCCTCCATAAATCTGCTCAGGCGGCAGAACTCTCCTGCATACTCCTCCACGGACTGGCTCCCCTAAACTAGGGCCTCGAACTGGATCTCGAGGGCTCCCAGTGCTGCGTCTGGAAAGAACTTCTCCTTGAACAGCTTCTTGAATGCTGCCCATGTCTGTCCTGCTGTGCCGACCCTCGGGTCGGTCTGGTACCATGTACGGGCCAGATCCTGCATCATACTGGCTGCTGCCTCTATCTGGAGCCTCGTCGGGATCTTAGCCAGCCTGAAGATCTCCTCCATATGCTCGATACACTCATCGGCATACAAGATCCCCTCTGTCCCTTGGAAGTCCCTCGGGTGCATCTTCTGGAAGTCTTGGATGCCCTTCTCCCGTGGCTGGTACGGCTGCGGGGCTGCCGCTGGCTGAGCTATGACACTCTCTACTGCAGTCACTGCCAGCTCAATGCCCCGAGTGAGCTCTGCTGTGTGCCTCTGCTGCTGGGTCTGCTGACCCTTCCTGTACTGCCGGAAGAAGGCCAACAGCTGAACAGCGTCAACTGTCCCTGCAGGTGGCTACTGCTGGAAGGGCTCCTCTGCGATGACTGGTCCTGCCTCCTAGCCGGTGGAGGCATACCCCCTGCTGCTGCTGCTGGAGCCTCAATACGAACAGAGATGGCAAGAGCTGCAGTCTCCTGTCTCTGCTGAACTGGCTGAGAGGTAGCAGATCCCTCTATAGCATCTCCATGAATGGTACGCTGCTGACGAGTCTCTACCATCCTGAAGATAGACCAAACAAGAGTATCAATTTCTGAGAAAGAAGCGATATAACAAAGGCGGACAATTAAAATTCAAAAGGATCAGCTGACAATAAGGATTTAGATGGCAATAAAAAGAATTTTTCCTAATGTGATTAAGTACCTTAAAAATTAATGTCCTATATCCTACTGCAGGCTGTAGTGATACTCTAGTTCGAATACCACTACACTTCTAGTCTAGACCTGCATGGGCCACCACTAAAAACTTGTCACGACCCGCACCCTAGAGTAAGGGCACGAGACGTGGGTACGTCCAGCCTATGCCGCAGTGTCGGCGGTAGAACGCTGTCCTAGGTCACAACATCTAACAATATAAGTTCTAAACAGTTTATACTCTCCGAATGGGGGTGACATGATAAAAGTAAACTCAATCACAACTAAGGAAGAAGAAGCACGATATGATATAGAACTCAAGGAAATACAGATGATAAAATAGCAGATAGATAGATAAATAGAACTGCTGAAATGGAAGGAAACCCCCAGTACAAACTGAGAGTCTAAGTGTCTAAAACATCACAAATCCCAAGATCAATATATACAGTCATCCATAGAGTAATGTAAATAACATCCTAGTCTAGAAGAGTGTCATCCACAGCTATAGGGTCCGGCTGCTGGTCCAAGTCACAGCTGTCATCTAAAGTAGCCCCATAATATGTAGGGCAGCCAGCCTCGTCCTCATCCTCTGTAATATTTCAACAGGTCCAGTCAGGACAGGAGCGAGCACAATACATCTCAACAAGTCATAGCAGGAAAAAGAAATATAATCATGCTAGAGAATAAAATACAGAAAACTGAAGAATAGCATAATGTAAGAGAGAGACTGTAAGTAAATATCTATGATATATGTATAGAGAGACAATATTAGTGCTCAGAGTACTGCATAAACATGTAAATGGCTAAGGACTGATTTATGATTACACTACTTGGAATTGATTCATGATTACACTACTTGGATTTATTCACATGTTCATTTATACTCCCCCATCCCCAATCAATACACAAGGATCCATTCAAGTTACGTTAAGATTCATGATTATACTACGTTGCCCATAAAGGCTGATTCATGAATTGATTCGTGAAGGCTCAGTGATCATGAGGGTACATGAGTCACTAGGTGATTCCCGAAGATTCATGATAATAGAAGCATAAGATACGTGATGTAAGTGAAACACACATGAGACAAAAGTATCTGATGCTCCAGAGAAGGATAACATCTCATGAAGGGATCCATATAGTACCAATCCGTGTTCCAACGTGTCAGCATCAAGTAAGATAGTCTAAAGCAGGAAATATAATCCTAAACATGATATGAAATGATCAGAGAATGTACTCGCCTGCTATCTGAATGTCCAAGGTGAATATACTGTCCGAGGAGTGGTGTCTGGCTCCTAATCAGTACAGCACAAGTCACAACAAGTCTAAAATGATAAAATGAAGCTCTACTATGCATTCTACATGAGTCTAGGTTAAACTAGGTCAAAGTCAACTCTTGGTCAACCCTGGTCAACCAAGAAGTCAAACCTAGGTCAACTATGGTCAAACTAGGTCTAACAAGTCTAACTAGGCTTAACTAGTCTATTCTAGGCTTAACTAAGACTGAACAGACTAACTAAGCCCTCACTAGTCTAATAGACACACCATAGGCTAATACCACATAAATATACCACTATCACATATGAAGGTATAAGTATATCCTTATATACATATAGACATGTGCCCAGCACATGAGCTATCACACAACAAATAGGCTAGTATGTCCATTTACCCACATATATAGATATATATACATAATCACACACATACATATATTAGGATTTATCTATATATATATACATATATAGGGTGCATCTATGTGTGTGTGGATAAATATATATGAGCAATGTGTGTTAAAGAAATGAGTGTGTTAAACAATTGACAGAAAACATGTATGAAGTGTGTATGCGTGTATATAGTGTGGCAAATAAGCTCTCAGGTTTGTAGGAACTCATGTTTTCATGTAAAACAGTTCATCCCTATTCAGTGAATCAATATGCACAGAAAACGTTGGTCATTTAATCAAACTTCAGTTAAGTAAGAGAAGAACAAGGTGTGTAGGAGATTGCAAAATAGTGAAGTATATGTATGTGCTAACAGTGAGTGGTAGGTGACAGAATATGAGGACAGTGTGCTCATGATAACAGTGTGAGAGAGGAACCCAAATCAATACACAAAATTTTAGATTTCATAAAACAGTAATTCTCAGATTTGTATATGTGCAGGACATGTATGCAGTGACATATTAAGGAACTAAAACATGTGTGTCTAGGTAGAACCCTGTGCTTGTAGTGTATAGCTGACAGGAATGCATGGTGTTGGCAGGACATAAGAGTGTATAGTGTAGGCAATTAAGTTCCCAGGATATGAGGGTGTGTGACCCAGGGATATTTGCAATGTGTGGGATGGGTGTTAGTATTCTCAGGAAATGTGTCACATGGAATTGTTCTCAGGATATACAATTGACAGTGACAATGGGGAACATGCCCAGGTTTGTATCAAATCAGTTCATTAAGAATTGGCCATACATTTCAGGTTTAGTGTATCACAAACTCAGTAAAAATGACAGTTGCTATACCAAATAATTCGACAGTGAAAAGCTAACATGTAATTAAGTTCCAGATTTCAGGAGAAGGAAAAGGAAATCAATCATTGAAACCTACACTAATCTCATGTTTGTGTAGATGTGTGTTCACCTATACAACATGTTAAGAGGGACAGGTATTTGTGTGTACAGGAAATATATGACAATGACTGAAAGATGGGTTCTCAGATTTCTACTAATCAGTTATCATGGTTCAATTTCAGAAATGAGTTCATCTCAGGAATTTGGAAATAGCATTGAGCTAAACATGAACAACCCCAAAGCCATAATCCTTACAAGGCCTATTCTAGCATGTATGGTTAGCTAACAGAGATTAGGTACTGTGTTAGGACCTGATTAACATCAAACAGCTAAACCATGAGGAATCTCAAGAAATTGCAGTGTACAGTCATTGATACTTTGTGTATCAGTTGACTGAACACTCCCTCGATTTCCCATCTAAAATAAGCCTATTCCAATATGTAATTTAACTAGCAATGATCAAGAATGCTAGGATATAATTTAGTATACAACTAATCACCAATTTAAAGGATTTAAACACAGGAAAAAAAATATAGGAACAGCTCAAAATGCTCACTGATACATTGTGTATCACTCGAATGGGGATTTTCCATTCCCACAATTAAAACAACAACTAACCAATAGAAATTAGGTTGGTAATGAATAATCAATGTGTGCACGTGTCATACACTAGTATCGTGTCCACACACACTAGACACAAGTGTCCAGACCATTGTACACGCGCACACAAGACTGCACGAGCTCGGTTGGCCTGTGCACGTGTCCGCACGCACCCGACACGCTACCAAGTGACACGAGGCTTGGGGAGTGTCGTGTCAGACACTGCCCCGAGCTCCACGTCCAATGGTACGCGCCCACGTGTCCTATACGGGTCGCACGACCCTGCGGGTAGCAGGACAGTACGCCCAGGCACGTGCGACCGTGTCCGCGAGTCCAATGTGACTCGGACCCGACTCAAAACCACCTCAGTCAATCACAATCGTGTAAGCAGCATCAAAATAAGAATTTTCATTAAAACACAATTTTAAATCTCGAACGAAATACCCTTTGTGGCATTTCGTCGAACACCTGCGCATGCCACTGATACGTGTCCGATACGGACACGTACAGGACACAAAAATTGGAAAACCCTATACACACAGAATCAGGACACCTAGGGCTAGATGTCTTTGCAATGAAAACCTAGTTTTAATGGGTGGGTAGGAATTTTACCTATGGTGTTCTTCAACACAACAAGTCTCTTCCAAGGAGTTCTTCAAAGTCACCCAAAATCCCTAAATTGATGCAAATCTGAGATTTGACTCCACCATCAGCAACAAAACATTGATTAGATCATAATAGAAGAAATCCCAATCAAAAAGGAGTCCTCTTGATTAAACTAGGAAGAAATTTAATGGCATACCTATTCCTTAAGAAAATGAAGAACTAATAAAGAAAGAGGCACAAATCCCTATAGAGATATTATATAGGCAAGGGGGGTCTTGGCTGGTCATAATAGTTAGGGTTAGGGTTTTTAGGTTTCATCCTATGGCTAGGAATGAATCAAGGGAAATAGATGGCCTAGAACAAAGGGTTCTTTCCTAGTCTCTTGTAAATCACTTAACCATAACTAACTTGACTTAACCCCTTGACCAACCATCTAATTCTCAAAGTGGCTCACTAAGTTAGTTATGACCCATCTAGGTTAGGTCCAATCTAGGTTAGGCTAACCAAAATCACAAGGCAATAATTATATTAGTATTTAAATCACATCATTCAATTAAATTATTCAAAAATTCCTAATAAAATATATTAAATTCAAATAATTCAAAAAATGACAAAAATACCCTCAAACTAGAAATGTGGTAGTGACAAATCAGAAGAGGAAGTTGATAGAAGTGAAGAGGAAGAGGAAGAGGAAGATGAAGAGGAAGAGGAAGAGGAAGAGGAATCGGAACAAGATGAATTTTCCGAAGAGGATTGAATATGTTTAATTTTCAGATGTAGTATGGTTTACTTTTGTTTTTTTTTCAGATGTAGTATGGTTTACTTTTATTTTAGCAACGTTAATAAGCGACATTTTCAGATGTAGTATGGTTTACTTTTATTTTTTCAGATATAGTATGGTTTACTTAGCGACGTTCCCTGGCTGTAGTATGGTATACTTTTATTTTTTTAAGATGTAGTATGGTATACTTCTGTATTTTTTCAGATATGGCTCGACGTGGATCATTTGGTTCCAGTGCTGGTGGGAGTCGATGACCCCGACCGTCTCCATCTACCACTCCTACCGACTCCTCATCCCCCCACACTCCAGTATACACTAGCGGTCTAGTCGTCGGCAGTGCCTCCATCCTCGGCTCTAGCAGTTCGAGGCTAGGGCCTTCTTCTTCTACGCAGCTAGAACCGTCGAGTAATCCAGAGGTTGACCCCACTATTGAGGAGCAGGCCGAGGCCGAGGCCCACGTCGAGGTCGGGAAAGATGGCGAGGCCCACGCCGACGGCGAAGGCGAGGCCGAGACCGAGGGGCAGGCTGCGGGCAGGGACAGGGGCAGGGGCAGGGGCAGGGGCAGGGGGCGGGGCAGGGGCATAGTGCATCTTCCATTTGAGATGGATCCTCCATGTCTCCCGGAGGGGGATATGAGGTTGGAGATTTGGGCCTGTACTCGGACCAGGCGATAAGTAAAATTATTGCATTTAATTTGTTTAAATTTATTATAAACTTGTTTAATAAATTTTAATTTCTATTTGACAGGTATCATCCCTCCTCCATACACCGGTCGCTGGGTACATTCCTGCGACAGAACTACGGGGGGCCCTTGTCACGCCCCAGTACCGAAATACGGGGATGGACGTAGGCCAGCTACACCGTATAAGGTACGAATACTCTATACGGCGATGACGGCTGTCAAGTCTTGCTGGGTATCCTAGCATGCAATCAATCTATGGCCTAAATCCGATCTCATATCCACAGGCAAATCACAATGAAACAACATCAAGAGAGATAATCATATAGAAAGCAGGGAATACTCATATGAAAATCAGAAATCTACAGTACAGAATAATAATGTAGACAAGTATACCTTCCCACAGTTCCTAGCATGGTCTGGAACTGAAGCACACCCTCCAAGTCAAGTCTGGAAGATCCACCGGGTCGGTCTCAGACAATCTGGGAACAATCCAGGTTTGGTCAGGCCAACCGCAGCAAGTACCAGAAAGGAATGCTCAAGGATGGGCGATGGAAACCAGCAGAATAAAATGTGACAGAAATAACATCTAAAAGCAATAAATAAGGTAAGGGATCGTGCGGTACCAACGCACGATTACAGAATATAAGACAGCAATCCAACTACTAATACGTAAGTAACCAACAATCATCACAGTCATCCTAACATCCACTAATGCTTGCATTGCCAACTGGAACTCGTAGTCTGTCATCGGAACAGTAACCCATCCCTACATCAAACAAGAACAAGGGAATGAATTACTGCGCCGGGACAGCGTTACGTGCCAGCCAACTTAGCAAGCAACAAGCCAAACAATTATATGAATAAGCGGCCACTCAAATGCCTACGGCTATCTATGTGGAGGTTGGGTTACCCCAACAATGCAATATAGGAATCCTCAGATCGTGCCGTCCCAGCAGGGCTAGCGAGGCCAAGTATATCAAGACTAGATGAGCGCCGGTCCCTCATAAGACCACCGGGCTCTGCATGTCACCACCGGTCCCTCGTAAGGCTACCGTGCCGAGCATGCCATGTATATAATGTATAGTACATAAGTAGCCGGATATTGCCATCCGCTAGTGCGAATGGTAATAATATCCGTGGCGGCCAGCCTGCAGGTCATGACTAATGTCTGGGATAAGGCTGGTAATGCACGATCTCGGGATTCCGTTCCCCCCCAATGCTTCTACCAGTTTAAGTTGCCTAGATTAAACATACATTTATCCGAAATCACATGCCGTGGTCACATGATCATCCTCCTAGATGTCGCACCTCAGTACGAGAACACTAAGTAAGAATCAACCTCGGCACCTATAGTCCCAGTTGTGATCCATCCTTAGTGTTATGCAACAAGCAAGCAAGCAATCCTAACCACGCTAAGACTATGGGCCAACTACCAGATACCCGTGCAGGTAATCATATAATATAGCTAGAATGTCAAGATGGCCTCGCAATGCCATATAATCATGGAGGTAGCACCTCAAAGTGCCAGTAGACAAGGGCACCGCAGTGCAAGGTCAGGGCCAGTACCTCAAAGGGTAACTGGACTTATAGTACGGATACAGGTAGTCATGTCAGGAACAAGGACAAATCTGTCAGTCACATGAAATCATCTGCCCACATCGTGGCATGGATATCAGGTCAAGTACAAGATCAGAACCTCTATCACAATATCATCTCAAACTTATATGGGAGCCTACAGCTCCAATCATCAAGTCGGTCTATCCACCAAATCAATCTATCAAGTGTCACCCCTCCATGATGGAGTGAATATCACGTCAATAAAGACAACAACCAAATACCAAGCTCATTCCCCCTAACAATGCTAGGCCCACTGACTCATAAAAATTCTCCAAGTCAATGATCACAAGCCACTAGAAAGCAAGCCCCTCAACTACCAAGATACAGCAATCAAACCAGATTCTCCAACTACCGAAATACACAAAGGTACCAGGGTTGGGCGTTTGGGAAGTCGAGTAAAAAATCATATAATAATACTCTCGATATTCTCCTCGTTCCACAAAATATTCGAAATCACCAAAATCCGAGAATCCACATAGATCTACCAAGTCAATATCCCAAGATCGTACTCTCCATAATACTCAATCCTCAGTCATATCCATAAGTCACAATTCCCAATACATAGGACAACTGTCAGCTCTATCTCGCTAGACTAGGATAACTCCTAGGATGGAGGGTCAGGGAACAAGAGTCCGGTAATAAATGTCGCCGGAAGTGACAAGGATTACATGGACCGCTCTGGAGCAAATCCACAACCCTTAAACCAAACAAGGAGCAGGGTTGCAGACCATTTCCCGAGTGGAACCGCTCTCCTTACGCTATCCGACGGACAAGACAGGTCAGGAGCTAGGCGACTAATCTAGTATGGAGTCTACCTAGCAGGCAATGGGATCAGGTATACTATACCAAGATGAACATGCGTGAGTTCAGTCCAGCAAACCAAAGGAATGGTTCTGCCCAATCTTTCGAACCAAATTCCCAACTGGAAATTCTGGAAAAATCCGGCAGAGTCTCCTTTGTAATCTGGACGGAAGCACCCTACGAATTGGGGCTAAAATCCACTCGGCACAACCCGCCGCAGAATCGCAGAATCGCAGACTAAGAACACTAAGTCTCGGCTACCAGCAGCACTACGATGCGTACTGGGAACAAGTCGATAGCCGAGAACACTAAGTCTCGGCCTCCAGTAGCACTACGATGCGTACTGGAAACCAATCGAACCCGAGACCACTAAGTCCCGACCTCCAGCAGTGCTACAATGCGTACTGGGCGCCAAGCCAACATGTATAATATAATCAACTAACCGCCTCGCAGGGCGCATCACAGCACATGTCTATAGTTCTAACCCAAGCACAATCACAGCCACATGAGTAGTTCGCCAAGCCGTTACCCGACCGCGAGTCGGACACGGGGCATACGGGGATAATCCATACAAGTGAGTCGTGCTCGTGTCCTCGGAGGTGTGGATGACCCATCCGAGTTGTCCGATACGGTCTATCCCGGCATCGGACCAAGCTATCCTAAGTTATCATCATGGCAGTTCTACTACTAGGCTACACTAATCATGGTTATAAAATTACAAGTACAATTTTATTAAATGAAATAAAATCCAAGAAAGAGGGCAAGAGCCGTCGATGAGCAAGGGATACTTGCCTAGAGGGCTCGGCTAGGTAAGTAAGTCTTTCGCGATCTGGATCCAAGCTAGCACGTCCATTGAGATCCTCAGAACACACAAGAAACAATCATTAGAATTAAATAATAAAATAATAACAGAACGTACGAAAGATGGCAGGAGGTTATACCGTACGGGTCCCGCAAGCAGCACAGGGATCTGGCACGAAAACCGAGGCACGGGGACCGATACGGGCACGCAAACCGAGACGCGCACGTATATCTAGACACGCACGAGAATCGAGACGACTCGAATATCAAGACAAACAGGGGAGAACGTGCACGTAAATCGAGACGTACACGTAGGTCGAGGGATCGCAAATATCAAGATGGTGCACGAATCACGCAACACGCAAATCAAGACGTGCACACGAATCGAGACGGCACAAAGACCAATGCGGCACGCAAATCGGAGCGAGCACGCAAATCGAGGCGGTGTGCAAATCAGCACGCGTACACAAATCAAAGCGATACAAAAATCGAGATGGCACAAAGGTCGAGACACGAGAATCGAGACAACGTACGAACCGAGATAGCACGGTGCCCGAGACAGCGTGGGGATCGAAGCGTCCCGCTGCCCGAGGCAACACGTGAATCGAGGCGATACGAGAACCGAGGCAGCACGTACACCAAGGTGTACGCGTATCGGGACGGCACATAACCCGAGCAGTGCGGGGCCCAAAGCATCCCGCTGCTCGAGGCGTGCACGGAGCTCGAGGGCTCGCTTCCCGAGATGCACGTAAAACGAAGGACTCGCACCCTGAGGGTGCGCCGCACGAGGCAGCACGCAAACCGAGAAAAAAGAGAGGGGAAGAGGAGCTCACCGGGATCTGTCGGTTCCCGGCGGAGGGGACAGCAGCCGCGGTGGTGCGGTGCTCAGAGAAGAGAGAGAGACGAGGCGAGGCGAGGGGGCTCGCCGCCGGCGCGGAAGAGAGGGGCGACAGCAGCAGCACTGCACCACGAAGGGGAGACGGAGGAGATGGAGACGGCGGCGTCGGCGGAGGGGGCCGGAGGCCACGGAGGAGACGACGACGGCGATGATGGTGGGGGCGATGGTGCTGGCTGAAGTGGAGGTGGCCGGAGGAGATGGCGGCGGTGGTGACGACGATAGGGCTGGTGGCGGTGATCGCAGAAGTGGTGGTGGAGACGGTGGCTGGCGGTGGTGGGGGCAGTGGAGGCAGTGGCGGCGGTCGGCGGAGGGCGGTGCTGGTGAGTGATGGTGGCAGCGGTGGCCGGAGCTGGCCGGGGAAGAACGGGAGAGGAGAGGGGGAGATCGAGAGGGAGAGGAAAGGGAGTGAGCTCGAGAGAGAGAGAGAGCTGAGGGAAAAGGAAAGGGGGAGGGGGCTGGTCCAGTGAGGGGTCGGGAGAGAGAGAAAGAGTGAAGAGAGAGGTGAGGGGGTTAGGTAGGGGGTGTCGGCTGAGTGAAAAATGAGGGGGGAGAGAGAGAGTGAAAGCATGGGTTGGGGTTAGGGTTAGGTAAAGGGGAGGAGTAGGAATAATAATAATAATAATAATAATAATAATAATAATAATAATAATAATAAAATGGTAATAACAATAGTGGCAAGAATAATAATATGGATAAAATTCACCCTCAAGAAATTATCAATAAAATTTTAACAATACCCAAATTTAAATTCCCCAAAAATACAAAATACAGTCAGATACCTATTTCAAAAATAGGGATTTGACATCCTACCCACCTTACAAAAATTTTGTCCTCAAAATTTTAAAATTATCAAAATAGGGTTTTCAAAACTAGTACATATATATCTGCCATGAAAAACTCTACCCACCTTACAAAAATCAAGTAATACAATAAGAAACGAACAAAATCTCAATATGAAAACATCAAGGAGAACGGTGTATGGCTACATAAATTAACTCGTAAGGTAAATCTAAACAATGAAGCAATCTCGAAAAAGTAAAATCTCGCATGCACGAAATAACCCCATAAATCAAAACAGGTACAAAATATCGAAAACAATGTCGAAAAAAACATAAAATCCCAACTGTATAAAAATCCTCATAAATCATAAAATACAGGGTATCTGTCTCGAACCGATGACCGTAGTTCCTAATATCCGAAAAATGTGTGCCATGGTCATTCTTTGCCACGCCATCCGGAATGGCTGCAAAAGATTCACCAAAATACTGTAATAGAGCGGCTGCAACTTTCGTTACCACGTCGTCAATGTATACTAGGGTCACCCGGTTCTCTAGACAAATACCCAAAATGAATCAAATCCATAACCCAAATATCCAAATCACTAAAATCACAAAATTTCTAACAATGTAATGAGTCCTAGAAAACCATCAAAATCCAAAATCCAGGTGAATCGTAACATACATCCCAAAAATATCTTCAATTATAACCACAAGATAGCTTTTCTAGGAGAATACTCCATATCCGTATGAAAATACTCCAAATCAAGGATCTATATCGAAATATAATGTATAGCAAGTATATCTATAAAAATAATATCTGAAACAGGTAATCATGAGTGGGGAACTTTCTGGAATCAAGGAAGCCGAATCGATACAAGAATATCCCTCGGATACTCAACAAATGTTAAAATATCCAATCTCAGAGTCCTGATGAAATCTTCATTCTGCAGCAATCCAGCCAACGCACGAAGAGGGCGATAATGATACTAAGTCAACACGAAGTCAACGCATGAAATGGATAACAGGAAATCAAACAAGGTGAAACACCGGTAGAGAGTATAGAACCCAAGATAAATAATTATGTAACCCAAATAATGGAGATAAGATAACATCTCATCAAATAAGGTGATCGACATGACCAACTATAGGATCATATCTATCAAACAAGGATCAGAGGTAGATAACACGAATAAGATATGGCCAAGCAAGATAGGTCCAAGTAGAGATGAGGACCAGTTCACAGGTTCAAGGGAGCGAAGGACAAGTGTAACAAATGGGAATACCAAGGAATAGTGGACTGAGATCAATAATCATGTGATACCCAACAAAATCTCAAAACGAGACCTGTATTGGCCACCACTAAAACCATATCACGCCCCAGTACCGAAATACGGGGACGGACGTAGGCCAGCTACACCGTATAAGGTACGAATACTCTATACGGCGATGATGGCTGTCAAGTCTTGCTGGGTATCCTAGCATGCAATCAATCTATGGCCTAAATCCGATCTCATGTCCACATGCAAATCACAATGAAACAATATCAAGAGAGATAATCATATGGAAAGCAGGGAATACTCATATGAAAATCAGGAATCTACAGTACAGAATAATAATGTAGACAAGTATACCTTCCCACAGTTCCTAGCATGGTCTGGAACTGAAGCACACCCTCCAAGTCAAGTCTGGAAGATCCACTGGGTCGGTCTCAGACAATCTGGAAACAATCCAGGGTTGGTCAGGCCAACCGCAGCAAGTACCAAAAAAGAATGCTCAAGGACGGGCAAAGGAAACCAGCAGAATAAAATGTGACAGAAATAGCATCTAAAAGCAGTAAATAAGGTAAGGGATCGTGCGGTACCAACGCACGATTACAGAATATAAGACAGCAATCCAACTACTAATACGTAAGTAACCAAGAATCATCCTAACATCCACTAATGCTTGCATTGCCAACTGGAACTCGTAGTCTGTCATCGGAACAGTAACCCATCCCTACATCAAACAAGAACAAGCGAATAAATTACTGCGCCGGGACAGCGTTACGTGCCAGCCAGCTTAGCAAGCAATAAGCCAAACAATTATATGAATAAGCGGCCACTCAAATGCCTACGGCTGTCTATGTGGAGGTTGGATTACCCCAACAATACAATATAGGAATCCTCAGATCGTGCCGTCCCAGCAGGGCTAGCGAGGCCAAGTATATCAAGACTAGATGAGCGCCGGTCCCTCGCAAGACCACCGGGCTCTGCATGTCACCACCGGTCCCTCGTAAGGCTACCGTGCCGAGCATGCCATGTATATAATGTATAGTACATAAGTAGCCGAATATTGCCATCCGCTAGTGCGAATGGTAACAATATCCGTGGCGGCCAGCCTGCAGGTCATGACTAATGTCTGGGATAAGGCTGGTAATGCACGATCTCGGGATTCCGTTCCCCTTCCAATGCTTCTACCAGTTTAAGTTGCCTAGATTAAATATACATTTATCCGGAATCACATGCCGTGGTCACATGATCATCCTCCTAGATGTCGCACCTCAGTATGAGAACACTAAGTAAGAATCAACCTCGGCACCTATAGTCCCAGTTGTGATCCATCCTTAGTGTTATGCAACAAGCAAGCAAGCAATCCTAACCACGCTAAGACTATGGGCCAACTACCAGATACCCGTGCAGGTAATCATATAATATAGCTAGAATGTCAAGATGGCCTCGCAATGCCATATAATCATGGAGGTAGCACCTCAAAGTGCCAGTAGACAAGGGCACCGCAGTGCAAGGTCAGGGCCAGTACCTCAAAGGGTAACTGGACTTATAGCACGGATACAGGTAGTCATGTCAGAAACAAGGACAAATCTGTCAGTCACATAAAATCATCTGCCCATATCGTGGTATGGATATCAGGTCAAGTACAAGATCAGAACCTCTACCACAATATCATCTCAAACTTATATGGGAGCCTACAGCTCCAATCATCAAGTCGGTCTATCCACCAAATCAATCTATCAAGTGTCACCCCTCCATGATAGAGTGAATATCACGTCAATAAAGACAACCACCAAATACCAAGCTCATTCCCCCTAACAATGCTAGGCCCACTGACTCATAAAAATTCTCCAAGTCAATGATCACAAGCCACTAGAAAGCAAGTCCCTCAACTACCAAGATACAGAAATCAAACCAGATTCTCCAACTACCGAAATACACAAAGGTACCAGGGTTGGGCGTTTGGGAAGTCGAGTAAAAAATCATATAATAATACCCTCGATATTCTCCTCGTTCCACGAAATATTCGAAATCACCAAAATCCAAGAATCCACATAGATCCACCAAGTCAATATCCCAAGATCGTACTCTCCATAATACTCAATCCTCAGTCATATCCACAAGTTACAATTCCCAATATATAGGACAACTGTCAGCTCTATCTCGTTAGACTAGGATAACTCCTAGGATGGAGGGTCCAGGAACAAGAGTCCGGTAATAAATGCTGCCGGAAGTGGCAAGGATTACATGGACCGCTCTGGAGCAAATCCACAACCCTTAAACCAAACAAGGACCAGGGTTGCAGACCGTTTCCCGAGTGGAACCGCTCTCCTTACGCTATCTGACGGACAAGACAGGTCAGGAGCTAGGCGACTAATCTAATATGGAGTCTACCTAGCAGGCAATGAGATCAGATATACTATACCAAGATGAACATGCGTGAGTTCAGTCCAGCAAACCAAAGGAATGGTTCTGCCCAATCCTTCGAACCAAATTCCCAACTGGGAATTCTGGAAAAATCCGACAGAGTCTCCTTTGTAATCTGGACGGGAGCACCCTACGAATTGGGGCTAAAATCTACTCGGCACAACCCGCCGCAGAATCGCAGAATCGCAGACTGAGAACACTAAGTCTCGGCTACCAGCAGCACTACGATGCGTACTGGGAACAAGTCGATAGCCGAGAACACTAAGTCTCGCCTCCAGTAGCACTACGATGCGTACTGGAAACCAATCGAACCCGAGACCACTAAGTCCCGGCCTCCAGCAGCGCTACAATGCGTACTGGGCGCCAAGCCAACATGCATAATATAATCAACTAACCGCCTCGCAGGGCGCATCACAGCACATGTCTATAGTTCTAACCCAAGCACAATCACAGCCACATGAGTAATTCGCCAAGCCGTTACCCGACCGCGAGTCGGACACGGGGCATACGGGGACAATCCATACAAGTGAGTCGTGCTCGTGTCCTCGGAGGTGTGGATGACCCATCCGAGTTGTCCGATACGGTCTATCCCGACATCGGACCAAGCTATCCTAAGTTATCATCATGGCAGTTCTACTACTAGGCTACACTAATCATGGTTATAAAATTACAAGTATAATTTAATTAAATGAAATAAAATCCAGGAGAGAGGGCAAGAGTCGTCGATGAGCAAGGGGTACTTGCCTAGAGGGCTCGGCTAGGTAAGCAAGTCTTCGGCGATCTGGATCCAAGCTAGCACGTCCATCGAGATCCTCAGAACACACAATAAACAATCATTAGAATTAAATAATAAAATAATAACAGGTCGCACGAAAGATGGCAGGAGGTTATACCGTACGGGTCCCGCAAGCAGCACAGGGATCTGGCACGAAAACCGAGGCACGAGGATCGATACGGGCGCACAAACCGAAATGCGCACGCATATCGAGATGCGTACGAGAATCGAGACGACTCGAATATCAAGACGAACAGGGGAGAACGTGCACGTAAATTGAGAAGTACACATAGGCCGAGGGATCGCAAATATCAAGATGGTGCACGAATCACGCAACACGCAAATCGAGACGTACACACGAATCGAGACGGCACAAAGACCAATGCGTTACAGAAATCAGAGCGAGCACGCAAATCGAGATGGTGCACAAATCAGCGCACGCACACAAATCGAAGCGATACGAAAATCGAGATGGCACAAAGGCCGAGATACGGGAATCGAGATAACGTGCAAACCGAGATAGCACGGTGCCCGAGACAGCACGGGGCTCGAAGCGTCCCGCTGCCCGAGGCAACACGTGAATCGAGGCGACACGAGAACCGAAGAAGCACGTATACCAAGGTGTACGCATATCGAGACGGCACATAACCCGAGCAGCGCGGGGCCCAAAGCGTCCTGCTGCTCGAGGCGTGCACGGAGCTCGAGGGCTCGCTTTCCGAGATGCACGTAAAACGAGAGACTCGCACCCTAAGGGTGCGCCGTACGAGGCAGCACGCAAATCGAGGAGAAAGAGAGGGGCAGAGGAGCTCACCGGGATCTGTCGGTTCCCGGCGGAGGGGACAGCAGCTGCGGTGGCGCAGTGCTCAGAGAAGAGAGAGACGAGGCGAGGCGAGGGGGCTCGCCGCCGGCACGAAAGAGAGGGGCGGCAGCAGCAGCGCTGTACCACGAAGGGGAGGCGGAGGAGATGGAGACGGCGGCGTCGACGGAGGGGGCCGGAGGCCACAGAGGAGACGGCGACGGCGATGATGGTGGAGGCGATGGTGCTGGCTGAAGTGGAGGTGGCCGGAGGAGATGGCGACGGTGGTGACGGCGATATGGCTGGTGGCGATGAACGCGGAAGTGGTGGTGGAGACGGGGGCTGGCGGTGGTGGGAGCAGTAGAGGCAGTGGCGGCGGTCGGCGGAGGGCGGTGCTGGTGGTTGATGGGGGCAGCGGTTGCCGGAGCTGGCCGGAGAAGAGCGGGAGAGGAGAGGGGGAGATCGAGAGGGAGAGGGAAGGGAGTGAGCTCGAGAGAGAGAGAGAGCTGAGGGAAAAGGAAAGGGGGAGGGGGCTGGTCCAGTGAGGGGTCGGGAGAGAGAGAAAGAGTGAAGAGAGAGGTGAGGGGTTAGGTAGGGGGTGTCGGCTGAGTGAAAAGTGAGGGGGAGAGAGAGAGAGAGTGAAAGCATGGGTTGGGGTTATGGTTAGGTAAAGGGGAGGAGTAGGAATAATAATAATAATAATAATAATAATAATAATAATAATAATAATAATAATAAAATGGTAATAACAATAGTGGCAAGAATAATAATATGGATAAAATTCACCCTCAAGAAATTATCAATAAAATTTTAACAATACCCAAATTTAAATTCCCCAAAAAAATAAAATACAGTCAGATACCTATTTCAAAAATAGGGATTTGACAGCCCTAGATCAACTGGAGGGATGTCCCGACCGACAGGAAGGCCTTCTGGTTTGAGCACTTTTTGGTACGTAAAAGTTTATTTTCTTTTAACATTTAGTATGTTATGTTATAACTTATGTACTTCAATGATTTTTTCAGCGGACTTACTTCTTCCCTCCCCACCGTGCCGTTGCTGTCGAGGCTATATTTTCTGGCATCGCCATCAAGCTCATTAGGGACGTGATCATCGACCAAAAGGATTGCGACCGCCGGGAAGAGCCTATTCAGGGTTGGATCTCTGCCGCCGACTGGGCGGTAATGAAAAGGAGATTCGAGGAGGAAGCCTACAAGGAGAAGTCTGCAAAGTCTAAAAGAGCACGACTGTCACGCCCCAGTACCGAAATACGGAGACGGACTAGGCCAGCTACTCTATATGAGGTACGTAACGTCATACGGCGATCGTGGCTGTCGAGAGACTAGGGGGTACATGCTACAATCAAGTCTCCTATGGTCCCACAGAGTTCTATGTCTCAATCAATCAAATCACATCAGCAAATAAATGAACATTAAAGATAAAGCAGTAAGACGTCCCCGACGCTTCATCAAAATGATCATGAGAGACTAGCTTTATAATTTAGCTATCTCAGAGAGTCAGGAGTACAAAATTATATACAGCTGCAGTCTGTTTAATTACAATTATGTACTGACACAAAATATCGAGTAATCCGGCTAACAGATGCCGGTGGCTAAACGCCGCAAAGGTATAAGCAGGAGTGGTGGAGAAAAAACCCACTCGAGTCCCCGAACCGCCATGCTCCTAGTATGCACCATGGATGTCAGGGAGGAAGATTGTGTCCTCAGGCTCTGCTACGGGATCTGGCCAAACAAAACCAGCGGGGTCAGCCCCGAATAGCAAGTACCGCCAAAGGGGCACAAGAGTTAAGATTAAAAACCCAGTTAAATAGAATGATTGATAATAGTAATACTTATGCTACCATTATAGGGTAACGCCACATCCTCGAACCCATATGGCACCCTTACAACCAAACAAGGACAAAAGGTGTCGCATGGAGTCGGGACGCGTCGTACTCTATAACTTTCGCATAAGTTAAAGGGTATAAACAATAAAATCTCCTGATCGTGACTTCGGTCGACAGCCTATCGTAGCACAATAACCAACCCAACAATCAAACAAGAACATGGGTTGAATCATGCACCATGATAGACCATGTTCCTCAGTCATTCACAGAAGTAGCACTTCACAACCAGAATAAGTCTTCCGTTCATAACTTCGGTCCACAGCCTGTCATAGTACGATAACCAACCCAACAATCAAACAAGAACATAGGTTGGATCATGTACCATGACAGTCCGCTTCCCTCAGTTATTCACGGAAGGTAATAGGATACAAGCAAGTCGTTTTCACGGCCAATCAAGTCTACGAGTTTCTAGTGGGACGAGGTTATCCTCGCATCATGTTATTTAGAAATCCTCAGATCGTATCTTTCCAGCAAGGCTAGCCAACCCAGGGGTTCGCGTAGACAGGTATGATTGAGCACAGGTCCCTCGTAAGGCCACCTTGCTAAAACAGATAATATATAGCAGAAATTTATCGGATACAGTCATCCACTCGTTGTAGATGACACAGTATCCGTGGAGACCAGCCGGCGCGTCAAGACAGTATCTCAAGGCGGCTGGTGTAACACGATCTCGAGATTTTGCCCTCCCCATGCATCTAGTATATTTAGTTGCCTAATTTAACCCTAGGTGAAATCTTGGACTTTCATACTGTGGCCTGTATGATTATCCTCCTAAAGTCGTACTTTAGTACGAGTACCCCAAAGAGGATCCATGTCAATCAGTATGTCAACATGTTCTACCCTCCTTAGTGTAATGCATCATTAAAAATACGCAACATGGAGTTACGAGTCATTTGTCGAGCATGAACAAGAACTGGGACATTCAGGTACATGTATCAGGTAGGAACACTTTGTTCTCCGGGGTCACATTAGTGCTCATATCATGCTCGGGACAAAAGGCGTAAGGATATAAAATGGGCATATAATATATATATAATAATAATAATAATAAGGTAACAAGATAGGGCACATAAGTCCATACGGCTCAAAGGGAGTGAGTCCATGCGGCTGGGTCAATACAGGTTCATGCGGCTGGGACTGCACGCTCATGCGGCTCAAGGAGCCCAAGGCGCATGCGGCTAGAAAGGCGGGTTCATGCGGACGAAGGGGTGTCGGCTTATGCGGCTGCGAAGGGAGCAATCGCCAGGCGGCCGGGGTTCAACAGCATACGCGGCTATGATCAGACGAAGTCCTATGCGGCTGAGCAAGGGCGATACATATGCGGCTGGATGATGGATAGGACTTATGCGGCCCAAAACAGTAGCACATATGCGGCTAGGTGCAAAAGAACTCATACGGCTGAAAGCTAGCCGCATGAAGTCCATGCGACTCAAGATAACAGGGGCTCATGCGGCTGAGTCTGAACAAGGCTATGCGGCTCAATTACTTGCCGCATGAAGATTCATGGGGTCAAGTACTCAAGCAAGTCTTATGCGGCTAGGAAGAACTTTCCATACGGCTGAGCTCGAACGAGTCTCATACGGCTGGAAAGGCCATACGGCCAGAGACTTGTCGCATGAGGATTCATGCGGTCAAGTACTGCTCTTCTTCTCCACTTGTCCGAGAAGAGGAGCCAAGCAACCATGGCTTCCAAACTACACAAAACCTTCATCCGGATTCCAAATCGGAACTTTCTTAGGTCAAAATGGGGTAGAACGAGATCCTCTACAACATGGAACCATCAAAACTAGGAAATAACAAGATTAAGTAGATCAAAACCTAAGAAATCCGAAAATAAAGTAAACCTAGATCTACAAAAATCAAAGCTTCAAAATGGAAACTTCCAAGTTCTAAACTAGTATAGGTTGAGGAGAAGAACATGTTTTGGCAAATAGTTTTATTAGAAATTATTGACAAAATTATGGATCCATCTCTTGAGCAAGTTGGTACTTGCCTTGTTTGATGGAGGAAGTATTTGGTTGGTGGAGGAAATAAATGAGAGGAGAGAATGAAATGAGTTGTATTTATAACCTCGAACCCAAGGGTTCATGATGAACCAAAGGGTTCATGATGAACCATGGGTGAACCAAAAATAGGTTTCCCAAATGAGCCAAAACTGTAGGCCCAAATGCAGAAAATAAATTACGAAATATTATTTTAGAAGATGCATGGAGAAATACAACATAATAAATATAGTATAAATATAAGTTAAATACAATTTATCGGTTTACGTATTAAAATACGTATTCCAGGATTGGGGAGTGATATCTCTATCCTTCTTAGAAAAATTCCGTCCTCGGAATTCCAGCCAAGACAGGATAGTGAAATCAGGGCAAGTAAGGCTCAATCATATACAAGTTAACTATCATAGTAGTTATTATCATACATCACAAAGTGCAAAACAAGCAGGTGCAGATAAGCATGGAATCATGTCAATAAGGTGCAAAAATATACATTATTAGTCAAACAAATACGGATACCGAGATCTGATCTCGTCCTCGCGCTCCCAGGTTGACTCTCCCGGAGAGTGATGGTTCCAAGAAACACGGACAAGGCTTATTGTCCGATTCTTGAGTACCTTCTCTCGTCGGTCTAATATAGATACGGGTTGTTCCTCGTAAGTTAGGTCGGTACCAACGACTAACTCAGAATGATCGAGGACATGACTCGGATCCGGGACATACCCACATAATTGGGACACATGAAACACATCATGTATGCCAGTTAGCGAAGGCGGAAGGGCAAGTCGATAAGCCACATCGTCTACCCGAGCGAGAATCTTAAAAGGACCAACGTATCTTGGACTAAGCTTTCCTCGGGTTTCAAATCTGATGATACCCCGAGTAGGCAAAATCCGCAGAAATACTTGGTCGCCAACTCTGAACTCTAGAGGCCTACGATGCTGATCTGCCCAATGACGATGTCGGTCCTGTGCAACTCGAAGGCGCTCTCTGACCAACTTAACTATCTCCACAGTCTGCATGATCATCTCTGGCTCCAATAACTTTCGTTCTCCGACGTCGTCCCATGCCAAAGGGGACCTGCACTTCCTTCCGTACAATGCTTCGAACGGGGCCATCTGAATGCTAGCCTGATAGCTGTTGTTATAGGAGAACTCCACTAGATGAAGGTGATCCTTCCAATATCCGCCAAAATCCAAGGTACACGCCCGTAGCATATCTTCTAACGTCTGAATAGTTCTTTCTGATTGCCCGTCAGTTTGTGGATGATAAGCAGTACTGAATCTTAACTTGGTTCCCAAACTTTGGTGTAAGCTCGGCCAAAAATGGGAAGTAAATCGCGTATCCCGATCTGATACTATACTAACTGGAACACCGTGCTGCCTTACTATCTGCTTCATGTACATTTCTGCTAGCTGTTCAGTAGTCTGTCCAACTCGGAAGGGAAGGAAATGAGCGACCTTCGTGAGCCGATCTACTATTACCCAGACTGCATTCTTGCCAGCCGGGGATCTAGGTAGACCGGTCACAAAATCCATCGTGATGTGCTCCCATTTCCATTCTGGGATAGAAAGCGGCTGTAGCAATCCGGCTGATCTCTGTTGCTCGGCTTTCACCTGCTGACATACCAGACACTTGGATACAAATCTCGCTATCTCTCTTTTCATGCCATTCCACCAAAAGTACTGCCTGATATCTCGATACATCTTTGTTCCTCCTAGATGAATGGAGTAAATAGAACTATGAGCTTCGGACATAACTTCTTGCCGAAGGTCTCCACTCGGTACACAGAGTCTGTTTTCAAACCTGAGCGTACCATCTTCTTGAATCACTAACTCCTTCCTACGGCCTGATTCACACTCCGACCGCAACTTCTGAATCTGTGGATCTCCTGCTTGTGTTGCCCTTATCCTCTCTACTAAGGTTGACTGAATCTGCATACTGGTCATTCTTCCTATATCCCTTGGCAAAACTACTTCGATTTCCATACTCTGAAGGTCTTCTAAAATATGCTTCTGCGAGGTCAAGATAAAGGCACTGTCTCTCCTACTCAGTGCATCTGCAACTATATTCGCCTTGCCTGGATGATACTGAAGATCTAAGTCAAAATCCTTCAGTAATTCTAACTATCTTCTTTGCCTCATGTTCAAATCTCGCTGCGTGAACACGTATTTCAAACTCTTATGATCAGTATAGATCTCTACCCGATCCCCGTACAAATAATGCCTCCACAACTTGAGTGAAAACACCACAGCTGCTAACTCCAAATCGTGAGTCGGGTAATTCTTCTCATGGTCTCGAAGCTGCCGAGACGCATATGCTATCACCTTTCCGTGCTGCATCAATACACATCCAAGACCCTTCCCAGATGCGTCATAATATACTGTAAAGCCTCCCGCTCCTACCGGAAGCGTCAAGATCGGGGCTGAGATCAACCTCTTCTTTAATTCTTCAAATGATACCTGACAGCTAGCTGACCAAACAAACTCTACCTCCTTGTGCGTCAAACGCGTTAAGGGCGCAGAGATCCTGGCAAAGTCCGCCACGAACCTTCTGTAGTAACCAGCTAACCCTAAGAAACTTTGCACTTCTGCAACCGTTCTCGGGACTGGCCAATGCTCTACGGCCTCAATCTTCTTCGGATCCACTGACACTCCTGTCCCAGAAATTACATGCCCTAGGAACGAAATGTGATCTAACCAGAATTCACACTTGTCGAGCTTCGCATAAAGTTGATGCTCCCTCAATGTCTGTAAGACAGTCCTAAGGTGTTTCTCATGCTCCTCTTTACTGCTGGAATAGACAAGAATGTCATCTATGAACACCACCACAAATTTATCCAAATACTGCAGAAAGATGCGGTTCATTAAATCCATGAATACTGCGGGGGCGTTGGTTAGTCCAAAGGGTATTACTAAAAACTCATAATGCCTGTATCTAGATCTGAATGTTGTCTTCGGTATGTCTTGCTCCCGGACTCTTACTTGATAGTATCCCGACCGAAGATCGATCTTGGAAAAGACACTGGCCTTGCTTAACTGGTCAAACAGGTCATCAATCCTTGGTAGCGGGTACTTATTCTTCACTGTTACTGCATTCAGCTTGCGGTAGTCGATGCACATCCTCGTCGACCCATCCTTCTTGGGAACTAGAATCACTGGCGCAGCCCAGGACGATTTACTGTCTCGGATGAATCCCTTAGACTTTAACTCTTCCTCATGTTGATACAACTTATCCTGTTCTGACGACGACATTCTGTAAACTCTGTCTGCAATAGGCCTCATTCCAGGGTTCAACTCAATGCTAAATTCTACCTCTCTGACTAGGGGTATCCCTGGGAGCTCATCAGGGAAGACGTCGAGAAAATCTTCGACCACTCTCGGAATCTGTCCTGGCTCTGACACTGCTGCTGAGATGACGCCTCCGGCCTGATTCTTCAAGGTTCGAGTAAAGATGAACTGCTCCATCCCAGGAACGCTGAATATGACCCTACCTCCTCTACAATCAATTGTCGTATGACTGTCTCTCAACCAGTCCATGCCAAGAACGACATCAAAATTCCCCATAGGGAATTCAATCAATGATGCGGGCAGTAAATCCCACACACCTCTACCGGACATGAAAAGCGCACTCTGCTAACTTCTACGAGCCTATTGCCAGTGAGTATATCCATCCTCTCCGGCAATGTCTCAAACTCTAATCCAATCCGTGTAGCATATTGTGCAGAGATGAATGAATGAGTAGCGCCTGAATCAAATAATGCTACAGCGGAAAATGAGGTGACGAAAATTTTACCTGCCACCACGTTACTAGACGCTAGAGCCTCTCCCAAGGTCAATGTGAGAGCCTGGCCCTGCGGAGCCCCTTGTTGCGGCCTTCCTCGACCATGCTGTTGCTGCCTCTGAGGGCCTTCGGCTTCCTGTGCCTGGCAGAACATCTGAGCCTGCGTTGGTAGACGCTGGACTAGGGGCCTTACTGTTAATACTGGCCCTCCACTCGGGGTTGCCACTGGAGCTGGCAATGCTGGAAACTGCTGAGCTGGCCCTCCTGGCCTCTGCATCATAGGACAAGTGGAGATACGGTGGTCTGAACTACCACACCTCAAGCATAAGCCATTCGCTGACCGACACACCTCCCTCGTGTGCCCTGCCTTCCCACAGAATGTACAGCCCTGGGGTGCTCCCTGACGCTGTTGCTGGTTTCTCGGCTGCTGATGCCGAACTGGCGCTGTATTAGTTGATACGGCCGTCCTCCGCGGTGCTCCTACATCATGAATACGTACACCGGGTGCTGGTGCCGATGTTCGCTGCATTGCTCCTCCTCCAACCTGGGAATGAGATCTCTTCTGACCTCCTGCCCTCGATGCCAACCTCTGCTGGATAAGCTCGTGCCTCCGGGCTGCCGTCAAGACAGCGTCAAATGTCTGGTAGTCGTGTCCCTCCACAAGCTGTAGTAGTTCCAAATAAAGTCCCTGCTGGAACCTCATAGCTTTCTCTGGCTCCGTTGCCACCATTGCTGGTGCGAAACGGCACAATCTGCAGAACTCTGCTGCATACCCATCTACGGTCTTGCCTGCTTGCTTGAGACTGATGAACTTCTGCTGGAGCTCATATCGAGCTACTACGCCAAAATACTTGGCCTTGAATCTGTCACTGAAGGTGGTCTAACGAACAGGGCATCTTATACCAACTTCTTCTGATGCCCACCAGTCGCGGGCAAGATCCTGAAGTACCAGTTTGACCTGATCAACCTTCTCATCATCTGGAACCTTGGCTGCCACAAGAATGGCTTCGATGTCTTGAATCCATGCATCCGCAGTGATGGCATCCTCCGTGCCATCAAAATACCTCGGGTTCAAGCGACGGAACCTTCCTGATGCTCCCGAGTCAACCCCGGCACTCATCTCAAGAGCTAACTGAATCTCTTGGTTCAGCAACACGTTCTGCTCCTGCTGCCGAGTCTGTTGCTGTTGGTTAGTGACAAGAAACCCCCGGATGATCTCCAGGAGTGCTACGGCATCTGGTACTGCCGTCGCCGCTGGTGCTGCAGGAGTTTTAATAACCTGCGGCTACACTGCCTCTGGTTCCATTTCTGCTCATGCCTGCACTGGAGAAGGTTCTCTTCCCTGTTGCTGCCCAGTCGAGCCATGCTCTTGCTGCTCTTCCTCATGGGCCTCTCTCGCTACTGAGAATGAAGCACCCCTATAGAGAAGAATATAAGATTATCAAGTCCGGATGAGGAAGATTTCGAGGATGCAAGTCAGGTTAGAGATCGAGACAAGGACAGAGAATTCGAAACAAAATTTCAAGAAAAACAAGTTTTGATTGAGACTCCTAATAATTCGCAATACCCCACAAGTCTAAAAATTAGACCTGCATGGGCCACCACTAAAACCTTGTCACGCCCCAGTACCAAAATACGAAGACGAATTAGGCCAGCTACTCCATATGAGGTACGTAACGTCATACGGCGATCGTGGCTGTCGAGAGACTAGGGGGTACATGCTACAATCAAGTCTCCTATGGTCCCATAGAGTTCTATGTCTCAATCAATCAAATCATATCAGCAAATAAATGAACATTAAAGATAAAGCAGTAAGGCGTCCCCGACGCTTCATCAAAATGATCATGAGAGACTAGCTTTATAATTTAGCTATCTCAGAGAGTCAGGAGTACAGAATTATACACAGCTGCAGTCTTTAATTACAATTATGTACTGACATAAAATATCGAGTAATCCGGCTAACAGATGCCGGTGGCTAAACGCCGCAAAGGTATAAGCAGGAGTGGTGGAGAAGAAACCCACTCGAGTCCCCGAACCGCCATGCTCCTAGTATGCACCATGGATGTCAGGGAGGAAGATCGTGTCCTCAGGCTCTGCTACGGGATCTGGCCAAACAAAACCAGCGGGGTCAGTCCCGAATAGCAAGTACCGCCAAAGGGGCACAAGAGTTAAGATTAAAAACCCAGTTAAATAGAATGATTGATAATAGTAATACTTATGCTACCATTATAGGATAACGCCACATCCTCGAACCCATATGGCACCCTTACAACCAAACAAGGACAAAAGGTGCCGCATAGAGTCGGGACGCGTCGTACTCTATAACTTTCGCATAAGTTAAAGAGTATAAATAATAAAATCTCCTGATCGTGACTTCGGTCGACAGCCTATCGTAGCACAATAACCAACCTAACAATCGAACAAGAACATGGGTTGAATCATGCACCATGATAGACCATGTTCCTCAGTCATTCACAGAAGTAGCACTTCACAACCAGAATAAGTCTTCCGTTCATAACTTCGGTCCACAGCCTGTCATAGTACGATAACCAACCCAACAATCAAACAAGAACATGGGTTGGATCACGTACCATGACAGTCCGCTTCCCTCAGTTATTCACGGAAGGTAATAGGATACAAGCAAGTCGTTTTCACGGCCAATCAAGTCTACGAGTTTCTAGTGGGACGAGGTTATCCTCGCATCATGTTATTTAGAAATCCTCAGATCGTATCTTTCCAGCAAGGCTAGCCAACCCAGGGGTTCGCGTAGACAGGTATGATTGAGCACAGGTCCCTCATAAGGCCACCTTGCTAAAACATATAATATATAGCAGGAATTAATCGGATACAGTCATCCACTCGTTACAGATGATACAGTATCCGTGGAGACCAGCCGACGCGTCAAGACAGTATCTCAAGGCGGCTGGTGTAACACGATCTCAGGATTTTGCCCTCCCTATGCATCTAGTATATTTAGTTGCCTAATTTAACCCTAGGTGAAATCTTGAACTTTCATACTGTGGCCTGCATGATTATCCTCCTAAAGTCGTACTTTAGTACGAGTACCCCAAAGAGGATCCATGTCAATCAGTATGTCAACATGTTCTACCCTCCTTAGTGTAATACATCATTGCAAATACGCCACGTGGAGTTACGAGTCATTTGTCGAGCATGAACAAGAACTGGGACATTCAGGTACATGTATCAGGTAGGAACACTTTGTTCTTCGGGGTCACATTAGTGCTCATATCATGCTCGGGACAAAAGGCGTAAGGATATAAAATGGGCATATAATATATATATAATAATAATAATAATAAGGTAACAAGATAGGGCACATAAGTCCATGCGGCTCAAAGGGAGTGAGTCCATGCGGCTGGGTCAATACAGGTTCATGCGGCTGGGACTGCACGCTCATGCGGCTCAAGGAGCCCAAGGCGCATGCGGCTGGAAAGGCGGGTTCATGCGGACGAAGGGGTGTCGGCTTATGCGGCTGCGAAGGGAGCAATCGCCAGGCGGCCGGGGTTCAACAGCATACGCGGCTATGATCAGACGAAGTCCTATGCGGCTGAGCATGGGCGATACATATGCGGCTGGATGATGGATGGACCTTATGCGGCCCAAAAACAGTAGCGCATATGCGGCTAGGTGCAAAAGAACTCATGCGGCTGAAAGCTAGCCGCATGAAGTCCATGCGACTCAAGATAACAGGGGCTCATGCGGCTGAGTCTGAACAAGGCTATGCGGCTCAATTACTTGCCGCATGAAGATTCATGCGGTCAAGTACTCAAGCCAGTCTTATGCGGCTAGGAAGAACTTTCCATGTGGCTGAGCTCGAACGAGTCTCATGCGGCTGAAAAGGCCATGCGGCCAGAGACTTGCCGCATGAGGATTCATGCGGTCAAGTACTGCTCTTCTTCTCCATTTGTCCGAGAAGAGGAGCCAAGCAACCATGGCTTCCAAACTACACAAAACCTTCATCCGGAGCCCAAATCTAAACTTCCTTAGGTCAAAATGGGGTAGAACGAGATCCTCTACAACATGGAACCATCAAAACTAGGAAATAACAAGATTAAGTAGATCAAAACCCAAGAAATCCGAAAATAAAGTAAACCTAGATCTACAAAAATCAAAGCTTCAAAATGGAAACTTACAAGTTCTAAACTAGTATAGGTTGAGGAGAAGAACATGTTTTGGAAAATAGTTTTGTAAGAAATTATTGACAAAATTATGGATCCATCTCTTGAGCAAGTTGGTACTTGCCTTGTTTGATGGAGGAAGTATTTGGTTGGTGGAGGAAATAAATGAGAGGAGAGAGAATGAAATGAGTTGTATTTATAACCTCGAACCCAAGGGTTCATGATGAACCAAAGGGTTCATAATGAACCATGGGTGAACCAAAAATAGGTTTCCTAAATGAGCCAAAACTGTAGGCCCAAATGCAGAAAATAAATTACGAAATATTATTTTGGAAGATGCATGGAGAAATACAGCATAATAAATATAGTATAAATATAAGTTAAATACAATTTATCGGTTTACGTATTAAAATACGTATTCCAGGATTGGAGAGTGACAACGACAGGCTGGGTCGCAGTGGTGTGGTGGATCAAGGTCCATCATGGATTTCTTCACCCATATGGTACGTATCTCGCCGTATACCCATAATTAATACTTTATAGTAATATATTTCTTTCAACTTAACTGACAAATCATATAATAATTTTGTTACAAGTTGAATCGGAAGAAGACCTGAATATGGTGACCTTGTTCCTCGCCACGCACATGAAGGGGGAGCGGTTCGTAGACAATAAGGCCCGGGACATGTACGTAAGTTTTACTTAATGCTAGTTCATTAATATTAATTTTTAGTTACGTAGAAAATTCATATAGATGTTATTTCTAAGCCGAGTTTTAGAAGTTTTACTTAATGCTAGTGCATTAGTATTAATTTTTAGCGATCACGTGAGAATTCATATAGATGTTATTTCTAGGCCGAGTTTTTGAGGCTTAGGGACGCCGGGCCGACACGGTCAGAGGAGGCTAGTGCTAGCACTTCCCAGCAGCCTCTGGCCATCGCAGCCAGTCAGATGACGAGCTGTGGATGAGGGCCGTTGGTGGCATGCATAGGGGTACGTACTATGGTACGGTCTCCTATGGTGCCTTCATTGCATCACAGGCCTCTGTGACTGCCACTAGTGTGCCCGGCCCCGCACATACTGAGGAGTCGCTCCGCCAGCAGCAGAGTGACGTCCTTGTGCAGATCGCAGCTCTGCGTGACAAGATGCTGGAGAGGATGGGGGCGCCGCATACAGATGATTCTGTGCTCATCTCACGCTTTGAGAGGCTGGAGGAGACTACGGAGGCGCTGCAACAGATGACCCGTGCTACGTAGGAGGCTACACAGCGGTTGGTCGAGCAGATGCAGCATTTCCAGGAGATGGTAGTGGATCAACCGTCTACTGGTACACCGAGAGCATCGTCTATATCCAGCAGTGCACGGAAGGACATGCTCGTCCACCTGTTGTCACCGGAGGAGTATCAGACGATCCTGACGTTGCGACGACAGTCATCTGGTAGTGCTCCTCCTCCAGCACCGGGTCCAGCTCCAAGCGATCAGTAGTTTTGTTTTTGCATTTTTGGACTGTACTATATTTTTTACTTTGTACGTATTTGGGGATATTCAGTTTTTTCGTTGAGGATATTGGGTTTGTACGTGTTTGCGGATATTGATTTGGTTTGTTCAGGATATTATATATTGACATTGTTTATTGCGGATAGTATTTTTTCTTTATATTTTTTGTATATTCTGGAATGTATTGTGCGTGCCGGTGTTGAGTGTTCCACCGAGGGGGGCGGCGAACCCAGGGATTGGATTCTGTATTTGTGTTTTGTATTCTGTATTTTGGCTCAGGCTCCAGCTCTATTTGCATTCTGGAACCTATTTTTTTTCATATTTTTTTAAATTAGCGACGTTTTTAGCGATGTTATTATTCGTCGCTAAATTTTAGCGATGTTAGTAAATGTCGCTAAAAGTGTCGCTAAATGCTGACGTGGCACCATAATTTGATGTCAGCTCGTCGTCGCCAAAATGTCGCAAGAGTGTCGCTAAACGGCGACCACACGATAATGTTGCCTTATACGTCGCTAATTAGCGTCAATGATCAAACGTCGCAAATAACGTCGCTACTTAGCGATGTTAATAACGTCACCAAATAACGTCGCTCTAGCGACGTTTTGCGACATTTTTTCCGTTTAGCGACACGTCTTTTTTCGTCGTTTCCAAAATGTCTCCCAAAACGTCGCTAAATTCACTTAGCGACGCTTTTATCGAGTTTAGCGACGTAATGTAACATCGCTAATCTGACAAATTTTTGTAGTATTAGATGAGATAAACTTCTTTGTCTCAATGACACATGCTAAATCTGTACCCAAGATCAACATGTCATCCATGTATTAACAAACAGCAACTCCTCTTCCGTCAGCAAATTTTGTATACACACTTGTCCGTCTCGCTGATCCTGTGGTCGTTTGATCTTATGACTTTATCAAACTTCTCATGCCACATCTTGGAAGCTTGCTTCAGACCATATAAAGATTTCACCAACTTTTTGTAGACTTTGTCTTCAAAGCCCTTGACGTCAAATCCTTCTGGCTTTTGCATGTAAATCTTTTTAATCAACTCTCTATTCAGGAAAGCTATTTTTACATCCATCTAATGAATAACAAGATTATGAATTGCACTCAAAGCAATCAACATCCTGATGGTCATCATCTGCACTACTGGAAAATATGTGTCAAAATAATCGATCCCCTGCTCCTGAGAAAACCACTTGGCTACCAGCCTTGTCTTGAACTTGTCAACAGTTTCATCGGCTTTCATCTTCTTCTTGAAGATCGATTTACAACCGATTGATTTTGCTCCTTTAGGCAGATCGACTAAGACCCAAGTGTTGGAGGTTATCGAGTCATACACATCATTAATAGCCTCCTTCTAGAAGACAACGTCTCTGGTCTTCATCTTTTCATCATAGGTAAGCGAATCTGCTTCCACATCATAGGTGATAAAATCATCTTCGAAGTCCTTCTGTCTCCTCACTCGGTTAGACATAGGTTCTACGAGTTCTGGTTCAATCTTTGTTTCTACTTCTTCTTGGACTACATCTTCGTTTGGAGCTTTTGCCTCCTGAGCACCCACACCATTTTTCGGAATGTTCGTAGGAACAATGTTCTTATGCGTTGTAAATTTGTCTTCAAAAAATTATGCATCGCGAGATTCAATGACATAATTGGATTCAATATCAAAGAACCTCCGAGCATCACTATTCTCGGCATAACCCATGAAGATTGTCTTCATAGTTGTTTCCATCTTCTGAATCTTTATATCCGAAAGCATAACATAGGCCAGACACCCCCATACTCGAATGACATTCAAGTTGGGTCTAACCTTGAACCAGAGTTCATGTAAAGTGACATAGGAAGTAGCGTGCAACACTCTATTCAGAATGGAAGTAGCCTTAAGCACAACTTCACCCCAGAAACACTTTGGAAGACCCGCAGTTAACAGCATTGAATTCATCATCTCTGTCAACGTTCTTTTCTTTCTTTCTGCAACACATTAGATTGAGGGGAGTACGGAGTAGTCGTCTCGTTGACAATTCTATGTTTTCTGTAGAACGATGTAAATTTATGATACCTATACTCTCCACTTTGATCACTTCTAAGTCTCTCGAGTTGTTGTCCGGTTTGATGCTCGACTTTAGCCTTAAAGTCCTTAAATTTCTCGAATGCTTCATCTTTTGATTTGATCAGATAGACAAACGCATACTTCGAAAAATCGTCGATGAAAGTAATAAAATACTTCATCTCGGCCTTTATGAAAAACTGTTTGTAGTCGCAGATATCTGAGTGCACCAGCTCCAGAAGATTTATGCTTCGGTTTACCTGTTTGAATGTTTTTTTTTTTTTTATCTGCGCACAGACTTCATATTTCACCATGTCCTTACCCCTACATTTAGAGATAAGCCATAGACTAGATATTTTGTTAATTCTTTTATAATGAACATGCCTTAGTCTATTATGCCATAATTCAAGACAATAATCAGAAATAGAGACTGTATTAATTTTCTCAATCAGAGTTACAAGCTGAAGTTTGAACATTCTTTCACCACAGAAAGCTTTTTGAAGTAGGTTCCTTAATATGAAATAACCTTTGACCATCGTTAATGTCCATCCTCAAGCACTCGTTACAGAGCAAACTTCTAGAGACCAGATTCTTGGCTATCATCGGTACGTGCTTCATATCCTGAAGCGTCAGCGACTTCTCCGAAGTTAGTTTCAGTACCACAGTCCCGATCCCTAATACTTCAGCTTGTATCTGGTTTGCCACCATAACCTTCTCAGATGTTGACTTGTATGTGGTGAACCACTCCTTCTACTAGTTCGTGTCAACACTAGTCGATTCAATCTGTATAATCATATCAACCCGGTTAGCCTCACCTTGATCTTTTTGTTTGGGCTTGGCCTTGCAGTCCTTCTTGATGTCGCCTTTCTTGCCACAGTTAAAAGCCCCCTGATTTTTTGAAAATTATTTTTATTTATTTAATATGCTTATTTTAATTGTAAAAAATATTTAAGTCAATAATGACTATAGTAGTAGTTTACCGTAGTTTTGATTTGGAGCACAACAAATATCGATTTCTCAAATGTAATTCCATATTTGAATTCTAGATACGTCCGCCTTTAATTTGATATATCATATCATGTCCAAACATGTTCTCTTGTGCTATATTTTTTATGTACAACTTTAGGGGTTTACCGTAAAATTTGACTAGTTTTCAAATAGCATTAATGGCCCAAATCCGATCCAAATTATTTGACCCAATATATGGTTTTATCCCATTTTGAGTCTACTACGCATATGCCGCTAATGTTCCACTCAATTAAGTTTTTATGCACTATTTATTTTTAAATGGCGCACAAGTCGAAACTAAAGACATATTGGACTCAAATCGATCACAAATATTCTACCGACCTCAAACTAGTCCAAGTAAGGTTCGTAGAATAGATGGCAGCCATATTGATTTAAATTCTAGGGTGCCCTAACCTCTTAGACCTATTTTAAATGATTTTTATGAATTAATGGCAGCCATATTGATTTAAATTTAATTTAAACCAACTTTCCTATTTTGGACCAGATCTAAATCCTAGGAGATAGATTGGTGTATCTTTTAGAATAGACAATCAAATCCTACCAAAATAAATCCTACTCCACCGCAACTTCATTTTCCTTACGTAAACCTCTTCCACCTAGAATTTTCGAACACTTTTTTATATTTTCCTATTGAAACCCAGCCCCTCTTATTTATTTTCTATTTTGTACTTTTCTTTCCATCCGACAGAAACTCATCATCCTGATCTCTTTCAACCCTCCTACCAGCTTCGTCTTGACCATAGGACACCCCCTAATAGCCGGACACCTTCTCGATGAGCCTCATCACCTAATTTGGTCGATACGAGGCACGGAAGGCACCCGAAGTCGACCGAACTTGTGCTGAATTCATCACAACTGGTTAGTCGACTTCTAGACGAGGTTTTATCTATTTTTCTTGACCAATTCACCTCAAACTAAAACTAGAAGTTACCTTTACGTGTCTACTTCAATATCTGATCGCTGGATCATACAGTTTCAAACAATTTGTTTGTGGCGTCAATTCTACTACAAGGTGTCCATAACTAATGAGTTCTGTTGCGAGCTATTTCTTGCCTACCTACGTAAAGTTTTGATCATTTTAATATTTTTATTCAGAAACTAGACATAGATAGATTTCCAACGCATATCTATTTGTTAGGTTTTGAGTTAGTTTGCTATTTTTTAAAATTCGTGACATTTATTATAACACCGAACTCCAAAAAATCATATGTTCTTTGTGTCCAAAAGTTCCAATACTTCATAAAACTCTATAAACTATTTGTTGTGCATGGTTTAATATGAAAACCACAATTTTAAACTAATTTTTTGACTTTTATAGAATTTTATATTTTTAATTAATTTTTATTTTGGGGCTAAATTATAAGGTCAAATTGTGGTATCAGTGTGTAATATTGACATAGGACCTTTTGTGGAAGAGTTCCACCATAGAAAACATAACTTTGATAATATATTGATATTTATAACTAATTTTTAGAATTTAAAATTATTATTTTATTATAGTTATAAATTAATTTATGAGAGAAGTTGGTACTTATATGTTAGATAGTGTTGTATCAACGTTATGGCAACTAGTAGACATAGATGCTAATATAACCTATATATGGTAAGTCGATGTAGAAAAATAATAATAGTGTATTATGTTAGCCCAATGATTATATCATATTTTTGAAAATTGCTAACCAATTAAGTTTAACATAATGACGTCACTAATATTCATGTAATTACTATCAGGTTGCAACTTAAACTTAGCATTGTCCTAATGTTCTACATCATATTGCTATGTTTGTATCATAATACATCATACTGCTTTGTTCGCCTAACATGTATTCACAGACATGCAGTAAGCAAGATCAAATTTGATCAAACCAGGACATATGCAATAAAGAATTAATGATGGGCCAAAGACGGCGTTATATAAGGAGATTTCTCTGAACCGTCCAACGACCTATCCGGGGCCTCGCATCAGGGATTCCGCTGCCCGATCAGCAGACAGGGGTCGGGGGAGGGGGGTAGCGCCTCCCGTGGGGGTTCGAGGGCAAAGCCCGCGAAAGGAATTCAGAATTTCAGATCTGTTTATCTTTGGACGACTGCCGTCAAGGAATAATGTGCCTTCAGTTTTGCTCAAATATTAGAAGAAAGGCGTCATCAATGGGCTATTGGTTTTCCTATTTCATCAATGTATTTTTTATATTTATTGAGTCTAGGAATACAATGTATACTGCATTGTACTAGCAAATAGACTATCTAAAAAATGTTTTCAAAATACCCTTTCATTTTGAAAACAAGCCCACTTACAAAAGCCCAAACTACTTCCTAACTACTTTGTAGAAGCATGAAAAAGTACAGGGTGAAACAAGACGCATGTGGATACTCTCGCTACCCACCCATCTTCACAAAGGCGCAGATGACGAACAACGCAGGTTGGTGCTCTCGCAACCAACCCAGCTTCTCAGAAGCGTAGGCGGTCAAGCACGCCAACATAAAAGACTAACTCACAAAAAAAGATGAAAAGCTCAAGGAAAGTTCTTTCTGTTAAATCATAGCTACAAGAGTCTATTATAGATTTGTCACAATTACATAAAAAAGACTTTCTAATTACAAGGATCGGTTACAAAGTATTTGTCATTACATATGTTGAACTAAAAACTCCTATGGATCTCATCTTCGCAGTATAATCATTATGAGAGGAGGGACGGTGGATACAAGATGTGAATACAATCGCACCACAGCACCCCCCTCAGACGCGCAACTCTTCCTGAAGCAGCTATTGGTCCAAGCAAAAATTCAGTCCACAACACGACAGGAGGCCCTTTTCAAAAGCGCATCAGCTTCTGAGGCTCTTCCAGCCTAACAAAAGCGCACAGCTGCTAATGAGCAGGGCAGAGCACAACCTGCGGTGCCTCATGTTGGCAACCAGATCGAGCTCGATCGTCAGGACCTCAAAGACCTCCAAGATGTCGTTCAGGTTCGAACTCCCCATGAGAAGCATTCCAGCACATCTCTAAGCTCATCAGCAGTTCTTCTACGAAGGCACAGCTCCTTTGAACAAAGGGATCCTCCACCAAAATTCGACTTAGGCAAGGCCAACGGCCGCTCGAAGCTAAGTCTAGATCCAGCATGGTGTTGAAGGACAAAAAGAGTAAGACGTGACTCTTCGAAAGAAACTCCCCCTTTATATAAGACGGGAGTGGCCCAAGACATAGGCCACGGGCCGTCGGTCAAAATTCCCATATTAATGGGAAGAACCTAAGACTCAGCACGATGAACCTCATTAAACAGGTTAATTCGACTAAGTCTTAGACCATTAAAAGACCCCTTGAAATTCCCCAAGTAACGGTGGCAATTAAGAGGAAGTCGTTCCTTAAAAAGCTGTCATTAATTGCTCTTAAAGAAGACTTCAAAGCCAGCTTCTTCAAACTAGAAGCGCAGCTACAATCCTGCACCAGCAGGAGGCGCAGACTGGTGATGACTACACATCATCCCAGCTTCAACGGCGCAGACCTCTACTTCGACCCAGAAGCTCAACCCCCTTTATCAAAGACTTATGAAACACTATTGCATACAACACAAGTCCGTCTGCCGCTCCAAAGTACAGTAACCTCGTTAGCCTGAAGCACAACCTACTCGTCGTCCTAAAGCATAGTGACTTTACTACTCGAAATACAGCTACTCGTCGATCAAAAGTACAGAGGTTCCATCATCTTCGAAACATAGTCCACTCGTCACCTGAAAGCACAGAGGCTCCGTTGTCTCCAGGAGAACAGTCTACTCGTCGTACCAGAAGCGCAGCATCATAAAGACATCGCTAGAGGCACAGGTTGCATGGCCCCACCCAATTGGTTTGTTTAAACCGCCACTCTCAAAGATAGGATAGAGGTTGATCATATTGATAAGTGCAAATATCTTATCAATTGGTTTAAAACTCAGATAAGGACGAAGTTTGCCCTTTTGATAAAGGTCGTATCAAGTCGGGTTGTATAAACCGATAGCCTCCTGAAGATCAAACAGAATGCTACTCTGAGATGAAATCCAAGATCTACCCGGCTTCATCTAAATAGAGGATTCCCAGCAATAGACACGTGCCACGTGTCTCCTCCTTCGATTATTTTGATAACCACCCAAGATCTCGGTAGAGGGGAATCTTGACGTCCGCCACAAGTCAGCTTAGCAGAAGCCCACACCGTGCAATGACAGCTGATTCCTTCATATCTCAAATCTGAATGCACATTGCATATGTGCCCCCTTTCTCCTATAAATAGAAAGAGTTTTCCCTTCAACAAAATAGGAGGAGGACACACACAGAGAGGAAAGAAACACACTGCAAAAGGCAGAGCTTCAAAGTCTTCAACTCTGGCATCATCTTGATAGGTAACCCTAGAGTTCCATCAAAGGTGCCAGAAAGCCAAGGCAAGTCCAACTCGTCGTCAGATCATCAACGGAGTAAAGTAGCCGCTGTAGTACTCGATCTCCACCGTCATGATTTTCCAGAATTCTTGTACTTAGATTTTATCGTATAGAAATCGATTGTACCTTTTTTCAAGTTCAATAAACAAAAGTTCGTATAACCTTTTGTGATGTCGAACAAAATAGCTCTGCTGGGGATAACATTCTCCTCCAATGAGAAGGTGTGATGCAATCTGATGACAACTTGCTGGGATCTTTCCAGAAGATGCTGGTCGTACGCTTTGACCAACAAGCTTTGAAGATCTCCTTTCTAAAGAGAAGTCGAGTCCTTTGAAGCGGTTCATAAAATCGAAGAAGACTCGACGTGTCTGGATGTCCAAGGTGGCTGTGACGAGCAGTACGATATAGGTGACTGCAATCCAGAACCCTCTAAATGATAAAGCCTCGGAGAAGATTTCGGCTACTGCGGCCATGCCACCTCACTCGATTCCTACTTTAGGTAAATACGACGAGGAAGATAATGCCCTTATGGCGGGCATAACGAAGGCACAATGCCGAAGGAAGAGAGCGGTGGTTCAACCCCTCACAAAGGAAGTGTTGCCTGCGAGAAGATCTGTCTTTGACAGAATTGCCTTTCCTTCAGGTGAGCCCTTATTGGATTCTGAATACTATGCACCTGCTGGGGGTAGTAGAAAGAAATCCAAGGCAGTACGTGCCTCGTGCAACAAACTTACTATGCCAATGACCGACCAAAGGCCTGTGTTGACAGTCACACGCATAGCCGATGGAAAGTTATACAAAACTGGTCCCCGTGCTTCAATGCCTCGACCAATTAAACCCCTATGTCGCTTAAGCACTCGTATACGTGATACAAGCCAGGGGGTACATCCCATAGAGAAGGACTCATGCAAGCAGCGTTCCTGTAAGCATAAAAGAAGTCTGCCTCGCCATACCCTCTCTGATCGTACACGCATGCAGCTTTCCTACATGTACAATGGGGGGTACAGAGGTAGAGGACTTGACGCTTTCACACAAGCGTAAGACGGAAGAGAAATTTGTGGCACAGGGCACGCCTAAATTAAGGCATCCTTGTACCCATATTACCATCAACTGTTGCTATCAACGGACAGCCACCGTGCCGCCGAGGAGGCGTTCCATCTTCCAAAGACTACAGCCGGCATCAACCGAACATCAGAGGTTCGACAGGTGGTCGGCAAGCGCAGACGAAGATGAACTCCGTATTGCTAAGTGCAACGTGGCACAGGGTTCTCAATCTCTCAAAAAGTTGTCCAAGAATCCTCCCATCTCAGCCACCAAGCCCAAGAAGCGGGCCGAGAGTAGCAAGGCGAACGTATCCAACACAGGTGTGTTCCAAGGCACACGTTTCAAATCTTCGTTGGGTACCACGTCAGACGTCGGGGGTAGCCAACCCCCACCGTCCATGACAACGTCGTTTTCCAGTCTAAGGAGGAACCATATGATACGGATGCCTCCACAGGCGCAGCTAGCCACCAGACTGGAGGTAGCAAACGTATTGAGCCTAAGGAAGACCACAACCTTCCAGTTCATCTTTAAGACGAAAAGGTATAGGCATCTGAACTGGAGAGCAAAGGGTCTACTGTCCTTTCCATCCATCCACATACAAGGTCCGTATTAATGGCCGATGGTGATGAGGCGGACAGTAGTGAAGTGCCTGACGAGATGAAACGTATCAAAGCTCTTGAGACGAGCCTGGATATATTAAATGCTATATTGAAATCCTTGTCTTCTATCATACTGGAGATCAAGGGGAGTTTGGTCCCCACTGCCTCCACACCTGTGCTTGACCCGGCAGCTAACGACGGATCCAGTAAGCTGTCCATCATCAACCAAGCAGCACCATCATTGTTTACTCCATCGACCACATGACCTGCAATATCAACCCAGATATAGCAGGCCATCAAGGAACTGTATGCTCGCTATGATGCCAAAGAGAAGCAAGCAGCACTCCGGAAGATGGCGATTCGACAGCCATATCTTGCCGAGTGGGACAACATAGTCTACACTTCTAAATACAATCCGCAGACGCTCATGCCCTTCGATAGAAGGGAGTCTTTCCGAAGATACTTGAGGTAGTTCACCTCAGTACCAAAAAATGATGCCCTCCTTACCAACATATTCATAGGAGCCTTACAGGAGGTGGCCTATGAGTAGTTCTGGAGTTTTTGGACGACTGTATGTCATTGTTCGAGGACCAAAACACTCTCTTCATCGGCCGATTCTATGAAGGAGGGATGGACATGACGATGTCAACTCTCATGGATGTCGTCCAGAGAGAGAAAGCATCTGTCCGTGCATACATCGAGTGCTTCCGTCAGACAGCTTTGAGGCTACCGTCTGGCATGCCCGAGCCCATGCTTATGGACTCATGCTACAAGAACATGTTGCCTGCAATCAAATTGTGGCACAGTGCTTCTTGCACAGAGTGAACACCTTTTATTACAGAGACCGATGTGGCACAAAAGAAAGTCCAAGATGCGTAGCTCCTGGGATTAAACTTTCCTTCTCTCAAAGACAAGGGAAGATACTCGTCTAGCAACAACCCCAAGGACAGAAAATGCAAACAAGCCATGACCGTCAACATCTCCAAAGGTTCAGTAACCATGAACCCCAAGTCTGCAAAAGCGCAGAAGTCGAAGAAGACTTCCTCAACGAGAAGATACGCTGGAACTCTTTGATATGCTGACAAAGAGTGGCAAGCTATCTCACCCAACACCAAAGTGCCCCGATGAAGTGGAAAAGGTGGACAACCCAAAATACTGCCATTATCATCAGTATGTCCATTATTCGATACGAGATTGCTATGTGTTGAATAGACAGATTTAGCGCCTCATCAACACCAAAGTCATATCACTTGACTATGAAGAAAAGACTGTCACGGCCAACATGGTTACTCTCCAGTTTGAAAGTTTTTCAACCACGAAGGTATAGGACGGGGTCGTCCCCATCCCGAGGGCGACAAAATGGAAGTAGTCAATCTTCCACCAGCGAGTGACAACTCTCAAGGGCTCATCCCATTCTCTACCCCATGATGCGAGGTCATGTGGGTCCACCCCGACCTTATTCCCGATATGATGGCACCTACAACCCCCTTTGTCAAAGGGAAGAAGGTCAGGACATGTCACATGGTCTCGACATTGACTGATGACACCCTGGTGACCACTCGCTCGGTACGGCAACAAGAGGAGAAATAAGCTCCAGAGGAGGAAACATCTCCACCAACTACAACCCCTGCTCTTGATACATCAGAAGCAGGCCCGTCTCAGACTCCTGCCACAGATAGACAGAAGCAAAAGAAGGTTCACTTCGACATACCTCAAAGGAAAGACTCGGCAGTAGGGCCTATCAAAACCTATAACTTCGACATACGGACATAGCTAGCCAAAACCCCGGCTAGATTGTCACTCTTCGAGATCCTCCATTTCTCTAAAGAGACCCAAGATGCGCTCAGCGAAGTCCTGCAGAATGCCGAGTCCTTTCTCACTCTAGTGCGACTACCCAAGAAAGACCCTGCGGCCTACCCACATTGTCACAGTGTGGTCGAAGTGATCCCCAGTATCACTTTTACCCAGCAAGATATGGTGTTGAAGAATAATCGACATAATAGGCCTCTGTACTATACAGGATATGTCGGTGATGTTAAAGTCGCATCCATATCGACCCAGGCTCCTCTCTCAGCATGTCACGACCCGTACCCTAGAGTAAGGGCACGAGACGTGGGTACGTCTAGCCTACGTCGCAGTGTCGGCGGTAGAACGCTGTCCTAGGTCAAACATCTAACAATATAAAGGTACCTGTACAGGATATACTCTCTGAATGGAGGTGACATAGCAGATACAGTCTCAATCACAGCTAAGGTAAAGCGAGATAAAAGATAGAAAAAACATGAAATCCAATAGAGATACAGCAGATATAAGTCTAAGTGTCTAAGATACACAAACCCAGAAAACATCTCAAAGCTCAATACAGTAATCCATAGAATAAATACAACTCAATACAACTGAAATAACTAACTATACAACCTCTACTATGTCTCCTCTAGGCTAGCAGGCAACCTCCAGGCTATCTGTAAAATTTATCAAGAGGTCCAGTCAGGACAGGAACGAGCACATCTCATCTAGAAAACCCAAGTAAATGACAGAGAACTATAAAGCAGTTATAGACAGTTGTATTGATGAAAATGGCAGTTTATATTCAGGTGATGGTAAGAAAGACAGATAAAGTGCAAGGAAAGTAAATAACTAAACAAGAGAAGAATCATAGCAATGAAGACTGTAAAAAAATAGAACTAGCTGAACCAGGGTAAAATGATATAAAGTCCAGACAGAAAATGTAACCAGTGTAAAACCTATGTAAATCCAGTACGGGATAAATCTAATACAAGATGAATCCAGTAAGGGACGATTCCAGTTATAGTGATCAACGATTCCAGGGTGAGTCCAGCCTATACTCTAGCAGTGTGTTTTAAAATACCGAGTTCGACATGTAAACGGTTGTAAGTAATACGGCATATCACACACCTGGCCGGGTGTGAGATGGCTATCATTCCAGTAGATTCCAGTTGGAAGATTCCAGATTGGGGTATGTCTACATGTCTTACTCTAGTATTTTTCCTCCCAGCAAGTGAATCCAGAATTCTGACACAATGATTCAAGATGAGTCCAGCCAAAATATAATGATACCAGTAAAAGATTCTAGTAAATAATTCCAGTTAAATGATTCCAGTAGGTGATTCCAGTAATAGAGATGATACCAGTAATAGAGGCCAAAAAATAAAAGTGTGTCGTATACATGAATCCAGAAATATCTATACGTGTTATAAGAATCACATAAAACTAACTAGAACTGACGTACAGTAATTGACAAGTAAATGAAAGAACTATCAGAGAATGTACTCGCCTGATGTCTGAATGTCCAAAGTAAATATACTGTCCGATGAGAGGTGTCTGGCTCCTAATCAGAACAGCACAAGTCACAACAAGTCCAAAATAACAATATGAAGTTCTACTATGCATTCTACATGATTCTACGTCAATCTAGACCAAAGTCAACTCTTGGTCAACTTGGTCAACCCTGAAAGTCAAACCTAGGTCAACTATGGTCAAACTAGGTCTAACAAGTCTAAATTAGGTCAAACAAATTATTCTAGGTCTAAACAAACTAAGTATATGCAAATCAAGTATCCGAGATAGCTACTAACTCATAGCATAAGTCACTTGCTAAACCAAGCACAAAACTAAACCATAAGCTAACAAGGCACACAAACTTAGTCATATAATGTATATATATTATTCACATTCACATATTCATATACATAGATATATATAGAAAAGCTATATATATAGGCACATACATATATATATATAGAGAGAGAGAGAAAGAGATGTAAAAGAGTAAGTGAGTATGTGTATGTTTGGCATGTGTGTGAAAGGATATGTGTTAAAGTTCTAAAATTTAGTGATAGGTAGGTGTATGTGACATGGGATACATGATGTCAAAGGGTGTATGAATGCATGTGTGTAAAAGGTTATAGGTTAACTCAGTTTATAGAAATACATACATACATACATACTTACCTTGTATACATGCATACATACATATCATGTATATTACATTTACATGATACATACATGTATACTTGTATTATATTATACTTACATTCATGCATATTAGATACTTGTATTTATATTAACATATTGCAAACATTCATTTCATTCATGCATCTATGCATTACCTACATGTTTTATACATATGAATACATTGTATATCATTCTTTCATTCATGCATTTATGCATTTCTTATATGCATTATATTAATTGCATTCCTATATGCTTGCATTCAACCATATATATACATTAATGTAAAAAGAATATATGTCATATATATATTATTTTATTCATCTAACATATCATGCATTACATACTCTATATTCATTTAATATCCATACTACATAGGCTCATAGGTTACACAAAATGCATATATCGTATAGTCACTCTTCTACTTAAAATCAATACTGTACCAATTAGGCCTTCACTAAATTCTAGGATTATAGTATGTTGTAGCTCATCGTGTTAGCTTTTCGAAACTTTAAACGGATCGCATTTTCGTGTCCGAAAGCTCCCAGAATCGTGAAAACACCGAAACGCGTTCGTCTTTCGTACAGCTGACACTCAAAAATTTCTACAGAAAGTTTTAGAACGAATTTGGCTTATTAAAATATATATTTGGAAAGCTTACTTCGATACGGTTCTTTCAAAAAAATGGAAGATAAATCGGAGTTCTAAGCTAAAAGTTATGATATTTCTAAGTTGCTTTGGCTACTAAAAATGTGGATAAATATTATGACGAATTTAGGTAGTTTGAGACAAAAGAAACACAAGTATATAACAAAATATATCAAGAACTCACTCTCTACACTAATATATATATATGAGACACTATAGAACACATCTCCAATACAAAAATATGAGATTAAACATGTAATAATTCATTCATACATAACAACAACACATAGTGTATCCAAATTTGGGGTTTTCCCACATGGACACACCCACAACACAAAGGACACTCCTATGACCTCCAAATGGACACAAAATGGACACAAATGGAGAACAACCATGGGGGTCATTCCTATGGGTTTAAAATATTCCTATATGCATGAGGAAATGAAAAAGAGAAGGGATTTATACCTTCCGGTAGATCGAATCGAAGAAAAGCCTTTCCGGAGCGGCACCGACACGTAGAGATTCCAAAAGGACACGAACGAGCTCCGAATCCTCCCAAACTTGGGTAGCTTCCTCCTTGGCTAGAATGTAGAAGGAAAGAAGAAGATTTGGTGGCGAAATGGAAGGATTTGGTAGAGAAATTGCTAGGGATTGCTCTCTAGAAATTTGGGGAAGAACAAGAGAGAGAGTGTGGATGAGAATAATGAAATGAACTTGAGCCTATCCTCTCCCAAAGTGGCTGGCCAGATGGGGCTATTTGTCCTATTATGGTAAGGTCCAAAATGCCCCCACTAACCTATTCTATTAGTATTAGGAAAGGGCTAATTGGTTGGGGCTAAATTAGTCATTCTAAAGTCTCTAATCACACTAACCTTATCCATAATAATTAGTCTAACCTCTAACTAAAATATTTCTATCATGTGGGCCATGGCTAACTAATGTATGGGGCCACAAAAGTCAACACTACCCCCGGGTCCCCGTTTCAAGTCGGATTGAGCTGAAATTCGAACCCGACTCAAATAATCCCAAAACAATATCATAAATAATAAAATAAATTTCAAAAATATTTCAAAAATACAAAATGATAAAAATACCCCTGTTCCTGAAAACTGGGGGTGACAAATTCCACGAAATTAAAACCAAACAATAGTAAAATGTCAAAATCACAAGTCATAATTTTAAATAGTTTAAAAATGATTAAAAATTACCAAAAAATCATAATATGAAATAATAATCAATAAATAATAATTATAATTATAAAATTTCAAAATTACCCTCATCTGAAAAACTGGGTGTTACACAGCATCACCCCATGGAGTTTGCTCCAAACTCTTGGGATTCCGATGCATCGGCTGGTTGGATTGAATACAACAATCAGCAGCTTCAACGTAGGGAAGAGCGAGCCCCTGGGCAAAATTTGCTTGAAGTGCCAAATAGGTGACCTCCACACTGAATTGACTTACTATGTTATCGATGCTGACATAAACTAGAACATGCTGTTGTGACGACCATGGATTCATGAGTACATGATCGTTCCTTCCACTTTTTATCAATACATGAAGTATTTGGCCAGCGACGGGACTATCAGGACCGAATTTGCTGACAATGACCCATTCCGGGGACTTAATGCCTACAGTATGGATCCTGATCTGTACAAGTTAGTCCCTGGGACAATGAGATCAATGATGCTGACGATGAGGTAGAGACGGCCTCAGAAAGCGCAACGGTTACTGACGAACCACTAAAGGTTCGACTGAAGGGAAAACTGTCACTACCACATTTCTAGTATGAGGGTATTTTTGTCATTTTTGGGGTAATTTAAATTTATTAGAATTTATTTGAATTTATGAGAATTTTTAGGAATTATTTTGGAATTGTTTGGACTAGGTTGACTTTGACTAGTGTTGACCCTTGTAGACCAACCTAGGAGCTAACCCTAGTTAGTATGGACTTGGTTAGGTTATATGACTCTAGTCTAGCCTAAGCTAATCCTTGGTTTGGTCATTAGACTCTAGTTAGCACTAGGAATTAGATAAGTCATAAGTCATGACTTATGGTTTGAACCAATTAATAAAACAACTTAGCCATAGCCTATGTAACTTGGCCCAAAGCCCAAGAATTAGCAAACCCTAACCCTACTTGACTTGGCCGGCCACCTAAAGCTTTGGGAACCACACCCCTATAAGTACTCTCTTAGTTTAGGGCTAGCCTCTTTAGGAAAGAACAAGTTGAGAAGAAAGGTATTTTTCCAATCTTTAGAAATTTATTATAAATCTATTTTAAATCCGTTTCCCTCCAAACCAATTTCGATAGGACCTTGTCACGACCCGCACCCTAGGGTAAGGGCACGAGATGTGGATACGTCCAGCCTACGCCGCAGTGTCGGCGGTAGAACGCTGTCCTAAGTCACAACATCTAACATTGTAAATATCTAAGCAGTTTATACTCCCCGAATGGGGGTGACATAGAAATAGAAACTCAATCACAACTAAGGAAGATATAGCACGATATGAATAGAACTCAAGGAAATGAAATAGATAACAATAGTCTAAGATAATCCCAGCAGTACAAGTCTCAGATAAAAGAATATATACAAAACTGATCTCCAGGAATAGAGTCTAACTAGAACGTGATCCAACTACATAGATAAAAACCTAACTATCTAGTCTAGGCAGTCGGGGGAAGGTCCTCTGCTACTGCTGGATCCTTCAGAGGGTCCAGCTCACAGGTGTCGTCTAGGGCTGCCCCGTAGTAGGTGTCCAGGCCAGCCTCCTCCTCGTCCTCTGTAATATTTTCAACAGGTCCAGTCAGGACAGGAGCGAGCACAGTACATCTCAACAGATCATAGCAGGTTAGAAAATAAAGACATGCAGTAAAGTAAGATACGAGTACTGAAGAAGTGCAGTATGTAAACAGAGAGAGAACTGTAATAGAAATATCTACTATACATAGAGAACTAACAGTGACTAGTGAATCAGAGTACAATATGAACATGTAAATGGCATAGGGGATTCTGATGCTACACTATGGAAAAGATTCTGATACTACACTACTTGGATATTATTCACATGTCCATTTATACTCCCCCGTACCTCCAATCGATACACAAGGATCCGACCAGGTTATGTTATATGATGCTATGTAACAGACCCCGAAGGTGATAGACCCCGAAGGTGATGAACCCCGAAGGTGATAGACCCCGAAGGTGATACATAGTAGTCCCATAAATGGGATAAGGATTCTAGGAAGACTCTACGATCATAAGAGTATATGTCGTAAGTGATCAAAGAACCAATGAAGCATATGATACGTCATGTAAGTGAAACGCACAGAACATGTAGTACCGGATGCTCCCTAAGGATAACATCTCGAGAAGGGATCCATATAGTACTAATCCGTGTGACCAACGTGACAGTACAAGTAAAGTAATCTACTGCAGGAATTAATTCTAAACAGGATATGAAATGATCAGAGAATGTACTCGCCTGTAACTGAGTGTCCAAAATGAAACGTACTGTCCAAGGAGTGGTGTCTGGCTCCTAAACAGAACAGCACAAGTCACAACAAGTCCAGAATAGTGAAATGGAGTCCTACTATGCATTCTATATGATTCTAAGTCAATCTAGGCCAAAGTCAACTCTTGGTCAACTTTGGTCAACCCTAGAAGTCAAACTAGGTCCACCAAGTCTAATTGAGTCTAAACTAGGCTAATCTCACTAGCTAGGTCTAATAAAGCTATACTAGACTCTAACAAAGCTATAAACACAACATTCAAGAATTCATAATACCTATGAATATACACTATATATATAGATACACAATTTGAGCTACACTAAACATTAGGCTAAACTATGCATACACACATTGACATGCCCTCACACATATATCTATATTACACATATGCATATAAGCATACAATATACTCATGAAACCTAAGGGAAGAAAACATGTGTAGGTGTGTGAACTTGTGTGTAGAAAAAATAGCTAACAGTCTAGAGTAGTGTGTGTGTGGGTGATTTATGAAGTTGTGTGTGTATACAAATATGACAGTACAAGGAACAACAGTGTGCAGGAAAATAGGCTGTGTGTATGGGTGATGGGCAAGAAAATTTGGGAAGGAATTGCTGTGCAGAAACAATATGTTTCAGGAATAAATGGCAGTATGCAGGAAAAATTAAAACAGTGAAAGGAAGATGTGTGTGATATACATCCCAGTGTTCACAGGGAAACAAAAGTATGTACAGCAGGAAATAAGAGAACAGTGAGGAAATTTGTGTGTGTGTGCAGTGGTAGGAAATGCAAGTGACAGGAAAACAATAATAGGAAATCAGACATGTACTTCAATCTCAGGTTTAGTATAAGGTAAAAGAAATGAACCAACATCCCATATTTTTATTTGAATCTTATCAAGCCAAAACTGGAATGGTTAACACTGAAACTTAGGAATTATAACTGAACTCAAGCTCAGTTTTACATTAAGTTACACATCAAATTCCAGTTTTAAGAAGAAGGGAAAAAGGAATCAAAACATTGTTCTCTATCTCAGATTATTACATAATGTATCAACATGCTCTTAGCATGGAAAGAAAAAGGAAATCAGTTTACTGACTCACAGGTTTTACATATTCAGACTCATGAGCAGTCCAACAGCAATGCATACATATATTGAAGAACAGGAAGGAATGAAGAAAGGGTAGTTCATTGATGAACATGTATAATTAACTCAAAATCATAATGTGAACCCTTAACCCATATTAACATGTATCTCAGGTTTATACCAGGAGACTGAGATTTAAGGTTGACAGAAATGTAGGCAACAAGGATTCACATGGCAATGAAATTCATGTACTCTAATCTCAGTTAAAATCAACTGGAACTTAAATCAATGGGAAAAAGGAAGGGAAAATAGTACATTGATCAATCTCAATCATAACTAAAACCAAACCCAGTTAAGAATCATTCAAAAGGACAACAGTTCATCAATTAATCACCAAGTTGTGACCATGGCAGGACAATGAGTAGAAAAATGAATTTAAGTCCTAATCTCAGTAATTAACATAACTATGCATGGTTAAAAATCATTAACAATATAGATTTAGGAACCTGGAAATGTACAGGAAAATAATTGGCAGTATCAGACATTTGGTTTCATAGAGAAAATCGATTTGCAAATAATTAAATCATGATCTAATGATTGGAGAAATAGATACACCCTTCGTGCACAACCCTACACATCATGTTTCGTGTCACCCCAAAGCCTGACACGGCGTGTCCACAGCACAAAGCATAAAGAGAAACACATACAGTGCACTAACAGTGCACTGTCTCGTGCACACGTGCACTTGTGTCGTGTGCACGACACAGGACACGAATGGTCCTCGTGGTGACACACATGGGTAGCCCACCTATAGGGCTACCCCATGGACCCACTGTCCAGTATCCACGAAGTGTCTAGGTTGGACACGAGATCCGTGTCAGTGGGAAAACTCACAGTGCACAGACTGGGCATTTCCCGTGCACACGAGTTTTCCAAGCTCGACACGACACTAACCGACACAAGGCTTGGGGTGTGTCATGGCAGACACCGCCCCTTGCTTTGTGTCAAGTTTCGTGTCCAAAAGCCATGTGTCGTGTCCGCTACAGGGCCCGAGTAGCAGGGGATCCCTGTAGCAGCGCGCCGCCGTGTGCACGCGCGTGTCCAATGCACAAAACCGACACAGGACACACTAAAACTATGATACAAGGACACGAACCACTAGGCTAGACCTAGATCCTATTTCCTATTCAAAAGGAATGGTTTAAAATGGTCGACCTGCCCTCTGTGGCATTAGGTCGAGCACCTTGCCCATAGCTCTGATACGTGTCCAGAACGGACACGAATCACTTGATACTGGACACAAACCATTCCAGACCTTAGGGGGGGACCTTAGGCTTCCTATTCATGAAAACTACAGGAGATTTAATGGAGAAATGAGAGATATACCTCTATGGGAAGATCAATGGAAACAACCTCCTTGTGAGCTCCTCACTTGGTACCCCAAATCCTTCAAATTAAATCCAAACTGAACCAAACATTCACAACAACAAGAAAATCATCATTAGAAGTCATTGCAACAAATTTGAGGAATTTATGACCTATAATGGAATTTTAATGGATTTACTAAGACTAGAACTCACCTCTTTCTTCTTGGATCTATTTTTTCTAAGGAGGGAGGCTAGCCCTAAAAACTAGGAGTGTATTTATAATGGGGGAATCCCTAGGTTCAGCTAGGGTGGCTGACCACTTGGCTTTGGGTTAGGGTTGAGCTAGGTTTGAGTCCAATCTAGCTAAGTCACATAATGACTTGTGAAACCACAAGCCATTTACCAAATCAAATAATTTCTAAATTTCTAATTCTAGTTCTATGAATCACTAACCACTAACTTGAGTCACACTAGGTTAGACTAGGGTCACTTGACCTAACCAAGCCCAACTAACCATGGTTAGTTCCTAGGTTGGTCTACATGGGTCAAAACTGGCCAAAAAACAAACTAGTCCAAATAAATCCAAAATAAATTCTAAAAATTCCCATAAATTCTAATTAATACTAATAAATTTTATTTACCCCAAAAATGACAAATTTACCCTCAAACTAGAAATGTGGTAATGACAAATCTACCCTCCTTAAAAGAATTTTGTCCTCGAAATTGAAAGGCGAAATGCAACTGATGAGAAGGATAGAAAGTATACCTCAAGGTCCAAAAAGATAAGGGTACCGCTCGCGCATCTCATCCTCCCGTTCCCAGGTAGACTCTCCTGGAGAATGATGCCTCCATGCGACGCGTACCAAGGGTATCACCTGGTTCCTCAGAACCTTCTCCCGTCGATCCAGAATCTCCACAGGCTGCTCTGGATAGCTGAGAGAAGGGCCCACCTCAATCTCCGAATGATCGAGCACATGGCTAGGGTCAGCCATATACCGTCTCAACTGTGATACATGAAATACGTTGTGGACCCCCACAAGTGCAGGCGGCAAGTCTAGCCTGTAAGCCACGTCACCGACTCTCCCGCTGATAATGAAAGGGCCGATGAAGCGCGGGCTAAGCTTTCCGCCTCCACCAAAACGTATCGTACCACGAGTCGGAGATATCTTCAAGAAAACCTGGTCTCCGACCTAATCACAAGCAATGTCTCAATTAAAATAATAAACAAACATGATCAAAATCACAAACAACAACCTAAATCTAATCCTACTCTAATCTGTACCTCAAACTCCAAGGGCCTCCGGTGGCTATCGGCCCAGTGCCGATGTCTTTCCTGCGCCACGCGAAGTCTTTCCCTGATAAGCTTCACCTTCTCGGCCGCATCCACAATCATCTCTGGCCCCAGCAAAGCTCGCTCACCAACATCATCCCAGGATAAGGGTGTACGGCACCTACGCCCGTACAGAGCCTCGAAAGGTGACATCTCGATGCTGGCCTGGAAACTATTGTTATAGGCAAACTCCACCAAATGAAGATGATCCTCCCAAGAACCTCCAAAGTCCAGGACGCACGTCCGCAGCATATCCTCAAGAGTCTGAATAGTCCGCTCTGACTGTCCGTCCGTCTGGGGGTGGTATGCAGTACTAAACTTGAGCTGAGTGCCCAAGCTGGTCTGCAGACTCCTCCAAAAATGGAAAGTAAAACGGCTATCCCGATCTGAGACGATGCTGACCGAAACTCCGTGGATCCTGACTATCTGCCGCATATATAACTCCGCCAGCCTCTCTGTAGACGTGCCCACCTTGAATGGCAAGAAGTGGGCCGATTTGGTCAACCTGTCCACGATGACCCAAATCGCGTCTTTCCCTCCTGGGGTACGCGACAATCCTGATACAAAGTCCATAGTAATATGCTCCTATTTCCACTCGGGAATGGGCAGCGGCTGCAACAATCCACCGGGCCTTTGTCTCTCCGCCTTGACCTGCTGACAGATCAAACACCTAGCCACGAAGTGGGACACCTCCCGCTTCATTCCTGACCACCATACATGCTCCCGCAGATCTCGGTACATCTTGTTGGCCCCCGGGTGAATAGAGTACTGAGATCTGTGGGCCTCCTGCATAATCTGCTCTCTGAGCTCCCCGCTAGGCACACATAGTCTGGCACCGTGCCTCAGGGCACCATCCTCTGCAAGTGAGAACTCAGGATCCCCCACTCCAATACTGATCTGCTCTCTGATACTCTGAAAAGCCACATCCTGAAACTGGGCCGCCTTGATCCTGTCCACCAAGTCTGACTGAATCTGCATCCCCCATAGCTGCATCTGTACCCCAGGCATGATCACCTCAATCCCAAGGCTCTCCAAGTCGGCAAGCAAATGCCGATCCATGGTCAAACATATGGCTGTCGGATACCTACTCAAGGCATCGGCAACCACGTTGGCCTTCCCGGGATGATACTGCAGTGCAATGTCGAAGTCCTTCATCAACTCCAACCATCTGTGCTGTCTCATGTTCAACTCCTTCTGAGTGAACACATACTTTAGGCTCTTGTGATCTGTGAAGATCTCTACCCTCTCACCATACAGATAATGCTTCCACAGCTTCAAAGCAAAAATCACTGCTGCCAGCTCCAGGTCGTGGGTAGGGTAATTCTTCTCATGGGGACGTAACTGCCTGGAAGCATAGGCAATTACCTTCCCGTGCTGCTGCAACACACAACCCAGCCCCTTTCCTGAAGCATCACTATAAATAGTGAATCCACCTGATCCTGAAGGCAACGTCAGAATCGGAGCTGTCGTCAGCCGCTTCTTCAACTCATCAAAAGCCGCCTGACACTCCTCTGACCATACATACTCAGTATCCTTTCGGGTCAACCGTGTCAACGGCTCTGCAACCCGGGAGAAATCCTGCACAAATCTCCGGTAATACCCTGCCAGCCCCAGGAAGCTCCTGATCTCTGCAACTGATGTCGGTGCTGCCCATGCCTCGACTGCTACAATCTTCTTGGGGTCAACTGAGATACCATCTCCAGTCACCACATGCCCCAAGAAATTCACCCGGTCCAAGAAGAACTCACACTTGGAGAGCTTCCCGTAAAGCTGCTCCTTCCTGAGAGTCTCCAGTACGATCCTAAGATGCTCCTCGTGCTCCTCCTCAGTCTTGGAATATATCAGAATATCATCAATAAACACTACTACAAACTGATCCAGATACTGATGGAACACCTTGTTCAACAGGTTCATAAACACAGCTGGTGCATTGGTTAGCCCAAACGGCATAACCAAAAACTCGAACTGTCCATACCGCATCCTGAAAGCGGTCTTGGGAATATCCTCCCCCTTCACCTTCACCTGGTGATATCCCGACCTCAGATCAATCTTAGAAAATACCCGGGCTCCGCTCAACTGGTCAAACAGATCGTCGATCCGCGGCAGTGGGTATCTGTTCTTGATCGTGAGGTTGTTGAGTGCCCTATAGTCAATACACATGCGTACTGACCCATCCTTCTTCGGCACAAACAACACTGGTGCACCCCATGGCGACGAACTCGAGCGGATAAAGCCCTTGTCCTGTAGCTCATCCACTTGCTTCTTCAGCTCCACCAGCTCACTGTTGTTCACCCGATAGACATGCTGAGAAATAGGCTCCGCTCCTGGAACCAAGTCTATCGAGAACTCTATGTACCTGTCTGGTGGCAGTCCCGACAACTCCTCCGAGAAAACATCCATATACTCTGCTATCAAGGGGTGTGGAATCGTCTGCTCCTCGACCGAGACTCCACAGAAGACTCCGCTGCTCTGCTCTGCCTGACGTCTGGAGTACTCGAACTATGGCTCCCCCGGCGCTCTGAAGAGAACTCTACCCCCTCTGCAATCAATGCTGGCGTGGTGCCTGCTCAACCAATCCATGCCTAGTACTATATCGTAGTTCGGCAATGGCATTACGAGCAGGCTCACCTCCAACTCACGGCCTCCCAAAACTACTCTCCGATCCTTACAAACATCACTCACGAGGATAATACCACCCCCGATCGTGATCTTGTAAGTCCTAGGCAACGATTCAGCTATGATACCGTGTCTAATCGTAAAAGATACTGAAATGAAGCTATGCGATGCACCGGAATCAAACAATGCAAATGCTGGGCTGGAGTCGAGAAGAATCGCACCTGTAATCAGCTCTCCAGTCACCTCTGCATCTCCAGTTGCCATGGCGAAAGCTCGTCCCTGCTGGCCTCCCCTGGCCTGCTGCTGGTGCTGGACAAACCTCTGCTGCTGCGTCGGCAGGGCTGGTCCCCGCTGCTGGCCCACTGGTGCTCTGGCTCCACCTCCCTGAGCTGCTCGTCCCATACGGCACTCCCTCATCTGGTGATCTGCTGAGCCACACACTAGGCACAGGCCCAGCCTCTTCCGGCACTCATTGAAGACGTGCCCAGACCTCTTACAGTATCCACAAGTGGTAACCTGCCTCTGGCCCTGCTGGTGCTGCCTTGGCTGCTGCTGGTGCTGAGCTGGCCTCTGCTGGATCGGCTGAGGCTGGAACTGCCTCGGCTGCTGAGACTGAAAGTGGGGCCTCTTGGCCTGGCCCCCGCTGCTGCTACTGCCCCCAACTGGGTCTCTCCCTCTCTTGAGCCTAAGCTCAAGATCATCCTCTGCTAGCAGCGCGCCCGTTAAGATCTCCTCAAATGTAGCATCTCTGTTCCCCTTGGTCAGGGACTTGACCTCCTTGACCAGACCCTTTCGGAACCTCTGGGCCCTCGCCGTCTCGCTCAGACCCTCAACAAACCTGCCGAGACGGCTAAACTCTCCCGCATACTCCTCAACTGAGAGGCTCCCCTGGACCAAGCTCTCAAACTGTGTCTCCAAGGCTCTGACTGCCGAGTCTGGAAAGAACTTCTTCTTGAAGAAGCCCCTGAACTGCTCCCAAGTCTGCCCTGGGACTCCCATCCTGGGGTCCGACTGATACCAGGTGCGAGCAAGATCTCGCATCCGGCTAGCTGCGGCCTCGATCTGAAGGTCTGCCGGAATCCTGGCCAAGCGGAAGATCTTCTCTATATGCTCGAGCCACTCGTCGGCATATAGGATCCCCTCAGTCCCTATGAAATCCCTGGGGCTCATCTTCTGAAACTGCTCGATCCCTGGTGTCCTCTGCTGCTGCACCACGGGTCGAGCTGCGGCTATCGTGACGGCCAACTCTATGCCTCTGTCCTGCCGAGCCTGCTGTCGGTCCATGAACTGCTGGAAATATGCGAACATCTGAGCTGCGTCCACATGTCCCGAAGGCGGTGGCGGCTGGAAGGGATCCTCTGGAGTGACCGGGTCCTGCCTTCCAATCGGTGGATGCATATCCCCTGCTGCGGCTGCCGAGGTCTCAACACGAGCTGAGGTGACAAGAGCTGCAGTCCCCTGGCCTCGCCGTACTGGCTGAGAGGTAGCAGTCCCCTCTATAGCATCCTCATGGACGGCACGCTGCGAACGAGTCTCTACCATCCTGAAGATAGACAAACAAGAGTATCAATTTCTGAGAAAGAAGCGATATAACAAGGGCGGACAATTATAATTCAAAGGATCAGCAGACAAAAGAAATTAGGTGGCAATAAAAGGAATTTTTCCTAAAGTGATTGAGTAACCTTAAAATTTATATCCTATATCCTATAGCAGGCTGCAGCGATACTCTAGTTCGAGTACCACTACACTTCTAGTCTAGACCTGCATGGGCCACCACTAAAAACGTGTCACGACCCGCACCCTAGGGTAAGGGCACGAGACGTGGATACGTCCAGCCTACGCCGCAGTGTCGGCGGTAGAACGCTGTCCTAAGTCACAACATCTAACATTGTAAATATCTAAGCAGTTTATACTCCCCGAATGGGGGTGACATAGAAATAGAAACTCAATCACAACTAAGGAAGATATAGCACGATATGAATAGAACTCAAGGAAATGAAATAGATAACAATAGTCTAAGATAATCCCAGCAGTACAAGTCTCAGATAAAAGAATATATACAAAACTGATCTCCAGGAATAGAGTCTAACTAGAACGTGATCCAACTACATAGATAAAAACCTAACTATCTAGTCTAGGCAGTCGGGGGAAGGTCCTCTGCTACTGCTGGATCCTCCAGAGGGTCCAGCTCACAAGTGTCGTCTAGGGCTGCCCCGTAGTAGGTGTCCAGGCCAGCCTCCTCATCGTCCTCTGTAATATTTTCAACAGGTCCAGTCAGGACAGGAGCGAGCACAGTACATCTCAACAGATCATAGCAGGTTAGAAAATAAAGACATGCAGTAAAGTAAGATACGAGTACTGAAGAAGTGCAGTATGTAAACATAGAGAGAACTGTAATAGAAATATCTACTATACATAGAGAACTAACAGTGACTAGTGAATCAGAGTACAATATGAACATGTAAATGGCATAGGGGATTCTGATGCTACACTATGGAAAAAATTCTGATACTACACTACTTGGATATTATTCACATGTCCATTTATACTCCCCCATACCTCCAATCGATACACAAGGATCCGGCCAGGTTATGTTATATGATGCTATGTAACAGACCCCGAAGGTGATAGACCCCGAAGGTGATGAACCCCGAAGGTGATAGACCCCGAAGGTGATACATAGTAGTCCCATAAATGGGATAAGGATTCTAGGAAGACTCTACGATCATAAGAGTATATGTCGTAAGTGATCAAAGAACCAATGAAGCATATGATACGTCATGTAAGTGAAACGCACAGAACATGTAGTACCGGATGCTCCCTAAGGATAACATCTCGAGAAGGGATCCATATAGTACCAATCCGTGTGACCAACGTGACAGTACAAGTAAAGTAATCTACTGCAGGAATTAATTCTAAACAGGATATGAAATGATCAGAGAATGTACTCGCCTGTAACTGAGTGTCCAAAATAAAACGTACTGTCCAAGGAGTGGTGTCTGGCTCCTAAACAGAACAGCACAAGTCACAACAAGTCCAGAATAGTGAAATGGAGTCCTACTATGCATTCTATATGATTCTAAGTCAATCTAGGCCAAAGTCAACTCTTGGTCAACTTTGGTCAACCCTAGAAGTCAAACTAGGTCCACCAAGTCTAATTGAGTCTAAACTTGGCTAATCTCACTAGCTAGGTCTAATAAAGCTATACTAGACTCTAACAAAGCTATAAACACAACATTCAAGAATTCATAATACCTATGAATATACACTATATATATAGATACACAATTTGAGCTACACTAAACATTAGGCTAAACTATGCATACACACATTGACATGCTCTCACACATATATCTATATTACACATATGCATATAAGCATACAATATACTCATGAAACCTAAGGGAAGAAAACATGTGTAGGTGTGTAAACTTGTGTGTAGAAAAAAATAGCTAACAGTCTAGAGTAGTGTGTGTGTGGGTGATTCATGAAGTTGTGTGTGTATACAAATATGACAGTACAAGGAACAACAGTGTGCAGGAAAATAGGCTGTGTGTATGGGTGATGGGCAGGAAAATTTGGGAAGGAATTGCTGTGCAGGAACAATATGTTTCAGGAATAAATGGCAGTATGCAGGAAAAATTAAAACAGTGAAAGGAAGATGTGTGTGATATACATCCCAGTGTTCACAGGGAAACAAAAGTATGTACAGGAGAAAATAAGAGAACAGTGAGGAAATTTGAGTGTGTGTGCAGTGGCAGGAAATACAAGTGACAGGAAAACAATAATAGGAAATCAGACATGTACTTCAATCTCAGGTTTAGTATAAGGTAAAAGAAATGAACCAACATCCCATATTTTTATTTGAATCTTATCAAGCCAAAACTGGAATGGTTAACACTGAAACTTAGGAATTATAACTGAACTCAAGCTCAGTTTTACATTAAGTTACACATCAAATTCCAGTTTTAAGAAGAAGGGAAAAAGGAATCAAAACATTGTTCTCTATCTCAGATTATTACATAATATATCAACATGCTCTTAGCAAGGAAAGAAAAAGGAAATTAGTTTACTGACTCACAGGTTTTACATATTCAGACTCATGAGCAGTCCAACAGCAATGCATACATATATTGAAGAACAGGAAGGAATAAAGAAAGGGTAGTTCATTGATGAACATGTATAATTAACTCAAAATCATAATGTGAACCCTTAACCCATATTAACATGTATCTCAGGTTTATACCAGGAGACTGAGATTTAAGGTTGACAGAAATGTAGGCAACAAGGATTCACATGGCAATGAAATTCATGTACTCTAATCTCAGTTAAAATCAACTGAAACTTAAATCAATGGGAAAAAGGAAGGGAAAACAGTACATTGATCAATCTCAATCATAACTAAAACCAAACCCAGTTAAGAATCATTCAAAAGGACAACAGTTCATCAATTAATCACCAAGTTGTGACCATAGCAGGACAATGAGTAGAAAAATGAATTTAAGTCCTAATCTCAGTAATTAACATAACTATGCATGGTTAAAAATCATTAACAATATCGATTTAGGAACCTGGAAATGTACAGGAAAATAATTGGCAGTATCAGACATTTGGTTTCATAGAGAAAATCGATTTGTAAATAATTAAATCATGATCTAATGATTGGAGAAATAGATACACCCCTCGTGCACAACCCTACACATCATGTTTTGTGTCACCCCAAAGCCTGACACGGCGTGTCCACAGCACAAAGCATAAAGAGAAACACATACAGTGCACTAACAGTGCACTGTATCGTGCACACGTGCACTTGTGTCGTGTGCACGACACAGGACACGAATGGTCCTCGTGGTGACACACATGGGTAGCCCACCTATAGGGCTACCCCATGGACCCACTGTCCAGTGTCCACGAAGTGTCTAGGTTGGACACGAGATCCGTGTCAGTAGAAAAACTCACAGTGCACAGACTGGGCATTTCCCGTGCACACGAGTTTTCCACGCTCGACACGACACTAACCGACACAAGGCTTGGGGTGTGTCATGACAGACACCGCCCCTTGCTTTGTGTCAAGTTTTGTGTCCAAAAGCCACGTGTCGTGTCCGCTACAGGGCCCGAGTAGCAGGGGATCCCTGTAGCAGCGCGCGGCCGTGTGCACGCGCGTGTCCAATGCATAAAACCGACACAGGACACACTAAAACTATGATACAAGGACACGAACCACTAGGCTAGACCTAGATCCTATTTCCTATTCAAAAGGAATGGTTTAAAATGGTCGACCTGTCCTCTGTGGCATTAGGTCGAGCACCTTGCCCATAGCTCTGATACGTGTCCAGAACGGACACGAATCACTTGATACTGGACACAAACCATTCCAGACCTTAAGGGGGGGACCTTAGGCTTCCTATTCATGAAAACTACAGGAGATTTAATGGAGAAATGAGAGATATACCTCTATGGGAAGATCAATGGAAACAACCTCCTTGTGAGCTCCTCACTTGGTACCCCAAATCCTCCAAATTAAATCCAAACTGAACCAAACATTCACAACAGCAAGAAAATCATCATTAGAAGTCATTGCAACAAATTTGAGGAATTTAGGACCTATAATGGAATTTTAATGGATTTACTAAGACTAGAACTCACCTCTTTCTTCTTGGATCTATTTTTCCTAAGGAGGGAGGCTAGCCCTAAAAACTAGGAGTGTATTTATAATGGGGGAATCCCTAGGTTCAGCTAGGGTGGCTGACCACTTAGCTTTGGGTTAGGGTTGAGCTAGGTTTGAGTCCAATCTAGCTAAGTCACATAATGACTTGTGAAACCACAAGCCATTTACCAAATCAAATAATTTCTAAATTTCTAATTCTAGTTCTATGAATCACTAACCACTAACTTGAGTCACACTAGGTTAGACTAGGGTCACTTGACCTAATCAAGCCCAACTAACCATAGTTAGTTCCTAGGTTGGTCTACATGGGTCAAAACTGGCCAAAAATCAAACTAGTCCAAATAAATCCAAAAAAAATTCTAAAAATTTCCATAAATTCTAATTAATACTAATAAATTTTATTTACCCCAAAAATGACAAATTTACCCTCAAACTAGAAATGTGTTAATGACAGACCTAAATTCATTATTCCTGCTGTTGGTATTGATTATTTGCAGGAAGGAAACAATTTGTGGGATTTTGGTGGCTTGAGGAAATCATTCCATTTGGGGATTTTTCATCCATTGTTCATCAATAGGTAAAAGCGATTCTAATCCATAAAATTCCTGTTGGTTTGCATTTTAGGAATGCCCTATCCCTAACCTAACAGTAGAATAGGCTAACCCTAGGTTTTGGATCCATTACGTGTCCGTATCGGACACGTATCAGTCGTGTGTTAAGGGTGTTCGACGAAATGTCCCTAAGAGACTAATATTGCTGTTTTTAAATTCTATTTGAAGAGGATTGTAGATCTAAGGTTGCTCTTCGATTTTTATGAAGGGACCATGGTGGTATTGTGTCTGTGTCGGGTGCAAATCGGGTTGGACACTGCTGTGCATGCACTGGTTTGAGTTCGGTTCAGTTCCCTGCTACACGAACTCGATTACTCACTGGACACGACACGAGAACACATGATTTTCACTGGACACGTTGGGGCAGTGTCTGACACGACACTCCCAAGTGGCATAACCTATGGTGTCGTATCGGACACGTACGAGTGTGTGCACTGGGTTTTGACTGATTCGTTTCAGTGGGTTTTTGGTTTCTGACACGCTTGATTCAGTCACGACACATGACACGTCGACCCAAACCAGGGTATCACAAACCTAGGGGGACCCTAGGCGAACCACCCTGCAAAGGGACTCGACCCAATTCGTGTTGTGTCGTGCACACGACACGCGTGAACACGACACTGTGTACTGGGTTATATTGCATTGAATGTGTTTGGTTCTTGGTTAATTCGTGTTGGATACTTCGTGTCACACTGTGATGGGACACGAACTACATGTATAACACGTGCACGTATTGTACTTCATTTACCCACCTCTGAATTGTTATGTTAGATTAATTTTGTTAATCATTCTCCATTTTTCCTAATTTCCTGAAATGATAAAATGGTTTCCTGATTTTTTTTCCAGTTTTGTTACTGAACTTGATCATCAATTAATCTAGTTTTACACTGATTAATGCATGTTTTAAAGGCTCTAATCTATTCTCCTCTTTGTGTTCAAATTGTGGTTGAGTTTTTGTATTGATTGGTGGTATGTGGGAATCGAAATAGGTTTAAATGGAAGAACTGTAAACTAGAAAATCTGAGATTTCAAGCAGTGTTGTAAACTGGAAATGGTGTACTGTTTAGGACATAAGTGAATCCATGTTTCATTAAAACTGAGATTTCTCCTTTGGTAATAACCTGAGATGAATTCTCTATTTTATGATTCACTGTTTCTTGCATTTTACTTTAATTCATTCCTAAAAACCTGAGATTTCATTAGTCTTCTAATGTTTATTATAGAATTGTGTTCCCTCCATAAAATCTGAGAATTGTGTGAAGACTGGAGCTGTTTCTTTCAGTTTGTTCTTTTTCTGTTTGTTCACTGAATTTTCCCAAATGAGTACACTGTTTTCTCAATCTAACACACACACACATTTTTCTCAAGTTTTCACTCACTCTCTCACTCACCATATGCACACACAGTCCTACCCTCTCTCTTTCATATACACACATGTATGATACATCACACAAAATCTGAGAATCACTTAGGTTTAATATATCACTCTTTTTATACACATAGCACACACCCTCACTCATTTCATATACACACACACTCATACACTTGTGCATTATGTTCCCCTCTCTCTACATATATATATATATATATATATATATATATATAAATATATATATATATATATATATATATATATTTTTTATATATATTTATATATATATATATATATATATATATATATATATATATATATATATATATATATATATATATATTTTATATATATTTATATATATATATATATATATATATATATATATATATATATATATAAAAATATATATATATGTATCCAATATGATATATCATGTGTGTGCCTTTATATATATATGGTATATATATATAGTATGGGTTATTTTGTATAGTGGCAATAGGTCATGTGTTCTAATGTAGATTATATATATACCAATGTGTGTATAGTATAGCTATAAAGATAATCTTGTGTAGAGATGTGTATTGGTAGGCTTGGCATGGTATTGCCTAGATTAGTCTTGAATAACCTGGAATATACTAGTTTGACCTAATTTCAGACTTGGTTGACCTAGTTTGACTTCTAGGGTTGACCATAGTTGACCAAGGGTTGACTTTGGCCTAGTTTGACCTAGATTCATGTAGAATGCATAGTAGGACTTCTTTATACTGTTCTAGACTTGTTGTGACTTGTGCTGTTCTGATTAGGAGCCAGATACCACTCCTCGGACAGTACTTTCATATTGGACACTCAGATACCAGACGAGTACATTCTCTGATCATTTCATATCCTGCTTAGAACTATTTCCTGCAGTAGATTACTTTACTTGTACTGTCACGTTGGTCACACGGATTGGTACTATATGGATCCCTTCTTGAGATGTTATCCTTAGGGAGCATCGGGTACTCTATGTTCTGTGCGTTTCACTTACATGGCGTATCACTATGCTTCGTTGGTTCTTCGATCACTTGTGACATATACTCTTATGATTACAGAGTCTTCCTGGAATCCTTATCCCATTTATGGGTCTACTATGTATCACCCTTCGGGGGCTTATCACCCTTCGGGGGCCTTACATAGTATCATAACATAACCTGGTTAGATCCTTGTATATTGATTGGGGGTACGGGAGAGTAGAAGTGGACATGTGAATAATACACCAGTAGTATAGCATCAGAATCATTCCATAGTGTAGCATCAGAATCATCCCATGCCATTTACATGTCCATGTTGTATTCTGACTCACTAGCCATATGTTAGTTCTCTATTTATAGTAGATATTTCTATTACAGCTTTCTCTTCCTGTTTATATACTGCACTTCTTTCAGTACTTGTATCTTACTTTACTGTATGATTATATTTTCTAACCTGCTATGAACTGTTGAGATGTACTGTACTCGCTCCTGTCCTGACTGGACCTGTTGAAAATATTACAGAGGACGAGGAGGAGGCCTGCCTGGACACTTTCTACGGGGCAGCCTTAGATGACACCTGCGAGCTAGACCCTCAGGAGGACCCAACTCTAGCTGAGGATATCACCCCGATTGCCTAGACTAGATTAGTTAGGCTTATCTTCTTTTATGTAGTCTTGAGGCATGTTTTAGCTAGACTTTATTTGGAGTTCAGAGTTGTATATATTCTTTCATTCTGTATCTGAGACCATGTACTTCTGGATATTGCTGGGATTATCTTAGACTACTTTTCATCTGTTTACTTCCTTGAGTTCTATTTCATATCGTGCTATCTCTTCCTTAGTTGTGATTGAGTTTTACTGCTATGTTACCCCCATTCGGGGAGTATAAACTGTTTAGAGATATATTGCTAGTTGATTGTTGACCTAGGACAGCGTTCTACAGCCGACACTGCGGCATCGGCTGGGCATTGTTACGTTCTCGTACCCTCACAGTGGGTGCTGGTCGTGACACATTTTTAGTGGTGGCCCATGCAGGTCTAGACTAGAAGCGTAGTGGCATTCGAATTAGAGTATCACTACAGCCTGCAGTAGGATATAGGACATTAATTTTAAGGTACTCAATCACTTTAGGAAAAAAAATTTTATTGCCATCTAAATCCTTTTTGTCAGCTGATCCTTTGAATTATAATTGTCCGCCTTTGTTATTTCGCTTCTTTCTCAGAAATTGATACTCTTGTTTGTCTATCTTCAGGATGGTAGAGGCTAGATCGCAGCGTGCCATTCATGAGGATGCTATAGAGGGGACTGCTATCTCTCAGCCAGTACAGCAAGGCCAGGGGACTGCAGATCCTGCTACCTCAGCTCGTATTGAGACCTCGACAGCCGCAGCAGGGTGTATGCATCCACCGGCTCGGAGGCAGGACCCGGTCATTCCAAAGGATCCCTTTCAGCAGCCACCGCCTACAGGATACGTGGACGCAGCTCAGATGTTCGTATATTTCCAGCAGTTCATGGATAGGCAGCAGGCTCGACAGGACAGGGGCATGGAGTTGGCCCTTATGACGGTTGCAGCTCGACCGGTGGTTCAGCAGCCGAAGACACCAGGGATCGAGCAGTTTCAGAAGATGAGCCCCAGAGACTTTCTGGGGACAGAGGGGATCCTATATGCCGATGAGTGGATCGAGCATATAGAGGAGATCTTCCGCTTGGCCAGGATTCCAGCAGATCTTCAGATCGAGGCCGTAGCTAGCCGGATGCGAGATCTTGCTCGCACCTGGTATTAGTCAGACCCCATGGTGGGGGTACCTGGGCAGACTTGGGAGCAGTTCAAGGGCTTCTTCAAGAAGAAGTTCTTCCCAGATTCAGCACTCAGAGCCTTGGAGTCGCAGTTCGAGAGCCTAGTCCAGGGGAGTCTCTCAGTGGAGGAGTACGCCGGGGAGTTTTGCCGCCTCGGCAGGTTTGTAGAGGGCTTGAACGAGACGGCGAAGGCACAGAGGTTCCGGAAGGGTCTAGTCAAGGAGGTCAAGTCCTTGACCAAGGGCAACCGAGATGCCACGTTCGAGGAGATCTTAACAGGAGCTTTATTGGCAGAGGATGATCTTGAGCTTAGGCTCAAGAGGGGGAGAGACCCAGTTGGAGGCAGCAGCAGTAGCGAAGGCCAGGCCAAGAGGCCCCACTTTCAGCACCAACAACTGAGGCAGTTCCAGCCACAGCCGATTCAGCAGAGGCCAGTTCATCAGCAGCAGCAGCCGAGGCAGCACCAGCAGGGTCAGAGGCAGGGTATTGCTTGTGCCTACTGCAAGAAGCCCGGGCATGTCACCAATGAGTGCCGGAAGAGGCTGGGCCAGTGCCTAGTGTGTGGTTCAGCAGACCACCAGATGAGGGAGTGCCGTATGGGACGAGCAGCTCCGGGAGGTGGAGTCAGAGCTCCAGCAGGCCAGCAGAGGGGACCAGCCCTGCCGACGCAGCAGCAGAGGTTCGTCCAGCACCAGCAGCAGGCCAGGAGAGGCCAGCAGGGGCAAGCTTTCGCCATGGCAGCAGAGAATGCAGAGGCGATAGGAGAGCTGATTGCAGGTTCGATCCTACTCGACTCCAGTCCAGCATTTACATTATTCGATTTCGGTGCTTCGCATAGCTTCATATCAGTATCTTTTGCGATTAGACACGGTATCATAGCTGAATCGTTGCCTACGACTTACAAGATCATGACCGAGGGTGGTATTATCCTCATGAGTGATGTTTGTAAGGGTCAAAGAGTAGTTTTGGAAGGCCGTGAGTTGGAGGTGAGACTGCTCGTAATGCCATTGCCGAACTACGATATAGTACTAGGCATGGATTGGTTGAGCAGGCACCATGCCAGCATTGATTGTAGAGGGGGTAGAGTTCTCTTTAGAGCACTGAGGGAGCCAGAGTTTGAGTATTCTAGACGTCAGGCAGAGCAGAGCAGCGGAGTCTTCTGTGGAGTCTCGGTTGAGGAGCAGGCGATTCCACACCCCTTGATAGCAGAGTATATGGATGTTTTCCCAGAGGAGTTGTCGGGATTGTCGCCAGACAGGGACATAGAGTTCTTGATAGACTTGGTTCCAGGAGCGGAACCCATCTCTCAGCATGTCTATCGGGTGAACAACAGCGAGCTGGTGGAGGTGAAGAAGCAGGTGGATGAGCTACAGGAACAGGGCTTCATCTGCTCGAGTTCGTTGCCATGGGGTGCACCAGTGTTGTTCGTGCCAAAGAAGGATGGGTCAGTACGCATGTGTATTGACTATAGGGCACTCAACAACCTCACGATCAAGAATAAATACCCACTGCCGCGGATCGATGATCTATTTGACCAGTTAAGCGGAGCTCGGGTATTTTCTAAGATTGATCTGAGGTCGGGATATCACCAGGTGAAGGTGAAGAGGGAGGATATTCCCAAGACCGCTTTCAGGACGCGGTACGGGCAGTTCGAGTTTTTGGTTATACCGTTTGGGCTAACCAATGCCCCAGCAGTATTTATGAACCTTATGAACAAGGTGTTCCACCAGTATCTGGATCAGTTTGTGGTGGTATTTATTGACGACATCTTGGTATATTCCAAGACTGAGGAGGAGCACAAGGAGCATTTGAGGATCGTGCTGGAGACTCTCAGGAAGGAGCAGCTTTACGGAAAGCTCTCCAAGTGTGAGTTCTTCTTGGATCGGGTGGACTTCTTGGGGCATATGGTGACTGGAGATGATATCTCAGTTGACACCAAGAAGATTGTAGCTGTTGAGGCATGGACAGCGCCGACTTCAGTTGCAGAGATCAGGAGTTTCCTGGGGCTGGCAGGGTATTATCGGAGATTTGTGCAGGATTTCTTTCGGGTTGCAGAGCCATTGACTCGGTTGACTCGGTTGACCCGGAAGGATGCTGAGTTTGTTTGTTCAGAGGAGTGTCAGGCAGCTTTTGATGAGTTGAAAAAACGGCTTACGACAGCTCCAATTCTGACATTACCTTCAGGATCGGGTGGTTTTACTATTTATAGTGATACTTCAGGGAAGGGGCTGGGTTGCGTCTTGCAGCAGCATGGGAAGGTGATTGCCTATGCTTCTAGGCAATTGCGTCCCCATGAGAAGAACTACCCTACCCACGACCTGGAGCTGGCAGCAGTGATATTTGCTCTGAAGCTGTGGAAGCATTATCTGTATGGTGAGAGGGTGGAAATCTTCACAGATCACAAGAGCTTAAAGTATGTGTTCACTCAGAAGGAGTTGAACATGAGACAGCACAGATGGCTAGAGTTGATGAAGGATTTTGACATCCTACTTCAGTATCACCCGGAGAAGGCCAACGTGGTTGCCGATGCCTTGAGTAGGTATCCGACAGCCATGTGTTTGACCATGGATCGGCATTTGTTTGCCGACTTGGAGAGCCTTGGGATTGAGGTGATCGTGCCCGGAGTGCAGATGCAGCTATGGGGGATGCAGATTCAGTCAGACTTGGTGGAGAGGATCAAGTCGGCATAGTTTGAGGACGTTGCTCTGCGGTGTCTCCGAGAGCAGGTTCGAGTAGGATTGCTGGAGGACGAGTTTTCTCTTGCAGAGGATGGTGCCTTGAGGCACGGTTCCAGGTTATGTGTGCCCAGTGGAGATATCAGAGAGCAGGTTATAAAGGAGGCCCACAGATCTCAGTACTCTATACACCCGGGTGCCAACAAGATGTACCGAGATCTGCGGGAGCATGTTTGGTGGTCAGGGATGAAGCGGGAGGTAGCTCGCTTCGTGGCTAGGTGTTTGGTCTGCCAGCAGGTCAAGACAGAGAGACAGAGGCCCGGTGGATTGTTGCAGCTACTGCCCATTTCCGAGTGGAAATAGGAGCACATCACTATGGACTTCGTATCAGGATTGCCGCACACACCAGGAGGGAAAGATGCGATTTGGGTCATCGTTGACAGGTTGACCAAATTGGCCCACTTTTTGCCATTCAAGGTGGGTACGTCTATAGAGAGGCTGGCGGAGATGTATATACGGCAGATAGTCAGGATTCACGGGGTTCCAGTCAGTATCGTCTCAGATCGGGATAGCCTTTTTACTTCCCATTTCTAGAGGAGTCTGCAGACCAGCTTGGGCACTCAGCTCAAGTTTAGTACTGCATACCACCCAGACGGACGGACAGTCAGAGCGGACTATTCAGACCCTTGAGGATATGCTGCAGACGTACGTCCTAGACTTTGGAGGTTCCTGGGAGGATCATCTTTATTTGGTGGAGTTTGCCTATAACAATAGTTTCCAGGCCAGCATTGAGATGTCACCTTTCGAGGCTCTGTACGGGCGTAGGTGCCGTACACCCTTATCCTGGGATGATGTTGGTGAGCGAGCTTTACTGGGGCCAGAGATGGTTGTTGATGCGGCCGAGAAGGTGAAGCTCATCAGGGACAGACTTCGCGTGGCGCAGGACAGACATCGGCACTGGGCCGATAGCCACCGGAGGCCCTTGGAGTTTGAGGTACGGATTAGAGTAGGATTAGATTTAGGTTTCCTTGTTTGTGATTTTTGATCATGTTTGTTACTATAATTAATTGAGACCTTGCTTGTGATTAGGTCGGAGACCAAGTTTTCTTGAGGATATCTCCGACTCGTGGTACGATACGTTTTGGTGGAGGCAGGAAGCTTAGCCCGCGCTTTATCGGCCCTTTCGTTATCAGCGGGAGAGTCGGTGACATTTCTTACAGGCTAGACTTGCTGTTTGTACTAGTGGGGGTCCACAACGTATTTTATGTATCACAGTTGAGACGGTACGTGGCTGACCATAGCCATGTGCTTGATCATTCAGAGATAGAGGTTGGGCCTTCTCTCAGCTATCCAGAGCAGCCAGTGGAGATTCTGGATCGACGGGAGAAGGTTCTGAGGAACCAGGTGATACCCTTGGTGCGCGTCGCATGGAGGCATCATTCTCCAGGAGAGTCTACCTGGGAGAGGGAGGATGAGATGCGCGAGCGCTACCCTTATCTTTTTGGACCGTGAGGTATGCTTTCTATCCTTCTCATCAGTTGTATTTCGCCTTTCAATTTCGAGGACGAAATTCTTTTAAGGAGGGTAGGTTTGTCACTACCACATTTCTAGTATGAAGATATTTTTGTCATTTTTGGGGTAATTTAAATTTATTAGAATTTATTTGAATTTATGGGAATTTTTAGAAATTATTTTGGAATTGTTTGGACTAGGTTGACTTTGACTAGTGTTGATCCTTATAGACCAACCTAGGAGCTAACCCTAGTTAGTATGGACTTGGTTAGGTTATATGACTCTAGTCTAGCCTAAGCTAATCCTTGGTTTGGTCATTAGACTCTAGTTAGCATTAGGAATTAGATAAGTCATAAGTCATGACTTATGGTTTGAACCAATTAATAAAACAACTTAGCCATAGCCTATGTAACTTGGCCCAAAGCCCAAGAATTAGCAAACCCTAACCCTACTTGACTTGGCCGGCCACCTAAAGCTTTGGGAACCATACCCCTATAAGTACTCTCTTAGTTTAGGGCTAGCCTCTTTAGGAAAGAACAAGTTGAAAAGAAAGGTATTTTTCCAATCTTTAGAAATTCATTATAAATCCATTTTAAATCCTTTTTGCCCTAAACCAATTTCGATAGGACCTAAATTCATTTTTCTTGCTGTTGGTATTGATTATTTGCAGGAAGGAAATAATTTGTGGGATTTTGGTGGCTTGAGGAAATCATTCCATTTGGGGATTTTTCACCCATTGTCATCAATAGGTAAAACCGATTCTAATCCATAAAATTCCTGTTGGTTTGCATTTTAGGAATGCCCTAGCCCTAACCTAACAGTAGGATAGGCTAACCCTAGGTTTTCGATCCATTACGTGTCCGTATCGGACACGTATCAGTCGTGTGTTAAGGGTGTTCGACGAAATGTCCCTAAGAGACTAATATTGCTGTTTTCAAATTCTATTTGAAGAGGATTGTAGATCTAAGGTTGCTCTTCGATTTTTATGAAGGGACCATGGTGGTATTGTGTCTGTGTCGGGTGCAAATCGGGTTGGACACTGTTGTGCATGCACTGGTTTGAGTTCGTTTCAGTCCCCTGCTACACGAACTCGATTACTCACTGGACACGGCAAGAGAACACGTGATTTTCACTGGACACATTGGGGCAGTGTCTGACACGACACTCCCCAAGTGGCAAGACCTATGGTGTCGTGCCGGACACGCACGAGTGTGTGCACTGGGTTTTGACTGATTCGTTTCAGTAGGTTTTTGGTTTCTGACACGCTTGATTCAGTCACGACACAGGACACGTCGACCCAAACCAGGGTGACACAAACCTTGAGGGACCCTAGGTGAACCACCCTGCAAAGGGACTCGACCCAATTCGTGTCGTGTCGTGCACACGACACGCGTGAACACGACACTGTGTACTGGGTTATATTACATTGAATGTGTTTGGTTCTTGGTTAATTCGTGTTGGACACTTCGTGTCACACTATGATGGGACACAAACTACATGTATGACACGTGCATGCATTGTACTTCATTTACCAACCTCTGAATTGTTATGTTAGATTAATTTTGTTAATCATTCTCCATTTTTCCTAAATTCCTGAAATAATGAAATGGTTTCCTGATTTTTTTTCCAGTTTTGTTACTGAACTTGATTATCAATTAATCTAGTTTTACACTGATTAATGCATGTTTTAAAGGCTCTAATCTATTCTCCTCTTTGTGTTCAAATTGTGGTTGAGTTTTTGTATTGATTGGTGGTATGTGGGAATCGAAATAGGTTTAAATGGATGAACTGTAAACTGGAAAATCTTAGATTTCAAGCAGTGTTATAAACTGGAAATGGTGTATTGTTTAGGACATAACTGAATCCATGTTTCATTAAAATCTAAGATTTCTCCTTTGGTAATAACCTGAGATGAATTCTCTATTTTATGATTCACTGTTTCTTGCATTTCATTGTTAATTCATTCCTAAAAACCTGAGATTTCATTAGTGTTCTAATGTTTATTATAGAATTGTGTTCCCTCCACAAAATCTGAGAATTGTGTGAAGACTGGAGCTGTTTCTTTCAGTTTGTTCTTTTTCTGTTTGTTCACTGAATTTTTCCAAATGAGTACACTGTTTTCTCAATCTAACACACACACACATTTCTCTCAAGTTTTCACTCACTCTCTCACTCACCATATGCATACACAGTCCTACCCTCCCTCTTTCACATACACACATGTATGACACATCACACAAAATCTGAGAATCACTTAGGTTTAACACATCACTCTTTTTATACACATAGCACACACCCTCACTCATTTCATATACACACACACACTCATACATTTGTGCATTGTGTTCCCCTCTCTCTACATATATATATATATATATATATATATATATATATATATATATATGTATCCTATATGATATATCATGTGTGTGCCTTTATATATATGTGTGGTATATATATAGAGTATGGGTGATTTTGTATAGTGGCAATAGGTTATGTGTTCTAATGTAGATTATATATATACCAATGTGTGTATAGTATAGCTATAAAGATAATCTTGTGTAGAGATGTGTATTGGTAGGCTTGGCACGGTATTGCCTAGATTAGTCTTGAATAACCTGGAATAGACTAGTTTGACCTAATTTCAGACTTGGTTGACCTAGTTTGACTTCTAGGGTTGACCAGAGTTGACCAAGGGTTGACTTTGGCCTAGTTTGACCTAGATTCATGTAGAATGCATAGTAGGACTTCTTTATACTATTCTGGACTTGTTGTGACTTGTGCTGTTCTGATTAGGAGCCAGACACCACTCCTCGGACAGTACTTTCATATTGGACACTCAGATACCAGGCGAGTACATTCTCTGATCATTTTATATCCTGTATAGAACTATTTCCTGCAGTAGATTACTTTACTTGTACTGTCACGTTGGTCACACGGATTGGTACTATATGGATCCATTCTTGAGATGTTATCCTTAGGGAGCATCGGGTACTCTATGTTCTGTGCGTTTCACTTACATGGCGTATCACTATGCTTCGTTGGTTCTTCGATCACTTGTGACATATACTCTTATGATCACAGAGTCTTCCTGGAATCCTTATCCCATTTATGGGTCTACTATGTATCATCCTTCGGGGGCTTACCACCCTTCGGGGGCTTATCACCCTTCGGGGGCCTTACATAGTATCATAACATAACCTGGTTGGATCCTTGTGTATTGATTGGGGGAACGGGGAGTAGAAGTGGACATGTGAATAATACACCAGTAGTGTAGCATCAGAATCATTCCATAGTGTAGCATCAGAATCATCCCATGCCATTTAAATGTCCATGTTGTACTCTGACTCACTAGCCACATGTTAGTTCTCTATTTATAGTAGATATTTCTATTACAGCTTTCTCTTCCTGTTTACATACTGCACTTCTTTCAGTACTTGTATCTTACTTTACTGCATGATTATATTTTCTAACCTGCTATGTACTGTTGAGATGTACTGTACTCTCTCCTGTCCTGACTGGACCTATTGAAAATATTATAGAGGACGAGGAGGAGGCCTGCCTGGACACTTTCTACGGGGCAGTCTTAGATGACACCTGCGAGCTGGACCCACAGGAGGACCCAGCTCTAGCTGAGGACATCACCCCGATTGCCTAGACTAGATTAGTTGGGCTTATCTTCTTTTATGTAGTCTTGAGGCATGTTTTAGCTAGACTTTATTTGGAGTTCAGAGTTGTATATATTCGTTCATTCTGTATCATAGACCACGTACTTCTGGATATTGCTCGGATTATCTTAGACTACTTTTCATCTATTTATTTCCTTGAGTTCTATTTCATATCGTGCTATCTCTTCCTTAGTTGTGATTGAGTTTTACTGCTATGTCACCCCCATTCGGGGAGTATAAACTATTTAGAGATATATTGCTAGTTGATTGTGGACCTAGGACAGCGTTCTACCGCCGACACTGCAGCGTAGGCTGGGCGTTGTTACGTTCTCGTACCCTCACAGTGGGTGCGGGTCGTGACAAAAACCCCCTAAGTATCAGCGCCCCTTGTCGTCAAGCTCCGAGGCAAAGCGCCATCTTTACCCTCGGTGATGTCAGATGATGGCCAGGAGCCTATACGAATAAGGCTATCCCAAAGGTCCCCAAAGCCAACCATGAAGGCGCAGGAACCTCTGACCATATCCCCTTTAGTGGTCAAGCTAAAGGGGAAGCGTCCTCTCCCTCCTCTCTCGACAGCCCTAGACCTTATCGATGAGAAGCTAGGAGACTACGTCTGTGCCGATACCGAAGTGCACTCTTTAGATGATGTAATCCCTCAGGATAAAATTTCTTATTTTATTAATAGAAAGTTATCTTCGAATTACTCTTGTGCATGTTGAAACACAAGATATTTCTTAGACAACTTTCTATGTATGCTACAAATACAAGTGACAACCGCCAACCTTTTAAACCGAGTTATCCCTTCCCCGGGCTCTTACTTCCTTGTTCCAGCAAGAAAGAAGGAGGAGGTACCTATCATCTTTGGTCGATTGGAGCATCCTCAGCAACTAACTCCAGGAGAACCAGAACCCAACAATGGCAAGATACAACTCTACCGTTATGCTACTCAAGCCAAACACCTCATCTAAAAGATGGATTACGACTTGAACAGCAATAAAGGACTCAACTATGGTAAAGGCCGACGCCTTCTCTTACAGATTCGAGCTCCAAAGGAAAATACTCAAAACTATTGATAGTGCACCCGTCGGGGGTTGGGTTATGTCATACCCACTTCAACTTTAGAAGACTCAGAGACGGAAGTCATGATGCATTCACACTCTTCTGACTCCTCAACTTGGGAATCTGACACCAGTACCGGTCAGTTCTTCAAAAAGATGATGTCCGCTAACATGGTCTTCATAAATCCTTCAGTTGAGGACGAAGGCAAGATGTTTGAATACTTCGAAGATGAACCCTGGACGCAGTGCCTAGGATCTCAATGGAAATGGCATTTTGAGTAACGTGAACCTTCCACAGAAGATAAAGTCATCCAGGTCGAGTTGGGAAATTTGGCCTCTTCTAAGCCAATCTTCATCAGCAAAAGTCTGACAGAAGAAGACAGGGAATCTATGATACAACTTAGCTGAGAATACATCGACATCTTTGCTTGGAGCTACGAGGATATGCCGGGTTTAGACCCACAAGTCGCCATGTACCGCCTCAACATCTCGCCCGATGCTAAGCCTGTCAAACAGCAACAACGGTAGTTTTGCCCCAACTTTATGGATGCTATCGATGAAGAAGTTGACAAACTCATTGAGAGCGACTTCAATCAGAAAGAGCAACATCCAGATTTGGTGGCAAACGTTGTCCCAGTCACTAAGAAGAGCGGGAAGATACAGATTTGCATAGATTTCAGGGATCTCAACTCAGCCTGTCCTAAGGATGAGCTTCCCCTCCCGATCACCGACATGATGATTGACAACACCTGTGGCTTTGAGCGTATGTCCTTTACGGATGGTTTTTCAGGTTACAACCAGATCAAGATGCTCTCCGAAGGCGAGAAGCATACAGCATTCTGAACTCCAAAGTGGTATACTGCTACACAGTAATGCCCTTTGGATTAAAGAATGTGGGAGCAACATACCAGCAAGCTATGAGCACTATATTCCGTAAGCATCTCCAAAAAACGGTAGTATTACGTTGATGACATTGCCATTAAGAGCAAGGATAAGTCCAACCACTTGGACGATCTACAAATAGTGTTCGATTTAATGCGATCGCATCAACTAAAGATGATCCCGACTAAGTCCTTCCTAGGCGTTTCCAGCGGCATATTTTTGGGCTTTATCATCACAGCAAAGGGGATTCACATTGATCCAGAGAAGACTAAGGCAATTCTGGACATAGCTTCTCCAAGGAATCTCCGAGAGCTTCGAGGCCTACAAGGATGCCTGGCATACATTAAACGGTTCATAGCGAACCTTTTTGGCAAATGTCAACCCTTCACCAAGTTAATGAAGAAAGGGGTCTCCTTTGTATGGACCGAAGAATGCCAATGCACGTTCGATGATATCAAAAAGTACCTCACTAGTCCTCCCGTATTGGTAGCACCTTTTGTGGGAAAGCCTTTTTTGCTATACGTCCGAGCTATGGACCATTCTCTTGGTACCTTGCGAGCCCAGAAGAGCAGTATAGGACACGAACAGGCAATCTACTATCTCAACAGAACCATGATTGGAGTCGAGCATAGGTATAATACTGTTGAAAAAGAGTGCCTCGCCCTTCTCTTTGCTATCCAGAAGACGCGACACTATGTGACCGGACAAACGATCCACGTCGTGTCTAGAATCAATCCCCTCAGGTCCTCATGACCAAGCCAGGGGTATTAAACTCACGATTAGCCACATGGGCAATCCTTCTGACTCCCCATGATATGGTGTTCATCCTATAGAAGGCAGTCAAAGGCCAAGCACTGGCAGATTTCCTGGCAGTACACCATATGCCAGAGACTTTACAACTCTACGACGATATCCCAGATGAAGTTCTAGAGTCCAATGCAGTCTTAGACAACTCGGTTTGGCGTATATTCTTCGATGGTGCTTCTAGAACAGGACCGAAGGGCGATATCATCTTAGGAGTTGGGATCGTCCT